>OX369270.1:1200000-2400000 GCA_947284805.1 Coleophora flavipennella | reverse complement strand
AAAATGAAAGTACTAGTTGTACTCATGACAAATTATGCAAAAACTGACAAATACTCGGTTCCATTATGGAGCAACGCCCGTTAGTAGTAGGAATTCTGGACCAGGCCCCCCAACCCCCTGCTGGAGCACCAAGGAATGGTGGACATTAATTCCTTAAAAAAAGGCATTAAAAATAATTTAAATTGTTTGCGCGTGGTCCCATTTCGCTATCTTCAAGCTTTTCCGAGATAGGAATCCTGGTCCAGAACTCTCGCTATTCCTACTACTAACGGGCGTTGCTCCATAACGCAACCGAATATTTGGACAGTTTTTGCATAATTGTCATGAGTACAACTAGTACTTTCATTTTATATCTTACTCAGCCATTTCTCTTATCGTTTTTTTTTTGTGTCACAATAACTAGTTTTTCAGGCGCTATTAAGTACATTACGTAACCACTTTACGCAGGCAGACCGACATATTTAAAATCAGAGGGTTGCCATTTTTCCTCTCAACCTAAGTTTATCCATTTCCGTTATAGTTACCAGATTTTTCATGACTTCCTAGTCTATTAGGAAGGATTATCATCAGATCATCAGTACAATTCTGTTATACATTATTTTTTTAAAGCCTGCACCATCCCACGGTTGGGCAAAAACTTCAAAATATCATATGATTTAATTGCAGACACAAGAATATGAACAACATTCGGCTCCTTAATGTAGTTGCCCACAAAACAGAGAGTGTTGTAGCAGTCACAGACGCCTTGGGACGTGCAATGATATACCGGGGCAATCTGTATGAGTGGGACATTGGAAGGGAAAACTTGCATTGGCACTTTTTGCCTGCCATAGCCGCATGTTTTTCTGTAAATGGTGAGTTAATTTATTGTACACCAACTAGCACCCATCCACAACTTAATCTGCAAGGGATTTGTGATGAGCCTTCCATAAGAACCAATAAATAGTATGTGTTAATCTAAATCTAGTACTAACAATATTTAACTTTATTACAAACCATTGTATGGTAAGGTCCTTAAAAATAGAACCACCAAGAAAAACTAGAAAACATTATACACCCTCCCTGGCCTAATGTCGTTGGCGTTAAGTCCATTAACTTCACATCAGGAAGTCGCGGGTTTGATTCCCAGTGGAGTCTAACTTTGTATGACGCAGTTTGGTTGATGGTGGCATTTTCTAAGCCTGCCTGGCTATCTACCACCATCTTATCTAAGTTTTGCTGTCAAGCCTCAATTTTAACAGCATTGATGTGTTCCGGCTTGAAGATATTGGGGAATCTTGGTAAGCCTGCTTCCATCTTCGGCATCATTGTCACTTACCATCAGGTGATATGATGCCAAGGGCTTACCAATTGTTGATATAGTGTATGATGTAGTGAAATTTTTAAGGAGATTGCCGATCTCTTAAAATAAATGAAGAAAACAATGGAAATCAGAACACATAGATGTCCTTCCACAGTATGGACAGCTGTACTAACTATAGGTAAAATTGGAAACACGCACGAGGGATAACAAATACAAACTAACAGACACAACCACTACAACTTAGAAAAACCAAAACAAATAACCCTGTAGTTCAGAATAAAGGGCTTTGTTATTATAATATAGCATTATTATTATTATGTACATCGATGGTGCGCGGTGGGCAACCCGCAAACGGCTCGCCATCGATGTTGCGCGGTGTGCGAGAATCTGCGCGTTGAATGTTCACACCTAGCTTTCATACATCCTCTGAGCACATTTAATTTTCTTTCCAACGCCCATAAATAAAATTACTACAAGGTACTATGTGTTTTAAATGAGAAAATCGCGACCGAGCTAACATTTTAACTCACTACTTGTCAACATTGTTCTGTCAGTTTAAAAAAAGACAAGATAACACAAACCCCATTTATTGCAATCACTATACAATTATAAAATAAACACAATATAAAAAAAAATAGCTACTATGGAAAAAAGATTTACATTCTTGTTAGGTATTCCATAAATTGGTGAAAACCGTATGAAAATCCGTTGCATGATTGATTGAAACATATAAACAGATCACGAGGGTAAAATGCTGTTTGCACAGTACTCGAAGTCAACGGTCTAACTTAAACATTGTCAAATTTCTAAATCACATAATCTCATAATAGCATAATGATTTAAAAGCAAAATATCAAATGTAAATTAATGTCTGTATGTTTCTACGCGCACCACGATGACGTGAATTTTTTTATTTATGGTCTTTGCCCACCACGCAAAAACGACAGGATCAAATTAAATGCGGTTTCCATAGTTGTACGTATTTCTGAAGATCTATCTTAATCAATCAATCAATGAAACATACTTTATCGCACAAAATATATAGATAAAGTAGCTTTTGCCCGCGGCTTTGCTCACTTGGCCATCGTTTTTATGAATGTGGCGGCTCACGAGCATAGAGTTTGCTTCAGATCCCTCGGGAACTATATCGGGCTATTCTGATTAGCAGTCTGTCACTTTCCACTCCCTAACTATTTCTATTCAAAAAATCACGTTATTACGAGTACATTACTCAGTTGCAACGGCGACGTGCGCGAGGCTAAAAATTTTGTTTTCTCGCGAGCCTAGACAGGAGTTTACTCCAGATCCCTCGGGAACTATATCGGGCTATTCTGATTAGCAGTCTATGTCACTTCCCACCCCCTAACTATTTCTATGCAAAAAATCACGTTAATCCGTTACTCCGTTGCAACGCCGACGAGCGCTAGGCTAAAAATGAGTTTTCTCGCGAGCATAGACAGGAGTTTACTCCAGATCCCCCGGGAACTATTTGGGCTATGCTAATTTATCTAATTATTAGTCTATGTCTATATCTCTGTGCAAAAAAATCACAACACTCCATTGCTCCATTGCAATGATTAAGGAAATGAACCAAAACAAAATATTTTGTTTTCAGTTCCCTTAAGAACTGTATCGGACTATGTCGTTTTCACGGGATAAAAAGTAGCCTTTGTGTAAATGACGCAAAACGGGCGCAGTGATTGCCTGGTTGTGGAGACCAGTCCGTCCCTAACTATAACAAGTAGCCTATAATGATACAGGCTATCTGCATGCCAAATTTCGTCAAAATTAGTTACAAAAAAAAAACAAATTTTCATATTTACAATATTAGTAAGGATTTGAAAAATTTCTGTATATTACAATTTCTGATGGTCACAAAATAGTAATTAATTTCATATACATAAGTCATTTGTAAATAATATTAAAAATAAAGAATATATATTTTATTGAATATATTTATTGAGTTATATAAATCTCTAAGTACTTTACACATTGAATAGGATAACACTTAGGGTAGATAAGAAATTTTAAAAATAAAATACTTGCTTGCATCAATTTGTTGCGCTGGTTTCTAAGCTAGGGTAACCCTGTATTTCTGAGACCCCTTCAATCATTATAAACAATCATTAGTTAATATTGTCAAAATAAAATTATTGATATAAAACAAATTATGTCATTAGGACATGAAAAGGATACATTTTTAACCGACCAACCAAAAAAAGAGGTTAATTATTTCATTAGCACGCTCTGTAGCTTAAACGGCTTGATGTATTTTGGAGTGCGAGGTGTCGTTAGATTCATCTTTATCCCGTGAGTGACATAGGATACATTTTTAACCGACTAACCAACAAAAGAGGTAATTTATTTCTTTAGCACGCTCTGGGTGCGAGGTGTCATTGGATTCGCCTTTATCCCGTGAGTGACATAGGATACATTTTTAACCGACTAACCAACAAAAGAGGTAATTTATTTCTTTAGCACGCTCTGGGTGCGAGGTGTCATTGGATTCGCCTTTATCCCGTAAGTGACATAGGATACATTTTTAACCGACTAACCAACAAAAGAGGTAATTTATTTCTTTAGCACGCTCTGGGTGCGAGGTGTCATTGGATTCGCCTTTATCCCGTGAGTGACATAGGATACATTTTTAGCCAACTGACCAAAAAACAGAGGTTAACTTTTATACAATCGGGTTTTTAATTATTTCCTAAAGTTATCTATTTTGGTTTAGAAAGTTTACAAGTTGTTTGATTCATTTATTGATTGTCTCTATTTCAGGCAGCTACCTTTTTACGGGTGGCATGGAGAGGGTGCTAGTCAAGTGGACAGTTGGCAGTCTAGCGAACAAGGCCAACGAGAAAATGTACATACCGCGTCTCCCTGGCTTTGTGCGGTTTCTGGCGGCCAACAACAACCATGTTGCGGCGACTCTATCCAACAACTGTATGTATAATATCATCATTATCTTATCAGCTCATATACATATGTCCCCACCGAGGGGCTCGAGTCTACCCTGAATTAAGGCGATCGGGCCTACTAAGGCCATGACTACGACCACGCGGGCCCAGTGCGGGTCGGTCGACTTCACACACAACCTTCGAGTTTCTTCGCAGGCTTTCTGTGCAGGTTTCCTCACTAACAAGATAATTATGTATAATATCAAGATAATATAATTTTGAATCAATAGATGAGATGATTAACTTTCATACCGAGGATCCTATAGTTTAATATATTTTCTTAAGGCTAGATTGCGCCAGGTAGTTTCAGGTATATTAAAACTTTTGTTTTTTGGCCTTATAACATTAAAAGTTACGGATGTCATCAGAAAAGGATTCATTTTAATTTGACGTTGGAAAAGTTGTCAATAGATTTTGCTATAAAATTGAGTCATGCACGTTACTACAGAAATTGTCAATCTTCTTGTGAATGGTCTTCGATCATTATTAAAGGTAGTTAAAGGGGTTGGAACATACAAAAAATAAGTGTGTGCTTTAGACCACACGACTGAAGTAAAACTTCTTTAGCTCCATCTATATGTATGAAAGTAAATACTATAATCAAATCTTTTTTGTCATATGGAAGTATAGACAGTTTATGAAAAGAGTTATTGATTATTATCCTCTGAAATCTTTTTATCTTTTGTCTGTTTTGAGTGTTTTGACAACCGATATTGTTGCCTTGGCAACCGATTTTGTTGGTAAACGAAAATAAATAGTAGGTATCTTTCTTTCTATCTTCACTAATTTATATAACCCTCTCAAGTTCCGTTCGCCTCGTCCAAACACACTTCCGTAACGCTCTTGTCACGCATCCACCAGCTTATTCCCTAAGTCAAGAAGTTTTACTTCAAAAGTGACGCAACGTGACACTTTAGTTCACAATCTGTGTCTTCCCTCGGTCTGTTCCTTTAATGTCCATATAATAGTGCTCCTTGGTAGCCCTATTCTCGGTTCTGGACCACACATTGTTGTCTGTGTTTCCATTCTAGCCAGTTTGTCAGCTTCTTCATTGCCTTCCACTCCTACGTGTCCAGGGACCCTGACCAGTTACAGTTTATTGTGTCGGCCCACCTTGTTGTGGACCTCTACACAATTTACCACTAGCCTAGAGTCAACCTTGAAGGAGTCAAGAGCTTAAAGAACAGCTTGGCTATTGCTGAGAATATAGATGGTTTTGTCTTTGACTTCCTTGTCTATAATCTCATGTGCACATGCAGTTATAGCATCAGTCTCCACCTGGAAGACTCTTGCGTATGGCCCTAGACTGATACTCGCTGAGTAATCCTTAGCATAGACGCCTGCACCAGCACCAGACTCCATTTTCGATCCGTTTGTATACCATGTGAGTGTTTGGTCCTTTACTCCATTCTTCTCTTGTCGGAACATAGATTTTTTTTTTTTTGAATTTGTGCACAGTCTGTATTTTGTCACATCCCATGCACATAAGCCTTTCCATACCTGTGTCTAATGGTAGATTGGTATGTCAAAATTCCACATGCCATTTAACGATAACCTGTGTAGGGCCTTGGCCGCCTCTGTTTGAATGTGTATTTGAAGCGGCTTTAGATTTAGCAGCATTTCCATAGATGCAGTAGGTGTTGTACGAAATGCTCCAGTAATTGCCAGGCAGGCCAACCGCTGAAGTGTTGTTAGTGTTTGCCTGCACGTGCCTAACTCCGTTCTAGGCCTCCACACAATGCTGCCATAAGTAATAATGGGTCTTACTATCATTGTGTATAGCCAGTAAATTACTCTGGGTTTCAAGCCCCAGGTCTTTCCGTACGCAGATCTTAGCATACCAAAGACTTTTATGGCCTTGACCATGATCCTTTCTGCGTGCAGACTCCACGTGGTTACTCGTGGTGACTCCGGTCTATGTGTTAATCCAGTGCTTGATCTATGTATCCAAATCCGTTCAGCCGTTTAAACGTGAAAGTAGAACAATCAAACAAACATACTTTCGCATTCATAATAGAAGTGTGATATCATATCAATGTCGTGTTATTAGTATCTTAAAGATCAATCATTTATTGAACTTAACTTTTAAATTATTTCCCAACCAGCTATCGTGATAGCCAACTCGCAAATGCGAGTGGTCTCCACAATCTTGGAGTGCGGCGGGCTGTCCCCGGTGGCTCGTGCGTACGCCACACCGCTGGTCTACCACCAGAGGCTCGGGGGGCTGCTCATGGGGGGGCGCACGGGACACCTGCAGTTGTACTCCACAAACACTGATAAAGTGTTGTACAATGTAAGTTACTATGCATATTTACTCATCATCATAACTTAGCCGAAATACGTCCATTGCTAAACAAAGGCCTCACCCGAGGATTTCCACAACGACCTGTCCTGGGCTGCCCGTATCCAGCGGCTTCGCGCAATCAAGTCGTCAGTCCACCGATTAGGTGTCCTGTCTACGCTACGACTTCCGGTGTGCGGTCGCCACCCGAGAACTTTGTCGCCCCAACGGCAGTCCGCTCTACGAGCTATATCTGAGCATAGATTATAATTAATTTGAATATTATTCAATATTCTGGTATATCCACTAACTAAAAAAAATGTTGATTGATTGAAAACACTTTATTGCACAACATAAGAGAAAAAAAAAGGATACAATGATTAAGGAAGTTTTACATATAGGCGGCCTTATCGCTAACAAGCGATCTCTTCCAGACAACCTTTAGGTGAAGGAAACGTGAGAAATCATTGGCTGACTCGGTGGCTCAGTGGTTAGTGCCCTTGACTACTGATCCGAGGGTTGTGGGTTCGATCCCCACCCAGGGCAAGCATTTGTGTGATGAGCAGATTTGTTTGCTCTGTGTCTGGGTGTTAAATATCTATATATGTATGTATTTAAACGTATATAAGTATGTATATCAGTCTCTGGTAACCCATAACACAGGGAATCCTACTTTGGGGCCAGATGACCATGAGTGATTTGTCCCATAATATTTATTTATTTATTATTTATTACATTATTATTATCTAGTTGTCGTGTTTCAATACGTCACTTTTTAAGGCGACGCATTGGAAACTTTGTTCTCAGGGATCTAGATTTTTCTTAGCAATTACAAAACATATGAAATTGATATTTTTTTTATTTGACTTCATTTTGTCAGTTGCAGAAACACGGTTCGTTAACTTTTATAACGGAAAAAAAATGTATCAAAGAAACGTCTTTTAAAACAGAGATTTGCACTCTACAGGCAAACCAGACCTCTAAATTTTCTTAGTCGATACACTTCAATATGCCAGTTGGATTTTTTTAAAGTGATTGTATTTTTTAATAGAAACAATAATCATTTAAAAAGTGCAAAAGTGTGGTTATTTTCTTTACTCTTTACACGTAAATAAAAAGAGGGAGACAACTGTTCCAATCAATGCCTCTACTTAACCCAATTGTACGTGAGCGGAGCTAAGAACAGAAGATAGTGTTGGCAATAAATACTTTACAATACAATACAACACAATATTCTTTATTGCATCACAACATTAAAAAAGAAATGAACAACATAGAAGAATAGGCGACCTTATTGGTAGGTTGAAATTTCTTCCAGGTAACCTACTGTTACTGTACTAGTTAATTGCCAAAAATATCTTCTGTTCACAATGAGGCAGAGATACCTAAAAATCTGAACGTCACTTTATTGGGAAACCATTAATATGTAAATCTCTATTGGTTCACATCATATTGTTATCTAATTCTGTAATAAGACAGTAGATTTGTGATACAAAGGTAGAAAATATTGTTATCTGTAATAAGACAGTAGGTTGGTGATACAAAGGTAGAGAATATGGTTATCTGTAATAAGACAGTAGGTTTGTGATACAAAGGTAGAGAATATTGTTATCTGTAATAAGACAGTAGGTTGGTGATACAAAGGTAGAGAATATGGTTATCTGTAATAAGACAGTAGGTTTGTGGGTTTGTGATACAAAGGTAGAAAGGTAGAAAATAGGTAATTTTAGTGGTTTTCAACGTGTTTAGTGTTGTATGCGTTGTGGCTTCATGATCATCATATCAGCCGAATGACGTCCACTGCTGGGCAAAGGCAACCGGTCCTGCACTGCCAGCATCCAGCGGCTTCCCGCGGCCTTCACCAGGTCAACGGTCCACCGAGTAGGAGGCCTGCCTATACTACGTCTTCCGGTGCGCGGTCGCCACTCGAGAACTTCACTGCCCCGACGGCCAACTGTTCTACGAGCTATGTGCCCTGTCCACTGCCACATAAGTTTAGCAATTCTGAGAGCTATGTCGGTTACTTTGGTTCTCCTACGGATCTCATTGTTTCTGATTCGATCACGCAGCGAAACTCCGAGCATAGCAGGCTTCATTGTCCTTTGGGTGACCTTGAGCCTACTTAGTAAGCGACTATGTCTCAGTTCCTTATGCCATCACTGGCAACACACACTGGTTAAAGACCTTGGTCTTAAGACATTGCGATATTTGGAACGTGAAGATATTGCATTGTGTTTTTATACACCAATAAGATCATCTGGGTTAGTTAACATATTACAAGCTTTTATTTACTTTCACCTGTCCCGGTGTGTGTGTGTGATGAAATCTTACAGTTCAATTTGACCCACTTCCCAGTTTCCGATTAAGCTGAAATTTTGCATGCATTTGTACATACCGCGTGACAATACAATATTATGATGACATGGAGCTTATCTGATACTGGAGCTGGAAGTCTTCACCTGTCCCGCTGTCTGTAATAAAAACTTGCAAGTTAAATTTAACCCACTCCCCGGTTTCTGATTGAGCGTAAATTTTGCATGCATATGTATATTGCGTGACACTAAAAGCTTGTACCAAAAAGCTTTTATGGTTTATAGAAAATAATTAAATTTTCTTTTGCAGATCGACGTGACCGGCATGAACAATACCCCCGCGGAAAGGCACAACCTTCTGCCGATTGAAACGGAAGTGACTTGCGCTGCTATCAGCGGCAACGGCTCGTGGCTTGTAACCTCGGAGTACAGGAACGACGGTGTCACCTACCCAGAGGAGAGACTCAAGTTCTGGGAGCTGCAGATCAAGAATTCAGCCCCATTCAAACTTAACACGTGTGTGAATCTATCACACGGTGGATGCAACGTTGTCGCTTTAGCTCTGAACACCGGTGGAAGATTCTGCGTATCAGCTGGCGCCGACCAAAAATTCAGAATATGGAATAGAGAGTTCACAGTTAGTTGGAGGAAGAGAAAAACAGCGTGGAAATGTCTGACCGCTTGCTACTATTCCTCGGGTATCGCTCAGTTTTTGGGGCACGACATTCTGAACAACTACAAGATAGGAGAGACGCCGCCCGTGAAAGGCGAGGAGATTCCTTACTTGAGGTGTTTTGATGGGAGTTCTGACGTTGTAAAGAGGTTGATGGACGTTCACAAGGAGCATGATCTTGTTGACGCACGTACTGTGAATGCGGGCATGAGGGAGCACTTAGACCACGATATGGGCGGGGTGGCGATATCCCAGGATGGGTCGCTGATAGCCGCGTGGTTCGGTTGCAAGCTGACGCTGTGGGACACTCACCTGTGCAACTTGCGGACGACGCTGTCCCATCCCGCGATGCGGCCCAAAGGCGTTCACGTGAAGTTTGGCAGCCAGGATGCTGCTCATTATGTAAGTATTTAGTTACTTAGATCACTAATGGTGGTTCGATTGGCACAGTGTCTTAAGACCAAAATCTTTGACCAGTGTGTGTTGCCAGTGATGACATACGTAACTGAGACATGGTCGCTTACTATGGCCCTCATAAGAAGGCTCAAGGTCACCCAAAGGGCAATGGAGCGTGTTATGCTCGGAGTTTCTCTGCGTGATCGAATCAGAGACGAGGAGATCCGTAGGAGAACCAAAGTAACCGACATAGTTCTCAGAATTGCTAAACTTAAGTGCCAGTGGGTGGGGCACATAGCTCGTAGAAGAGATGGCCGTTGGGGTAGTAAAGTTTTCGAATGGCGACCGCGCACCGGAAAACGAAGCGTAGGTAGGCCTCCCACTGGGTGGACCGATGAACTAGCACTGCCAATAGAAATAAATAATTCATTCATTCTTATGGACTTTCATCGAAGTGGCTACTTTTAGCAGTTTTGCAAAAAATAACTTTTTGCTAATATTTACAGTTATAAAATAACAATTAAACAATAGTTGTTGCCCCCTATATGCGCTAAATACTTAATGAATTCGATTAAAGTCCATGAGAATAAGTATATTATTTATTACTATTGGCGGCGCTAGTGTGCTAATCAAACCGCCTTAACGTCTCATGAATCTGTGGACAATTTAAAATGACGATGTAAGAAACTGTTCATTTTTTAGGGTTCCGTACCCAAAGGGTAAAAACGGGACCCTGTTACTAAGACTTCTCTGTCCGTCCGTCTGTCTGTCACCAGCCTGTATTTCATGAACCGTGATAGCTAGACAGTTGAAATTTTCACAGATGATTTATTTCTGTTGCCGCTATAACAACAAATACTAAAAATCAGAAAAAGTGAAAAAATAAGGGGGGTATCCATACAAAAAACGTGTTTTTTTTTATTATGAAGAAACTAGCGCCATATAGAATGATGGTTCGGAACCCTTTGTGCGGTTCTGACTCGCACTTGACCGGTTTTAAAACAACCTCTTATTGGCCGCGTGTATTTATGGAACTAAATATGTATGTAAAAATCTAGGAAGTTGAATTTAAGCTACTTCTAATTGAAACTTTGCAAGTGTTTCATAACATAATTACATACAGTTCAGCAGTTCTGCTGGAAGAAATTTCTTTAGATATAAGCTTAACCCCTTGTGTGACCTTACTTTTTAAAATGTGTAACTTATGTTTCCTGTGTACAATAAACTATAAAAAAGAGGTACACCACCAACGGTATTTAATGAACTTTATACAGGGATGTCACAGTAGGTCCCGTTAACTGGGGGTTCTTCTGATCATACTTAACAACTTTTGTTCTACTACTTTGCTGATATCGCAAAAAAATTATTTTACTCTTCATACAAATATCGATCAGCTGATTGACCAATTTTGTGCCTTTTAGTATGGAGGGTCCAATTTTTTTTGAGAATTGACTATGGGTTGCTTGGGGGAAGCACCCTATATAGGCCGATTAAACTTAAATCATATAATATTAGATTGTAAACATAACATTTACGCGATGTTTCTTGAATTTAATTGAATAATGTTTTATACATTGTTCCAGTTGGTATGCACAACGCAAAACTGCTTGGCTGTGTGGAGTCTTCTCTCGTTGACGGTCAAATGGATGGTCCAGATAAGCCCAACGTGTCTCGCAGCCGATCCCATTTTAAATAAAATGGCTGTGGTCACTTCAAACAACGATGGTGAGATAATTTTGCAATGCAATCTCTTTTGTCCACAGTTGTTATGCCCTTGGCATCATCTCATCTGGTGGTAAGTGATCATGATGCAGAAAATGGAAGCGAGCTTACCAAGATTATTCCCCATGGGAGGAAAAACATCTTTATGCCGAAACAGATCAATGCTGTTTACATTCATGGTGATTTTTTTATTCGCAACTGGTAAGCCCTTGGCATGATCTCACTTGATGGTAAGTGACGATGATGCCGAAGGTGGAAGCGGACTTACCAAGATTCCCCAATGCAATGGATAACTGGCCATCTTATCTTTAAGCCGGAACACATCAATGTTGTTAACACTAATGTTTGGCGGCAGGACTTAGATAAGATGGTGGAGCTGGCCAGGTACTTGGAAGGGTTCGAATCACGACCTCCCGGACAGGGGATAGCGGCCCTGGCCGTTACCTATGCCACCGACGTTTTTTTTATCACAATTGGTAAGTCCTTGGCATTATCTCCTGATGGTAAGTGACGATGATGCCGAAGATGGAAGCGGGCTTACCAAGATTCCCTAACGCAATGGGGATGTATCTTATCTTCAAGCCGGAACACATCAATTGGCGGCAAGACTTGATAAAATGCTCTATCAGCACCCAAACCGAGTCTTACAAAGTTGACCCCGCCGGGAATCGAACCCGCGACCTCTTGGTGTGAAGCGAATGAACTGACCATTACGCAACGGAGGCGGTTCTTATACCAGTATATAATTTATTCTTGTTTAATTGTATGGAGTGAGGTTGTGTTGTCAATGTACTGTTGTGTTTTCAGTAATTGTATTCACGCCACATAGTTCGAAGCCAATTCTTACACAAAAGCGACTGCTGAGCCCTGAGAGTGGAATTATAAAGCAATGCTCCTTCGGTGCGTCAACTGGAGACGACACAAGGCTTTACGTCATGAGAAATGATTCTGTAAGTAACTTACTGTATTATATAATACAATATAATACAATGTCAACGTAACTGTTATAAAGAAAACTTAATTCAAAGCGAGACCAGCTTAAAGTCGACAAAGACTGAAAAATCTTGCCACTGTCACAGTATTTCGATATGGCTTACAGTAGCGCAACGCCTTTGATGTCGCACGATGCGCCACCGGCGTCGTAGGTACTAGCCTGTAGTCAGCCTGGCAAACTCGCGGCGTTTACGAAGAACTACTTTTTTATATTTTTTTATTCACCATTGGTAATTTTATTATTTTGAAATGGATTAGTTCTTTCTAACAACATATTTTTTTCTCTCCCAATACCCACTCTTGTGGGTATCATTAAATTGGTCTTTTTAAATGTAGTACAGTGCAATCTCACTAATCCGGCACTATTAAAAACCGGAGGGTGTCGGATTATTGGAATGTTCGGATTACTGAATTATACTAAAAAGTCGTGGGTAATGAATAAAATAAAGCATTTCATAGAGGGAATAAATGTATGTAATGTATTTAATTAACATGTAGGTACATATGTAATTAACTAGTTTTAAAATAATCCTTAATTGAGGTCGTCTTTTGTGCAACTTGTAGTCCATGCTTAAAAACCTTTTCTCGCATGATGAGGGAGGCGTGGGCGAGGGTGCCGGATTATTGGACGTGCCGATCTATCGAAGTGCCGGATTAGTGAGATTATACTGTAGTGCTATCTATACTGCGGCCATCCAGAGAATGCTGATTTGACATAACTAGTGAAGTGCTATTATGACGTAACTAGTGAAGTGCCCATAGACATCCATAGTAAATACTTTGTACCTATCATGTAGATGTAACATATAACGAAATAAAATAACCATTACCAAAAAAGTGTTGCCAAATCCGAGGCCAAA
The DNA here is from genome assembly GCA_947284805.1 of Coleophora flavipennella. Classification (NCBI taxonomy): domain Eukaryota; kingdom Metazoa; phylum Arthropoda; class Insecta; order Lepidoptera; family Coleophoridae; genus Coleophora; species Coleophora flavipennella. The sequence continues at coordinate 2,386,503 of OX369270.1, read as the reverse complement.
GTGTACTTTGTGGATCGTCGATTTTAGGGGTGGTAATGGGTGAAGGGGGTGGAAAATAAGAAAAATGGTGTGGCGGGAAACTAATTGTTCGTCAAAATTAGCCAAATTTGTTGTATTGAGGTTGAATTTTTATTATTTCCTTGCAATTGAAGTGAAAAGCAGAGTGTAAAACTCGAGCATGAAACCCATTTTACCCTCGACGTGACTATCCACCCTCGCCGTACCAGCTTGGTTTCCTAAATGAGAGTTCGGGTAAAATGGCTTGTTTTATTGTCTTGTTGTACAATCTACTATTTTATTACTTAAACATATCACTTTTATTATGCCTGAAACTTTTATGGTTGGTTGATTGACGCAACAAGAAATAATTGTTTGTGTGGCATTACCAATATATTCATACCAGTTACAAATACGTTTTCAATAGTTACATGCGGTAACATCACTATTATTGAGAAATAATGACCATAGAACGTAAACGTTTTACTAACGTTTCATGTAATTACAAAATACACATTCTGTTGTCTTTATACATAAATATAAAACTAAATATGTGTTCCGTTACTATTATTTAGTAAAAAGAATGTTTTTTTTTCATGTTTTATAAGCTTAGAAACTAAAGATTGATTTGTTTACAATTTCGGAGATTCATCGAATGTTACATACTATCGCTGTCTTGAAGTGTCAAATCAGCATTCTCTGGACGGCCGCGCTATAATAACATATTTTTTTTCTTTACCAATACCTCTTGTGGGTATCATTAAATTGATCTTTTTAAATGTAATAGTGCTATCTAATAACATATTTTTTTCTCTTCCAATACCCCCTCTTGTGGGTATCATTAAATTGGTCTTTTTAAATGGAGTAGTGCCTTCTAACACATTTTTTTTCTCTCCCACTCCACTCTTGTGGGTTCTAAAACTTATACCCTAAATCTATAACCTAAATATCTTCTAAAACCAGTTACATTTAATTTTTTGCAGGAAATCTACTGCCTTGAACCGGAACATACAAACGAAGACCGTCTCGAAGTGATATCCCATCGCAGCCTGCCCGTGTCTAACTTCAGCGCCTTATTGGCGGAGACGCGGCTGTCTGAGGTGAAGCCATCCAACTTGGGCCCCGTGCAACAGTTGGACTCTAGCGCACTGGGCAACACCGCCATATCACAGGTAATAATATCAGTTGCAATATATATTACCACTGTTTCGAGGTGATATCTCACCGCAGCCTGCCCGTGTCCAACTTCAGCGCCTTATTGACGTGAAGCCTTCCAACTTGGGCTCCGTGAAACAGTTTGACTCTAGCGGGCCCGCCCTAGCACAGGTAATATAACAGTTGCAATGTAGCACGACGTAGGTATGGTGAGTCGTTCGTCGTTACGTCCAAAAAGTTTCGTCCGGATGGACGTAACAGCACCTTCCAATTTCACCTATTTTTCTTGTCGTTTAGGTAGGTACGGGTGGGTAAAATATGTACGTGCATACAATTATTTATTTTGAGATAAAAGATGAAATATAAGACCCAGAAAGAAAAACATTACACACTTAAATCACAAATCACCAAAAAAACATAATTAATGTATCTTACCCGAGATGGGTCTTTTAAAAAGATAATCAGGTTTAAGATAAATTCTGCATATAAAGTTTTTTTTTATAGCGTTTAGAGATGAATATATTGATGGATAGGAAAATTTGGATATTTGAATCACATGTGTCACACTTTGTGTTCAAAATGTGACACATGGATTGTTGTGTGCCAGCGCGCGAGAAATAGATCGAAAGGAATAAGTGTAAATAACAGCGTTGCCGCCTTAAAGCAATATGTTATTACAGCTGTCTCGAGGTGATATCCCACCACAGCCTGCCCTTGTCCAACTTCTGCGCCTTATTGGCACATACGTTCGCGTCTGTGCAATTGTCATATTATCTGTGCTATGGCGGTATTGCCGAGTGCGCTAAAGTACAACTGTTGCACAGGGCCCAAGTTGGAAGCCTTCACCTCAGACCGGATGAAGCGAAAGACTCAGGTGAAGGCTTCTAACTTGGGCCCTACGCAACAGTTGTACTTTAGCGCACTGGTCAACACTGCCATAGCATAGGCACACCCTGGACACTTCATACAACGGGCCAGAAATGACATTTCAAAAAAGGAATGACGGAACAAACAAAATGGCGGCGAAATCCTATACGTTTGAGAACCAAACGGTAACCAATCTGTATCAATCTGGGTGACGAGGGGGTGAGGTCGCAATCTAGAGAGCGGCAGGGAGTGTCCATACTGTATGCTAGTACTAATATATATACTTAGGCATAGGTAATATAACAGTTGCAATATATAATTACTACTGTCTCGAGGTGACATCCTACCGCACCGCGCACCCTCTAAGTCAGTCACAAAAACGATGTCCACGCGGGCTAAGCTGCGGGCAAAAGCTAGTTGTGGATAAAAATAAAAAAAAGGTACAGGTCAAAATTCCAATATGATAGTTCTGGTAGTATACAAGTATCTGGCTTTTGTGTTATTTGCACTTTCTTTGATAACTTGTCACAAGGAACCTCACTTTGAATATGTTGCAACTTTCAACACCGTTTAGTAAACAGTATTAGTTCTCGAGTAGCGACCGTGCACCGGAAAGCCCAGCGTAGGCTGACCTCCCACTCAGTACAACGAAGAGCTAGTGAAGAGTGCAAGAAGCCGTTGGATGCGGGCAGCACAGGTTTGGTTGTTGTGGATATTCTCGGGGAAGGCGCCTTATTTCAGCAGTAGACGGCTTTCGATTGATTACACTATCTTTTCATCATATCAGCTCATATACTTCCCCACCGAGGGGCTCGAGACTACCCTGATTTCAGCAGTAGACGCCTTTCGACTGATTACACTATCTCTTCATTATATCAACTCATATACGTCCCCACCGAGGGGCTCGAGCCTATCCTGATTTCAGCAGTAAACGTTTTTCGACTGATTACACTATCTCTTCATCATATCAACTCATACGTCCCCACCGAGGGGCTCGAGCCTATCCTGAATTAGGGCGATCGGACCTTAGTTGACAACGTGGGCCTAGTGCGGGTTGGTCGAGTTTATTCGCAAGTGTGTGCAGGTTTCCTCACTTTTTTCCTTCACCGTTAAAGCAATTGGTGATCTCTTAACAATATCTTATTTCTTTGTTTCAGTTCTTTTCTGCTGCACCGCACATGGTACCACCAGTGAGTCTTCTCTGCACCTCATTCTTACTTCACATATCAGGAAAAGAGGAATCAAAAACCCAAGACAATGAAGAGGAAACCGTAGAGATCCAAGAATCTTCGAGCGAGGACGAGGATGAAAATAGAAACAAACTAAACGGACCATACGCACCTAAAACTACTCAACTTTGGACCCCCAACTACGCAAAAGTGAAAGAAAAGAGACTGCAAAAGATAGCGAAAGAACCACTTTTGGATTTACATGCGACCGAGTCGATTTTCGGTGTGTAATGTAAGTTTTTTTTTTCAATAAATATGACATTATTTGTTGAGTATGTGCTTTAATTTAATTTCATTAGGAAAAATAATAACCTGTATATTAAAAGAATTGATAAAATCTGACGCGAGTCCGTCCAGCCGTTCTATCCAAACGATTTGTTTATTTTTATATTTTCAAGCGACTTCCAAAAAGGAAGAGGGTTCTTAATTCGACTGTATGTTTTTTTTATGTGTGTTACCTCAGAACTTTTGACTGGGTGAACCGATTTTTATGATTCTTTTTTTATTTGAAAGCTAGTGCTTCCCGTGTGGTCCCATAATAATTTTATCAAAATCCTTTATTTTACAATTGGTAAGCCCTTGGCATCATCTCGCCTGATGGTAGGTGATGATGATGCCGAAGATGGCAGCGGGCTTACCAAGATTCCCCAACGCAATGAAGAACTGACTATCTTATCTTCAAACCGGAACACATCAACGTTGTTAACACTGATGCTTGGCGGCAAGACAGATAAGATGGTGGTAGCTAGCCAGGCGGGCTTAGAAAATGCCCTACCACCAACCAAATCGGTGTAGTACTTTATTAGAAAATTAACAAAAACCAAAAATAACAATGTATAAGTTGATGCGATGGAAGTCGGTTTTTTAACGTGTTTAGCGTTTTAATGAAAGGTATGCACAGATTTGTCTTTGTCATCAAGCATTGGAAATCACCTAACTTTCGCCCTTCTCAATGTATTAAATCTAATCCGACTCCGTCTGGCTGTTCTATCGAACCGATTTACATTTTTTTTTAATTGAAAGGCATTGAAAATCACTTAACCTTCACCCTTCTCAAGTTATACCCAAACGCGATATTCATAGCTTTCTTTCTCACTATCTCCGGTTCTAATTGAAGTACGCGGTTCGTTTTGATTTAAGAACACACGCTGGAACGAACTATTTCATTTGAGCTATTGCCTATTTAAATTGGTTGAGTTGGAGGGAAGTTAAGTGTGAACATTCAACGCCCACATTCTCGCACACCGCGCATTGTAAATGGCGAGCCGCGTGCGGGTTGCGGGTAGCCTGCCGCGCACTGTCGATATATATAATAATAATAATAATAAAGAATGGACGCTGCGGAGTAGCACGAGTCCTACTCGTTAGTATTAAGAACGGCGAAAATTAGTTTTTTCATACAAATAGCGAAAGCTATTTTCACCTCTTAAAAGTTAACCAATTTTGATCAATTTTTTATAGGTTGTCAATCAGAACAAAAGCTAGGTTTATAGATTTCGTTTTTTAAATTATTGATTAAAAATATGAAAGTAAACAAACAATGTCCAAAATTAGTTTTATATGAAATCACGTAAACGACAATAAAAAATAACTTATTAAATTTATTGAAAAAACAAAACCTAGCTTTTGTTCTAACTGACAATCAATCTAAAATTGGTCAAAATCGGTTAACATTTAGGAGGTGAAAATTGCTAACAATTACCTTTCAATATTTTATATATCTACAGTCTTTCGTGACATCAGTATACTTAACATAGAAAGTGGAAACTTCTTAAAAACAATGCTAATGTCTGCAAATGTTAGATTTTACTTTTCTGTTTATCCGTAGGTTTTTCTAAAATAAATAGCACCAAAATAAAATAGTAAAAATTCATGGAAATCTGTTAAGACTTTAGGTGCCAGTATTGTATTGACATTGAGCATGTGATTGTTGATGATAAGCTGTTGATTTCCCAGACTATAATAAATACGTAAAGCTGTATGTCGTTCTGTGTTCTTATGAAATTATCTAGGAGTATTTATGCACAGCAAATAGTCGTTATCTGTTGATTGTCGGGGCTAGTATGTCACGTAACTCTATATTACCTTCTCCGGCTGTGTCGTGTTGTAATACTATCTCCTTGATATTAAAAACATGGAATTGTTAAACCAAAAAGAAGTAGAGGATCTAGTCAATAATGAAAAAAGTAATTCAAAAGTTCTAACATGGTCCATAGATAATTATTCGGATAAGATGATCGGATTTTTGGGAGATCATCTAAGGCTAACTGTTGAGGTTGAAACTGACGGTGCCAAGAAAGAATTGAAGTTTTTTGTGAAATGTATGCCAAGGTTCAACGCTTGGAAGGCAAATTATTTGAAGGAACTACCTTTCTTTAAAAAAGAGTATGTTATGCTAAGTATGCTCTTCAAGGAATTTGACTGTGATGTTGGTAAGTTTTTACATGACTGCCCACAAAATGGAATGTTTTGTTTTCAGGTCTAATGTATGTATGTTTATTTTTTCAAACATGCTTGGAAATTTGAGCATTATTTTGACAGCCTTCTTCGAGATAAATCGAAATTGCTGTACTGGCCAAATACATGCAAGCAGCGGCCGGCAAAAGTTGTATGAAAATCTATATCTGTCGTGTTTACCGCCCTAATAAATTACTATGTAAACTCATATCTGTCATGTAATTTAAAAATGGAACTATATTTTACTCCAAAACATGGCAACCAAGGAGGTAACTTATCAAAGGTTTTACTTAAATATCGAACTGACTTGCAAATAGAACGCTATTTATTGAAAAAAAAACGAACACTTTAGCGCGTGAAAAATTATTGTTCTTCGTTGTTCATCATTGATTTTGAAACGTAATTATTGAAGTTTTAATTTCCGCGCATTACTTGAGAAAAGTACTATACAAGCCTTGGTTACAACTAGGCATTGATGGAGTAGGTATCCATTAATGCCTTTTTTGCTGGCCGCTGCAGAAATGTACTATTATTCCACGATGTTTTCTAAACAGCTTGATGGAACAAGGTATCGTTAGATTCGTCTTGATCCCGTGAGTAACAATAAAATACATTTTACCCGACTAAAAAAAAATTGGGGCAATGTTTTATGCAGTCGTGTTTTCATTAAATTGACATTTTAATTTTGTTAGGTATGTACATACATACTTACTTGCATTTATAGACACTTTTAAACGTTGGAATTTTTTGTCCATTTTTAGAACCAAAGAAATGGCGTCCAAAATCCCTTTACTTAAAAGAGGAGTTGTTTGTATTTGAAGATGTAGTCGAAAAAGGGTACAAAATGCCATGTCACTTAAATGTAATGTCACATGACGAGATTACGGCAACTGTTAAAGCTCTCGCCATATTCCACGCGCAGTCTATAATATATGAGGAAAGAAAATCTAGAGAACTGAATAGACCGTACAGTTTATATGAAGACTTTAGCGAGTACCTTCAAGAGCCTCCCAAAGGGAAAGCATGGCGTGATGCAGGCAGAAATGCTGTGATAGACTTTCTCAAAGTATATTCAAAACACAGATCAAAGCCCAATTTTCACAAACGCGTAGAGATAGTAGTGCCGATGCTGTATGACGGCGCCGTGTCTCTCATGAAACCTAGCTCTGAACAACGCAACGTCGTTGTCCATCGAGACTTATGGACAAACAATATTTTTCTAAAAAGGCAAGAGAACAGCGAGCTTCATGCTTTACTAGTCGATTATCAAACAGTGCTGTACTGCCCTCCAATGATGGACTTGTCATCGATGCTATTCTTCAACACTACACAAGACTTCAGAGAAATGTACACACCTGAAATTATAGATTTATATTACAAAGTGTGTGGTGAAGAACTTAGAGAGAAAAACATCGAAATTAATAATGTTTTTGAGAAAAAAACGTTACTTGAATCTTATGAACAAAGTATCATATTTGCTATCACCCAAGCCGCTATCATAGTGCCAATAGTAGCTATGTCGGTCTCAGACAGAGAAAAACTATTTGAGAATCCTGAAATGTGCAAAAAAACTAATAATGAATCGAGGAGTCTTGAGTTTATTGAAATCGCTAGAAAAGAGCATTTGTACCGTAAAAGAGTTACGGAATTGTTTGATGAAATTGTGGAGCGATATGTATTTCCTTCAGAATAAAGATATTGTGTCCCGTATGATAAGTTTCATACCCGTGTATCTTAATCTTAAGTTAATGTTAACTCAGTCAGACTAGGTGATAAAAGATATCTTCTAATTAAATATAGTTTATATTTGTTTATGTCATACATCAGAATGTTTATTTTTCAATCAAGTTGTTGATCATTATTTGATTTAATTATTTATCTTAATACCTAGGTATCTTATTGAATACATATAATATGCACATATTACAAACACGTTTCAGTTGAGAAGGAACCTTCTATTTAAAGGCTCTTTGAATTGTATAATATACAGAACCCTATAATTATGGATTTCAATTCTAATCAACACAGTAATGATCAAATATCAAAGAAAGATGTTGAATGTATTTTGATGAACTACGGATACGTGGATAAGAATATTAATGTAGATTATGTGGTCGAAAGAGCCAGTGACAAGATGATGGGGTTCCTCGCAGACTATTGGAAGCTTAAAGTTATTGTAATGGAAGAAAGTGAAAGAAAAGTTCTTAATTTCTTTATAAAAGCGGTCTCCCAAACAAATACTGGAAAGGCTAGTGTAAATAAGGAATTGAATCTTTTTGAAAAGGAAATGGTATTTTACACTGCCATAAAAAATTGCTTGGAAGTTGGTAAGTACATCCTTATCAAAACAACATCGAGGTAAAATAAATTGCACAGCCACGCTGAGCATACATGCTGGACAGAGGCCTCCCCCAAGGATTTCCACGACGACCGGTTCCCGCGACCTTCACCAGGTTATCGGTCCACCGAGTGCGAGGCCTGCCTACATTACGTTTTCCGGTGCGAGGTCGCCACTCGAGAACTTTACTGCCCCAACGGCCATCTGTTCTACGAGCAATGTGCCCTGCCCACTGCCACATAAGTTTAGCAATTCTGAGAGCTATGTCGGTTACTTTGGTTCTCCTACGGATCTCCTCGTTTCTGATTCGATCACGCAGAGAAACTCCGAGAATAGCACGCTCTTACTTAGTAGCATAATCTTACTTAGTAACAAAGAATAAAGCTAATTTATCAGACTTCATGAAAAATTTACAAATAATCGGGGTATGTGTGGTACCTTACTCAGATTTTTTATGGAACAATGAAGTAACTAATGTAGTAGGCCTTATTAAGTCCTAATTATTCATAAACTTTCATTAAAATCGTTAGAGCCAGTTTAAAAAAGTATCATACAACCTGGATTTGTATGGGAGGTACCTTATTCGGATTTTTCTTGGAACAACAGACTACCGCGTACTGTAGGCCTTATACAATTATAGTAACATACTGAGTTTCATCAAAATCTTTAGAGCCGTTTTTGAGTAAAAAATAATGTGTTTCTTTTACTAAGGTGGTTACCCTTAAAAATCAAGATGAGGATTTTTTTTTAAAACTCTTGGAGATATAACAGTAATAATGCCGTAACCCGAATTTCACCCAAATCCGTCCAGTAGTTTGGGAACTAGAGCACCGGACAGACGTACACACACACTCACTTATTTTGTTTTTTAGACTCTTATTAGTGTAAGACAATCGATCCCCATAAAAAGCTAAACTTCGATTTTTTTTGTCATCACAACACCTTCTTTACTCATTCGTCGCTCGACAGTCAAAAGTTAACTCTTAAAAAAAGATTGCCCAGTTACTGGATCATGATAAATCTACAAGCCTAATCGATTCCCGTTAAAATTTGTTTTTAAGGTGTCCAACCATGGAGCGCAAGACTTGTAACAACTTTGGACGACGCGTTGGTGTTCCAAGACATGAATGCTTTGCAGTACAAATTGCGAGACAAAATGCATAAATTCGACATGAACCACACGTTGCAGGCCTTAAGCACTTTAGCAAGGTTTCACGCCTCCTCTATCATCTTTGAAGAGAACAGAAGCAAGGAGCTTCATCACCAATATAGAATCAACGATGATTACGAACAGTATTTAGATGAATCCGGCTTTAACCTTTCTCATCCTTGGTACCTTCAATGTATGAATGGTAACTTAGAAGCAATTAAGACTTTCTCCAAATACAAAGAGGACGAAAAAATTATGATGCAAGTTGAGAAAAGTTGGAGAAATATTTGGGCTTCAGCACTAGAACTATCAAAGAGTTCTTCTGAGCACCGAAATGTAATTTGCCATCGAGATTTGTGGAACAACAATTTTCTTTTTCATTACAAGAAGGTGAAAGAAGGCGGCTACGAGCCAGATGACTGCGTGCTAGTGGATTTCCAAGCCATCCGCTACCAGCCCCCCGCTGGAGACGTCATGATGATGCTTCACTGCAATCTGGATTCTAAATTTCGTGAAAATAACATGGATAAATTCCTCGATTATTACTACGAAGTGCTAAAAGATAATCTTCAAAAAAATTATATCTCAATTGAAAATGTGATAAGTAAGCAGAGCTTTTTGAATTCGGCATCTCAGCAACGGCTGTGGGGTCTTATAACTTGGGCTTGTCTGGCGCCCGCGGTGGGCATAAGAGATGATGAAATGACGGAAATTTTCTGCGATACTGAACGATTTCTAGATATCCTGACGAAGAACAAGGGTTTGTTCATTAAAAAAATGATGGAAACATGTGTGGAGTACAAAGAAATGGTTCTGGAAATATTTGACGAAATTATAGAAAGGTACTGTCTATGTTAATTACTTATGGTAATAAAATGAATTTTTTTTTCAACTTCTGTTAACTTTATTTTGTTTCTCTCGATGATAAATGAGTACCTACTTGTATCATTCAAAACATATGTCACCGTAAAAGAGTAAAAATCGTTAGATTATAATCTAACGGGATCTATCTCGCGAGATTGCGAACTGTCGACAGATTGTGAACCGTAACATACTGCTTACAATTTCACTAGTGTCATTGTAGTCTCACTAGTGACATAACAATAACACTAAGCGATGTGAATATCATTAAATAAATGAGCGAGCAAAGCGAGGTTTGATTCATTTAACAATCAAAGAGCGACGCGGAGCGAGGCTCCCCCTCTGGGTAGGAGAATGCTTCGCAGAAGAAGAAATCATCGGTTTTATTCGGAGATACAAAAGTGGGCCGTGAAATTGTAAGCCGTTTGACAATTTACCGTCATATTATAATCTAACTGAATTTAGTGTACTGAGATCGTATTATCGCGGTTTTGACAATATCCCGGCGACACATACTAACTGGTATCAATAAGGATGACGACAGCATCAGAAATAAATTATGAACTCTTGATCACTTAATTGCCCTCCTACTTATGTTAGGAAAACCTTACTCGTTTTGTTTTACATCAAGTCTTCGATTTTTAATTCACCAATATCACAAAATGAGTACATATATGACGCTGCTAAACTGTGACGTCCGTCACGCCTAGGTATTTCAAACATTATTAGAACAAAATGTCGTTTTTGACAGATGATAAAAAGTAACTCAGATGACTAGCATTCGTCATCGCTATTATTTCTTTGGCTTAAAACTCCAGTTATTGTTAGGCGAAAAGTGGTTATCCTCAAGGCGTCGGGTGCCATATTTTCTGTGCCAGCGGTCGTCGCCCCGCTGGCTGTAGATGTCGCAGAAGGGTCTGAACAGCAGGATGTAGACGAGCTCCACGAAGCTGAGGATACTGACGCCGAGGAAGAGGCCACATGTGCCGCCTGTTGATACTGCAATAGATCGAATGTGTCATGGAGTATAAAACTGTCTGTATTTATGGTTAACCGCCGCGGTGGCGTAATGGTTAAGTCTATCAACTTCACATCAGGAGGTCGCCAGTTCGATTCCCGGCGGAGTCTAACTTTGTAACACTATTTGATAGGTGGAAGTGCATTTTATAAGCCCACCTGGCTAGCTACCACCATTTCTTGTAGCCAAACATCAATGTTAACAGCATTAAATGTGTTCCGGCTTGAATATAAGATAGCCAGTCCCCCATTGCGTTGGTGAATCTTGGTAAGCGCGCTTCCATCTTCACATCATCGTCACTTGCCATCACTTACAACCAGCCAAAATGGGTTAAGTTTTTATGTAGTCAGGTTTTTAATTTATATAATTAATTCCAATTAAACACCCTTTCTTAGTTTATCTATTCTCCTCACCCACTAAGTCTAGAACTCCGCGCACCACATTTCTCCGGTACCGCTCACTTGGCAACATTGATAGTCCAATCTTAACCCTGGCGACGCTGTCTCCAGTGTTAACTTTAAAGTCCTTCATGATAGATATCTCAGCTTCAGTGCATGACGGTAAGCAGTCGCAATACAAGCCTGGACGGGACGACCATCGAGCTTTCAAAACCTGTAAAAAATTAAACAAAAATTTATTAAATATCTATTAAATTAATTGTAATAAATCCTTGCCTGCGTCAGTGTTTCCGGATTCCTATAATTTGATGATCTTCATGGCAAGAGTGAATAGGAATTATTTGAGTGCGTGTACCATCCTCGACTGCATCATCACTAACCATCAGGTAAGTTGCAGTCAAACGCACTCAAACTTTTAATTAAAAAAAAATTGGCGTCATAAATAACGAAAATCTGTAATATTACCGCCATAAGAGATTTACTCAGGTTTAAAAAGCGTCGGTGGCTCAACCGGTAACGACTCGGTCCTTCTAACCAGAGATACCGGGTTCAAATCTGGACGGCCAATGTACCAATGAGTTTTTCAAAACTTACGTACATATACTTACCGATTGCTTTAACGGTGAAGGAAAACATCGTGAGGAAACCTGCACACGCCTGCGAAGAAACTCGAAGGTTGTGTGTGAAGTCGACCAACCCGCACTGGGCCCGCGTGGTCGACTAAGACCTGATCGCCCTAATTTCGGGTAGGCTCGAGCCCCTCGGTGGGGACGTATATGAGCTAATATGATAAAGAGGTTTACTCACAGATAACTCGCTGACGTGATCGTTCAAGCACAGTATACCTTTGGCATCACACTTCTGGTACTCAGGTATGTTTGGTACAAAATAGTTGGTGCAGTTGCAAAACTTCAACTGGGCCTCTTTCCGACACTGCACCGTGCAAGCCGTGTAAGAGTAGTGACGGTACACTTGTGGGGGATTCTCGTCAGGGTATCGACATTTGCGTTTCACAGGTGCGATCAGACGGGCCCCGTAATCATTAATGACGTTCCTGATTGTGATGTAGCGTCTGCAAAAATAATTATCGTCACTGCTACGGGCTCTCGAATATTCGTAGCTGATTATACAGGGTGACTGGTTGAACAACGGACCCATTAAAGGAAGTGTTTAAGAAGCCGATACCCATTCCATTCAGCATAAAAAAAACCCTTTATTTTTTTTAAAGTTCCATCTCCTTTTTTACCGTTTACTACGCTCGCTGTTACAACAGCTGACACTCTGATAGGAAGATAACATGCGCTCCGCACAGTATAAGCAAAATTACAGAAATTTCACATTTCAAAAAATGTGTTAATCACACAATGACTTCTATATTACTGGCGTAAGGACCCGGCCAACGCGCGCGACTAATGCTCCCAGCGAATTGGTGCGAAAATCGAAAGTTTCGCACACTCGCGACTCAGTCGTCTGCGGAAAATTGCAGAGTGCGGTGGAAAGATATTCCATACAAAAATGCCTTTTTGTGTTGTTAGAGGCTGTAAAAATCACGAAAGAAAGGCTTAAAAGAAACATGGGGTAGCGTATCATCGTTAAATAACCTTACTTTTTATTTTTTCTTGTAAACAAATAAAATAAATAAATAAATTTAAAATTTTTCTATTTATTCTGTACTTGTATTTTGTATATTTTGTAATTGTACAATAAAGCATATTTGATTGATTGATTGATTGATAAATGCATTTTTAAAGCGACAATTCTACCAAGGTCCTTTTCGCGCGGCACTGACGTCAACTCTCGCCCACGCTAGTTCGTACGAGTGATGTCAGATGGCGCTACTTTTTGCATGTATGAATAAAATCTGAGTAAAATAAGGAGACGGGCGGATCCTTCTGTCCAAATCTGTGTAATCACACGTATTTCAAAATAACTTCACTTTTTTTTTTACCGAGAGGGAATGAACATGGTTAACTAGTGTACCTCCTTAAACGTTCCGTCGTTCAACCAGTCACCCTTTATAGCGATATTTTCAACAGACTTCCAAAAAGGAGGAGTTTCTCATTTCGACTGTACTTTTTATGATTGTTACCTCAGAACTTTTGACTGGGTGAACCGATTTTGATGGTTATTTTTTTATTTGAAAGCTAGTGCTTCCCTTGTAGTCCCATATAAATTTTATCAAAATCGGTGTAGTACTTTATTAGAAAATTAACAAAACCCAAAATAATGCAAATTTGTAACTACTAAGTTGTTGCAATGGAAGTCGGTTTTTTAACGTGTTTAGCGTTTTCTTATTATATTATCGATTTAATCGTTCATAGTGCCAAGAACCTACAGGGGCCAGGAAAATTGGCTAGAAAAGTATTACGGCAGAGCTTGCTTTGAGCTCGACTTGGCGGCGACCACAGAAATCGAAAAAATAATTTATTCCGATTTCTGTGGCGGCGACATTGTTTTGCCCTGGGTGGGGATCGAACCCACGTCCCTGCCGCTACTACTGGACCAATGGATCCGTTAATAAACATTGTTGCTGTTTCTTTGACACATCATATCAACTGCTGGACAAATGACTCCCTAAGAATTTCCACAACGACCGGACTTACGCTGCCTGCATTCAGCGACTTACCGTGACCTTCGCCAGGTCGTCGTTACACCGAGTGGGAGGACTTCCTACGCTACGTCTTCCTGTGCGCGGTCACCTTTCGAGAACTTTATGGCCCCGAAGGCCATCTGTTCTACGAGCTGTGTGCATCGTGTTAAGCGAAGACGATTAATTTACAGTCTCGTCGTCGTTCTACAAGAGCTACAAGCTGAAAATTTGGTTATTTGTTTGTTGCCCTTTAACGCTTCAGTACCTTGACCAATCTTGATGAAATTTGGTACGCAGGTAGCCTGTGTCACGGGAAAGGACATAGGCAGTAGCCTATACTTTTTACCGTGAAAATAGCACAGTCCGAAGCATTTCCAGAGGGAACTGAAAAAATACACTTTTTTTTTGGTTAATTTCTATAATATCGCAACGAAACAATGGATAGTTTTTATTTTTTGCACAGAGATAGTTGAGAGGGTAGGAACTAGGAAATGACATTATTTACTATTTAGCATATCCTGCCATAGTTCTAGGGAAAAATCAATTCCACGCTCGCGCACGTCGGCGTCGCAATGAAGCAATGGATTGAAGTGATTTTTGGTAAAGAATTGGTAGATGGGGTGGGAAGTGACATAGACTGCTAATCAGAATAGCCCGATATAGTTCCTGAGGGATCTGGAGAAAACCCATGTCCACGTTAGCGAGCCGCAGCGCGCCACTCACCCTCAAAGACAGTCATAAAAACGATGTCCACGCGGGCGAAGCCGCGGGCAAAAGCTAGTTAGAAATAACACCTTTTAGTAAATGACAAATGTCTTTCGTCGTGGTTAAAGTAGAGTTAAACTATTTTAAACCTCGCGAAACAAAATTAATAGATAAATGACTTGGTCACGACTATTTAGCGCGTAGTTGCGGCGCGACTGTTAAGGCGCTTTGCACACGACGGGGCGGGGCAGTCTTTTTGACCGCGAAGCAATATAGACCGCGTCTGCCCTCGCTGCGAACATAAAGCATACGAGGGACAGAAGCCGTCAGTTCAGTACGTTCGTTCTAGTGAAGCGTGGCGCGGACTGAGCTAGCCGCCCCGCGCCGCCGTCTGCATTACTGCCGATTCCTATAATTTGGGGATCTTCAAGGCAAGAGTGAATAGGCATTATTTGAGTTTGCGTGTACCATCCTCGACTGCATCATCACTTACCATCAGGTGAGTTGCAGTCAAACGCACTCAAATTTTTAATTAAAAAAAAATACGAACTGGTTTGTGTGATCTATGGCGGGCAGCCAAGGACATGCCGCGCCGCCAGTGCCCGCCGGTCACCTGCGGCGCGGTCTTTTTGTCCACCATGTGCGTTGGTAGTATAGGATTCCCTTTGAGCTATCGTTGGCGGCGAAATTGACCGGCCCGCCCCGCCCCGTCGTGTGCAAAGCGCCTTACGGGCACAAAAATGCCAGAAAACTGCTTAAGGGTATTTTATTTCTCGTGGTGGGGGTTTTCTGTGCTTACTGATGATATATTTCAGGAGAAACGGTGAGTACATCGGAGCCGATGGTAGTCAGGGTCGGCACATCCTCCTCGTTCAAAACGTACACGTTAGCAGTCATCATCACATCGAAGAATAAGGCTCCGGGGCCTGTTGTTTTATTGCTTATCATTTTTAGTTTTGGGGCGTTGTTTTCCCTAAAACAAATAGTAAAGATAAAATTGTTATTTACTAATACTTAAAGCTAAAATAATGACGCTCACTGAAGCCACACTCGTCTCCATAGGCATGCATTTCAATGCATAGCAAGCAAAAGTGTTAAATAAAATACCTTCCTTGAATAGTGTTTATAGCAAAACAAGTTCCTAATTCGGTGTCTAAAGGCCTGAAATACTTGCAGCAATCGAAGGATTTGTCATTCCAAGAGCAGTTTGTTAGAGTTTCCTCACAAGGAGTTCGGACCTGAAATACGTTTTAATTTTGATTTATATAGTCACTAAGCGCCCTTTTTATTTACGCAGCCTTAGACTCTCGTGCAGATCCGCTCCTAGCCTAGCGCTGCCTAGATGTCTACATTTAGATAGATTTTTCTAATCATACGTTTGTACGGTCAGAAGTAGTAACAACACTACCCATACGAACTGAATTACAGCATAAACAATATATGTGTTAACCACTTATACAGGGTGAAACAAAATTGGTGTAGGACCCTTCAACTGGGGCATCTACTCATCAAACTAAACAACTTTTGTTCTACAAGTTTGCTAAAATCGCAAAAATATAATTTTGAACTCTTCATACAAATCGATCTGCTGATAGACCGATTTTAAACATTTTTTTATGGAGCGTATTTCTTTTTAATTTACTAACTAATTGACGAAAGTTGTTCAGTATGATGAGTGGATGGCCCAGTAAACGGGTCCCACACCAATTTTGTTACGTCCTGTATATGTCCAAGTGTTACATACGAGCAAAACCATAATAGCACGCGTGCGGGCGGTACCGCACGGAGCCACAGAAAACCCACCACCACGGCCACGAGAAGTGAAATACCCTTGCGCAGCTGTCTGTTAAGCATTAGCACATTTCTATGCCCTAAACGTCGCAACTACGCGCTAACTAGCTGTGACCAATATACCACGGATATAAATAAGGTTGGATTGGCAATAGTCACACTTTTGTTTGAAAACCAGCGTCGCTGCCTGTCTCCCACCCATCAACTCCACTACACAAGCAATAATAACACATATACACGAATTGCGCGCACTAATACATAGGATTTATTTGATGACAAAACTTGTCTGAAATCTGACCATTTTTTTAAATAAATAATTTCCATTCAAAATAGATGATCCCTAACCTAGTCAAATCATATGCTAATTTTATGTCTATCAAACACCCACTAGCTTCTTAGCTTCTAGCTTCTTGGTACCCAAAATACGTGAACTGGTTGAGATAGATCAGTTGAGATAGATCAGTTGGTTGATGGTGACTGTACTTACAATCCGTGGATGACAGAACTTTGGGATTTTCCCTACTCTCAAAACAATATGTTTTTCTGTCAGATAACGACTGTAACACACACATTATATTAGTCATGTGAATTCCCGAACTAAAAATATGTAAACATAAAACTTTTTAGATAAGAGTGGTCAGCATAGGTACATCGCATTTATTAAGGAAAACCACACTTCAATAACAAGAGATAAATAGCTTACGTGGACATTTGATAGTTGTTTGAAAAACGGTTTTAAAAATATGCAATTTAAAAGTAAAAAGGACCCTAGGTCAGTCGGGCCAATGGAGAAAGAAAAGATAAGCGAGAGAGAGGACCTACTTGGAATCTGAAGATTGTCTGAAAATTTCATCGAAATCGGTCCAGCCGTTTTGGAGTCTATAAGGAACATTTTTTTTTCCTTCACATAGCACAGAGATAGACTGGATTCAAGTGCTAATAACTACAGCCTCCCTGATATAATAAAAGGATTTGAATGTAAATCACATGTTAAACGCTCATAAGAATTAGAAATGATTTGAACGATTAAAAATTATTCAAAATGATTACAAATCAAATCATTTTTAATCCTTTTTAATGATTTTGTTTAATCAGGGCTGTGATTAAAATAACTAAAAAAGAGATTATAAGGTTTTCTTATTTGTTTACTTAGCTTAAGTAATAAAAATATGTATCGTTTATTTAAGTAAATAAACTTTAAACAAAAAAAAATGTTATGAGGACAGGTTATAGCGGTGAATACTTATAACCTGTTTTGTCCGTTAAATTTGGAACCATATTAAAATAAATAAACTCATGTGAGTCCAACTATGTAACTTAATTAATTAATTAGTTTTGATAAGCATTGCTATTTAAACGGAGACGGAGGGTCGAAATGATTCATATTGTTGCAACCATTCCGAGCAAATGGAGTCCCAAAAAAAAACATGTATCAATTGTGGCCGAGTGTACGATTTCAGCCCATTTTGGAGGTGGTGCAGAGACTGTGGACTGAATAAGTTCATAGAGGAGCAGAAACAAAAAAAAAAAAATAAGTGTTAATCTTCCGTTCACACATCATGAATTTTTTGTCTAACATTTTTTTTGGTGTTTGTCTAAACGTACTATCCTCATAGATAGCAGTGAGAAGCCAGTGCTGTCGTTAGCTGGTAAAGATATTGAGTAAGTTAGTATTCTCAAGAACCTGGAAGCTATTATCGATCCGACTCTGCAATGATCTGAGAACAACCGGACTATACGCTGTTATCGCCGATTCCGGGTACATCAATGTACAAGAGCTCTTTTCTTGTCCTTGGAGTTGCTTTCTGGAACTTTGTGCCAC
Organism: Coleophora flavipennella; assembly: GCA_947284805.1. Lineage (NCBI taxonomy): Eukaryota > Metazoa > Arthropoda > Insecta > Lepidoptera > Coleophoridae > Coleophora > Coleophora flavipennella. The sequence continues at coordinate 2,368,125 of OX369270.1, read as the reverse complement.
CTGCTGTTTCAACTGCTGCTTCCCTGGATGAATTCAAGACGATGCTACAACCACTTACTTGCTATTGAGCAAGCTAAGTCGCGAGTGCATAGTTTCTGGTGTGTGATGTGCTGGTAGGGCTGTCAAGTGTTATATGATACAATACTTTTTGTAAATCGTTTTGTTTCTGTTTTTTTAAATGCCATGAGTTTTATATTATTTTTGTCTTTATTTTAAAAAAAAAGGTTGAGCTAAAGCTTTTGTATTTTGTAATGATAAAGCCTACTCGAGGGTAAGCAGGCTAAAATCTTAAAATATTAAAAATTTTAAATACAGAACATAATTATAAAAAGCGTCTGATTATGGAATCTATGTAAATGGAGAGGCATCAAGATTTAATTAATAAAAGGAAAGATACAGAAACCATAGATAAGATCTACCATGATTTAATTAAATTAAAATAATCTTTAAAAAGTACCGTTGTTACACTTTCTTGGTTAATTAGTTGGAAATTTAAATTTGCGTTTGTATTCATGTAATTTCAAAATTTGTAATTGTAAGTGTCTTTTAAACTTTATGATTATATTTATGTAGTTCAAAATTGACAACCCTGGTTATCTGGGTAGGTGATTTGAATGACTGACTGTATAATTTGTAATATTACCAACTGTACATAAGACCAGTGTTAGCACACGGTTTTGGCTGTCAGTTGACCAATAATAAGATTTATGAACGCATTGTTCATGTGACTTTATAATTTCTTAATATTATAGTGTTTTTTAACTAACGTTAAGATAATTAAAGTTAATGAATTAATTAATTAAGTTACATAGTTGGACTCACATGAGTTTATTTATTTTAATATGGTTCCAAATTTAACGGACAAAACAGGTTATAAGTATTCACCGCTATAACCTGTCCTCATAACATTTTTTTTTGTTTAAAGTTTATTTACTTAAATAAACGATACATATTTTTATTACTTAAGCTAAGTAAACAAATAAGAAAACCTTATAATCTCTTTTTTAGTTATTTTAATCACAGCCCTGATTAAACAAAATCATTAAAAAGGATTAAAAATGATTTGATTTGTAATCATTTTGAATAATTTTTAATCGTTCAAATCATTTCTAATTCTTATGAGCGTTTAACATGTGATTTACATTCAAATCCTTTTATTATATCAGGGAGGCTGTAGTTATTAGCACTTGAATCCAGTCTATCTCTGTGCTATGTGAAGGAAAAAAAAATGTTCCTTATAGACTCCAAAACGGCTGGACCGATTTCGATGAAATTTTCAGACAATCTTCAGATTCCAAGTAGGTCCTCTCTCTCTCTTATCTTTTCTTTCTCCATTGGCCCGACTGACCTAGGGTGCACGGAGAAAAAAATATCGTCAGAATAACTATTCAAAGTTTATAGTTAAATTAGTTAAAAGACGTATCGTTAATATAGCCAACTGTTTCGTCAAACTAAGGATCTGTATCGCTGAATTGGCTATACAGATCCTCAATTCTAGAAAACAGTTGACTACATCAACGATACGTCATTTAACTAATTTAACTATAACTTTGAATAGTTATTCTGACTATATTTTTTTCTCCGTGTGCTTTTTATATTAATAATATGTATGTTGCAGTCGTTATCTAACAGGACAAAGTATTATTTTGAGAGTAGGGAAATTCCGACGGAAGTACGGTACTGCTATTGGTTTCTGGCAATTGCATGACACCACCTCGTGGTCAAATAATATAAGTAAAATAGTCTTTTTCTTTCTAATTTAGAGGTAAGGGTTAATTTTAAGGGTCTTAGGAAATGAAAATGTAAAAAAAAAATACATAAAAGTTATGCAAATTTAAAATATGCGACATTAATACCGTAGATAAGTTTATATAGTTCAGGATCGTGTATAAAGATATGCATAGAGCTACTGTTTCGTAATTAATGTTTTACTTAAGAAGAAATAGGTCATAGATATAATTATAGAGTAATTTAGGTTTCTTCTTTGTTTGCTAGTGAAAACTGCCAATGTTTTTATGTTATTATTTATTATCTCGAGTTGTAAAAGGATGTCTTTGTTTCTGAAACTTTATATGTGTAATTAGACATTATCTTCATTAAGTTTTTATAGAGTGTATAGACTTCATTTGTGACATTTGATGTGTATTTTCGTTCATTCTCTAAAAAGCTACAAAATTTGCGAACCAGTCACAGATTTGTAAGCTCTCAGATACCATAAAATTCACTATTTATCAACCATTATGATTCAGCATAGAACGATAGCCATTCAACACAATAAATGGTCATTCTTTAGCGCCTACATGTTTTAGAATATCAAAATCCACTGAATATATGTTATGAACCTGATGTGATGTCTTGTTTACGAAAATGCCATTACTCAGCCATAATAAATCATTTCGGATAACATCTGTGTTTCATTTAACGCTCCCTGTACAATTATAAACAGTGCGCATGGTTAAATTTTTTATAAGAATTTTCTAGTTGTTTTCTTCTAATCTTTTGATGCGCACTCACAGAAAATCTCGTCGAGTTTAGTTAAGTCCTTACTTTTGGATCCGAATAAATTCTGAGATACACAAAACACACTTAGAACACAGGGCTGCAATTGTGTCTCACACCATTTCGAAAGTATGTACGTTAAAAACAACCACACGCAAATAAAAAGTATAAACGCGTGCTTCGGTAAGTATGATTGTCTAATTATACTTGAGGCGCGCCTGCCCAGCGCACATTTCCAATCCAACCTTATTTATCTGATCTGTGACCAATACATTTGGCCTGTGAACTGTATTTCGCCGTGGTTCATCACATCAGCTCATATATACGTCCCAACCGAGGGGCTCGAGCCTTCCCTGAATTAAGGCGAACGGGCCTTAGTCGGGCCCAGTGCAGGTTGGTCAATTTCACACACAACCTTCGAGTTTCTTCGCAGATGTATGCAGGCTTCCTCACGATGGTTTCCTTCACCGTTAGAGCGTCGGATAAACGTACATATGAGATCGAAATTCGAAAACACATTGGATCCTACGTGGCAGGACTCGAACCACGAACTCCCGGATTGTAGGTAGCGGCCATTGCCGATGCGCCACAAAATAAAACTATTTTAAACCAAGGCGAAACACTGTTTACAGGTCAAATGGCTTGGTGTTGGTGATGAAATTAAACTATTGTTTTGCGTATATATCCACGTATTTTTAATTATTTAGACATTAAATTACAAATTAGCGTAAGAGCTAGTAGCCATTTTGCATTGAAGTGGAAGTGTGACGGTAGATGTATAAAAAGGCGAAAGTAGGGTTCTCTGGTCAAATGGTCTCATTGATTGTAGATGCGTAGACATACTCGCCCCCCTTGAAGGCTGAAGTTTCATGAAGTCTTCAAGTTTCTTGGTTCTAACTCATCAAAAGTAGTAGAAAGTCTTTGAATTTTTTAGAGTTAGGAATCTAATTCTTCTTGAGTAGGGAGCGGACAAATTCTTGTCAAAGCTCTTCGTACTGAACCACGTGCTGTTTCAATGTCGGCCACTCTTGATATTCCATCGGGCCCGGGAACAAGATTTGAAATGCGGCCCAGGCGCCAGTTTAGAGGTGGTACGTTGTCCTCCTTGATAAGGATCATGTCACCGATGTGTAGTTTGGCTCGATTTGTGCGCCACTTGGTTCTTTGTTGAAGTTCGCTGATATATTCTTTCTGCCAGCGGCTTCAAAAATGTTGGCGGATTTGTTCCAGTCTTGCATAGCGTGATAGACTGCTCAAGCTGTAGTCCTCCAGGGCAGGCGATGGAAGTGACGTTAGTGGACGCCCCACCAGAAAGTGTCCTGGGGTAAGAGAAAGGAAGTCGTGAGGCGAGGAAGACATAGGACAAATTGGGCGACTATTCATGATCGCCTCAGCCTGCGCGAAAAGACTTGAAATTTCTTCGTATGTTAGGTTAGTGTTGCCTATAACACGTTTTATGTGATATTTTGCAGACTTTATGCCGGCCTCAGACAGCCCAGAGAAATGAGGAGCATAAGCTGGAGCAAAATTAAATTTTATATTCTCGTTTGCCCCGAAATCGGATATAGATGACGCATTTAGTTTTAGAAAACTACCAATATCTTTGGCAGCGGCTACAAAGTTACGGCCGTTGTCTGAAAAAATTTCTAGAGGTTTACCACGACGTGAAATAAACCTTCGAAGCGCTAAAATAAAGGCTTCTTTAGATAGCTCTGTGACCGCTTCCAAGTGCACACATTTATACCGAAAACAAACAAAGAGACATAGATAGCATTTAGATGTTTTAGCACCGCGGCCCTTTCTGTTCAATATTGAAAATGGACCTGCAAAATCCATACCTACAGTTTGAAATGGGAAGGCAGGCGTTACACGCTGTGAGGGTAAGTTACCCATCATAGGGTAAACAGTTTGACCTTTGTGACGACGGCAAGTCACACAGTTTCGTGCAGTGCGTCGGGCGAGGTTCCTACCGGAGACCGGCCATACGGTTTCTCTCACAGCACATAGCAGCAGTTGGGGACCCGCGTGCATATGACGGATGTGCTCATACTGGAAAAACAATTTAGTAAGATGGTGATTGGAATGTAATATAATAGGGTGCTTTTTATTATAGTTATAGTTTGACATATCCAATCTTCCACCTACTCTCATTACTCCGTGTTCATCCAGAATCGGGTTTAGTGCCAAAATATTGCTTTTTACACCAACTGTCTTATTGTTTGATAGTTCATGGGATTCTTTAGGAAAAGATTCCTGCTGGGAAAATTTTGCCAGTTTCAAAAATGACTTAGATAGTTCATCGACTGTTAGGTAACTTGTATGTTTCTTTTCAGGATTTGATTTGTGTACTTTTAGATTATGTATGTATCTTAGGACATAAGCAAATGAACGCTGCAGTTTTGTGAACTTAGAATAGTTTTCGAATTTTATTATAGGTTCATCGATCTGTGTTTGTACAGCATGGGACCTAATTTCAGGTAAGTCATTTATTGTTTTTGACTTATTCATTGCTGGCCATTCAGACTCGTCATTGGACAAGAATGATGGTCCTGACCACCACATCTGAAGATCCTGCAACTGGTTGGCATTAACGCCTCTGGAGATGTGATCGGCTGGATTAGAAGAGGTAGGCACATGACGCCAGCATGATAAGTTGGTCATCTCAGCTATCTCTACTACACGGTTTGCTACAAATGTTTTTAATTTATTAGGGCTAGTATTCAGCCAGCCAATGACAACACTCGAATCACACCAGTGAACGCAGCGCGATATGGAACACCTAAGGGACTCTAACACGACTTTGCACAGGCGAGCTGCAAGCAGAGCTCCACACAGCTCTAATCTAGGTATAGTTTTAGGCTTGACAGGTGCCACCTTGGATTTAGCACAAAGAAGTTTTACGGTAACGTTACCTTCAATGTCCGAAGAACGCAGATAGATACACGCACCATAGGCGTGGCAGGATGCGTCACAGAATGTGTGCAATTCAATATTTTTGGGAGTATCGCACAATACGTGTCTCGGTAACTGTATCGAAGAAAGAGAAGGGAAACTAGATTGCATTTTCTCCCACTCTTGTCTTAGATTATGGGGAACTGGTTCGTCCCAATTTAATTTTTGAATCCACAGTTGCTGCATCAACATTTTAGGCTGCACTGTGCAAGGAGACAGGACACCCAGGGGATCGAAAATCCTGAAAGATGTAGACAAAATTTGGCGTTTAGTTATATTGGGATTAACAGTTTTTGGCACATCAATGATAAAATGCAAATTGTCGGTATTAGGGTTCCAACCCAAGCCTAGAGCACTAGAAGAGTCACTAAGACTTAAATTTCCTTCCAAATTAATTTCAGAAGATTCAAATATTGTAGGTAGGTTGGACCTGAATTTTCTGAGGTTAAAGCAACCTGATTTTAGTGTGGACGTCACTAATTTTAGAATATGCACAAGTTCTTGTTCTGAGTCCGCCCCTGTGAGCAAATCATCGCAATAAAAGTCCTTTTGTATGACTGTTTTGACTATTTCATCAGAACTCTCCTGGCCTAACTGATGTAGGCACCTTGTAGTGAGAAAACTTGCGCTTGCGAAACCATAGGTCACTGTGTTTAGTTTGAGCGTAGTGATGGGTTTGGATGGATCATCTCTCCACAGTATCAACTGGAAGTTACGGTCATTTTCATTTAGAGCGACTTGTCGAAACATTTTCTCAATGTTACCAGAGAGAACAAACCTATGTTGACGAAATCTCAACAGTATCGAAAACAGTGAGTCCTGTATTGTGGGACCAACCATTTGGAGGTCGTTGATGGAAACGCCTGTTGATGTGGGACCAGAGCCATTGAAGACTACGCGAAGTTTTGTGGACTCGCTTTGCTCACGGAACACAGCATGATGACGTAAAAAATACGATGGGTTAGGTTTTTGAACATCTGACTCTGAACAGTGACCTAAATCGATGTACTCTTGGATGAACTCACAATAGGATTTCTTTAGTATTGGTTGTTTTTGAAAACGACGTTCCAAACTTAGAAATTGCTTTTTAGCTATTTCATAAGACTCTCCTAGAGTCTGTGGGGATTCCTTTAGAGGGAGCCTGACAGAGAAACGTCCTGATTCTAGGCGAGCAGTGTGAGTTTTAAAATGTTCCTCACATGCTTTCTCGCTGTCACTTAGAAGTGACTTTTTTGGAACTTCTTCCAATTCCCAAAACCTACAGATTTGGTTTTCAAGATTTTTAGTATCGGTGTACTCGGTTTTTGAAAAATTGCATTGTATGTTGTTAGGTTCACAGTTTAAAATAATAGGACCGGTGATGACCCAGCCAAACTGAGAACTCCGTAAAAACGGCTTGTTGCTGCCTAGCGACCTCTGCTCGTTGCCTATAATTTGCCAAAATAAATCAGCACCAATAAGAATATCAATGGGAGCAGATTCATTAAATTTAGGGTCAGCTAGCTTTATATTTTTTGGCAGTTGGAATTGACTTGTATCGATAGAGCTTTTGGGAATGTTTCCTGTCAACTCACGTAAAATAGAGCATGTTGCATTAACATTGAAATTAGATTGCATTGATTTTAGCTGCACCATACAACGTTCATTTATGTAGTTACACGGGGTATTCCCTATCCCAAAAACTTTGATAGTATTAGTCGGGATCGGTTCGAGGCCTAATTTATTTTTGAGGTCATTGGTTATAAAACTTGACTGACTTCCGCAGTCCAGGAGACAACGTGCAGTAACTGAGCTTTTGGTAGACGGCTTGAAAACCTGAACCATCGCTGTGGACAGCATGACGTGACTAGTAGGCTGACTGGAAAAATTGACAGCGACATCTGTTTGAGCTGGGGCCGAAACGCTTTTATTAACTGGGTGCAAATAAGGAATCTTATGAAGGAGAGTATTGTGTCTCTTCTTGCACTCACGACACGGACCTAAGCGACAATATTTGATAGCATGACCTGTTCTTAGGCAGTTGTGACAGAGCTTAAGCTTGGAAGCCTCTTCAATCCTTTGCTCAGGAGATTTGGAAAGGAAGCTTGGGCACTCATAAATATTGTGCTCTCCTTTGCAAACTACACAAGTCCAGTGAGATTGACTATTTTGAGGAGTTTCATGAGTTGTACATGAGAATGATTTTGTATGGAACTTTTCATACTTATTGTTATAGGGGTTAGGTACCGTAGTACTAGAAATATTTCTTTTGTATTTCTCGGCTTTAGTTTGATTACAGGTCTCAAGGACATCAGCACGATCCTTAAGAAATTTGAAAAATTCTTGGATAGTGGGCATCTCGTTGCGTTGCTCTTCCCATTTCATACTAGTTTGATTATCTAATTTTGACGATACCATATGGATAATAAGTGTGTCCCATTTGTCTGTGGGTTGGCCTAAACTAGACAACGCTCTTAAATCTTTGTTTATGTTATCCATCAACGCTCTAAGTGATTTTTCAGATTCACGATATATGGGTTCAATATTGAACAGAGAGTTGAGGTGATTTTTAATGAGCTGTCGCTTATTGTCATAACGGGCGCACAATAGACTCCAAGCTTCAGTATAGTTGGCGGTTGAAACCTCAAGATTGCCGAGAACACGAGCGGCGTCCCCCTCCAGGTAAGTAAGCAAATAATGAAATTTATGTATATCCATTAAGCGCTCGTTACTGTGAATAAGAGACTTAAAAGTATCTCGGAACTCAAGCCAACGGGAATATGAACCGTCAAATTTGGCTATTTGTATTTGTGGAAGTTTAAATGCAACTGAAGTCTTGGTAGACATGATGGTATTGTTAGGGCATTGTGAATGAAAAGAATTGCTATCTACCTCTGCTTTTGTTGTTCTGGGCATGAGAGACTGAGCTATCGCAATATATTTAGCAAAAGAGTTTTCAATGATATCTCTTTCAGTTAATTCAGTATCTGAATTTTCGGGCGTTAACTCCTCAATTCGGTCTTGCACTTTATCAAATTCATTAAACATTGATTGAATTTTTTCCGTTTTGATAACTAATTCGTTAATTTGTACATCGGTGAGACTAGACCCATCCTTAATTGTATCTAAGTAATTTTTAAAGTTAGTTAGGCGTCCCTTGATGTTTTTACGTTTATTTTTAAGGTCTACTATTTCTGCCATTTTTAAATCTCTTATTAATTGTTAGTACAAAATTATTAATTCTAATAAGCTGAATGTGTACCTAATATTGTATTATCCGATTCCGTAACAAGATTAGAATATAAAATGTAGAACAGTCTTACGCTCCTCCTTTGTTATGCTAATGAGTTGCGAGCTGTACTGAATGCATCGGCAGGCCACCTGCACTGAGTAGGTACCGGCGCGTCGCTGGCGCAGCGGTGTGAACTCAGCTGATCAGCTGATTCCTGGAATCGATTACGGAGATCGAAGTTTATATAGGGCATAAAATATACAGAAATCGTGTTAATTAACACAATTAAAAGGAAAAATAGCTTGTGTAATGCTTGATTATTGAAACAAAAGTGCTTTATAGCGTATGCAAATGCAATTCCGTGAATTAAATAGTGAAAATGACAAAAATTAGTACAAAGTACGAAATCAAAGTGAATTTAGTGGTATTGCAGTTTTTTTAAGGATTGTACCGCTGAGTGGTAAGCTATATGCTAATATCTTGTTATAGGGCTTTAGTTATAATTAACTTGATTGTCGTAGGTATCTACTTTTTATTTGTTAGGACCTTCCTACCTACTAACAGTTAGGTAATTGCTTGAGTTAACTTAACACAATATGGCGAATAAAAATACTTACGATTATCGTGGATTTATGCAATATTTGCGAGAAATTATGGAAAAAATCTTTATCTTAGTGCGTAATTAAGGCAATTATAGCGTGTTATGCAAGAAAAAATAGGTTTATAGGCAAAAATGCACTATAGAACTATGCACATACGAAGTCGATGGAGTTCGACCTTTGCCCTTTAGCTTGTTTGCGAGTTAGGGAAAGAAATGCACTGGTTGTAGGCTCAATAAATAGCTGGAAATGGATTTTGGATAAATGATTGGGTATAATTTGAAAGGATATAGGACACTTAGCTGGTTTATAGGCTCCCAGGCGTGGTGCTTGGGCGGCTGGAATGCGGTTCCTCCAGGTGTCTTGACTTCTTTTTGGCCGAAGATGGTTCGAAATTAGTTTAGACGGTCGCCACTATGTTGGTGATGAAATTAAACTATTGTTTTGCGTAAATATCCACGTATTTTTAATTATTTAGACATTAAATTACAAATTAGCGTAAGAGCAATGACTTATATATTACTGGTGCGTAAGAGCTAGTAGCCATTTTGCATTGAAGTGGAAGTGTGACGGTAGATGTATAAAAAGGCGAAAGTAGGGTTCTCTGGTCAAATGGTCTCATTGATTGTAGATGCGTAGACACTTGGTCACGACTAGTTAGCGCGTAGTTCATTTCATTTCATTTATTCATAGTTAAAAATATCATTTACATTATCTTTACAGGCTTATATATACCCAAAACGATAACATAATTTATCCGATGGTTTAAAATGATAGCCCATTATCTATTATGTGCACAAAAATGTGCAAATGCTTGACAGACAGCTGCACAAGGGTATTTCACTTCTCGTGGTGGTGAGTGTTCTGTGCACGGAGCTAAATGAAATAGGTTCAAGGGCCTTTTGCTTATCACCCGCAAAAGGCCCTTGAACATATTTTTTGAAGCTTAAAATTATAAAATTTTGGGACCTACCAAGCTTGCAAAATAGCTTAGGTTAGATTGAATGCAATCGGGCATAGGGTTTTCCAGACCGCAGAACTCAGAGGAATAGTAAGTAATGCCTTTGAAATAGGCTATCTCCTTTAGTACTTCTTCCATGTTGAAGTCGTGTTCTTCACCCCATAACCTGGGAAAATAACCCAGCAGTTAGGTTGGTATGTAAATACCGGCCGTCTGTGTCGGTCAAGTCTGAGAGCCGCAGCCACCCTAAAAGAACCATCATCAAGGGCGGTACCCAAATAAGCAGAAGGAAGAGCGTGCACCCAGGCTCCCGACTCCGGGCAAGCTGCCGCCTTGAGTCGAGCCACGTCCGCCCCCGCAGCAGACCCCAATAGTTCGGAGACCCGGGATGTGCAAACTGGATTGTGCTACTGCCGCTGAATGATAGACCAGGCTGTAAGAGCCTCCTCCTTAAAAGGGATGCCAAGACTGTCACCCTGTACATGGAGTATTTTAGTGACTAGTTCGACAGCCCCGCTGGAGGAGGCCAGGAAAGCCGGACTTTTTTTTTATTCACAATTGGTAAACCCTTGACACATCTCACCTGGTGGTAAGTGACGATGTTGCTGAAGATGAAAGCGGGCTTACCAAGATTCCCCAACGCAATGGGGAACTGACTGTTCGTGTTCTGCACGCTCCTAACGCCTAGGCCCTCTTGGCGTACCGGCAAAGATGCCTGCACCCACTGCAGGCACTTAAATAATTAATTAATACAACAAAAAACAAGTAAGGTATAGTATGTGCTTGTTCGTGTATGTTTGTGTGTGTGTGTGAGGTGAGTGAGTGAGTCAATTCATACCTATCGGATATCTCCTCAATACGTTTCGTGTTGTCGTTCTCGCAGACGGCAACGGCCGGGAAGTGCGTGTCCCAGTCCTTGTAAGTGGTCTCCACGACGAAGGAAATCGGATTGTTCTGGAACGCATTGTACTGAGCTTCGATGAGCAGCGCTGAGCCGTACCAGGAGAGTGCCACTAGGACAGTCCAGAATATTCTGCAACTCAACAATTTACGATTGACAGCTCGGCGGATGAATCTCAACGAGCCCCACTAAACAGCCACCACTAGCATGATACACACTGGTGGTGTGAGAGACCACCACCACATCAGCTCGTATATACGTCCCCACCGAGGGGCTCGAGCCTACCCTGAATTAGAGCGATCGGGCCTTAGTCGAACACGCGGGCCCAGTGAGGGTTGGTCAACTTCACACACAAGCTTCGAGTTCCTTCACAGATGTGTGCAGGTTTCCTCACGATGTTTTCCTTCACCGTAAGAGCGTCGGATAAACGTACATATGAGATCGAAATTCGAAAACACATTGGTACGTGGCGGGACTCGAACCACGACCTCCCGGACAGGAGGTAGCGGCCCTTGCCGTTGCGCCACAGTAAGAGACAGATTTTTAGAAAAACACTATTACTCATGTGGTGTACCTTTCAGTAGTAAAAATAATTCTTGACTTTATTAGAAGGTACAAGTCCAAGAATACGAAAACTTGACTCAATGGTGAACTTTGTGAAAATTGTTCAAATCCACGACTAGCTGAAGATATTTTGATAGGTACCTTTATATGGAGCTCAAAGAGGATTCACGCCTACGATAGGGAAGTTACATAATTTTGAACAAAACAAAACCGACTTCAAACAGGAAACTACCCAAGCAGCAAAGACGTCCTATAACAATAACTTACATCACTAAAAAGCTTTTTAAAATATGTATAGCAGCGTCGCGGTGACAAGCTTGTTGTATAACAGCGTTTAATGAGATGATTTTGCTCTGTAGTCATACACAGCAAATTTGTTGCATAATTAGGTGATCTAAACGTTTATATCACCTTTTTATACGACATTTATAGAGTAGCACTTAACCAGATTTTAATACAGCGATAACAGAGAGATACCAGAGATGGTGGCCCCTTTTTTACAGCAAATCGGTGCAATAAACGATTCCAGGGTAACCTTTATAGTCCCATGCCTATAGCAGCGCCAAAAAATCGACAACAGGACAATTCAGTGCTGTAATGTTATTCCTTATTGTTATTATAGCACTGTGAATGTTCATGGTTGCTAAAACTCCATAATAGAGCAATTAGGTAATATAACCGAGTTTTATATCACCTCTATGTGGCTTAATTGAACTATATTAGTGTTTTTTCTGCCCACTATAACGCAGTGATGTAATAGCTAAATGGTCATAGTTATAGAACTGATTTACTGTATAAAAGAATTAGTAGCTCTGTTACATAACAAAACCGGCCTATAAATGTAGTAAAATGCGACACTTAAGATATATATAAACGATATATACGACCTATAAGAGAGTTTCTTTCACTTTAAAAGAACAAAAATCTGCCATTTTGTCAGCGCCGTATCGTACATAATTGAAGGGTTCTATTTATTCATTATGGATTTAAAAGAATGGAAAAGGTTTAAACGAAGTGGAACATTTGAAAGACACGTAAGACAGCAATTTAAAACAATCGCAACTTCAGTAACGATTGACAACAGACAAAATCAAGGTGGGGCTTCAAATACGGACAATGATTCCATACAATCTTTTACAATATCATATGAACAAGAACAAGTTAACAGCCATCACTAAGTGCTAAACTAAGTACTTCCATTGTTTTTTGTAAGCTGGTATGTCTACGATACAGTGAAAAGAAAAAAATGAAAACAACGGATTCGGAAAAAGAAAAAAAATATTAAAATAAATTTATTTATGTGGCATGAGCACAGACTTCACATTCATCACACATGTAATGATCATAAATGGCCATAATACGACAACCCCTGCACCAGAAATCATTGACCTCTATCAATATTTGCATGTTTTTTTGTGTATGATAAACTGATTTCGTAAAGTACAATCTGTACTAAGTCCACAGGCGAATCATTTTTTCGATAATATAAAATGAGTCAGTGTCTATGGCCATTCCATTTCATTATGTTGCTCGAAATCATGTATATATATATAAACTTGTCAACATCCAGTATGATGACCACTGTCGATCTTTTAATTTACACTAAAAATACAAGAAAACATATTACGGGTTTTCTATTTACATCAGGGAACCCTAATTAAATCCATTATAATATGACAGTTGTCAAAATATCAGGAACTGTATTGCGGTCGTATAGTAGTCACGGAGTTACTATTTTGCACCCTATGCAGCAACTTGGTGTAAAATTAGTTTTTAATTACTTAAAACTCAATAATTCGAGGGGGGCATTAAAAATCAGCGTAATCATGCATATAATCTATCAGTAAAATTTCATTCACAAGTCAATTTATGTATCCAACATAATTTACAACGTAACAATAATGAATACTCCGATGATTGTTTCTATCGTTATTATGAATAATATTTTAATATTCTTGTTTTTTCACTCCAAAACTCAAAGACGCAATAGAAATTCTACACGGTTTACCATTTTGTACTATAATAGCGTCACGGTGGCTCGTACATCACAACTTCGTGCTATTAAAGATTTGTGGTTACTATTATAACACAATTATGTGCTATATACAGCATCGCGGTTCCTTTTATATCACTACTTCGCTCTATAACAGCATCGCGATTCTATAGATGTACTCTTTTATAGGTCTAAATGGCATCTGAATTGCTGCTACAGCAACACAATAACACCAAATGGCTTTATAAATGCGCCACTTTCGGGTTTATACAACGTTTTTATCACCCTTATAGGACTACCGATTAGCACCTCTGAAACGTTCTTATCCCTTCTATAGAGCAACGATTTGCTGGTTGGGTAAGGTTCTCCTCGATTTCTCTGGGATGCCATCATCACATCCTGGTTTCCTGATCATGGTAACCACCCTTGGGATATCTCTTTTCGAAAAAAAAAAAATCATCAAAATCAGTTCATAAACCACGAAGTTATCCGCGAACACACATAAAAAAATTAAAAAAATATACGGTCGAATTGAGAAACCTCCTCCTTTTTTTGTAGTCGCTTAAAAAGTCAGTTGATTTCCTCAGATAGGGACCTGTCAGATGTATAATATCTACTTAGTAGTTTCGTTAATTCATTTCTCGTGAAAAATCCCGCTCTCACTGTGCCACTGTAATCGTATTAGTAGTTATCAGGCCGCCACGTGAGGTTTTGAAGCTACCCTTCCCCCCTCCCCCGCGCTAGCATCACATGTATTTTTTTTTATTGTGCAAGGTTGCTTTTTAGACAATAAAAGAGTTGCTCGAGTTTTTACGTGGCGTAGTCGCACAAATTAATTAATTTATTTGTAAATAAGTATACGTCACACTTTATATTTCATTTTATTGTCGCACAAAAAATTAAACGTGATTGTCACTTTATCCCCTCCCCACTGGAACCTCACGTGATTAAAGGACAACCCCTAAGTGCCAGGCTGCCAGCAAATGAAAACTTCTGTGGAAAACTGGGAGGTGTACTCCTACTTGATCGAGTAGTTACTACTGCGTTACGGCTACTCCTACTTGAGTTTACTGGCGTTACCTTTCCGTCCAATGTCGTTTAGAATCAGCAACAAATCTGAAGCCGTGTATCGACGTCGTTTCCGGTAAACTTTTAATCCCATTCCACCATATCTCCACATACCGTTTAAAATTCTCTTTTGAGTTCATATTATTGCCCTTCAGATCGTACAGGTAGCGAGAAAATGAAACAGATTTCGTACACATTTTGAGTTTTATATTTCATATCAGATAGCCATAGAAATTACGTGAACAATAAAATTGTGATACAAAATGTTAATGCCGATTCAAATCACTGCGGGAATACAGCAGGTGTTCATTTGTGTTTTTCATCAAGATATCTCGCGGGAAAATTACTTTCCTGTCCTACAAACCCTACTAAAATATTTACTTTACTAGTTCGTTTTGTTCCAAATTTGAAGGCCCCGCGAGTTCGTTCCAATAAATCTGTCTGTATCGTGTAATGGGCTCGAATTGAGGTGGCGTTGACGCTGCGGTGTCCGTGATGCGGTTTTGTTGGCGGAGTCGCGTGCGAAACTCTCGCACAAGCTTTATGGTATAGAAGTAGATGAATTCCAGCACGGAGACAAAACTAAAACCGGTCACGAAACCGCATGTAGAGCCGATGTTACCTGAAAAACAACTAGCATTAAAAATGGACAGATTAGTTCTGTATTTTTTCCGGGTCTTAACGGTCCCTCGGAGGCTCGAGTTTCCATACAAACGTAGTTCCGCTTTAATACAAAAACTACATGCCGGATTGAATCGAAACTTTACAAATATATTGAGTAGACACATATCGATGTTTATAATTAGTTTTCATCGTAGTAAATTTAAACACAACTGAACGAAGGCTTAAATTAGTTTTGTACTGAAAGTTTGAAACTGCTCTTATTGTTTTCCGTTTTATATTAGTACACCGAAAACTAATAACAAATATCGATATGTGTCTACTTAATATATTCGCAAAGTTGGAATTAAATCCGGCATGTAGTTTTTAAGCGGGACTACGTTTGTATGGAAACTCGAGCCTCCTGGGGACCCTTAATTGGTCACATAGTGGTTTGATTAATGATAATAGACGAACGTTTATTTCATTCCATTTTATGATTCCTTTATAGATCTACTTCTCTTTAACAGGTTGTAAGAAGATTGGTATAAGAGTTGATGACTGGGGCTTCTACTCATCATACTGAACAACTTTCCCCAAGAGACCCATAGTCAATTAGCAAAAAAATCTCTTTATACAAATCGATTTGTTTATTTTTGTATGGAGCATCACAAATTTGATATGTAACATCTTTTCTCTCGCTTTCCTGCAATTTGTGGGAGTGATTTCGTGAAATGGGACGGAAGAGTGTAACAGGACATGTGACCGTTTTTTAAGTCACAAAGGCTAAGGTAACATGGCCATGCCGCCTAATGTGAGGCCGAAGAAAAGATGACCTACTATCCGAAGGCCCGGCCCGTGAAGGTACAAGCCGACAATTCATTAATTTCATAAACTTTTTCTCACATTTTACACATCTATGAGACTATTGTTAGGCTCGCTCGTTTTTTTAGGGTTCCGTACACCAAATGGGTGACCAACGGGACCCTATTACTAAGCCTCCGCTGTCTGTCCGTCTGTCTGCGTGCTGTATTTCATGAACCGTAATAGGTTGGCAGTTTAAATTTTGACAGAATGTGTGTTTCCGTTGCCGCTATAACAACAAATACTAAAAATTAGAAAAAGTGAAAAATATGGGGGTCTCCGTACAAAAAACGTGTTTTTATAGGTCTATAGAAGTATTTTCGATTTAGCTCTATCGTAAAAACGGTAATAAACACAAGCGGTTAAACTTGGTGTGGTTATAGTAGTAATAAACACAAGCGGTTAAATTTGGTGTGGTTATAGTAGTAATAAACACAAGCGGTTAAATTTGGTGTGGTTATAGTAGTAATAAACACAAGCGGTTAAACTTGCTGTGGTTATAGTAGTAATAAATACAAGCGGTTAAACTCGGTGTGGTTATAGTAGTAATAAATACAAGCGGTTAAACTTGGTGTGGTTATAGTAGTAATTGTGGGTGCCTACCGGGATCTTCAATAATACTCCAAAGTCCAGTAAACACTCAACACAAATATATTTTCTTTCACAAGAATAGAAACATACGGAAGTCACAAAAGCAAATAGAAAAATAGCAAAGATAGAAATCAGATTATTAAAAAGGAAATAGAAGCTAACGTTAATTAAATTTGAAATTAAAGCGCGGGAAATAAAAGGTAAGCAAGCGTGAAGTTGCGTCGATGCGATGGTCAAGCGAAGACTGGCTGTCGCGGTCTGCGGTGGCGCGGAGGGGCGCAGGCGCGCAAGCATGACCATATAAGGTAATGCGCTGTCCACTCGATGGGCCGGGCAGCGCGCACAATAGGTACAGTACGCCTCAAAAGTTCGTCTACGGCATACAAGCTTCGGCACACGGATTTGCTTGCCGATTTTTGTAGATGTGGGTTGGTTCCCACACTGCTCCCCCGCCGAGACCGTTGCTTGCTACGGTCGATAGTAGCTAGGGAAGTGTACTGTGCGGCCACTGCGAGTCTTCCTTTCTGCAACTTCTGGATTTGATATGGAATCAGGAACAGTGGAACCAGTCATGGTATTTTCTTGAACCAAGTGTGCTGGTTTCAACCTGTCGACGGTGACTGTTATATTCTTACCCTGAACTTCCAATTTGAAGGTCTTGGCACTTCGCTCCAGAACTCTGTATGGGCCAGTATAGGGTGATTCTAGGGACTTCTTTGCAGGACCCACACGAAGAAAGACGTACTCAGCTGTCATCAGGTCTTTGGGTATGTAGAACGCCCTCAGGGTGTGCCAACTCGCCGATGATGGTGCCAATTTCGCGACATGGTTACGGAGACGTGCAGCGAAGTCTGTGATATCCGTAGTGAGGGTCTTAGACGGAGCGAAGAACTCACCAGGTAGACGCAATGGTTCACCATAAACCATCTCGGCAGCGGATGCTTTGATGTCCTCCTTCCAAGCACTGCGTATGCCCAGCAGCACGAGTGGAAGAACCTCTGTCCAGTTGATATTGGAGTGGCACATGATGGCAGATTTTAGTTGACGATGGAGTCGTTCTATCATGCCATTACAGGCGGGGTGATAGGCAGTGGTTGACCGGTGCTGAGCGCCCAGGAGAGAAGCTATGTTGCGAAACAGCTCGCACTCAAACTGTCTCCCTCTGTCAGTGGTGATCTTCTCGGGGCAGCCGAAGCGAGCCACCCAGCCAGAGATGAAGGCTCGGGCGCAGGTCTCAGCGGTGATATCTGGCAATGGGTATGCCTCAGGCCAACGCGTGAAACGATCGATGACCGTAAGGCAGTATCTGTAACCAGAAGAGATTGGTAAAGGCCCTACGATGTCCATGTGGACATGGGAAAATCGGAGTGTGGGGCTGGAAAAAGGAGTGTTGGGAGAAACGGTGTGACGGGATATCTTATTCCGTTGGCAATCCGTGCATCCCTGGGCCCACTGACGACAATTTTTCTTGATACCAGGCCAAACGTATCTCTGAGTGATCAATTTGATTGTAGCTCTGGCACCTGGATGACTCAACCCATGAACTTTGTTGAAGACCTGGTGCCTGAATGGAGTGGTGATGAACGGTCTGGGTTGATCTGTGGATACATCACAATAGACAAACAAGTCAGTGTCGTCAGACTTAACTTTCTCCAGCTTCAAGCTCGAACCTTTTTGTAGCAGGTCTTGCAATTCAGGATCTTGATCTTGAGATTTTGCAAGAGCCAAGTAATCAAGAGGTTCTGAAATCTCCTCTACTCTGGAAAGGGCGTCGGCAACTACATTTTCCTGACCTTTCACGTATCTAATGTCAGTGCTGAACTGTGCGATGAAGTCCAGGTAACGGAACTGTCTCGGTGAACATTTGTCACGACGTGAGGAGAATGCGAACGTAAGTGGTTTGTGGTCCGTGTAAATTATGAATGGTCTGGCTTCAACCATGTGACGGAAATGTCGAATCGCGTCATAGATGGCCAAAAGCTCTCTATCATACGGACTATATTTTCTCTGGGCAGGTTTTAGTCGTCGTGAGAAAAAGGCGAGTGGCTCCCATGACTCTCCAACTCGCTGTTGCAGAACTGCTCCAATTGCTGTATCTGAAGCGTCGGTGAATATCGCCATCTCGGCGTTAGTGTTCGGATGAGCTAAAAGTGTGGCTTTGGATAGACTAGACTTACATGACTCAAATGCGGCCATCATTTCTGATGTCATCTCGACAGCTTGAGAACCTCTCTTCTTAGGGCCACTCAGTGCAACGTTGAGCGGTGCTTGTGTCGAAGATGCTCCAGGAACAAATCTGCGGTAGAAATTGAACATTCCTAGGAATCGACGAAGTTCCTTCACGTTCTTTGGAACTGGAAAGTCAATTATTGCCTGAACCTTCTCCTGTAGCGGGCTTATTCCGGCCGCTGACACTTCATGACCGAGGAAGAAAGTTTTTGCTTGGCCAAACTCACACTTAGCAGAGTTTATCAGTATCCCATAGTCATTAAGGCGCTGGAACAGTTGTCGCAGGTGTTCAATGTGTTCGGATTCGCTCGAAGAGAAGATGAGAACGTCATCCAAATACCCATAGCAAAAAGGTAAGCCTCTGAGTACCTCATCGATGAAGCGTTGGAACGTTTGAGCTGCGTTCCTAAGTCCAAAGGTCATGTATGGGAACTCAAACAACCCAAACGGTGTTGTGATTGCTGTTTTAGGCACATCGTCAGGATGAACTGGGATCTGATTATATGCCTTCACTAGGTCAATTTTTGAAAATACTTTACTTCCTGAGAGCTGATGAGTGAAGTCCTGTATATGCCGTATAGGATATTTATCCGGAACAGTGCGAGCGTTGAGTGCGCGATAATCTCCACAGGGTCTCCAACCATTATCCTTTTTTGGCACAAGGTGTAGTGGAGAAGACCAAGGACTTTCTGACCTGCGAGCAATACCGGTTTGAAGCATCTCCTCAAACTCCTTCTGAGCTATCTGCAGGCGGTCTGGAGGAAGACGTCGAGGACGGCTGTTTACAGTTGGGCCGGGCGTGACACGAATGTGATGGACAGTCTGGTGTTTGGGCTCTTTATGCGTACCAGCTGGACGAGTGATGTCTGGATACTCACGGAGAACCTGGAGGTACTTGGAGTCTCCGGTGACGACCTTGACAGAGGTGATGTCTCCCGTTGACTTCCTTGTTGTCGCTCCGACGGAAAGCGTGGTGAGTCCATCAATAAGCCGGTGCTGGCGACAGTCAACAAGAAGATTATAGAAGGAAAGAAAATCAACTCCTATAATGGGTTTTGAGACATCGGCCACCACAAATCTCCAATTGAATTCTCGACGTAAGCCTAGGTTTAGTCGCAGATGCACCCAGCCATAAGTCGAAATGACTGTACCGTTAGCCGCGAACAGCTGGTAATCTGTCTTGGATCGCTGCTCCTTCAGTGCCGTGCGTGGGTAAACACATAAGTCTGATCCCGTATCAACCAGGAAATTGACCTTCGTATTCTTGTCTACGACAAAGAGGCGGCCCGTAGTGGAGTGGCAGTCGTTGGCCGCTATTTCCGGCTGCCTTGGGCATTTCCCGCCAATGATGAGCTGTAACTGCAAGGTTTAGTGCATTTCTTAGCATTATTTCTGAATCGGTTATGATACCAACAGACAGACGGATCGAACGATTTTGATCTGGATCGACTTCTAAAATTTTCTTTTCTTTCTCCGGATCTGTTACGTGATCTAGATCTTGAGCGTTCAGAATTAAGCTGACTTTGTAATGAAGCTACTTGTTTTGTCAGTTCAGCTATTTGAAAGGCCATAGATTGATTATTACTAGCAGTACTTGTGAACGCAACTTGTGTGGCCGGGGGTACAATGTCATACACTTTATCGGCGAGATCTGCTATGTCCGCTAACGATAAATTATATTGAGATGCTATTATTGTTTGTATATTAGTAGGTAACCGACCTGCCCAGAGTGTCCTTAAGAAATCCTCAGGAACTGAAGGTCCTGCTAGAGTTTGTAGGTGCCGTAAAAATTGGGACGGCTTCCGATCTCCCAGTTCTTCGTGAGTGAGCAGCTGTCTGACCTTTTTTTCTTGTGATGCTGACAACCTTTTGATGAGCTCGGTCTTAAGCTTGATGTATTTGTTTTCAGCCGGGGGGTTTGTGATGATGTCCTTCACCTCGGCAGCATATTGGTGTTCCAGCTGAGCCGTTACATAATAAAATTTTGTGGCATCGGCCGTTATGCCGGAAATGATAAATTGTCCTTCAACCTGGGCGAACCAGACAGCTGGTTCTTCTGGCCAGAAGGGTGGGATTCTCACACCAACTTTATGTACTTCTTCCCGAGGCTTTTCCGATTCATTTGCAATCTTTTCCGTTGTCGACATGTTCCAATCCAAGTTTGTCGCGGGTCACCAGTTATGTGGGTGCCTACCGGGATCTTCAATAATACTCCAAAGTCCAGTAAACACTCAACACAAATATATTTTCTTTCACAAGAATAGAAACATACGGAAGTCACAAAAGCAAATAGAAAAATAGCAAAGATAGAAATCAGATTATTAAAAAGGAAATAGAAGCTAACGTTAATTAAATTTGAAATTAAAGCGCGGGAAATAAAAGGTAAGCAAGCGTGAAGTTGCGTCGATGCGATGGTCAAGCGAAGACTGGCTGTCGCGGTCTGCGGTGGCGCGGAGGGGCGCAGGCGCGCAAGCATGACCATATAAGGTAATGCGCTGTCCACTCGATGGGCCGGGCAGCGCGCACAATAGGTACAGTACGCCTCAAAAGTTCGTCTACGGCATACAAGCTTCGGCACACGGATTTGCTTGCCGATTTTTGTAGATGTGGGTTGGTTCCCACAGTAATAAATACAAGCGGTTAAACTTGCTGTGGTTATAGTAGTAATAAATACAAGCGGTTAAACTCGGTGTGGTTATAGTAGTAATAAATACAAGCGGTTAAACTTGCTGTGGTCATAGTAGTAATAAATACAAGCGGTTAAACTCGGTGTGGTTATAGTAGTAATAAATACAAGCGGTTAAACTTGCTGTGGTTATAGTATTAATAAATACAAGCGGTTAAACTCGGTGTGGTTATAGTAGTAATAAATACAAGCGATTAAACTTGGTGTGGTTATAGTCCACAATCGATAAGCCCTTGGCATCATCTCACCTGATGGTAAGTGACGATGATGCCGAAGATTGAAGCGGTCTTACCAAGATTTCCCAACGCAATGGGGATCTGGCTATCTTATCTTCAAGCCGGAACACATCAATGCTGTTAACACTGATGTTTGGCGGCAAGACTTAGATAAGATGGTGGGAGCCAGCCAGGCGGACTATGAAAATGCCATACCACCAACCAAACCGAAACTAAAGTTGATTCCGCCGGGAATCGAACCCGCGACCTCCCGGTGTGAAGCGAATGGACTAAACATTACGCCACAGGGGCGGTTACATGTTTGTTAAGGCGGTAATATTACAGATTTTCGTTATTTTTGACGTCAATTACTCCTAAACAATAGAAAACCCAAGGTTGAAAGAAAAACTCTTATTGTTGATGATGTTCCTTAAAGTCAAAAGCTATTAGATACACGATTGAACAGTTTTGGCTCGATAGGAAAAAATCGCAAAGATAGGTCTACACCGTTACTTTCAACTCTAGTTATGACTAATATTTTGAAGTATACATTTAAAAAAATATACAGCAATATTTGTTATGATAATACAAAGTGACTAATGTTATTATTTTTTAAACTTTCTTTGTAGTTTTGATTGAAACGAAAAACCATTGAAAAAGTGAAAAAGTGTGGGTATTTTCTTTACTCTTTACACGTAAAGAAAACGACAAAGACAACTGTACGAATCAATACCTCGCCGTAAGGCGATCCATTTGTAAAACAGTTGTCTCTGTTTTTTCCTTTACGTGTAAAGAGTTAAGACAATAACCACACTTTTGGACTTTTTCAATGTTTTACGTTGTTATTTCTCTTAAGACTTCAATTTAAAAACTAAAATTTAGCAGGTTCTCTGTAGCACTTAAAAAGAAATATCTCCATATAAAAACTATGTGCAAGTTTAGAAATTTTATTAATAAACAATTCGTCTTAGACTTTTTATTAGACGTTTTAGACCTGTTTTTGGGATTTTTTATGATCGAGTAAAGTACACACTATCGTGTAACATATTAGCAAATTCCTCAGACAATATCCTTAAGTATGTCCAAAATTTTTTTTAAGACCGATATTTAGTAGCAATAACCAAAAAAAAATGATCTAGCAAAAGGGTTTCTCCGCTTCTCCACCGGTGCCTCGCCTTAATAAACTTATAATATTAATGAACGTACTGATCAGATCAAACCACTTCATAATAACGTTCTGTCCGAAGCAGTCCGCGTACTCCCGCGCGTACTTCACGTGCACAATGGATGTTCCGGTGAAGTTTGCGCCTTGCCTGTAACGAACGGAGACACACACTTTCAAGCAAATTCATAGAATAGGCTTTTGTACTGCACACACAACATGCAGTGCTGTGGCTGGAGTTTAGGAACGTTAGGACAATGTGTGTTGTATTCGTTGGAAACTAGCTTATTTATTGTTGTATTTATATAAAGTCTAAAAAAATTTGCTGAAACTATTTTAACTGGTGCTTCTACCCATGAAACTGAACAACTTTCCCCATGGAACCCATAGTCAAATCGCAAAAAAATTTGGCTCTCCCATACTAACTCGATCAGCTGATCAGCCAAGTTAATATGGGAAGTTCAATTTTTTTTTGCGATTTGACTATGGGTTCCATGGGGAAAGTTGTTCAATTTCATGGGTAGAAGCACCAGATAAAATAGTTTCAGCTAATTTTGTTACACCTTAATATATAATATGCACATGCAGGTACCTACTCGGCCGCATTGGCCATAAGCTGGTGTCTCGCTTCTTTGAAGATTTCTTCATATATATTATATAAAATGTGTTAGGAATAACACGTTTGATGTTTTACTGGCATATTTTTTTTATATTTCCTACTTTTTTCAAAAATGAATGTGTTGACGTGGCTTTTTTTTAGATGCGCGTTAATCTTAGCTATCTAACGGTACCCTATCTATCTATCCTTTCATTTTTGGCTTCTCTTTTAGAATTCTGCCAATGTCATGTCAGTCATGGGAGTAACACTTCAGCAGATGGCCGGTTTTGCGGAATTTAGATGGTTACCCAAAGTTTTCCTGAAAACGGTACCCTAATCAGTATTATTTGTAGTCTTTAAAATTAACAGTCAATTAACTTACTGAAGTACCTACCTGAAGTATATAGCCGAATCATAGATTAAATTCGCTATCGATGATCGATATTGTAGTAGATTTTCAGGAATAAAGTTTTTTCATCACGGGTTTTATTACAATTGTCGCAGCAAAATTGTAAAATAAGCCCTTTTACAAACCGGACAGCGCCGTAAAATGTTATCAAGCCTAAAAGTGCACCGCGAAGTGAAAAAGTTAAGGATAACTTTTTCACTTCGCGGCGCACTTTTAAGCTTGATAACATTTTACGGCGCCCTTTTGTGCGGATTTTAGCAAAGCTTATTCGCTTAGTTTTTGGATGAAGCAAATCAAAATTTGGCGCCACGTCAGACTTTTTATATTTTGACACAAAAATTACATACGATGCCACAGAAAGGCAGACGAAGGCTTATTTGAGCTTAGAGAGCGTGATTTTTTTTTGTGTTTCTGTAAAGACATCTTAGCTTCAAGTGCATTTTTATGCGAAGCGCCTAGATCAAGATCAAGAGTATCAATCGTGTAAAATCACAATCGAGCGCGCGAAGCCGCGACAATACCTGATTTGGCGTCCAGCCCATTCCTTGTCCTATCCCATTCATTGTCCTCACCTACCTACAATACCTATAATGATTGAAATTGTATATGAGCTAAACTGTAATTTAAATGTAATTAATCATTGCATGGAGTGTGACTTCAACTGTTTTTGTATGCTGCAAGACAAACATGAAGAACTTCTATTGTAACACTAACATATGTATTTTGATTTTCTCATGTTTTTGACAAATAAAATTATCTTTATCTTTTTTTTTATCTGATGCGCAGGATATAAAGATAACTTTTTGGTTCAACCTCGACCCAGAACACACCAATTTCTCTTGTCTTCCGTAAAATATCTTGCGAACCCAAACAATACTAGCTTGCGACATCCCTGACCTTCTCTCTACGGCGCCCCAGGGCGCCACGGCGCACACTTTGGGAATCAATAAGCCCCTTCGTTAACTACTGTGTTTAGCTCCGAAAAAAAACCAAGTGGGACGGACTGTTACGTTAGGTAAGTTTAGCATGTCTGGGTTGGCCCGTTTGTAAACCGTCTAATTTTACAATACACGTGCGACATGGCGAGTAGGAAACCAAATCCTTACTAATATTATAATTGTGAAAATGTGTTTGTTTGTTACCTTTTCACGCTTGAACGCCTTGACCAATCCTAATGAAATTTGGCATGCAGGTAGCCTGTGTCACGAGGAAGGACATAGGCTACTTTTTATCCCGTAGCCCGATGCAGTTCCTGAGGGAACTGAAAATATACCCTTTTTTGGTTAATTTCTTTAACATCGCAACGTAACAATGGATTGTGTGATTTATTTCACAGAGATGGTTGAGGGGGTGGGAAATGACATAATTTACTAATAAGCATATCCTGACATGGTTCCCGAGGGATCTGCAGAAAATTGACGTGCACGCTCGCGAGCCGCTTGCGGCTCGCGCACCGCGCACCCTCTAAGACAGTCATAAAAGATATGTCCACGCGGGCGAAGCCGCGGGCAAAAGCTAGTAATATATAAATACTTAAAAAGTAAAAAAAAACACGTCACTGTGCTTTGATTATTTAAGTCACTCTGTTTCATTCATTTCCATAGCAACCGCACCAGTTGCATGCATACTCATTTAGAAGTGTTAAATTACTTAGTGCAAAGTCATAGATAAGATATTTTCTACAAAGTCTCTCAAAATCGTTTATAAATATTAAAAATGAATCCTGTAACAACGAAAAGTAGCCTCATCTCTGCCGACTTTGAGATTTTCGGCAAAGTGCAAGGTGTGTTTTTCCGTAAACACACTCAAAGTAGAGCTACGGAGCTTGGTCTGAAGGGATGGGTGATGAACACTCCTCAAGGAACCGTGGTAGGACAAATTCAAGGCCCCCAAGCTGCTGTGGAGAACATGAAAATATGGCTTCAGAAAAACGGAAGCCCAAAATCGAAGATTGAGAAAGCTGCTTTCCGTAACGAGGTGCAAATAAATCGTTGTAACTTTAGGAGCTTTGAGATTCGTCGGTAAATCTTCAGTTGCGTATCTACTCACGAAGTCTCGTCATATTTATTTGACTGGTAATTTTTGTAAATGTAAACTTTCGATAGTGTTTTAATTTCCATGTGAGTTCTTAGCGTAAATGGAGATATTGATAACTCGCTCCATACAAACGTTGTACTTATTTGAATATTTATTGTAATATATATATATATTATATTTATTTTTTATAAGTATTGAAATTTTAGTATCTAAAACATGTTTACGGAATTTCTGTAAGTTTCATTGATTAATATTAATCTATGAACTAAACTACGCTAGAGCTGGCCACTAACCTTAAATCCTATCCAATTCACAATTAAATAATTAATTAATTTGAGTGCTTCCGGAATTATCCCCAGTGAACCCCCCTTTGTTCGTAGGTACCTTTCCTATAGAGCCTATCTACATGGTAAAGAGATCAAGTGATTGGCCTACCCAAGAACCTTCTCCTGATAATAACCTCACCGGAAAACGTAGCGTAGGCAGGTCTCCCACTCGTAGGAACAATAACCTGGTGAAGGTCGCGGGAAGCCGTTGGATGCGGACTGCGCAGAACCGGTCGTCGTAGAAATCCTTGGCGGAGGCCTATGTCCAGCAGTGAACGTCCTTCGGCTGATATGATGATGATGATACAAATATTTAAAAAAATAATTATTAAGGAGGTTTCCATACAAAAAGAACGTGTTTTTGTAGGGATCATTTATTCATCTCCTCTATATCGTAATAAATAACCGTAATACATACAAGCGTGAAACTTGGTACGATTATAATTACTAATACTGAAGTAAAAACAACAAACTACAATGTTAGCAAACTGACACTTCGTAGTTTTAGACTACTGAAAACCGAGATCGTTTTTAGGGTTCCGTAGTACAACAAGGAACCCTTCTAATTTCGTCATGTCTGTCTGTCCGTCTGTCTGTCCACGGCCTAACTCCTACACTATTAGTAGTTAAGAGCTAAAACGACATGGCTTGATGAAGTATGGACGACTGCCCCAGCAATGTATGAACACTGTACCTACTAAAAAGTGACGCTGAATAGCTAAATATCAGTAGTCCGCATGAAAAAACTTTCAGGAACTTTTCGTTATTTCATAATTCTGAAAAATAAATCGTAGAACTCCTACTATAATACGTGCAAAAATTGCTATATATAAGACTTTGCTATTAACTTTTAGCTAGGCGTTTAAACAAACTTTAATTAAATGGGTAAAAAAAAGATATTGTCAAAGAGAATATAACTTTGACCGTTCTAAGCTCTAGACAAAGATGACCTATTATTACTAAATACACTTTTTTTGGGTCCTATGAATGAATTTTGGTATAGAAAATAGGAAGGGTATGGATAGCGCCATCTATGATTTTTTCAAGGAACATACAAAATAAACAAAAAAACTTTTAATTTGTTAATTATTTCCTGAAAGTTCTATGAGATTAATAAGTACATAGTAATTAATCAAGTACAATTAATCCCTACAAGTTTACTTGTTTACTTTAGTGGGAACGATTTTTTTCTCTACAAACCCAGTAGTGTGGGGTATCGTTGGTTAGAACTTTAAAAATAGTTGTGAGTCTTCTAAGACCATTTTATAATTTAGGGTTCCGTTTTCGAAAAAATCGGCTTGAAAGTGCTAAGTTTTGTTGGAGTTGAGTGTTTAGACCCCCTAACCACTAAACCGCTGTATTTGGAAATTCGAAAATTAGATCTACCAGACTTGGGTTTTGTTGAACATCAACAAAATAATTGATTTATTTCTTACAAGTTCATTACTTATTATTTTTGCACCTGAGTCAGAGCTTGAAGGCGACGCATAGGAAACTTTGGTCACAGCGATCTCGATTTTTTTCAGCAATTATAAAACATATGAAAGTGATATTTTGTTACCTGATTCTTTATTTCAGTGACTTCATTTTGTTACAAAAAAAACGATTCGTTAACTTTTAAAAGACAAAAAATATATCGAAGAAACCTCTTTGAAAACAGAGACTTGCATTCTACAGGCAAAACGACCGATTTAAACCTCTAAATTATCTTAGTAGATTAGTCGTCTAAACACATGCACACTTCAATATGCTAGTTGTATTTTTAAAATTAATTGTAGTTTTTAATTATACGAAAAAACGTTGTCAAAGTACAAAAGTGTGGTTCTTTTCTTTACTCTTTACACGTAAAGATATAAAAAGAGATAACTGTTCCAATCAACGCCTCGCCTTTAATTTAGACACCACGATGTAAAATGAAATTGTCAAGCGATCAGGTGGCTAGAGCTTCGTTCGTCGCCAAAATTGGTGCCGAGCACAGAAATCGGAATAATATAGTGCCAAGCGTGCCAAGTCAAAAATCACAATTACTACACACCACAGATACTACGAAGGCGAATTCAACATATTTTTAACTGGCTTCAAAAAAGGAGTAAGTTTTCAATTCGTAGAAAACTTTTATTTTTTTACAAAGTACAGTAACCTATCGTAGTTCTTTCAAGTGTTACGTTATTTATTGAATTCATTAAACTCACTTCATTTTACTGTATTTTGCAAGATCAAAAGACCACTATTATATCATTCGAAGGACGTTCACTGCTGGCGATAAAGGCCTTCCCCCAAAGATT
This sequence comes from Coleophora flavipennella, assembly GCA_947284805.1. Lineage (NCBI taxonomy): Eukaryota > Metazoa > Arthropoda > Insecta > Lepidoptera > Coleophoridae > Coleophora > Coleophora flavipennella. The sequence goes on along the minus strand of OX369270.1, from coordinate 2,339,375 downwards.
TTCACGACGACCGGTTCTGCGCTGCCCGCATCCAGCAGCTTTCCGAAATCTTTCCAAAAATCCACTAAATTCTCAGTATCGAAAAGCCAAATGAAAAACTTTCCACGATAAAAAACTAAATAATATAATACTATTTTTTATCCCCCCATCTCGGAAATTGTATTTTTGCTCTTCGATATCTGAGTGCAAATTCCGTTTTTATTCGCTAGAGGGTGAAAAGTAAATTGAATTTAGAACATCGTTTGCACTAAGTTTGTGAATTCAAAACATTATTAAACCTATTTACCTCTACCTCCATGGTGCCGAATTTATCATACAACCTTTTTTAATTTGTTAAAAACTCAGGCTTGGAACCTTCTTGATGTACTTTTTTTAATTTTCTTTGCTCGCGCCATTTTCTTTTACGTCATATTGTTAAAACTTAAGTTTAAAAACAAGAAACTTGAAAACAAGTGAAAAACCTAAAATGAGTGAATATAGCGACGAGGAAGTTTATTTGACGCCAACAGGATTGACTGAAACTGTTTGTAATGCGCAAATGTTTTTTTTTCCATTTAGTAATTTTCTCGCTGAGGTGGAATGAAAAGTTACCTGTTGCACTCGAGTGCAAAGATTTTTCACCTCGTGCTTTTTTTGATTCCCTCGCTAACTAATAATTATTTTAAGATTTTGTACAATAAAGAGTTTACAAACAAACGCTCAGGATTCAATTTTTTTTTAATTTAGACTCCTTCGCGTGCTCGGTCATCAAAATTGAACACGCGGTTAAAAAGCAACTTTGCTCTCTTGTATAACAAATAACTATTTTTCATCCCCCCATCTCGGAAGTATTTTTGCTCTTCGATATCTGAGTGCAAAAGTTTTTTCCGTCCGTTTTTATTCGCTTGAGGGGAAAAAGTAAATTTAATTTAGAACATCGTGTGCACTAAGTTTGTGAATTCAATACATTAATAAACCTATTTACTTCCACCTCCAATTTACCATACAAACTTTTTTAATTTGTTAAAAACTCAGACTCAGAATCTTCTTGGTGTACTTTTTTTTAATTTTCTTTGCTCGCGCCATTTTCTTTTGAGTGAATTACTCATTTTAGTTTTTTCACTTGTTTTCAAGTTTCTTGTTTTTAACCTTAGGTTTTAACAATATAACGAGTTATAACGACGAGGAAGTTTATTTGACCCCAACAGAATTGACTGAAACTGTTTGTAATGCGCAAATGTTTTTTTTTTTGCATTTTGTCATTTCCTCGCTGAGGTGGAATGAAAAGTTACGTGTTGCACTCGAGTGCAAACATTTTTCACCTCGTGCTCTTATGATTCCCTCGCTAACGCTCAGGATTCTGAGTTTTGAATCACTCGCTGCGCTCGTGATTCAGTTTTAGAAGCCTTCGCTTGCTTGGTCATCAAAATTGAGCACGCGGTTAAAAAGCAACTTTGCTCTCTTGTATAACAAATAACTATTCTCTTTTTAACGAACCTGGGAAATCTTTGCCTCCCATACAAATCGAAATATATTTGAAGCACCCGCGGGAAAGTATAGTTCTCCTCAAGTTGGAGTATCTACAAATTATCGCTAAAAGCCTTAGGTTTATAAACTGATCTTACAGCCATGGCATCCTTTCTCGATCAGGAACCGTATTGAGCTGGTCTGGGTAGATGTTTACATTGAAGAAGTCGTAGGTGTAGGTGGTTTTGGAGCATGTGGGATAGCACATGGGGCAGGAGATGCCCCCTCCCACTAGGTCCAGCTGCAGTTCTTCGGGGACTGGGTCCTCGCGTGGGCGCACGTTTATCGATTGCACTGGGAAACAAATGACAGTGCCCCTGTATCAGTAGACCGCAGTAACGTGTTTAAAAAAATAAAGATATCGTGTGTTCTGAAATAGGACTCTTAACCGATTGAGTATTAATGGGACCCATCTGTCCCGGTAAGTTGTTCTTTCCGTTGAGTATTAATGGGACCCATCGGCCCCGGTAACAACACGCGACCTTATGCTCTAAAGTACACAAATATAGTTAAAACTGTGTTGAAACTGCCTTGGGTTGATTTATGGACTTACGTCGTTATTAAATTCCGCTCTTAGTGCCATACGCAGTTTAATATAAAATCATAGATAAACTTTTCATAATTTGACAATTTCTTGTCATTTTCCGCCATTTTGGAAAATGGCGGGTCCGCCTGAAGGAAGGGAACGTCAATATTCAAGGTCGGCCTGGACGGTTAAAAGAGTGTCTAATCTTCTTGGGTAAGATGCAATTGCATTGTCACCAAGGCATGAAATTGTTATATGTGGCGCATCGCGAGCCGGGTCGTTCCTTTCCCTCTTATATGGTTGATGGAAGCGATGGCTGACTCTCGCGTTATACTCGTGACCGGGTGCTGTCCGTGTGAACTGGCCTACTCTTGTTAAATGCATTCAATGATTTTTTTTAAGTATAACTGTTCGTGTCATATTGTTTTCATGTTCTAATGACATAATCTGGTTTATATCAAAGATTCAATTTTGAAGTTACTAACTAATTATTGTTTATTTTTGATTCTGTTAAATCAAATTACATTGTTATTATTATTTTATGACTTTAAGAAAGAGTGTAATTTTCATCTATTTTGAATAAATATATTGAATTGAAAATATCCCTCTCAAACTTCTATAAAAAAGTGTCACGGATTTAGCGTTTCTTTGCTATATACAGTGGGATGCGAGATTGACATAGCCACAGAGTTAAAAAGATTTTGCTACCCACAAGGCATAGCCTTTTTCTCTAATATAGACAAAAATTAAAGTGTTGTGCTGGTGTAGTTAAAATACCAAATCAAGCAACTGCATCTACCAGTTCTAGCAGTGTAATTAGAGCGCTCTAAAATTTGTGTGTGCCGAACGATTGCCATAGAAGTAACGAAGAACTGCCATCATTTTGGCAATCGCTACTAGCTTCGACCTTGGTGAGTCTTATAACATACTTCCTATAGATCCTGACCCATTACCATTGTTTGGTTTCGATTTACAAAACCCTAGAACCGCGCAAACATAATTTTGTTCTGGCACCGAAAGTGTTATGAAACATCACACCGCCTCCAACGCATTTTATGTACAAGCTAGCTTCAGAAGCTTACCAAAATACTTTTTGACGCAGGACATATCACTTAGATCGCAAGTCCTCGCTCCGGGCATCTTAGGCATATTGAAGGGGGTGCAATTGCACTTGTTAAGCAGGAACTCCATTCTACACTTAAGAAAGCAATCGCTCGAAGTATAAAATGGTAGATAAGGGGATTCGTCGTAGAACAAACAGCCACGTAGCTTGACGTCCACGTGTTGGATATCGCGGGAGGCTTCAGTAAAACTTGCGCTAACCATCACTGTCATCTGTGGACAAGAATCATGACCAACATTTTTAGTTTCACCTTTCGCCCTATCTTTTTCTTTAAACAGATTATGACTTGGAGATGCTTCACTTACTTGCACACTCGAACTTATAATTTGCATTGCGAAACTGCCACTTGGTGCATCAGGAAAGTCGTATGCATCCGAAAACTGCAACTGAACGGCATTATTTAAGTGAGACATTCAAAATTCTTTACAAATAATAGTGTACCTATTCATAAAATACAATACAATAATTTTATTTACAACTTTCGTGTTGCAAGTCAGATTGCGAAATCTAGTTAACAAAAATTATATCTAAATATAACAATTTCGCAATAGCGAATGTCAATGTTGCAATTAAGAATAATAAAATACATTAAATCTTTAAATTTTGAAAATCATTAAGGCTATTAAATTGGTTTTCCTGAGCTTGGACTTAAACACCGCGATGGATGCTGCATCTATAATATTACTGGCACTTTGTCATAAACGTCGGGGCCACCGATGTACACAGACTGTTCCGATAGTATTGTATGCTTGCGATAGTAGGTTCTTGGTGGAACACTGAACTGAACATATACTCTCTACTCAGTCTACTGCCTGAAGATGATCACGAAACCGGTTGCAGTATAAACAAATTTTGTTTTATTTACATTAATTGTGGAATAGTGCAAGAAAAAACCTAAATATGTTCTGTTCCGATAGTGCTCGGGCACTTACTTGAGCTCCCTCTAAAGGAGTATTGTAAAAGAAATCATCGCTCTCATTAAAATTCATCAAGACTTTCAGCCCTTCATCAAAATCAAAGCTGGATTTATTGCCAAAATTGTACATATCAATATATCGATGTCCACCTCTGTTGGATGAAATAAAATCATTTTATTATACAGTTTTTTTACATGTATACATATCAGTTATTTTTCTTGTACGAGTAATAATATACTCCTCAAAGATATCCGATGCGCGCAGGTAGTTGAATGTGCAGCAGTATCCGTTCATTGTTAGGCGATAATCGAACAATTTCATGCAGTCCATGGGTACATTATTCCAGGAACACCTCAGGAGCATTCTCTCGCAGCTCGGAGCTAACTGTAGGCAAAAATCGTCGATTAAATGGCAATAATATTTAATTGTCTAACCAACCCTGGGGACTTGTGTTAATTCTTTTGTTTTTTGTTCTTCTTTCTTGTCTCCCCCACGCTTTTTAGGTTTCCGTACCCAAGAGGTAAAACGGAACCCTATTACTAAGACTTCACTGTCCGTCGGTCCGTCTGTCTGTCTGTCACTAGGCATTTCATAAACCGTAATAGGTAGTGGTGTAGCCGGATCGGATTTTTGAAGGTTAAGTGGACTGTATTTTGCAGAGCGGGGTGATATATAGCGGATGAAATATTGGGACTATACGTGTGTGTCTAATAAGGAGTTAAAGGTAAGGAAACAGAATGGAGAAGGACTCACCATCATGAAGCAAAGCGGCACGTGGATAGCCAGCGCTGGCTCAAATTCTCCTCCTCCTTACTGCAATTCCTCGCGGTAGGCACTTTGCTTAGCACTTCAGATTGCACACACACAGGTTATATTTTGGTCTTTCACAGCGGTTGGATATTAAATTAATTTTATTAGCGGGACGACACGCGTTCACTGCAATGTCATTTTCGGAAGACATTTTGTTCTTGTTAGTTCTTAGTTTCGACACCAGCAAGACACGGCGTCGTTGTATGCTTTCTCACTCGATGCGCCATATTCGATGCGTGAGTGGGAAAGAGAGAGGAATATCACAGGATATGGAAGGCTGAACACACATAACATAACGCGCGAGTTTTTAAATATAATTACGGCGTAAACATCCTCCCGGCCTTGATAATACATGGTATTATCAAAGAAAGCGGTTACAAAACAATATATAAAATTAAAGAAAAAAGTTAATAAGAGAGATAAGACATCATTACTACCTACCTATAAAACATATTAAATTTAAGGAAGTTATAATTAAGAAATTATTGAGAAGGTAATGGGCAAAGTTTTACGATAGGACGTTTAAAAGAAGCAGTCGCGGTCTTAGCTAAAGCAACACGAACTCTACCATCTTTTCCCGGGTAAACCTCTTGTATAATGCTTAACGGCCAGCGGAGCGGGGGAACATCATCTTGATGTATCAATACGACAACACCTGGCTTAACGTTATCAGTATCAGTAAGCCATTTCTGTCTTATTTGTAAAGAATTAAGATATTCTAAACGCCATCTTTTCCAGTAGCTATTAACCATCTGATCGAGAAGCTCTTTGCGATGACGCAGGGTCTTCGTTCCTTCAGAAACGGGCATGACAGTTAGGTAAGTTAATGGGGAAGCCATAATAAAATGTGCGGGAGTGAGAGAGTTTAAAACAAAAGTTACACGCATGGACACGTTGTCTAATCACATTTCGAGAAGACAAAATCCAATATTTTTGGCATAATAAAGAACTCAATACATTGGCACCGGTGTGACAATGTAGGCGGTGGAAATAATCAATTAAAAGGTGAGTAATATGATCATGCTTTGGCAGCAACGCCGGATGCTGAGCTTCGTAAGGTAAATTACTATTTGAAAGTCTACCTCCTATTCTTATTGTCCCATATTCATCGATGAACAAATCAAGTTTTTTATATGGTGATGAAGTAACTTTATTAGTTTTTAAATCGCGAGATAATTGCTTAAAGTGGAAGTCTTGAACGGCGCGAATTAAGTATCTTTCAGCTATTTCGAGCTGAGAAGCGGAAATGCGGTCATTACGAGGTAAACGTTTTGTAAATATTAAAATGTAGGTAATAACCCGCAAGATTTTATTCCAAGAGGAATACTTTTGTGCTAGGTCATAAATAAAACCAGGAGCAGCGGTATTGGGAGTTGAGCAAACGAGAGTTTTGCTATTTTGATATTTGCGGTGTTCAGGTTTTAGAAGACTCCTGAGATACATCTGTTTTATATCAGCGGATAACGCTATCTCAAATAAGCGGAAATTTAATAACAGGACAAATATATCTGCTTGGAGATTTGGTCCTGTATGGAGAATATCATTAAGTGAAATGCCATTGTGGCATTTAGCACTAGCGTCGAGTACAATACGAGTTTTCGTAGTCTCTTTGTCGCGTCGCACGATGGCGTGATGCGGTATAAAATATCCCTGCGAGTAGTCCTCACTGTCGGGCGGCACCTCGGAGAGATAACCATTTTCTATGTGGTCCCGAACTACCTCGTTATAGCTGGTACGCAGCTCGGGATCCTGCAGCTTGCGCTCCAACGACAGTAGCCGGCGGACAGCGTTCGAGCGGGAATCACCCAACTCGGAAGGATCTCCACAGAATGGCAATGCGGTGCAATATCGGCCCGTCGTGTCACGTGACACAGTGGCAGCATACATTTCCTCACACTGACTCCTCGGGACTAAGAAACTGCTTAGCAGGCATTTCTTCCATTAACCAAAACTTAGTTAAAGTTTTATCAAGCTGCATGCTATCGAAGCGGTCGTGCGCCCCTACACCTTCCGAACAGGTGAAGAAAGTAGCGGAATTCATCTTTTTACATTTAGAAGCGGTGTTATTTTTATTAAAGTTAGAAGTGGTAGGTGCGTTACCCATCAAAACATAACCAAATACGGTTTCAATAGCAGCGGGAGCGGGGGGTGCAACGACCTTGCCACCTAGCAACAGATGCGGAAACAGCTGAGCGCCGAGTATCAACTCGACCTCACCTGGGATGTGCCAAAAGGGATCGGCGAGCGGTAAGTTAACTAAATGTCGCACTATCGTAGTGTCAACATATTCAGATGGCATGCGGTCGGTTATATTATCTACAACCAAAGCGGTTATATTATAAGAATATTTATTATTTTTAGCGGTCACAAGAAGCTGAACGTATCCGCGGACTGTTTGTGCAGCGGAGCCGATGCCCTTGATAAATGAATTGGAAAGCGGAATAGGTTTGAGTTTAAGCTGTTCACAGCATGCGGACGTAATCAAATTATTTTGCGAAGCATTATCAATTAAACATCGCACGGAAATATTTTGTTCGTCCTTATTTGAAATATTTACTTGAGCGGTCGAAAGAAGGACAGTCGAATTTCTTAAAGGCCCCGTACCAAGAAATTGCGTTTCATTAGATCGCGCGTGAGCGCATAGCGATACATTGACTGATGCGCTGTCTGTGGGCTTATCGGAAGCCTGCGCGTGCGAGTGAGGCGACGGTATCGCGTCACCTACGGCGGTCGCGTTCGTAGATAGTACAGGGGCGCGGGCTCGCTGGGCTCGCAGCGACGCAGCGCTGTCTGGAGGCACGGCAGTACCCCAGCCAAGTACAGGGGCGCGGGCCCGTTTGGCCCGCTGCGACGCAGCGCTGTCTGGAGGCACGGCAGCGCCCCAGCCAAGCTGTGCATTATTATCATTATTTAAATGTAATAAGGTGTGATGCGGCTTTTTACATGACTTACAAGCGTATTTTGAATTACAATTGGAAGCGGTGTGAGATAAACTTAAGCAGTTTATATATCCTCGTTTCGATTTAACAAACTCGAAACGACCTCTGGCGGGAAGCGCTTTGAACGCGGGACATCTATACAATTGTTGATGGTCGACATTATTACACATTGAACAGGGTTCAAAACCTTCGCCATCATTAGCGAGAAAAGTCTGAGATTGGTAGGTACCACGCGAGTTACTCTGCTTCGTATTACTATTAGGGTGGTTTTCCACTGTGCGTTTTGATTGCGACGAAGTAGGAGCGGTGCGGTCCAATATTTTTACCTGACTTTTAGTAAAATCAATGAAATCCTTATAAGAAGGAATCTCTTTTTCTCTTACAAAAGTCTCGAAGGCGTGAGCGGTAGCTGAGTCAATTTTACGTAGTGCCATGTTGAGCAAAATAAAATCTTTTAAGTCGTCAATCTTCAAAAGTTTTAAAGCCGAAACAGCGGCGTCGAAAGTTTCCACAAATGAATTTAACGAAGTGGAATTATTTGTTGCGGATTTAATATTAAATAATATGGACATGTAGTGACACCCTAAAGCCCTTTTATCTTGATATTTTTGAACTAAACTTTCCCAAGTTGACAAATAATTTTCACCTGAGGGAATGATACCAGCGATTATTTTTAAAGCGGAACCCGTTAATTTACCGGTCAAATATTGAATCCTTTGAGAGTCGGTTAAATTTTGATTCGAGTGTATATTCGCCTTAAATGATTCATAAAAAACAGGCCAGTTTTCAATTTTTCCATCGAACGACGGGATATTAATTGGTGGCAGTTTAGCGAGTGGGAACTCGCCTTTATTTCCGCACGTGTTCGAATTTGTTTTGGTTGCGTTATCTATAATACGAGACCGGACTCTTTGAATTCTTGCGTAAATGTCTTCGAAGGCATTAAGCGGCATGTAATTTGGTTTATAGTTAGAATTAATTTGAAAGCCTAACTCATTAATGGAGTGTACATTTGAAATGTATTCTTGACGTATAATTGCTAACGTCTCAGATTCTGCCATAAATGTCTCTGTGGAATGAAGATATGTAGCTGTGATAGGTATTTTCTGAGCGGTATCATTAAGACCAGTTAAACGTGCGAATACTGCACTGTTTTTAGCCTCTAACATGGACAACTTAGATTCCATTGTGAAAGGCTGTCTTATCGTTCGTAAATAATGAAGGTACCTATACGCAGCACTAGGCAGATAATATTTATGTAGGTACACACGTAATTGGTATGGCTTACTGACACAGATATCGCAACGAGATGTAGGTCAGTTATGAGTTATGCGGGTACTCGTATAAATTTATAAGTATGTATGGATGCGGAATGAAATATAGGTATGTACCTAAATATAATGAGCGGCTAACTGGGTATTAAGTAATACAATGAGATTGCGGTATGATTACGTGTTAACTGTCAGAGTTTAACACCAATAAAATATAGTGGAAAGCGGGGAGATTACGTGCAAACTATCAGAGTTTAACACCAATAAAATATAGTTATCGTGCTCGTTTGGACCAAAAGAATGGTGTAGCCGGATCGGATTTTTGAAGGTTAAGTGGACTGTATTTTGCAGAGCGGGGTAATATATAGCGGATGAGATATTGGGACTATACGTGTGTGTCTAATAAGGAGTTAAAGGTAAGGAAACAGAATGGAGAAGGACTCACCATCATCACACCCCGGACACTCCATACAAACGAGCGAGAAATGATACACATAATTATAACTGACGTATCTATAGGCAAGAATGCAGGTAGGGTTGAATCACACCGGCGGTATTGGTCACGAAATGTTTGTTAGTTATTTACTGCATGCACACTGCAAGATATATATACTGTGCTGCAAGCAACAATCAACAGTTATCTTACATGATTAAGTAACTTACATGGATAACATTGTTCATTTGTTCTTCAAACACAGGAGCTTTTGTCCGTGAAACAATCTCATTTAGCAACCTACAATAATAGTCAATCTATAATTCCGAGATCACATTTTATAATATCACACTACTAGATATTTCTATACAACTCATACTTTCACACCATCTAATCAAATTATTACAAACAATCATTTTAAATAAATAAAACGAACAAAATATCTCACAAGCCACAATAACAAACTGACATCTGACATATGAAAAACATAAAGGAACTACATTTCTAAAAAAAAAGATACAGCTAGTATGAAGATTCATAGGAACTGATTGTTCTTAGATTTGGTCGTATAATATTGGTGGTCAGCCAATCATGATACGAGGCATGCTGAGACGCCGCGGCCGCCTATTGGCGTCGAGCGGTGAGCGGCGCGCAAAATAAATATAAGTGACGTTAATCGCGCATGCGTAGTTCGTCCTTTACGTTCGGTAAATAGTTCCTTTTTATTCCGGTGTACGAAATCACAGCGGCGCGCAAAGTGAATATAAGTGACGTTTATCGCGCTTGCGTAGCTCGTCCTTTACGTTTGGTACCCAATCTACATCCAATCTGAGTAACGGGGGGGGGGTGAGGTCGAATTTAGAGAGCGGCAGGGAGTGTCCATACTGTACGTTAGTACTAATATATATCTGTGCCATCATGAAGCAAAGCGGCACGTGGATAGCCAGCGCTGGCTCAAATTCTCCTCCTCCTTACTGCAACACGGCTGACCGCATCGTGCACGCAATCGCAGCAGCCCTGGGCCACGCTGAAAATCAGCGCTGTGTTGCAGCATAAGCCGCACGCAGTATATGCTGAGCGCGGTCCGTGATTCTTGCACCACACACACACACACACACGCACACAAACACATACACACATATCGTACTTTGATAGTTTTTTCTCTACTTGTAATATTAGGTACTGTTATTTTGTTATTGTTATCCTCTCTTTTTTTTTTTAAGCTGTTTATTTAATTTAATCCCAATATTATGTATGTGTGTTTGGTGACAAGGCAATAAATGTCTTATGTCTTATGTCTTGTGTCAATTCCTCGCGGTAGGCACTTTGCTTAGCACTACAGATTGCACACACACAGGTTATATTTTGGTCTTTCACAGCGGTTGGATATTAAATTAATTTTATTAGCGGGACGACACGCGTTCACTGCAATGTCATTTTCGGAAGACATTTTGTTCTTGTTAGTTCTTAGTTTCGACATCAGCAAGACACGGCGTCGTTGTATGCTTTCTCACTCGATGCGCCATATTCGATGCGTGAGTGGGAAAGGGAGAGGAATATCACAGGATATGGAAGGCTGAACACACATAACATAACGCGCGAGTTTTTAAATATAATTACGGCGTAAACAGGTAGACAATTGAAATTTTCACAGATGATGTATTTATGTTGCCGCTATAACAACAAATATTATTTACAACTACTAATATATTTAAAGGGGGCTCCCATACAACGAAAGTGAATTTTTTTGCCGTTTTTTTGCTCGATATTAATAACGGCAACAGATAATGGTACGGAACCCTTCGTGCGCGAGTCCGACTCGCACTTGGCCGATTTTTGTATAACTGTCGTAGGCAACCTGAATTCATGGGTAGTAGTTTCACCTTTTTATAATAAGTATGAAACACATTTTGATTAAACCAATACCTAATATTCATCATCATCATCATATCAGCCGAAAAACCTCCACTGCTGGACAATGGCCTCCCCCAAGGATTTCCACGACGTCCGGTCCTGCGCTGCCCGCATCCATCGGCTTCCCGCGATCTTCACCCGGTCGTCGGTCCACCGCGTGAGAGGCCTGCCTACGCTACGTTTTCCGGTGTGCGGTCGCCACTCGAGAACTTTACTACCCCATCGGCCATCTGTTCTACGAGCTATGTGCTCTGCCCACTTCCACTTTAGTTTAGCGATTCTATGAGCTATGTCGATTACTTTGGTTCCCCTGAGGATACCTAATATTGTCAATGCAATAAATTAAATTGGTCATCACGTCGAAACTTGCGTGCGGGTTTTTTATTCTTGTTAGGCACAGTGCTTTAATTATCACAGCTCTACAAAAAATATATATTTTTTGTTGCCCTGGGTATCTTAGCAAATTTTAATGTTTTCAAGTGCCCAGATTACGAATTTATTCATGAATGAAAGTATTGATTGTGCTCTTGTTTTTAATGTATTGATTGTGCTCTTGTGCTTGTAAAAAAAATATATTTTCCCAGTCATGATTAGAGTTCTACGCAAAAAAAAACGAGAGCAAATCTTATAAAATCATTGATAGTTTCATGAATTGTGAGCATCAATATATCCAAATCGATCTTATATCTAGGGCAACAAAACCACTGTTATCAGCGTTGTATTATCGGTTCCCGAATCTGTTTTTTTTTTGAAGCGTCACCTTAGTTACACAATTAACCTTATACGAGTATAAGTGAAAGTTGGTCGTTTTTGTAAGGAGACCAGTATAGTTGGATATCTGTTGGCGAATATCTGCCAAAAATTTTACTCAGCAAAAGAATCATCATGGATGTAAACGGCACTTCGATTTGGCACTTTTACGAAAAAGGATTAACAGTTACGATAGTAATTAATTCGCAATCCAACATATCGGAATGTGTCATTTAGGAGCAAACCAAAAAAAAAACGACCCAGCTGTACTTACTTACTCCTTCATGACCATGCCAGACCCCATAGGGCTCGCATAACTACGAATTCTTATTGCGGAGCTATATTCTGACCTTGGACCAACCAATATATCCCACCAAATCGAGTCATACAAAGTTAGACTTCACCGGGAATCGACTCCACGTCTATGTATAAGCTAGTGGACTTAACCATTATGCCACGAAGGCGGTTATATCATACTGAACGACTTTCCCCAAGAGACCCATAGTCAATTTGCAAAAAATAAAGAACTCTTCGTACAAATAGATGGCTGATAGACCGATTTTGTGCATTTTTGTATGGAGAATCCATAGAATTGACTATGGGTTCCTTGAGGAGTAGTGTTAACTTGTCAAGTATACATCACATCACATCAGCTCATATTCGTCCCCACCGAGGGGCTCAAGCCTACCCTGAATTAGGGAGATCAGGCCATAGTCGACCACGTGGGCCCAGTGCGGGTTGGTCGACTTCACACACAACCTTCGAGTTTCTTCGCAGGCGTGTGCAGGTTGTCTCACGATGTTTTCCTTCGCCGTTAAAGCAATCGGTAAGTATATGTACGTAAGTTTTGAAAAACTCATTGGTACATTGGCCGTCCAGATTTGAACCCGGTACCACAGTATATATATTAGTACTAACGTCCGGTACCTCTGGTTAGAAGGACCGAGTCGTTACCGGTTGAGCCACCGACGCTTTACATAAAAGTAGTCTATTTTACCCACTTCTTTCATTAATTCATTCATATCATATTCGCCCAAAACGCGATGGAGCTTCATCGATGAGCCGATCTCCGAACCTGGGAAATACATGTGGTAGAACTGACCCAGCCCAGACAGCATATTCATCATCTCTGACTCATTGTACATCTTATTGCGTTCTTCTTTCAATCTGCAAACATTTATTACGAATTAATGAATTACTTACTATAAAATGAATAGACCGATTCCAATAAAACTTTACACGATAGAAAGTCACGAATTTCTAGTTTGTGGGTAGATTAATAACATTTTCATAATATTTTATTTTCAAAAGATTCACGAATTTTAAGGTTACTATGAAAACCATAAACCACTATTATTTAGTGACAGCACATTTTTTTTTAATTATTTAGGTACAAACTTCGGTTCTCCTACGGATCTCGTTTCTGGTTCGATCACGCAGAGAAACTGAGTCGCGAGTGTGCGTAACTTTTGATTTTCGCACCAATTCGCTGGGAGCATTAGTCGCGCGCGTTGGCCGGGTCCTCACGCCAGTAATATATGTATAAGTCATTGGTGTGTAGTTATGTTTGTTCTGCTTCTCTTTCTACTTCTGTGAAGAGAACTTACAAACTATGCGCCAGCTCCACCACTGCTGCTCTGCTGATTCTGTTGTTGGTGCAAAGCCCGACGGCAGGGAATACGATCTCGCTGACGGAGATACCCTCCGGCATTTGAGTGGTCACCAGGGGCGCCTTGTAGTACTTGTCGAACGTCACCCGCACCAGCGCCGCGGAGCATATCAACCCACAAATCAGAGTTATCACCCATATTATCCTGGTAATAAATGGGTAATATTAGCCTACTGATTTCAAAATGTTTATTCAAAATAGGTGCAAATTTGCAAATTACGCTCTTTCTGATAGTCATAAAATAGTAATTGCATCATCACTTACCATCAGGTGAGTTGCAGTCAAACGCACTAAAATTTTTAATAAAAAAAAAAATTAAAAAAAGTCGTTTGTGAGAAATTAAAAAAAATCGAAAAACCTCGAAACTTTCAGGTACAAGTTTTTAATATTGCATTGTCACGCGATATACATATGTATGCAAAATTTCAGCTTAATCGGAAACCGGGAAAAGGTGTCAAATTTAACTTGCAAAATTCCACCCGAACAAACATACATACATTGCAAGTTAAAAGCTTGTAAAAAAATAAACAATAATTAGTTAGATATTAACGTCAAAATACAATCATTGATATAAAACAGTTATGTCATTATACATTAAAATCATTAATCATCATCATATCAGCCGAAAAACGTCTACTGCTAAACAAAGGCCTCTCCTCTCAGGATTTCCCCGACGATCAGTCCTACGCTGCCCGCATCCATCGGCTTCCCGCGTTCTTCACCAGGTCGTCGGTCCACCGCGTGGGAGGCCTACGCTACGTTTTCCGGTGCGCGGTCGCCACTCGAGAACTTTACTGCCCCAACGGCCATCTGTTCTACGAGCTATGTGCCCTGCCCACTGCCACTTCAGTTTAGCGATTCTGTGAGCTATGTCAGTTACTTTGGTTCTCCTGCGGATCTCCTCAGTTCTAATTTGATCGCGCAGAGAAACTCCAAACATAGTACGTTCTATTGCCCTTTAGGTGACCTTGAGCATTTTTGAATATAAGTAATACAGTGCCTCTGATATTACAGGACAACTAAATCGAAAATCCATAATCGGAATGGTACGGAACCTTTCCACGCGAGTTCCACTCGCACATGACCGGTTAAAAAACGTTAGTACCATAGTAAAAGGAAAGAATAGTAGGTTGTCTTCATACATAGGTACTTCGCGCGGTTTGTATGTGTGCGCGCCCCAGTAGGCACGTACCATACGCACGCATACTACAATAAATAGGAATGACATAAGACGACAGACCGTTCCTATTTACTACTAATATTTACTATATTGTAGTGTATTGTGCGTAGTGTGCGTGCCTACTGGGGCGCGCACACATACAAACTGCGCGAAGTAACTTTGTATGAAGACAACCTACTATTCTTTCACTGATTTTGGTATATATTTACACTAATTCCACAGAAAGAACCCCGTACCAAAAGTATGGAAAATGTGGTTTCAGTTAAATATTCTGAGATTTTGATATAATATAGATATTAACGTCCTGAACAAAAGTCTCTATGGGGGCTACCACTGTTGCCGAGTCCCTTTCCGAGTTACGACTGATTTTGTAACCTCAAGGAAATCGACTCTAGTACCAATTCGCACCTTGTCACAGTGACAGTAATATCAGTAATATGACACCTCCAGCGTCTTTCTCAAGTGCAAAATAAATCGTTTCATAAATATTTTACGAAGTTCTTATTACAACGACACACAGATCATTGGAACATATTTTTGTGCATTTTAATGCATGCATATTTTTACAGTAGTACCAGACAAAACAAACTATGAATAACGGGTATAATGAAAGAAAAATAGTGTTACTCGTTAAATCTTATTTAATTAAGAAGAGTCAATTGTTTAAATAAATAGTTGGTAATTGCATCTAATTAATGATTTGTTGTCTGATACAAAATCAGTCGTAACTCTGAAAGGGACTCGGCAACAGTGGTAGCCCCCATAGAGACTTTTGTTCAGGACGTTAAAATCTATATTATATATTAAAATCTCAGAATATTTAACTAAAACCACATTTTCCATACTTTTGGTACGGTGTTCTTTAATAAAACCACACTTTTTAATTTGTCAGCGACCGGTTTCGAACACCATCTTCAGGCAGACTATTAACACAATGTGTGGGTACATACGAAAAAAAAATTAGGGTTACCAGTTAACTGAAATATCTTCAGATATAGTAAAAAATACCCATGTCAGGAAAATTAATACAGTAACGTAACAAATGAAAATAAAATATTAAAAAATAATTTTGAATTGTCAAAAGCATAAAATTAAATGTTAATTATTTAAAATAATTTAATAGAGGAGACGTCGATAGGCAGATTTGATCATTTAAAAATTATTCGTTGTTTTGTATACTATTCTTTCCTTTTACTAAGTAAGTATGTTAGTACATTTGACTGCAACTCACCTGATGGGAACTGACATACATACCTAATACCTGAGTACGTAGGTCTAAGCTACCTATATCTGATTTGCGAACAAAGCAGAATTTTTGTATTTTTAATTTTTGAGTGGAGAACACGTTTACGGAGAACAATCCTGCTATTGTCAATGTAGCGATATAGCACAAAAGCAACTGCTGAGCCAAGAGTCGGTTGGGGAGGTTTTTAATAAATTTACTATCCACTAGCTTTTGCCCGTGGCTTCGCCCACATGGATATCGATTTTATTTGAGTTCCGTAGTCAACAAGGAACCCTTATTGTTTCGCCATGTCTGTTTGTCTGTCCGCGGCTTAGCTCAGACTATTCAGATGCCGTTTACGAAATATTAAGCTATAAAGTGATAATTTTATTTAGTCAAATGACCGTTTTTTATACATACATAACATAAATAATAAATTATGAACTTTGATTGATATTTTTATATATTGATGAAGTATATGTATTTAATAAACATAAATAAATAAATACATTAATTTAAGTTCATCATTAATTATTTATGTTTGTTAATCATATTTTAACAAATTGGCAATTTTGTATAATATTATCCTATTTTAATCTAAAATTAAATTTTGCAATGAACTCTTATGCCATAAATAAGAAGGTCCATTAAACTTTTCATGGCTAGTGGCTGATAAAGCCTTAAGTTATAAACATGATCTTAATACGTCTGTAAAGTTACATCAAAACTGTGACATAACATACTACGAGCAGATTACGCTAACAAGTTGAACGAGTAGAGCAGGTATTTTCTGATCCCAGCTTTACTTACCTTTCGACGAAAGGAGTTCTTTCGTCAACAAGATGTTTGAGGCCGCATATTGAGGATTCTGCACAATATTCTATGCTTATACTTTTCAAACTCTCCTTTATCAGAATTGATCTACTAACTGCTGGCGTTTTTACAGTATCGTGATGGTATCGTCTCCTGTACGATTTTATCTGTGGGGAATTTGTATCGATGGAACCCATTTCCTTTGTTTTTATGAATTTGAATTTTTGATTGTCTTTTTCTTTGGCTAAGTGTGGATGTAAAGCACATTTAGCCGCAATAAAAGTGACAATGAAATGAGTCGAACTTTGATACCTTTCTAGTTTAAATATTCTATTACGAGATAGAGATCAAAACGAATGGCAGTTGACCACTATGATTGATCGTTCATTGGAAAATCATAAGTGGTTTTTAACAACTGTAGTGTTTTTTTAGATATTATAACTGCCCTCCTGTACGGATACTCGAAATGCAAAGAGGCGGAAAAAACAAAAAGAAGTAATGAAATACGATCAAAATAAGTGACAGTTTAATAAGGCATTTTCTAAACCCACTTGGCTAGCTACTTACTACCGTCTCATACGAAGCTAAACATATGAAGTAATTTAATTAAGTACCTAAATGTTGTGTTTATTTTCTAAGCTACCATTCTGCATCTTCAAATTGATATTCCAATAAATTACATACTTATTATCTAAGTCTTGTCGCCATGTGTTAACTGTATTGACTTGTTCTGGAGCTGGAAATAAAAATAAAGAAATAAAATAAAAAACGGTTGTCTGTAAAGTCGGTTTACTGACGATAGTTGAACGTGACAACGTCATAAGAAAATACTGATGGAATGGTTTCATAATATCGAAAACGGAACGCCTCACGGAACGCCTCAGAGCGAGGTAACGACGGAACGCCTCAGAGGGTAACGACGCATTTTTTCGTGCGTGCAGCCGGCTCCATCGAATTATAAGACGTTATCACGTCAAAAATATATTTTCAGACATTCAAAGTCCATAGATTGTTAGTAACACTTTTACTCTATGCTAGTAATTTCACAAAAATACATAAAATAAGGTTGCACAACACAACACAGGAAGCGCTGCAGAGGATGTCATAGATACTTACAACATGGCACTCTGCCACACCACACCCTGGCCACTTCATACAACGGGCCAGAAATGACATTTAAAAAAAGGAATGACGGAACACGAGGGTGACGAGGGGGTGAGGTCGCAATCTAGAGAGCGGCAGGGAGTGTCCATACTGTATGGTAGTACTAATATACAGGGTGTTACAAAACTGGTGTAGGTCCCGTTAACTGGGGCGAAACTCATCATACTGAACAACTTTTGTTCTATGTCTTTGCTGAAAACGTAAAATTTTTTTTTTACTCTTCATACAAATCGATCAGTTGATCGACTGATTTTGTGCATTTTAGTATGGAGGGTCCAATATTTTTTTTTGAGAATTGACTATAGGTTCCTAGGGGAAAGTTGTTCAGTATGTCGAGTAGAACCCCCAGTTAACGGGACCTACACGAACCTGCTAAGCAAGACTGAGTCCATCTCCATCCTGTCTCCAATTCAGCACTTTGTTAGAAATTCCCCTTACGCATTTTTCAGTTCATGAAATACAGCCCGCTGACCAATAGAGGTTGTATGCTTAGGTACTCATAGTTATAGCTCTTAAAATAAGTATAATAGTGTTATTCTGGGGTGACTGTTGCATTTAATTGCGATTTCTGTGGTTGCATTATAATTTTATGTCTCAGGTGGCCTAAAGACACACAAAGAATCTATTATTTTTCTCAGGCTTTACGAAAGTAATTAACCTACTAATTGCAGTTAAAACATGCAGAAAGGTGAGTATGGCCAAGAGGCGAAGTAATACATTCTAAAAGTCATGTGACGTGAATCACACACATCACACGAGTTTTAGAAATATGTTGCAAAAGTTGTTTATGTTGGCTGCGTGCGCGTGCAAACGTGTCGAGCACTCGACCAAAGTATACATATTAGTACTAACATACAGTATGGACACTCCCTGCCGGTCTCTAGATTGCGACCTCACCCCCTCGTCACACAGATTGATGCAGATTGGTTACAGTTTGGTTGTCGCACGTATAGGATTTCGCTGCCATTTTGTTTGTACCGTCATTCCTTTTTTTGAAATGTCATTTCTGGCCAGTTGTATGAAGTGTCCAGGGTGTGACTCGACCGCCTGTGGCTGCGATGGTGGTCGGTGGTACTTGTTCCACATTCACTTGACTATGTTGTTTGTTTTTAGACATTACTAGCTTTTGCCCGTGTCTTTGCTTGCGTGGACCTCGTTTTTATGACTGTTTTTGAGAATGTTGGGGGCCACTGGGCAGTAAAGTTCTCGAGTGGCGATCGCGCACCGGAAGACGTAGCTTAGGAAAGCCTCCCACAAGGTGTACCGACGACCTGGTGAAGGTCGCGAGAAACCGCTGGATGTGGGCAGCGCAGGACTGGTCGTCGTGGAAATCCTTGGGGGAGGCCTTTGTCCAGCAGTGGGACATCTTCCGGCTGATATGATGAGCCCCACTGTTAAGCCCCAGTTGACGACTCCATTTGGTAATATTTGTCGCTTGTATAAATTTTAATTAATCTCTTGCTAACCATCTACAATCATGCATGTCTAGAGATTGTAAGAACATCGGTCAAGTGCGAGTCGGATTCATGCATCGTCTTGGGTTCCGTCCACAAGTATATTACAATGATACCTATTCGTTACAAACAAACGATATCAAAGCGAGCTACAGAAAAATGTTTTATTTTATTTAGTTCGGACTTCTTAGCGCGAGTGACTCACACTAAACTTGGTATACTTCAATTATATTTTATAGGATAAGTACCTACTATAATCATACCAACTTTCACATATTTATGTATTACCGTTTTTACGCTAGATCCAAAAACCAAGTTTCTTGTATGGGGAGTGAGGACACTCCTTAATTATTCCACCATCTTATCTAAGTCTTGCCGCCAAACATCAGTGTTAACAACATTGATGTGTTCCAGCCTTCAGCTTGAAGATAAAATTAGGCAGTTCTCCATTGTATTCGGTAATCTTGGTAAGCCGTCACTTATCATCAGGTGAGATGATGCCAAGGGCTTACCAATTGTGAATAAAAAAAATTAAATATTAAAATTTTTTTTCTTACTTAATCTGTAAAAAAAACCAGCCAGGTTCCTATCTCCGTTGGCGGTTATACAGCCTGCTAAAGGTCGATCAATCGAACGAACAGACAGACAGTTACACGGACGGCGTAGGCTTAGTATTAGGGGGCCCTCTTACGTGCTACGGAACCCTTCAAAAACACAGCAGAAAGCAGAGAATGTTTGTGATATTTATATCTCGCTCTAAATTCACATCTCATCAACTTGTTAAACTTGTTTATATTTATACATTAATATATAACGTAACCTAGATTGGACAGTGGATTATGTAAAAAAACGTAGGTGAGTACAGATAAGATTGCGAAGTTGCAATGTGCACTTCATAACGCATATTAATACCTAATTAATATATATGCTTGTCCTATCCAGTGGTTATTGCATCGTCTTAATATTTATGCCTGTCCTATCAGGCGGTCATTACATCGTCTTAATATTTATGCCTGTCCTGTCCGACGGTCATTGCATCGTCTTAATATTTATGCCTGTCCTATCGAGTGGTTATTGCATCGTTCTCATATTTATGCCTGTCCTATCATGCGGCCATTGCATTGTCTTAATATTTATGCCAGTCCTATCCGGCGGTCATTGCATCTTCTTAATATTTATGCCTGTCCTGTCCGGCGGTCATTGCATCGTCTTAATATTTATGCCTGTCCTATCAGGCGGTCATTACATCGTCTTAATATTTATGCCTGTCCTGTCCGACGGTCATTGCATCGTCTTAATATTTATGCCTGTCCTATCGAGTGGTTATTGCATCGTTCTCATATTTATGCCTGTCCTATCATGCGGCCATTGCATTGTCTTAATATTTATGCCAGTCCTATCCGGCGGTCATTGCATCGTCTTAATATTTATGCCTGTCCTGTCCGGCGGTCATTGCATCGTCTTAATATTTATGCCTGTCCTGTCCGGCGGTCATTGCATCGTCTTAATATTTATGCCTGTCCTGACCAGCAGTCATTGCATCGTCTTAATATTTATGCCTGTCCTGCCCGTCGGTCATTGCATCGTCTTAATATTTATTCCTGTCCTATCCGGCGGTCATTGCATCGTCTTAATACTTATGCCTGTCCTGTCCGTTGGTCATTGCATTGTCTTAATATTTATTCCTGTCCTATCCGGCGGTCATTGCATCGTCTTAATATTTATGCCTGCCCTGTCCAGTGGTTATTGCATCGTCTTAATATTTATGCCTGTCCTATCCATCAGCGCTCATTGCATCGTCTTTTATCAGGCAGACGACACCAAGCCCAGGTTTTACGAAGTAAACTAATGTAGGTACATTTTATTGTGCTATAGATAGACTATCTATTTATATTATACTTTTAACGATTACGTCCCCACTGCTGAAGCACCTCGGGTCTCCTTTCAAACTTGGAATGGTTAGGCCATACCATACTCCACTCCACAAACAGACCGAGTCCGAATTGGACCGGTATCGGTATACCAACTTTCAAACAAGAAAACCATATTTGCATCGTATTCTGGCTCGACATTATGTAATATGTTGCAGCCATATCTTCTTGCTTAGAAACACAGTTTTGTTAATATGTAGTCCATCTTTTACGTAAAATTATTTAGTATTCTCACGGTAACGGGAGCTTCCCAACATAACTTAGATTTTCTGCAACAACAGCAACCTAATAAACCTAGTAACTTCATACTATAATTATAATAAGTCATTTATTTGCAGGTCAAAACACTCAAAAGCCATATCAAAATTTAAATACATAATTATAATAAAGTGGACATCTGTCAGACAGTCATTTCCTGAGATCGCCCCGATGCACCCTGAGCCAGTGTTGAAATATTGAGCCCTCCATCCCGTCGTTGACCGATGGAATGGTTTGCCCTACGAAGTCTTTTTCAAAAGGAGGCAATACACGCTCTCTGGATACCGAAAATATCGGGCACACGAACTTCGGCGAACATACCCGAAGCGCTGCAGATCCGAGGCAGCCTCGTGAGAGTGCGGAACGCATCACCATGAGTACTCTTTATTATACTGTGCCATGGTACTGCCACAGTATAATAAAGAGTACTGTAGTGCACTCTCATGGTGCTGAACGACCTACGTGTGTAATGTACCCAGTGTTGGCAGGTGTAGAGACACGGGTAGTAGGAGTAGAACAGAGTCTTTTTTTTTATTCACAATTGGTTAGCCCTTGGCATCATCTCACCTGATGGTAAGTGACGATGATGCCGAAGATGGAAGCGGGCTTACCAAGATTCCCCAATGCAATGGAGAACTGGCTATCTTATCATCAAGCCGGAACACATCAATGTTGTTAACACTGATGTTTGGCGGCAAGATTTAAATAAGATGGTGGTAGCTAGCCAGGCGGGCTTAGAAAATGCCCTACCACCAACCAAACCGAGTCTTACAAGTTGACCCCGCCGGAATCGAACCCGCGACCTCCTGGTGTAAAGCGAATGGACTAACCATTACGCCACGGAGGCGGTTAAAGTCAACTTAACTTCATCGCTATACTTGCCAAATATGCGTGTGATCGTGTTACACCGCACTAACAGAGCCCTCTTCTCCATCTCGATATGCAGGCTACTAAATGTAACCTACCTACTTATTCCCAAAGAAGTTTGACGTAGAATACACCTTGCTCTATTACATTGAATAAACTTTTAATAAATCAAATTAAAATCAAAAAGCGTCGGTGGCTCAACCGGTAACGATTCGTGCTTCTAACCAGAGGTACCGGGTTCAAATCTGGACGGCCAATGTACCAATGAGTTTTTAAAAAACTTACGTACATACTTACCGATTGCTTTAACGGTGAAGGAAAAACATCGTGAGGAAACCTGCACACGCCTGCGGAGAAACTCGCAGGTTGTGTGTGAAGTCGACCAACCCGCACTGGGCCCGCGTGGTCGACTAAGGCCCGATCGCCCTAATTCAGGGTAGGCTCGAGCCCCTCGGTGGGGACGTATATGAGCTGATATATGTATGTATATGTAAATCAAATTAAGTACCTTATTATATAGGATGACTTTAATTAGTTCTTGATAACAAAAACGCATGTCCCTACTCGTAATTACAAACAACTTTGGTCCTTTATACATTTTTGCCGATTTGATAACACTATTGTATCGAGGACAATTTTTTTTTCTGATTTTACATACAGTTTCTTTGTGAAAGTTGTTTGTTATAGAATAGAATAGAATAAATGTTTATTCAGTGATAAGTACACACAAGTGAATAATTTTGTAGCTTTTAAAATACAATAGTTTGTAACTATCACTGAAAAGGTAGCAGCTCAGCATATGATGTCATCACAAAGATCACAGCGCTGATTTTCAGCTACTACCCCTTCAGGGACCTAAACGAAGTACACATCATAAATTTAAACAAAATAAAACTTTAAACATAGTAAAAAAAAAAAAAGTAAAATTCAGAACTAAAACCCTACAACCATTACAGATACATTATTTTAGATGCTACTTAGATTAAGAAAACTAAAGAAGATACTGTATAACCAATATTATAAAATTTTACAATATTCTCCTCAGCGATTGTAAATAGACAAACGTCAAAAGGCAGTTTCAAGCAAGGTGGGTAGTGCGGCCGGCCTTCTGTTCTTCTATGCAAAAAGATGTTATTTGACGTTTGAAACTGTAGACCGAGATACACTCCCTGATTGGTGGCGGTAAATTATTCCAGATTTTACTGGCTGCGTATTTGAAACTGCCCCTGAACGCCGTCGTTT
This sequence comes from Coleophora flavipennella, assembly GCA_947284805.1. Classification (NCBI taxonomy): domain Eukaryota; kingdom Metazoa; phylum Arthropoda; class Insecta; order Lepidoptera; family Coleophoridae; genus Coleophora; species Coleophora flavipennella. The sequence continues at coordinate 2,315,383 of OX369270.1, read as the reverse complement.
TATGTCGCGGTACAATTAACATATATGAAGATGCCCGTGTACTGTACTTGTTAGTAGTGTGCGACCAGGTGAGCTTATCATACAGATATTTAGGAGAATGACTGTTAACAACACCAAACAACAGGGCCGCAACATGTTTATAACGCCTTGAAGCCATATTAAGGAAATTTAATATGACTTCTGCGAGGTATATTTATGCAAAAACGTGTACAGGCATTTTGAACGCGCTGTATAAGTACCTGTTATCACGAGTACATGCATATCTTTTGTTATCAAGAACTAATTAAAAGTCACCCTGTATAATAAGATAAGGTACTTTATTTGCTTCATTAAAAGTTTATTAAAAGTCATAGAGTAAGGTGAAATCTACGTCAAACTTCTTTGCTATCAAGAACTAATTAAAAGTCACCCTATATGTATACAGAGGCCAGCACATCAAGCTAGACACTATCGCACTAAGGTGTTTGGCTTGATGTGCTGGCCTCTGTACCTTAGTATGCTCGGAGTTTCTCTTCGCGATCGAATCAGAAATGAGGAGATCGGTTACACCAAGGTACCGACAGAGCTCACAGAATCGCTAAACTTAAGTGGCAATGGGTGGGGTACATAGCTCGTAGCACAGATAGCCGTTGGGTTAGTAAAGTTCTCGAGTGGGGACCGCACAACGGAAGACATAACGTAGGCAGGCTTTCCACTCGGTGGACCGACGACCTGGTAAAGCTAGCGGGAATTAGCTGAATGCGGCAGCGCAGGAACGGTCGTCGTGGAAATCCTTGGGGAAGGTCGTTGTCCAAGAGTGGATGTCTTACGGCTGATGATGAAGTACATTATTGTTCCTTCTTTATGAAGAAAAATAAGGAATGAGATTTAAAATTTGTCTAAGGTAAAATAAATTGAAATTTTTATTGATTCAAATTGATCAGCCCCTAACTGACATTCTTTGTTTTTCTTTGTTTTTACGTAGTCTAGGCACAGATTATATATCTAGGTACATTTTATTACTAACCTATATTACCCAGTTCTCGAAATATACATTTAACTGTAGTTATCACAGTGGTGTTGAGCATATTATCATCAGTCATCCATCAACGAGAGAGCTGGGCGTACGAAGGTTTTAGTTGGCCGTTTTTGCATTTTTAATTTTATGTTTCCATGTATCTATCTATGTTTGTCCGGGGACAACTTTTAAACGCCTTAACAATTGTTATGAAATCAGAAATGCCAAATAAACGAAAAAAACTTGTATGACAGAATGTGAATGTGATTGGTTTCTGCGCGCGAGGTCCAACTTCGGGGCGAACTACCGGATCACTTCTAAATAATTGTATGATAATTTTGTAGCCGTAATTTACATAACCGATCGAAATTCCTTTTATAGAATTGTTATTTCATAACTGTAGTCGTCGAAAACAGTAGGTGATAATGATAAATTGTTGTGTCGAGAATCGCACATACCCGATAGATTGAGAAAGAAACGACGACCTTAGCAGCAGGCAATTAATTTGATATATTTTTTAACAAAAACACAATTTAAGGTAATTTAGGTGTTTTACTTTAATTTAATATTGTTGTAACATAACAATTTATTATTATATCCTTTACGTCTTTACCTATGATATTGCCGATTAATTTATTTTATTGAAAATAAAAAAGTTATTGTTTTTTATTACTACTTATATTTTATTACTACTACAAAGGCTCAAAAGTGTTCGCTAGAGATCTGTCTGTTGGTCAAAGCCAACTGACCAAGCTGAAGACTGAGGACGGCAGGATCATATCGTCTAAGACTGAGTTGCTGGAAGAAGTTGAGAAGTTCTACGGACAATTGTACACGACCACACGTCTGCCTGTCAGCGATCTGGCTAAAGACCCAAGAGCTAGACTTACCCGGCACTATACCGAAGATATCCCGGACGTCAGCCTGTACGAGATTAGAATGGCTCTTAAACAGCTTAAAAACAATAAGGCACCGGGTGATGATGGAATTACGGCTGAACTTCTGAAAGCAGGTGGAACACCGGTACTTAAAGCTCTTCAGAAATTATTTAATTCCGTTATACTTGAGGGACAAACGCCTAAGGCATGGCACAGAAGTGTGGTCGTGCTTTTCTTCAAAAAGGGCGACAATACCCTGCTGAAGAACTACAGACCCATTTCACTTCTGAGCCATGTCTACAAACTGTTTTCGAGGGTCATTACGAATCGTCTCGCACGCAGGTTTGACGACTTCCAGCCTCCCGAACAAGCCGGTTTCCGAAAAGGATTTAGTACCATAGACCACATACATACGCTGCGGCAGATTATACAGAAGACCGAAGAGTACAATCAGCCACTATGCTTGGCGTTCGTGGACTATGAGAAAGCCTTCGATTCGGTCGAAACCTGGGCTGTATTACAGTCTCTCCAGAGGTGCCAAATTGACTATCGATATATCGAAGTGCTGAAGTGTTTGTACGAAAACGCCACCATGTCGGTTCGCCTCCAGGATCAAAACTCGGAACCTATCCAGCTGCAGCGAGGAGTGAGGCAGGGAGACGTTATATCTCCGAAACTGTTCACCGCCGCCCTGGAAGATGTTTTCAAGCTTTTGGACTGGGGTGGACTCGGCATCAATATCAACGGCGAGTACATCACCCACCTTCGATTCGCTGACGATATCGTGGTCATGGCTGAGACTATGGACGACTTAGGCACAATGCTCGATGGCCTCAGTAGAGCCTCTCAACAAGTGGGTCTTAGAATGAACATGGACAAGACGAAAATTATGTCAAACGTCCGTGTCATACCTACTCCTCTGAAGGTTGGAGGCTCTACACTCGAAGTTGTTACCGAATATGTATACCTGGGACAAACAGTCCAGTTAGGTAGGTCGAACTTCGAGAAAGAGATCAATCGTCGAATCCAACTCGGCTGGGCAGCGTTCGGGAAGCTTCGCAATATCTTTACGTCCCAGATACCGCAGTGTCTTAAGACCAAGGTCTTCGACCAATGTGTGTTGCCAGTGATGACGTACGGAACTGAGACATGGTCGCTTACTATGGGCCTCATAAGAAGGCTCAAGGTCACCCAAAGGGCAATGGAGCGTGCTATGCTCGGAGTTTCTCTGCGTGATCGAATCAGAAACGAGGAAATCCGTAAGAGAACCAAAGTGACCGACATAGCTCTCAGAATTGCTAAACTTAAGTGGCAGTGGGCGGGGCACATTGCTCGTAGAACAGATGGCCGTTGGGGCAGTAAAGTTCTCGAGTGGCGACCACGCACCGGAAAGCGTAGTGTAGGCAGGCCTCCCACTCGGTGGACCGATGACCTGGTGAAGGTCGCGGGAAGCCGCTGGATGCGGGCAGCGCAGAACCGGTCGTCGTGGAGATCCTTGGGGGAGGCCTATGTCCAGCAGTGGACTTCCTTCGGCTGATATGATGTTTTTTATTATTGACCTTATGGTGACAATATTTATGGTCTTTTATTAATACCTAGTGGCATGTCTTTTATGTTCCAATCTCCTGAGCTATGTATGAGTACAATTAAATGGAACAAAGGCGTTTTCTTAGGGGTGCAATTTTTTAGACTAGCTACAATAGTTATTAAAATATTTATAGCTAATTTTCTGGAATTTTCCTTAAAGTAACGAAATCTTATGCGGGGTATTCCCAAACATGACATTAGTAACGTAGAAAAATGTGAATTTTTTTCCTCAATAAAGGTGATTTTTTCAGGTGAAAAAACCCGACTTCTTGGGGTTAAAGCCACCATGCTCTCAAAATATCTAAACAATAGGAATATGTTTACCACCATTTAATTTCTAATAGTCTAATGCTGTTTTGAGAATAAATTTTGTTTAAATGACTATTGTTCTTAATATTAATTTTCAATTTTAAACTTTTTCATACAATAAAAAATAAAAAAAAAATAAAAAAAAAAGTTCTATAATTAACAACGTATTTATAATAATAATAAAGTTGCTTAAAACAGATAATTAAATATTATTATTTTTGATTGCGTTATTTTGACTAAGAAAATCAAGACGGTAAATAATGAAAAATGTGTAATTATCTGTGTACACGCCAATTCAACCCTCACATCTCATTTCTCATCGCTTATGGTATGTAGGAAGAAAACTCTTACAGAGTTATTCATGCCATTTGTACATTTAGTTTATAAGCAACTGTTTAACTCAACTGTGTGTGTACAATAAATATATAAATAAATAAAAAGTTGGTACCTAAAGAAGTATAAATTCTCGTGGTCGCGGGTAGCCGCTGGATGTGGGCAGCGGGCAGCGGACAGCGGGTAGCGCAGGACAAGTCATTGTGGAAATGCTTGGGAGAGGCAGTGAACTTCTTTCGGCTGATATAATGATGACAGGTATAGTTAGATGCGAATAACGTAATAAGATAAGCATTTATTCAGAGCCCACACAAGCAAAAAAAAACCAGTTAATACAATGAAAGAAAAAAAAATTAAAACTACTAATGTTACGTTTAAATCTATTTAAGAACGTTTCATAGAAATATGGCAATAAGTCACTACTACCATTCTAAATGGTTGCGTATTGAATGATCTAAGATGATTTTAACAAACATTTCTACATAGATTTAATATAATAATTACAAGGTCCTCCGTATATTCGAGTCGTTTATGAAATTGAAAAATTGAATTTAACTGCCGTTCCATCTAGCCAACGACCTACGGCAAACCGCTTGACCTTTACATAACTAATTTTTACTGACTTCTTAAAAACAACTACGAAATGTAATATTATGAGTGGGGAACACGATAGAACGTCTGAGAATCTCGATTACTGCAAACTGCTCGTGGTGGGCACAGCCTCCATTCTCCTCGAGATTGACACCAAATAGTGCGCGCGCGCGGTCCTATGCGAAAGCCTCTTAACATCAACCCCCATAATATAACAGGATATATTTAGAAAAATTGCATTTGATTGTGCAGTGCAGTGCTGTGTTTGTTTAAACTGTTGCATGCTGTGATTTGTGTTCGTATTTGTTCGTGGGAAACAAATGCTGTTTTAAAGGTAAAATCGTTATAGATAATGAATATATACAGGTGTAAAAAAATTGGTGTAGAACCCGTTAACCGGGGCTTCTACTCATCATACTCAACAACTGTCCCCAAGGAACCCATAGTCAATTAAAAAAAAAACGACGTTCCATACAAAAATGCACAAAATTGGTCAATCAGTTGATCGTTTTGTATGAAGATTTAAAAGATTTTCTTGCAATTTCAGCAAACTTGTAGAACAAAAGTTGTTCAGTATGGTGAGTAGAAGCCCTAGTTAACGGGACCTACACCAATTTTGTTACACCCTGTATACAATTATAGTCGACAAAATACGAGTAAGATATAAAATTATTTTAAACAAATACACAATTTAAGCGTAATTAAATAAGTGTCATTAGAACTAATTATGTGTGCCAAGTTTCAACAGAATCGGTTCACAGATGAAAATGCAGTGGGTAAATAAACAATCACCCCTATTTTCCACCCTTAGGGGTGAATTTGTTTTTCAAATATAAATGGTACCAACTTCGGAATATACCCTACCCAATAAAAAAGAATTATCAAAGTCGGATTACTCTGTAAAAAGTTGAGCGTGATCATCATACATTAAAAAAACCGGTAAAAAGCGAATCAGAACAGAAAACAGTGGAGTCTTATTAATAGGGTCCCTTTTAACCCTTTGGTTACGGAACCCTAAAATGTGTTAAAATGTTTTTTTTTCGTCGGTTAAAAAAAGATAAAATCGTTATTGACGGTTTGTGAATGAACAATTAGAGCCGATACAATCAGTTACACAAAAATTATATTATGTAAAAAATACGAATAGCTATAGAATTTAAATCTATATCAGTTTTATGGTTAGAAATAGGTACCTAGGGAGGGGCACTTTACCAAAGTTACCTATATGTACTTACAAACTTTGGGGACTGTTGGTAGGTTTCACGAGAAGAGGATCTTATTACTTTGAAATAAATAGGATCTTTACTGGTTTATGGTGTAGTTACTAAAGTGGACCCACATATTGTGCAGTTGAATTTGTCAAAAGTTCACAGCATCGATATATATATGTACAGATTTTCCATACAAAATATTCTATTACCCACAGCTTCTATTCTCTTAATATATATAAATCTCGTGTCACAATGTTTGTCCTCAATGGACTCCTAAACCACTTAACCGATTATAATAAAATTCGCACACCATGTGCAGTTCGATCCAACTTGAGAGATAGGATAGGGTAGGGTAGGGTAGTGTAGGGTAGGGTAGTGTAGGGTAGGGTAGGGTAGTGTAGTGTAGGGTAGTGTAGAGTAGTGTAGGGTAGTGTAGTGTAGTGTATGTAGGGTAGGGTAGGGTAGTGTAGGGTAGGGTAGTGTAGTGTAGTGTAGGGTAGTGTAGGGTAGGGCAGGGCAGTGTTATGTAATGTAAGGCGGTACGAAGTTCGCCGGGACAGCTAGTACTTATATAATTTACATTTATTTTTTGAGAAGACAACTGAACACTACTTTGCTCGAGTCCGACTCGCACTTGACCGGTTTTGTTTAACCATTAAAAGGATTTTCGGCACATTAACGTACCAGTTTTATATACTCTTTGTCAAGCATAGTATTTTTTAAGTACAAAAAAAAATTAAAACTTTTTTTTAAGAAGTCAGCAACTAGATAACGACTTTGTATCTGCAAGCATTTAGTAGAGAAATGACGTAAGTAAACGAAATAGCTTGAGCTTGTACCTCTCACTGATCTGACCGTGTATCTACCTCGTAATCTTCACCAATCTATACTGGTAACATATTCTGTAATCAATACCTGTGTGTAAGTAAACCAAAAGTTCGGTTCGATGTTTCTGTTTGCCCCACATTAACTGCGGCCGTAGTGTTATTTCATAATGACGTGACGTGACGTGACAAACACGATATCACGTTATTACAGTCAAAACCTAAGGTTAATACAACAGTTAGATTTGTTTGTTATTTACCTACTCATAGTTTTTTTATTCACAATTGGTGAGCCCTTGACATCATCGCACCTGATATTAAGTGACAATAGGGGATCGGACTGCATCAAAAATAAAATCTGAAGTATGATTTCCTAAATTGCTCTCCTCTTGATGTTTCAAAAACCTTACTTATTTTGTTTCTCCATCGCGTCTTCAATTTTTAATTGATGAAATTCACAAAATAAGTTAGTCAATGACGCTAAAAATCTATGACGTCACTTGTGGGTATTTCAAACATTTTTAGAACAAAATTTCGTGTTTGACAGATCACAAAAAGTAACTCAAATGACTAGCAGTCCGATCCCCTATTATGCCGAAAATGGAAACGAGCTTACCAAGATTCCCCAACGCAATGGGAAACTAGCTATATTATCTCACATCAATGCTGTTAACAATGATGCTTGGCGACAAGACTTAGAAGACCAAACCGAGTGTACAAAGTTTCCACCGGGAATCGAACCCGCGACCTGCTGATGTGAAGCTACTTAGTCATTAAGCCACGGAGGTGGTGATGAATCTTGTATGATTATCGATTAAGTACTGAAGACAGAAAAACTATCTTAATGCTCTCTGTCCCTTAGAAAAAAGTACCTACCTCTTCATTAATCTTAGGATTGGGAAAATGGATAGAGATATATTGATTTTCGATTGTTATGTTATTAACCAAACTAACATATTATTAAACACCTGTATCTAAATAATCAACTACTTAATTGCTAGTCTTTACATTGAATTGCGTAATTTAATGTCATACAAACATAGTGTTATCCCGAATCACGGATATTGGTCAACATTTTATGGCGGTGTGTCTGCGCGAGCGTGGTTTTGAAAGCGAAATTTGTTTGTTGGATGCGCCGGCGCCGACCTTGTTGGTGTCATTGTCCGAAAATGCGTGCGCGCTCACATTCATGCTTCTATCTATTTGCCCACGCGCATGGGCATGTCGTCTCCCCTAGACAGATAGAGCACTTATTTGGAGCAAAATTAAGTAATTATAGGTGTTATATACAGGATGTAACTAATTGGTGTAGGTCCTGTTAACTGTTTTTACTCTTCATACAAATCGATCAGCTGATCGACCGATTTTGTGCATTCTAGTATGGATGGTTCAATATTTTTTTTGAGAATTGACTATGCGTTCCTTGAAAAAATTTGTTCACTATGACTAGTAGAACCCCTAGTTAACGGGACCTACACCAATTTTGTTACCCTGTATAAGTGTGAGAAACAGAGTAACTAAAATTGTTCTCTGTAACAGGTGAACCAACCTTTATTTAAAATACTCGTGTATTTTCAGTACGGCCAAATGTATAGTCAAAGTATATACGAGTATATTAGTACTAACATACAGTATGGACACTCCCTGCCGCTCTGTAGATTCCGACCTCACCCCCTCGTCACCCAGATTGAGTACAGGTTGGTTCTCGAACGTATAGGATTTCGCCGCCATTTTGTTTGATCCGTCATTCGTTTTTTGAAATGTCATTTCTAGCCCGTTGTGTCCAGGGTGTGGTATAGTCGACATCAAGGGATTTCTCACTTCTTACCTACCTTCCTGTACCTTAAAGATACAGAAAGTTCAGATAGGTGCTTAATTAGTTATTTTGCAGTAATCGGAACATAATAAGTAACTAACCAGAGGTTTAACGGTGCGCGAGCCGCAAATTATACAACCAAACCGTCCTCATGAATCACTCGACCGTCCATTGCTGAAAACGCTTTGAAATTCCGTCCGGTACTTTAAAGAGTTTATCGCGCTCATACAGACAGAAAGCCGCGGCGGAGGGACTTTGTTATAATATAGACTTTACTTATATCAAAATCCAAATCATTAATAGTGTTAAAATGAACTACGGGGTCGAGGGTCTACTACTCATGGAATTGGACCCTATAAGGATTCCTTCATGATTCTTTTTACTTCTAATACGAACCCATCAGCTGATTAGCATCTTTGTGTAGTGGGTTAGGTAGTTAGGCAACTTTTGTGAATTTTCCACTAACTCTTTCACAAGAGCAGGAGTGCCAGTAATGCAGCACGAACCAAAATGTTGAAAGTTATCCTGTGCATATTAAAAAAAACCTTCTTTCTTATTTATTTGGAGAAGAACAAAGAGTTTCAGTGATGAGAGTAAAGCGTGCAAAAGCGCCCGAAAGCAAAGTAGCTTACTTGCAGCTACTTACTAGTTACTCCTGACCACAGATGTCAAAACACATTCTCTGCGCTCCTGGCTATTGCAATGAACAGTTTCAATAATAGGCTATTTTACCGTACAAATAATAAATTAAATAATTGAAAACGCTAAACACGTTAAAAAACTCCATCGCAACAATTTAGTACAATTTTGCATTATAATTTTTGATATTAGATAATTTTATAATAAATTGTTATATCGATTTTGATAAAAGAAGCATACCTTATCGAATAAAAAAATAATCACGAAAATCGGTTTACAATATGCGAAGATATCGCGTAACAAACATACAAAAAAAACACATACAGTCGAATTGAGAACCTCCTCCTTTTTGAAAACACTACAATTCAATAAATAGCATTTCTTCTAGAATATCAAAAACTTGCTCATTTGAAATATTAAACAACTTTTAATTTTATATTTATTAAGAACAGTAAATGAGTTCGATAAAGACTATGGCACTTATGACGTCACTATGTCAGTAACGCAATCAATTGCAGAGCAGACTTTCGTTTTTGACAGTTAATAAAAAGTTACTCAAATGACTAGTAGTGAAATAAAATAAGTGATAAATATACTTTAATGCACACCAAAGATACAAAAATGAAAAACTTATTAACTAGCAAAATAAACAATGGTATGCAAAGGCGGACTAAAATACCGTTATTAACATTAAAATAGTGTCGTAGAAAAAATGTATCAAAATTCAAAACCATTACATAGGTCAGCCACACTCAAGGCACAGTACAATAAAGAGTACTAGCTCAAGGTGTGCTTCCCGGAGCCCTAGGTCTCCGCGAGGCCTCTGCCAATCAAATTCAAAAAGCCGCTGCGCACAAAAAGTAATGTCACATAATAGGCAAAAATTAGGTGACACGTAGGTAGCATAAAACAAAAAGAATTATAATGCTGTAAATGTGCTCCGTCGCTAAAAAAAAGTTTGAGAACCGCTGACTTAGGTGCATACTTACTTCATTTACTATGACTTACTCAGGTACTTCAGCTTTACCCGCGTGGATATCTAGGTGTGAGGTGGGCGAGTCGCAAGCGACTTGTGATAATTTTTTGTCTGTTGATCTTGAAGGTCCATCTAAATATTGGTGAAGTTTTTTTTTAAACAGGATGAGTATAGTTACGGAGAATACCTCATCATATCAGCTCATATGCGTCCCCACCGAGGGGCTTGAGCCTACCCTGAATTAGGACGATCGGGCCTTAGTCGAACACGCGGGCCCAGTGCGGGTTGGTCGACTTCACACACAACCTGCGAGTTTATTCGCAGGCGAGTGCAGGTTTCCTCACGATGTTTTCCTTCACCGTAACAGCGTCGGATAAACGTACAAATGAAATCTAAATTCGAAATCACATTGGTTCATGACAGGATTTGAACCACGACCTCCCGGACAGGAGGCGGCGGCCCTAGCCGTTACGCCACCGACGCTCTACGAGATTACCTGTTGATGATTAACATTCAAACAACCTGTACCTCTGTATAACAGTTACATCAGAATATTCAGGCTTGTCCATGTTAATCCAAAGGTGGTGTCGTCACATCACATGTGAATCTGTATGATTTTCCCATGAACACAATGCGCTTCTTTTGTTTATTTCTTAGAATTGTAGGTCAAAAGTGGAAAGTTAAAAAAACGCTCTTAACTTAACCCTAAAGATAAATCGCACTAATATTATGAAGGCGAAAGTTTGTGAGTGTGTATGTTTGTTACTTCCCCACACAAAAACTACTGAACGGATCTGGCTGAAATTTGGTAGGCGGACAGATTGGAACCTGGATTAACACATAGGCTACTTTTTATCACGCTCGCGAGCCGCTTGCGGCTCGCGCACTGCGCACCCTTGACAAGTCCACGTGGGTAAAGCCTCGGGTAACAGCTAGTACCTAATATGTGAGGTTTTTAAAAATCCTAACCTTTTGCTTTTGCCGTAGTCGGGTTTTAATATTCTTACTTAATATTAGAAATGTAAAAATGTGTTTTAACACCTCAAACAATCTTAGCAAAATTTGTCACGCACGTAGCCTATGTCATGGAGAAGGACATAGGATTTTTTTTTATACCGTAAAAATGCCATAGTCCGATACAGTTCCTGAGGGAACTGAAAATAAACCTTTGTTTTGGTTGAGTTCTTTAACATCGCAACAGAGATTATTGTGATTTTTGTTGAAGGGATGGGAGTTTTTTTTTTTATTCACAATTGGTAAACCCTTAACAACACCTCACCTGGTGGTAAGTGACGATTTTGCTGAAGATGGAAGGAAGCGGGCTTACCAAGATTCCCCAACGCAATAGGGAACTGGCTATCTTATCTTCATGCCGAAACACTCAAATGGTATCAACATTGATATTTGGCGGCAAGACTTAGATAAGATGGTGGTAGCTAGCCAGGCGGGCTAAAAAAATTCCCTACCACCAACCAAACCGAGTCTTACAATTGACCCCGTCGGGAATCGAACACACGACCTCCTGTGTAAAGCCAGTGAACTTTGCCTCTGAGCTACGGAGGCGGTTAAAGATGACGTATAGTACCTACGAATTAGCAATCCCGATACCTTTTGTTCCCGAGAGAAAGAAGAAAACTGCGCTCGCGAGCCGCTCGACTCAAAGACAGTCATAAAAACTATGCCGAGGTTTGCGAAGTCGCGGGCCGCGGGCAAAATCTAGTTGTGCTATATTTATATTTTTCAATTGAGAATTTTCTCCTCTTTCATTTGTCATCAAATTGAAATTTTTCAAATTTTTTGTGATCATAAGTAAATACACAGGTGTTAAACAAAATTAATGTGCTTTATGACCTGTCCTTTATGACGTACAAAATTAGAATTAAAAAACCAGATAAATCATGAAAAGGCACACAATAAATTTCAGAAAATAATATAAAGTAATGTCAAACCAAATCAAGCTCGATACGCTGTCAAAACAAAATTAGATAAAAATTACAGATTTTATTTTTTGGATGTAACATTCGTAATATTGATTTTGTTCATATACCGGAACATTAACGAATCTATTAAAACCTCACTTATTAAAATCTGCTCAACGATGACGTAACGTACGTAAATACATAAATACATACATGGAGTAGACTGCTAAAATCATACATAACCCTTTATTTTGGGGTTGCCGTAGTCGAGAAAAATGTTCTGCTAAGTACAACCGTGGATACTTGGGGGCAATACATTCTAGTTTTCTAATTTAGCTTTATAACTGAAACAAATAGGGTCATTAATTTTTCGCCACCCAGTACAAATACACTTTTTCAAAAAAAAATATTGTCGCTAAATTATAGTGATTTTCAGTTTACCATAGTTGCAAGTAGCTAGTTAGCTAAACTAGGATCAGCGCAGGCCGGCTGGAGAGCTCTTTGCAGTGCTAGGGGATGAGGCTTGTCATGGTCTCTATTATAGTTAGCTATAACCAGCATTAGCGCAGGCCGGCTGGAGAGCTCTTTGGAGAGCTAGGGGATGAGGCGTGTCATGGTCTCTAGTCAGCTATACCAGCATTAGCGCAGGCCGGCTGGAGAGCTCATGCAGAGCTAGAGGATGAGGCGTGTCATGGTCTCTAGTTAGCTATACTAAGATCAGCGCAGGCCGACTGGAGAGCTCTTTGCAGAGCTAGGGGATGAGGCGTGTCATGGTCTCTAGTTAGCTATACCAGAATCAGCGCAGGCCGGCTGGAGAGCTCTTTGCAGAGCTAGGGGATAAAGCGTGTCATGGTCTCTAGTTAACTATACCAGGATTAGCGCAGGTCGGCTGAATAGCTCTTTGCAGAGCTAGGGGATAAGGTGTGTCATGGTCTCTAGTTAGCTATAACAGGATCAGCGTAGGCCGGCTGGAGAGCTCTTTGCAGAGATAAGGAATAAGGCATGTCAGGGTCTCTAGTTAGCTATACTAGGATCAGCGTAGGCCGGCTGGAGAGCTTTTTGCAGAGATAAGGAATAAGGCATGTCATGGTCTCTAGTTAGCTATACTAGGATCAGCGTAGGCCGGCTGGAGAGCTCTTTGCAGAGATAAGGAATAAGGCATGTCATGGTCTCTAGTTAGCTATACTAGGATCAGCGTAGGCCGGCTGAGAGCTTTTTGCAGAGATAAGGAATAAGGCATGTCATGGTCTCTAGTTAGCTATACTAGGATCAGCGTAGGCCGGCTGGAGAGCTCTTTGCAGAGATAAGGAATAAGGCATGTCATGGTCTCTAGTTAGCTATACTAGGATCAGCGTAGGCCGGCTGGAGAGCTCTTTGCAGAGCTAGGGGATGAGGCGTGTCATGGTTAAAGCTTAATCAAATCTCATTTTCAACTGATTTTATAAAGATTCAATATCAGCTATTCATACAATAATTACCTTATGTACTTACACATTAACCGGTTTTATGAATGTGCTGTCCGTTAGTTGCGCCGATGTAGCGCTGCGATGTTCTAGGTCTTAAAAGAAGCTAAAATGTCGTAATCGAGTTTCCCCGATAAGTGGAAGCAAAGTAGGTCTTTTCTCCAAGAGAACAATATTGTTTAAAATTCCGCGAATAAAAAGTACGAACGTAAATATTGTGCCTATAAATAAAGTTTGTGGCCGGTTAGAAGAGCGGCAACGGCTCGACCACGCCGCCAGCTACATTTAAATCCTTACTTTAATATTATGAATATGAAATCATTTTTTTCATTCATTTATTCATTTTATAGTTTATAAATTACACATTTTACAAGGAAAGGGTACAGCTTAGCTTTCATCTTCTGAAACCCGTTGTATCTATATTTGATGTGATTTGGATATTTCAGTTTGAATTTCTGTAGATCTATGTTTTAAGAAACAACTATAGAACTTGGTACCCATATATCTTTGCACATTTTTGTACCGAACTTGGCTCCATTAAAAAAAATTTTTCGGCCTTTTCAGTGCAGGCTGAGGCTTATTGGCCATACCGCGTTGTTTTCAGTATAATTTTTCGCTAATATCAATGTAGTGTTTACGCCTCCAGTAATTTTTAAATTTTCGAGGTCACTGTTTCTTTATATCATCTTCAAAATTTTTTGTGTCTACCCTATTTTTCTGTCTATAAATTAACCTAACCTACACACTCCAGCAAAATGATAGCACTTTATCCGAAGCTTTCGCGGACTTCTTGAGGGAACTCGAAACACAGCATACACACTTATATTTAATTATATCGTATACAATAAACACATTTAAATGGTACTTTGCTGATTAATACATTAACAATATTAATACATCAAAAACCAACAAATGTAATTTTTCGGATAATTAAAGAAAAATTATAAGCTGAACGCTACAAATTCCCGCAAAAAGTCTTTAACTGTTTTTGGCGAGATTTACCTCATAATAGTTAATTTCTTCGCTAGCTTCGGAGCTCGGGCATTAAGGTTGGAAGATTGAATAATAATCTACGTTACTGTTACCTAAAGTGTAGACGGTGATTAAGTAGTTTTAAATTAGTGGCCATTAGAAAGCTTTCAACGTAATTTAGCATTTCTAGTCTAGTAAGCATTTATTGTCAACATGAAATATTTTGAAAAGATGCAATACGTAGGTACCTCTTAATTTTTGTAAAGTTACGTAATTCGTCCATTCGCGTTGCACCAGTAGGGTGCGGGTTCGATTCCCAGTGGAGTCTAACTATGTAAGACCCGGTTTGGTTGATGGCAGGACATTTTGTGAGTCCGCCTGGCTAGCTACCAAAGCCATATCGTAATACTGTGCTACCACCATCTTATCTAAGTATTTTCGCCAAACATCAATGTTAATATATTTAATGTGTTCCGGCATGAAGATGAGATAGCCAGTTCCTCATTGCGTCAAGGAATCTTGACAAGTCCGCTTCCATCTTCACCATTATCGTTAATTACCCTCAGGTGTGTGATGCCAAGGGCTTATCAATTGTGGATAAAATTGTAGGTACGCAAATTTTCTAAGTTATGTGTAAAAGTAAAGATGGAATCTGACCTTAGAGGATACTAGCGCCACCAACAGTTAAAAAAATAGTTACTCGCTGAGTACATTCTTTAACCTCTTCTGTACTTGTGACTTGTAATGAGATCACGGTAGGGCATTTTCTCGAAACAGTACGTTAATTTGGTTCTGGCCTCGAATTTCCAATTCCTTAAATGTCCATTTTCCTCGAATGTCTAATTTCCCGAATAATTTGTCATTTAAAAAAATATATATATTGTATATACTATTATTGTTTTTTGGTGTAATGTATTTGGTTTGTATTGTACGTCTGCAACCAGAACTTTAGGTGGACCACCAGTCTGGAGGTAAAATACCATATAACTTCATATTTCCATAAAACTCGCCAAGAGTGAATTGGGGGGACAGTCGCATCGGGACAAGGGGTGCAAGGGGACCACGAGTTTATAGTGGTAAATACCATAAATTTTTAGATCTTGTGTAAAACTTGACATACCTTGACCTTCTTGACTCCTCCTACCATCATTGATAAGCATTGCTAAAGCGGTCACAAAGCACTTTTTTTTAAATCCACAATAGGTGAGCCCTTGACATATCCTCACCTGATGGTAAGTGACGATGATGCCGAAGATAGAAACGGGCTTACCAAGATTCCCCAACGCAATGGGAAACTGGCTATCTTACCTTCAAGCCGGAACACATCAATGCTGTTAACACTGATGCTTGGCAGCAAGACTTAGAGAAGATGATGGTAGCTAGTCAATCGGGCTTAGAAAATACCCTTCCACCAACCAAACTGAGTCATACAAAGTTAGACTCTGCCGGGAATCGAACCCGCGACCTCCTGATGTGAATCTAATGGGCTTAACCATTACGCCACGGAGGCGGTTAAAACGTATGGTACGTGTTTGCATATCTTAACCACGTCAACTAACTATGAACACGTGGATTGGGTTCGACTGTCAGTGGCATTTGTCTCGAGCGTTTCCCTGTTTCGCAAGCCGTTGGTGTCAATTGCTAATATTCAATGGCAGTCATTAAGCTGTGTCGAGGTCCGACTTAAGGTGACAGAGGCAGCTTTGAAAATTTCTATCCGTGGAGTTTGCAGCTAGTCTTAAAACCTTCACTAATCCGAGCCGAAGTGGACTCGGCATCAATATCAACGGCGAGTACATATCCCACCTCCGATTCGCTGACGATATCGTGGTCATGGCTGAGACTATGGAAAACCTAAGCACAATGCTCGATGGCCTCAGTAAAGTCTCTCAACAAGTGGGCCTTAAAATGAACATGGACAAGACGAAGGTAATGTTAAATGTCCGTGTCGCACCCACCCCTCTAAGGGTTGGAGACTCTACACTGAAGTTGTTGACGAATATGTATACCTACCTGGGACAAACAGTCCAGCTAGGCAGGTCCAACTTCAAAAAAAGGTCAGTCGACGTTCGGGAAGCTTCGCAATATCTTTACGTCCCAAATACCGCAGTGTCTCAAGACTAAGGTCTTTGACCAGTGTGTGGTGCCAGTGATGACTTACGGAACTGATACATGGTCGCTTACTATGGGCCTCATAAGCTCAAGGTCACCCAAAGGGCAATGGAGCGTGCTATGCTCGGAGTTTCTCTGCGTGATCGAATCAGAAACGAGGAGATCCGCAGGAGAACTAAAGTAACCGACATAGCTCACAGAATCGCTAAACTGAAGTGGCAGTGGGCAGGGCACATAGCTCGTAGAACAGATGGCCGATGGGGCAGTAAACAGCAGTGGACGAATTTTGGCTTATATGATGATGATGAATCCGAGCCAAGCCCCCCAACCCCCCCCCCCCCCCTCCCGTGTGTACCTACTATATATATCCTAACCTGCCCGAGGTTGGGAAGAGACCCATGCCCCAGCTGGGGGCGTTATGTGTTGTTAACGCAAAGGACAAGCCAGCCAAGTTATACCATATCGAGGGTGCGCGGTGCGCGAGCCGCAAACAGCTGGAAAAACGCAAGCAGCTCGCGTTATTTTTTTAGTAAATGTTTATCTTGAAGGTCCATTCTACTATATTGATTAAATGATTTTTAAAATTGAATGAGTTACAAAAAACTTTACATACTGTGCTACTTACTTTACTTACCTCTTGTAATATTCACCTTCTGTCTTACTTAACCCTTGTAATATTAGATATGAATATCACCTTCTCACTTACTTACCTCTTGTAATATTAGATATAAATATCACCTTCTCACTTACTTACCTCTTGTAATATTAGATATGAATATCACCTTCTCACTTACTTACCTCTTGTAATATTACATATGACTTTCACCTTCTCTCTCGATATGTGAAGACATTCTTGCCCCAGTGGAAACGCTGTGGGTCACTAACGATTCAATAATCATGTTTTTCAATTTCATCCCCAGTTCTCCACAATGAAGACGGTGCTTCTGATCCTCGCAACTTCACTCGTAGCCACATGCCAGCCCCCGCCACACCCTGCTGTGGTAGCCGTCAGAAGGGAGGAGGAGCTCCTACCCCCGTACTTCAGGAGCCCAGCACTTCACAACCCACACCTGAGACAGTTGTTGCTGCTGACTAGTGTGCTGCATCGAGGAGAGAGTCCAGTGAGTTTCCGTTATTATTTAAAATCTCCTGAACTAAGAAAGATGAGCAGACCATGACATTATGGATTTTCTGGTGATCTGTAGGTAAGTGTTCACCATAACGTGGATCAAAAGAGAGTAGAAGCTCCAACCTAATAAGTGTTTCCTATCTTTTTTGAAGTTAACATGTGAAAATAATTCTAAACTATTCAGACAGGTTTTCTATAATAGTGGACGAGTCTATTCCAGTGGTTTCAAAGAACTGATTATTATATTATATTCTGTACTCGTTGATATTTTCCTCCTTCGTAATTCCAACAAAAATGTTAAAAAAACAATTGGAAACGCTAAACACGTAAAAAAAATTGCTTTCCATCGCATCATTATTTTCGGTTTTTGTTAGATTGTGTTAGTAAGTACTAAGTACTTTACAATTTTGATAAAATTAAATGGGACCAATCTGGCAGCAACCCTGTCGAATATATCGCGTAACAAACATACAAAAAATTTATCGCGTAACAAACATACAAAAATTTATCGCGTAACAAACATACAAAAAAAAAACATACAGTCGAATTGAATTTTTGGAAGTCGGTCGAAAACAAAACAAAAAAGATTTATTAATTTCTAAATTTAACAGGTACGATTTATAAATTTAACAAAATAATAATTATATCTCGATTTCGGCTAAATTCAAGTTTATTAAACATCTATCTACTAACTTTGTGTTGTTGTTGTCATCAGTCATCAACTCATCATGAATTTCATTTTATCATAGTTCATGCAAATCATGCAAATCATGCAACAAGACCTATTACAATAAAATATCATTTTTTAATTTGTATTACTCATTGATGTTCTTTGTATGCACGTATATATAGTTGCGCAGATCTCAAATAGGATTTTTTTAAGCTCTGAAACAAAAAATGCCACTGCATTAATAAACTAGGTTTTGTCCGCGGCTTAGCCCACGTGGCCAACGTTTTTATGACTGTCTTTGAGAGTGTGTCTAAATGAGCACTTACCACATCCCTCGGGAACTATGATGAACTATGATAATTAGTAGTTCATGTTTTTTTCCACCCCCTTGACTATATTTGTGGAAAAAATTACGTCTATCCGTTGCTCAGTGAAAGAATGACAAACAAAAAAAAGAGTATTTTCCCAGATCCCCTAGGAACTATGTCAGGCTATGTATATTTTTTGAAAGATAAAAAGTAGTCCATGTCAGTTAGCACTTCGTTAGCTATCTCTGTGCCAAAAATCACGTTCGTTGATTCGGTGCGACGTGAAATGACAAACAAACAGACACTTTCGCATTTACAATATTTGTTAGGATTGACTTAAACTTCTAGAGAATATGACCTTGTACTTATGTGTCCTATGGCATGCGCCTATAGTGCTTTGAGATTTCAGAACCCTAAAAATGACAGATATGTAAAACATTCCTTTCAAATTACAGGTGTTCGATCGAGAAGCAGACCACGTAGACCGGCAGGAGATCTACAACATCCTCACGCACGCTGGCTTCGTGCCACGTCGACCGCAACACCTGCAACCTTCACCGTACCACCAAGCCCACCAGAGGACCAACAAACATCGAAGCGGTCACCACCATCCCACGTTCCAGCATCAATTCCAACACCAAAACTTCGACTCTGGGTTGCTGAGCAACCCCGAGTTCCTGCAGCATCTATGACTTGACCTTAGCGGATAGTGATTATTTAATAGCTATAGGAGATGAAATTACAACAAATGTGATACAAGGTGTGGTAAGATATTGTGATATGATGGGAACCCAGAGGCCAAAAGAACCACAGAGAGAATGATAAAGATCTCGACGATCGAAGAAGGTAGCTTTATTTTTTTTTGATGATGATGTTGGTCCTAGCCGTTTTCGGCTACAGCGACCGCAGAGTTGTCCGGCTCAGCTGCAGGCGTCCCGCTGCTCCGCCCTCTCGTGCGCCCGCATGGTGCTGTTGTAGCCAATCTTCGCTCGGAACGTGCGTGCGGTCACACTTAGGGCACGTCAGGACACACCGTTGCTATAATTTTTAATTTTGTTAAACCCTAATGAAATTAGGGTTCCGACTTAAAGATTTAAAACATCGACGATTTAAGAAGTATTTTGTATGCTTTTACTTACTCCGCTGTTTCAACGGTCGTGTCCTGGCCTCCGATACGAGAACCCGTCACTAGTTCCGGTCTTGTGCGGTTTCTCGTCAGTTGCCAGCTTGGAGCTCAACTACCAATTTATGAAAGTCGCACAAAACTAGTTAAGGGTATGGTATAAAATTGAAAAACTTTCTCCAAACAGCTAATGATGAGTTGTAAAGGCGATTGATCAATTTTGGTACACCTAAGCCACACCCTGGACACTTCATACAACGGGCCAGAAATGACATTTGAAAAGGTATGACGGAACAAACAAAATGGCGGCGAAATCCTATACGTTCAACAACCAACCTACGTTCAACAGTCAAACCAAACAATCTGTAACAATCCGGGTGACGAGGGGGTGAGGTCGCAATTTAGAGAGCGGCAGGGAGTGTCCATACTGTATGTTAGTACTAATATATATTATACTTTGCCCAATGACTTCTATATTACTGGCGTAACTTTGCCTAAGCTATGAGAAGTCGAAAAATGTTCGACACCTTGGAGAGATTTGTTTTGTTTCGTAAACAGGTCTAGTAGGTTGTGTTAGACATTATTAATGTATGTATTTATATTAATGTATTTATTATTATTTATTAATGTATTATATTAATGTATTTATGTAAAAATATTATTAATGTATAGATGCCCCGAATCATTTTTTTTAAACTGATTGATTTTTTGACCGCCTCCGTGGCGTAATAGTTAATACCATTAGCTTCACGTCAGGAAGTCGCATGCTGACTTCCCGGTGGAGTCTAACTTAGTAAGACTCGGTTTGGTTGGTAGCATTTTCTAAGCCCGTCTTGATAGTTACCACCATCTAACCTAAGTCTTGCCGCGAAACATAAATGTTAACAACAATAACGTGTTTCGGCTTGAGAAGATTGCCCGCGTTGGGGAATCTTAGTAAGACAAGGGCTTTATCAATTGTGGATTTTAAAAAAAGCAATACATAAATTAGGTTAGTTTATATTATAATTTTATATTAGTATTTTATATAGTATAATTTTAGGTATACATAGGTTTGCCCCCCGTCATTTAAATTCTCATAACACGCGGTAAGGTTGGCTGGAAGAGATCTCTTATAGAGATAAGTCCACCTTTGTATATGTTCTGTCTAAGTGTTTTTCATGTAATATTGGTGTGCAATAAAGAATTTATACAGGGTGTAACAAAATTGTTGTAAGTCCCGTTAACTGGGGGTTCCATTCGTCATACTTACTGAACAACTTTCTCCAAGGAACCCATAGTCAATTCTCAAAAAAAATTATGGACCCTCCATACTAAAATGCACAAAATCGGTCGATCAGCTGATCGATTTGTATAAAGAGTAAAAAAAAATTGTTTACGTTTTCAGCAAAGTCGTAGAACATGAGTTGTTCAGTATGATAAGTAGAACCCCCAGTTAACGGGACCTACACCAATTTTGTTAAACCCTGTATATATACATTTCAGTCTCAGATTTCAGTAATTTGTTACAATTTTCAATACACGTGTATATTTCAATACTATCCAAATTCCAAACTGCTTAAACTAATAAGCTTGCAAAGTGCAATAATCACCTTGTTCCATTATATTTTTTACTATTTAAGATTATAACTTTATAACTTAGAAATTATATTTTGTAAGCCAGAATTTAACCTGTACAATGTAAACACATCTCATAATAAAACTCTTGCTGAAAGTTTTCAGTATCTTAGAGCAGAAGCGCCTGTCAAATTTTCAATAAAAAAAAAACACCGGTAGCACTCCGGGAGTGCCGGCAGAAGTGAAAACTTATCACTTTTTTCATTAATCGATGCACTTTGTTCAATTTCCATAATTTAAACAATTCACATATACGAGTACACAACAATGTGGTTACTACACAACCACGGAGCACAAACAAAGAGGAGCTGGCCTAAGCAACTGTGCACTGTGATTTTCGTCAGGTGCCCATGTATCGAGACTCGCATTATTGGTGTGTTTTCGCATTTTTAAGAAGAAAAGGATGAAGTGTTGTGTTTTATCGTGTCGAAGTTATTCAGACAGACGTTCTAATGCTATGAATGGTATCACATTTTATTTGTAAGTAATTTTATACGTAATTATTAAAATAGTTCTAGAAAATTCTCGGCTTTCAAGTATAAATTATACTTCTCGACACTAGGTGGCGTAACTTTTGTGAATAAAAAATACGAGTACGTAAAGTTCCGCATTGGTATATAGTTATAATCATACGTGGATACTGAAAATTAAAGTATACAATTAAACCTGAATACTTTTTAGTCGCCAAAACAGTACTTTAGTGATTTTTATAATTATATTGTAAACAGGCCGCCATCTATCGTCAACAAGAACAACTATTTTCAACGTACCAAATATCCAGGGCCGTAATTAGATTCAAATAATTTTACCGAATAACACACGGCTATGGTCAGTAATGAAATAACATTTTCATAGCAAATATTTTCAAGTAACAAAGATCTGAGTTGTATACATACTCGTACTATTCTCCGTGACTGTTCATGAATTGAAAGAACTTCGAATGTTAAATAATCATTTTATTCATATTAAGATAATTTACCACCTAGTTAGTTTTATTTCTTTTTGTTTGTTTTAGATTTCCATCCGATGATAATTTAAAACAACAATGGATCACAAAAGTGAATAGACCGGATTGGACTCCGACAAAATATACAAAGATTTGTTCTTGCCATTTTAATGATGCAGACTTCATAGTGACAAAAAAAGGCCATAAAAAATTAAAGATGGGCACTTTACCTAGTTTAAAACTGGATTTGTCGGTTGGTTTCGGTATTGTTTGTATAACCGAGTTATAATTATTTTAGGAGAATAAGTATGTATTTCATTTTATTTTTTAAATTACAGCTTTGACCAATCACCGACTGTAAATCATATTATACTGCTGATTAAATCTTTATCAGAAAAATATATAGATATTCGTTTTAAGCATTTCGCAACCATTCAAAACGATAGGGCAACGAACCGGCAACAACTAACTAAAACTGTTATTTTCGCAGGTAATTGAATTTTGTAAATAAAATTATGTTCGTAATAATAATTTGTCTATTAATTTGTGCTAGAAATTTTAAGTACGTCAGTACACATACAAAACAGTAAAAATGTTAACCCTCATTTTATTCATTTATTACACAAACTTTTTAAAGCTCATAGTTCTGAGTACGTCCCATTACTTTCTACACTTATTGACATCTAGTGTGAAATAGCTGAACTACGTAGTGACATCAATATGTCTATGTTAGGTCGCTAGGCGAGTAGTTTTACTACTAACCGGCAGATGGAAAATTGAGAAAAGCGCCGCAGCACACTCAATCACGGTAGAAAGAGTGGGAGATACTTGTTCCTCTCCCTTCCCCTCGATCTTACGCTTTTTCGATCAGCATCACGTGACCCTGACGCGAGTTTGGAAGTTTTTACCCATCCAACAAAAAGTGCTCAGCGCCGCTAAAGAAGTTTTCACTTCAAAAATCTAAAAAAAAACTTTGTTCAAAATGTTACAAAGTTATAGTTCAGTTTAATGAATGCATTAATGTATGTCAATTAATACGTAATGATATCAAAATAAAATTAGTACCTAGCTATTGTGTATGTGAATTATTATTATATGATTTTATGTGAATAAACGATAATTTAAACAATCTCATTAATTTAATTAAAAAAAACTGGACATTATAATGCGTAATCACTAAAGATGAGACTTGCCACACCACGTAAAACACTAATAAAGTCGGTTGAAAAGACAAAGTAGGAAGTATACGAAATAGTTACCCCTTATATCATCATCAAATCAGCCGAGTAACGTCCACTGCTGGACAAAGGCCTCCCCCAAGGTTTCCACGACGACCGGTCCTGCGCTGCCCATATCCAGCGGCTTCCTGCGATCTTCACCAGGTATTCGATCACCCATATATGCCTATAGTTATCCATAATCCTTTGTTTCTTTTGACATATAAGTGTACACGTCGTAAACCATCGTCCTACTACTTGTCTTTTCAACCGACTTCCAAAAAGGAGGAGGTTCTTAATAGGTATTTTGACTATGTTTAAAATATGTAACGATTTGTTGTCATCCTAGTAAAATGTAATGTAAAATGCATATTTTATTAAAGTTCTGAAAAAAACAAGGTCATTTTCTGTTTTTTACATTATTATATCAGCTCATATACGTCCCCACCGAGGGGCTCGAGCCTACCCTGAATCAGGGCGATAAGGCCTTAGTCGACCACGCGGGCCCAGTGCGGGTTGGTCGACTTCACACACAACCTACGAGTTTCTTCGCAGGCGTGTGCAGGTTTCCTCACGATGTTTTCCTTCACCGTTAAAGCAATCGGTAAGTATGTACGTAAGTTTTTGAAAAACTCATTGGTACATTGGCCGTCCAGATTTGAACCCGGTACCTCTGGTTAGATGGACCGAGTCGTTACCGGTTGAGCCACCGACGCTGTCCATGTCCCATTTTCTGTATAAAAACATTTTTTTTTGGTGGTATGATCACGTGTTTGAAAAAGCTCTGTGGTTGGTTGCAACTCTGATGACGTCACACTGAAGTAAACATTCAGTGCGGGCTTTCACTATTACAGCAGTTTGTTGTTTACTTATGTGTGACGTCATCTGTCAGAGCAACCAGGCGCCATAGCGAGAATTGCGTTTTGGCGCGTAATTTTTTAATTTAAACTTTAACGTTGATTTACTCCGTACATACGACAGATCTCCAGGAAATATTAAAATGGTTTGCATTTTATGCAATAACAAATAATACAAAACTATTTTCCAGTAATAGTCAAATTGCCTATTCGACTGTATGTTTTTTTTGTACGTTTGTTACGCGATATCTTCTTAGATTGTGAACAGATTTTCATGATTCTTTTTTTATTCGATAGAGTATGCTTCCGAGTTGGTCCCATAGAAATTTTATCAAAATCGGTGTAGTACTTTATTAGAAAATTAACATAACCAAAAAAAAAAAAGAGACCTACAGTACTCGCATATTATGATGTGTAACATGTGACAAAATACTTATGAAATTAATTAACTATCGGGTCGTACATTCACGGGCCGACCCTTCGAATAGTAGTATGTCATCTTTGCCTTTGCCATCACACTAGGCGGCATGGCTATGACAACCTTAGTTTTCGAGAATTAAAAAACGTTCGCATTTTCTGTTACTCATTTCCGTCCCATTTCACGAAATCACTCCCACAAATTGCAGGAAAGCGAGAGCATAGATGTTACACATCAATAATGCAAAATTGTACTAAGTTGTTGCGATGGCAGTCGGTTTTTAATGTGTTTAGCGTTTCAAATTATTAATGTTTGACGTGTGGTGTGTCAAGTGTCATTTTCATTGGCACTCACTACTCGTATACCTTCCTTTTTAGGGTTCCGTACCTCAAAAGGTAAAAACGGAACCAATAAAGATTCACTCGTGTGTCTCTTTGTCCGTCCGTCCGTCTATTACAGTAAATTTTCTCGTAAACTACTTGACTTGAAATTTTGTATACATATTAAGTTTGCCGGTGACGTAAATAAATGATTTTTTAACATTAGGCCACATTTTTTTTAAAGAAGTTTTTTAAAATATATTGTTTGACAGATAAAAAATGAAAGGGCTGGTTGTTAGAATCTGAAATATTATTTTTGTATAATTTAAGGATAACATAAGGATAAGGAAAACATCGTGAGGAAACCTGCACACGCCTGCGAAGAAACTCGAAGGTTGTGTGTGAAGTCGACCAACCCGCACTGGGCCCGCGTGGTCGACTAAGGCCTAATCGCCCTGATTCAGGGTAGTCTCAAGCCCCTCGGTGGGGACGTATATGAGCTGTAATAATTTAAGGATAAATAGTTTCAGGCGAAAATTTACCATTCCCTCCTTATCTTCGGAACTACTGGGCCTAAGATCTTGAAAAAATCACAGTATATGAGGTTAAATGCATAGATTACAGGAAAATCTATGAAAAAATCTAAAGTCCTTCCGTTTCCACAGGAAAAATTAAATTTCCAAAGTCCAAAATAAGTAGATCCCTTTTTACCTAAAACAAAGTTTGTACTGAGAGGTCTTGTTCTGGTGGTAGTTAAAGTTTTTGTGCGGAACCCGGTTTGTGTGACCCCGAGACTCACTTGGCCGGTTTCTTAACTAATAATTTGTGTGCGTATGGCTGCCTATCACCTGATGGTAAGTGCCGATACAGCCGGGAATGTAACACACAAACTCAAATTGTGCCTATTCACTATAGTCTTGTAGATTCTTAAATTACAGGACTCCGTTTTTGGGCGATCAATTAAAAACTTATATACTCTGTCACTCAAGACGAATCTAACAAAATAAAAAAAACTTATACTCTGTCACTCAAGACAATTTTACCAAAAAAAACGTATACTCTGTCACTCAAGACCAATCTAACAGAATAAAAAAAACTTATACTCTGTCACTCAAGACGAATCTAACCAAATTTAAAAAAAACTTATACTCTGTCATTCAAGACGAATATATCAAAATAAAATAGAAAAACTTATACTCTGTCACTCAAGACGAATCTAACAAAATAAAATAAAACTTATACTCTGTCACTCAAGACGAATCTAACAAAATAAAATAAAAAGCTTATACTCTGTCAGTCAAGACGAATCTAACAAAATAAAATAAAAAACTTATACTCTGTTACTCAAGATGAATCTAACAAAATAAAAATAAAACTTATACTCTGTCACTCAAGATGAATCTAACAAAATAAAATAAAAAACTTATACTCTGTCACTAAAGACGAATCTAACAAAATAAAAATAAAAAAAAATACTCTGTCACTCAAGACGAATCTAAAAAAACAAAATAAAAAAACTTATACTCTGTCACTCAAGACGAATCTAACAAAATAAAATAAAAAACTTATACTCTGTCACTCAAGGCGAATCTAACAAAAAAAAACCAACAAGCCATTTTAGGTTACAGGTTCAGCCGAAGAAAAACAGACATGCTTACATACATACATACATAAACCCAAAAACATTACCCTCTTTTTGCAGCAGTCGGATAAAAATAAACAACGGATATTACAAGTACGTAAACGTATGTGTTCCAGATTGAAGATAAGATAGCCAGTTCTCCATTGCGTTGGGGAATCTTCATTCTCACTTACCATCAGGTGAGATGATGCCAAGGGCTTACCAATTGTGAATATAAAAAAACGTACCTAAAGTAAATCTGTCTACGTATTCATTTAGATTAACCTTGAAAGTCGATCGTTAATTTGCATGACTACACAATCGCGTTGCACCATCCATAGTAATAATATTATTATCACATTAAATATTTATTATCACATTAAATATTTAAGTAAGCACTTAATTGCACAACATGAAAGGTGGTACAAGTATTAATAAAATTACCAAATCAATAGACTATATGGATATAGACTTTTAGACTCTGTTTGTGCGGCAGTATAAAAAGTCGCTGATTTCGACAATAAAAAAGATAGCCAGTTCTCCATTGCATTGGGGAATCTTTGATAGGCCCGCTTCAATATTCGGCATCATCGTCACTTACCATCAGGTGAGATGATGCCAAGGGCTTACCAATTGTGAATAAATAAAAAAGTGTTGCGAAATGCCACCTACTACTTGCAAGGCTCTTGTGAAGGACTATTGTAGAAACTGTTCCTTTGCTGGCATCAGGTATATTGCTGACGAAAAGAAACACTCGTGTGAGAGGTAAATACTTAAGTTTTTTTAACCGACTTTAGAACAAGGAGGTTATCATTTCGACATGTGTTTATGTATGTAATATTATTGGAAGTGCGATATATTCACTATAGTATTCTATTAAAGCTTCCAAACAAATATACTAAATTTTATAGGTGTATGTATGTATGTTTGTCCACACATTCCTTTAAAACTATTAATCGGATTGTGATTTTTTTATATATTTACTTTAACTTAGGGAACAGTGCAATTTTCATCAAAATCGGTTAAGAAGTTTTCAAGATATGGACTATTATAGTTATACGTGTACCTAAGTGTGGCGGCCCGGCTTATTGATACGAGCTACGCGTGTAGTGTCAAATGGAATAATCTCTAAACCTTGGTCGAGTTCTAGTGCGTGTGAGAAAAAATACTTCTTATTACAAACAAAATATATTCCATTACAAAATAAAAAGTTTTGAAAAATCTCTGTGTTAAAAGAGGCCTCTTTGTTTTTTTCTGCTTTAAAAGTTTACAAATCGTATTTCTGCACCTGACAAAATGAAGTCATTAAAATAAAGAATCGGGTTACAAAAATACACTTTCACATGTTTTGTTATTCTGCGAAAAATCGAAATCACCGCGGCCAAAGTTTCCAATGCGTCGCCTTAAGGCGAAGCATTTGTAAAACAGTTGTCTCTGTTTTTTCCTTTACGTGTAAAGAGTCAAGACAATAACCATACTTTTGCACTTTTTCAATGTTTTACGTTGTTATTTCTCTTAAGATTTCAATTTAAAAACTAAAATTTAGCAGATTTTCTGTATGTAGTACTTAAAAAGAAATATCTCCATATAAAAACTATGTGCAAATTTAGAAATTTTATTAATATACAATTCGTTTTAGATTTTTTTTTAGAAGTTTTAGACCTGTTTTTGGGATTTTTTATGATCGAGTAAAGTACACACTATATCGTGTAACATATTAGCACATTCCTCAGACAATACCCTTAAGTATGTCCTATATTTTTGCAAGACCGATATTTAGTAGTAATTACCCAAAAAATTTGATCTAGCAAAAGGATTTCTATACGCTTCTCCACTGATGCCTCGCGGCTGTTCTATCAGCACACTAGCGCCGCCAACAGAAATAAACAATTTACTGATTGATAGGGAGGCATCAACTATTGCTTAATTTTCAAACTGTAAATATTAGCGACAAGTTATTTTCTGCAAAACTACTAAAAGTAATCGACCAAAATAACTTGTTACTAACAGGTAAAGTTATACAACAACTATTAAAAAAACACCCTGTACCCCTGTATGTGCGCAAAATACTTAATGATTTCGATTAAAGTTCAATAGAATGAGTATTATTATATCAGCTCATATACGTCCCCACCGAGGGGCTCGAGCCTACCCTGAATCAGGGCGATTGGGCCTTAGTCGACCACGCGGGCCCAGTGCGTGTTGGTCGACTTCACACACAACCTTCGAGTTTCTTCGCAGGCGTGTTGCAGGTTTCCTCACGATGTTTTCCTTCACCGTTAAAGAATGAGTATAATATTATGTATTTATTTCTATTGGCGGCGCTAGTGTGCTAATCGAATTCCGAAGCTATTTCCAGAGCCATAAGGGTAGTGCATCTCGGCAAAGTACCGGGAATATAATCCCACCACGCCACATCCTTACTTTTAAGCGTCTCTACCCTTCAATAAAATCACGATAGCATAGTAGTGCCATGTAGTGCCGTCTGATGGACGCCCCGTTTTTACTACCTGATGGACGCCCCGTTTTTACTACCCCAAACCGAATTTTCCTGCTAGCCCTACAAGTTTTTACAGCATAGCCCACCCTGGACACTTCATACAACTGGCCAGAAATGTCATTTCAGAAAACGAATGACGTAACAAACAAAATGGCGGCGAAATCCTATACATTCGACAACCAAACGGTAACCAATCTGCATCAATGTGGGTGACGAGGGGGTGAGGTCGCAATCTAAAGACCGGCAGGGAGTGTCCATACTGGCTGTTAGTACTAATATATATACTTTGACATAGCATTGATGGACAAGCATAAGTCCTGACCCTCACGTCTCTCCCTCGTACATTAAGTGTACAGGATGATAAAACGTTTAGTAATACAGTGTAACGTTTAGAATAACAGTGGCTTCTACTCTATCTCTCTCTCTTATCGTGTGGCACAATTAACCGTGTTATCCAAGGTATAGAACGGCGGTTGCACTTAGCATCATCCGCGGCCACGTGTAGGGAGGGCATTTAGATTTACACACGGACGTATGCAACTTGACCTTCATACACATCTGGAATCACATGTGCAGGTTTCCTCACGATGTTTTCCTTCACCACAGATGAGATACTAGTTACTTCGTTACCTTCACCGTTAAAGCATTCGGTAATTATATGTACGTATGTTTGGAAAACTCATTTGTACATTAGTTGTCCGGATATGAACCCGGGACCTCTAGTTAGAAGTAGTGAGTCGTTACCGGTTGAGCCACCGACGCTCAGTGGCTTCTACTTATGAAACTAAACAACTTCCCCCAAGAAACCAATAGTCAATTCACAAAAAAAACCTATACAAAGTTGGCTTACCAGATGACCGATTAGTAAGCAAATTCATTTTTTTTATTTCCTTCGGATTTCAGGAAAAGTTGTTAAGCTTCGTAAGTAAAAGCCACAGTTAAAATTTTGCCAAACTTTTTTTATACACCCTGTATAGGCCGTTCATATAAAGATGTTCCTGATTATCTTCTAGATGGTTCTGGTGTGCACTAGTGGTACTGGCGTGGTACGGGTCTGCGCTGCTCATTATCGCTGCTTGGAACGCCTTCACCCTCAGCCCCATTAGCTTCGGCGTGGAGACCACGTACCTGGAGTGGGACACCAAGATGCCCGCTGTGGCCGTCTGCGAGACTTCAAATGACGATATGCTTTACAATGTTTCTGATACGTGAGTCGTACAGGAGATTTCATGATCTGTGGTGTCGTCATTTTAAGAAGATTGTGAAACTGCGACTTTTCATACAAATGGCGGCGGCGTTAAAAAGTTTCACCTCTCAAATGTGAACCAATTTTTGATAGGTTGTCAGTCAGACCAAAAGCTAGGCTTATACGTTGATGTTTTTTTGGTAAAAGTTAATAAGTTTAATTTTATTGTCGTTCACGTGTTTTCATACAAAACTAATGTCGGCCATTTTTTTAATTATAATCAGTAATTTAAATAAATATAGTTTAATAAAAAAAACGACGGGTTGCACTCCGGGAGTGCCGGCAGAAGTGAAAACTTGAATATTAACGTTGTGCATTTTTGATATTTTGGAATGGTTAGGGAATAATTTTGCACGAATTGCTTTGATTATCAGTATAAAAGTACTATCATTTATGTGGTAGAATACAATATTTATTTATTGCGCTATCGTTCACAAACATGACAATTTATATTACATTAAAAAGTTTATATCTCAGAAAAATCAACAAAAAATCAACTCCATCCGTCTTACGAATTTTCGATCAGGTCACGTGTCCTGACGCGAATTTAACATTTTTTACCCATTACAAAACAAGTGCACAACGCCGCTTAAGAAGTTTTCACTTCAAAAAAAAACACGCTTCTAAAGCACATCAAACTAAAAAGTTAAAAACAATTCTTAATATAAGCTGAAAACAATAATGAACGAAAAATACTAGTATGATTGTGATAAAAGCGTGGGTTGCTCGATATACGAAAAATATGGCACAAAGCGCCCCACGCTTTTTTCACTTTTTTCGCTTTTTTTTTTTCGTTCATTATTATTTTCAGCTTAAATTAAGAATTATGATTCACTTTTTAGTTTGATGTGCTTTAAAAGCGTGTTTAAAGTGGGTCAAAATCGAGTGCAAAGGAGTCGTTTACAAACACACAGGTGAGGCTAATAAAAGCGTGATAAAAACGAAACGTATAAGCCTAGCTTTGGTTCTGACTGACAACCTGTCAAAAATTGGTCGAAATCGGTTAACATTTAAGAGGTGAAAAATTGTATGAAAAGTTGCAGCTTCACAATCCTTTTAAAAGTAACTTTTACTTTTCGGACGTTTTGTTGTTAGAAACTGAACACAGCATACACAGAGGCCAGCACGTCAAGCTATACACTTTGGACTTTGTACCGTATTTGTCCCATGTGCGTATGGTTATGGATCAGAATCACACTACGAGTGTCTAGCTTGATGTGCTGGCCTCTGTACAAAATCTTGATATGAAAAATGTAGCGAGGTTATGTTCACACAGGGTGTAACAAAATTTGTGTAGGACCCGTTCACTTGGGTTTCTACTCATCGTACGACACAACAAACATCTAACTATTAAGACCAAGATGATCGTTTTTCAGGCCTGAATCTTGAGCATACTCCTGTACGGTGCTGAAACCTGGACATCGTATGCAAAACAAGAGTGTCCACTCAACACTTTTTACATGCGCTGTCTTCGTAAGATCTTAGGTATAACATGGAAGGACAAAGTCACCAACGAGGAGGTTGCAGAGACGTCTGCGTTGGTTAGGGCATGTGTTTAGAATGGACCGTGCTCGGTTACCACGACGTGTTCTGCTGAGCGCAGTAGCGAATGCAAAGAGACGTGG
The DNA here is from genome assembly GCA_947284805.1 of Coleophora flavipennella. Classification (NCBI taxonomy): domain Eukaryota; kingdom Metazoa; phylum Arthropoda; class Insecta; order Lepidoptera; family Coleophoridae; genus Coleophora; species Coleophora flavipennella. The sequence continues at coordinate 2,283,159 of OX369270.1, read as the reverse complement.
GGAGGCCAATGCTTCGCTTTAAGGACTGCGCCAAGCGGGACATGGCTGCCTTTAAAATAGACCACCACGACTGGGAAACGCTTGCAAAAAAGCGGCTGGAATGGCAAAAGCGTATTTCGGAGGGTCGAAAACTGTGCGACGAGGCTTGGTTTGGGGCGCTCGCTGCCAAGAGGGAAAAGCGCCACCAGAGCGGCAATACTCCATCTGCCGCAAACTTTCCCTGCCAAGCGTGTGGGCGAGTCTGCCGTTCGCGCATCGGGTTGCTAAGCCACCAAAAGCGTTGCCTCTAGTCCAGGACACTATAGTGAATCGTCTGTAATAGACGTAGAGGCCAGTGATGACTGAACAACTTTCTCAAAAAACCTATAGTCAATAGACAAAATAAATTAAACTCCTCGTACTACAAATCGATCAGGTGATTGACCGTTATTTTGTGCATTCTTTGTATGGAGCGGTGATTGTTGTATGATAAGTAGAAGTGGAAACGTGGACTCCATTTTTTCCATACAAACGTAGTCCCGTGTTTCTTCCATGGATAATGACAATAGATGAGACAAAATGTTTTTTCCATCAAACCTATATCTAGCATGGCCATGCCCCTATGTTTTGTTTTTTTCCCAAACCCTAATTATAATAGAAAGTAGGAGACCTCAAAAATTGAGAAAACTGCCCGATTGAAACGTCATTTTTAAACACCCACCAAAAAATAATACGCATATTAACAATAAAATGAAAACATAGAGGCATAGGTAAAGCGTTTCTTAAATTATTTTAGAAAATAATATTATTATTGCTCAAGTTTTGGAGGAGGAAATAGGGGACTACGACTGTTTTGGTAAATCGTAGTGCCTATTATCGGTCTGCGCTGCAGTTCTCTCTGTCTTGCTGTATACTGAGAAGTTTGGGGGAGAGAGACAGCAACATTTTATTTAAATACCTATTCTTTAGACCGCGTTTCCTCTTAACAGGTCCTACAAAAATATTGTTACAATCTGTATAAAAAAACAACAACATTTTCCCAATTGAAAGAATTGAAGGCTCAACTACTTACTATACCAAGTAGTTATCTACATTTTCAATAAGGTGAATTTGTTTCAGGATCTGGCCTCCAGGTCATCTGCTAGACCTGGAGGACGTTCTGAAGGAGATCACCTACTACCGCGGTCTGAGTTACAAACTAGTAGGCCGCTGTTATCTCGCCAAGGAACCGGATCCATTGTGCCTTACGTCCAACTTCAGCTACTACGCTAACTTAGTGCGGAGCCCATGTCACAAACTGTTACGGAATTGTTCGTATAACAACCACAAGTTTGATTGCTGCGAATATTTCCAGCTTATTAATACCGATATAGGGAGTTGCTTCGTTATCAACTCCTTGCAAACTGAGTACGATACTTACTAATATAACTTATCATATTAATTTTAAAAATTATTTACTCTCTACAAATACAAAACAACCGGTGTTTCAGAGATCCAAATCCATATTCAATGGTGAGCAACATGACGAACAAAAACGGAATATTGAGATTTGAAGTGTTAATACCGTCAACGGTAAGGTTATATGAATCAAATAGCTGTGTGAAGTTAAATCTTTCTTCACACCAAGTTACAATTCCACCAAGAAAATTTGACTATCGTCTTGGTGAAGTTATCATATCAACTCATATACGTCCCCACCGAGGGGCTCGAGCCTACCCTGAATTAGGGCGATCGGGCCTTAGTCGACCACGCGGGCCTAGTGAGGGTTGGTCGACTTCACACACTCCCTTCGAGTTTCTTCGCAGGTGTGTGCAGGTTTCCTCACGATGTTTTCCTTCACCGTTTTTTTTTTTTATTCGCAATTGGTAAACCCTTGACAACATCTCACCTGGTGAAATCAATTAAAGCAATCGGTGAGTATATGTACGTAAGTTTCGAAAAACTCATTGGTACATTGGCCGTCCGGATTTGAACCCGGTACCTCTGGCTAGGGGGACCGAGTCGTTACCGGTTGAGCACCGACGCTTTTAGCCACCGACGCTTATAAGTAACATTAATTATTTTTTTTCTACAATTAGTAAGCCCTCATCATCTCACCTGATGGTAAGTGGCGATGATGCCGAAGACGGAATCGGGCTTACCAAGATTCCCCAACGCAATGGGGAACTGGCTATCTTATCTTCATACCGGAGCCATCAATGCTCTTAACATTGATCCTTGGCTATTGGTAGCTAGCCAGGCGGGCTTAAAAAATGCTCTTCCACCAACAAAACCGAGCCTCACAAAGTCAAACTCCGCCGGGAATTGAACACGTCATCTCCTGATGTGAAGCTAATGGACTTAACCATTACGCCACGGAGGCGTTTAACCGATTATAAACTAAAATTCTGATGACACAGGTCTATACTATAGGAGAAGACGAAGTGCCCACAGTAACCACGTTACAATCATCTACAATAAAAATTAAGAAAGGATACCGCCACCAGTAAGTTTTATTTGGTGATAGTGTTATATCACAAATTTAATAATAGTAGGGCCTGTATCACGGATAAGATAAATAAGGTTGGATTGGCAATAGTAGCACTTTTGTTTGAAAACCAGCGTCGCCGCCTGTCTCCCACCCATCAACTCCAGTACACAACTACACAAGCAATAATAACACATATACACGAATTGCGCGCAATAATAAACAAAACACACTTAGAACACAGGGCTGCAATTGTGTGTCACACCATTTGGAGAGTCTGTACGTTACACACAACCACACGCAAATAAAAGTGTGAACGCGTGCCTCGGTTAAGCATGATTGTCTAATCATACTTGAGGCGCGCCTGCCCAGCGCACATTTCCAATCCAACCTTATTTATCTGATCCGTGGCCTATATGATTAAAACTAACTTCACTTATCTGCTATTGAGCAAGACACTCAAATACATGAGAAACAGACAGCACTTTTGTTTATTGAGCAAGACACTCCAATACATGAGAAACAGACAGCACTTTTGTTTATTGAGCAAGACACTCCAATACATGAGAAACAGACAGCACTTTTGTTTATTGAGCAAGACACTCCAATACATGAGAAACTGACAGCACTTTTGTTTATTGAGCAAGACACTCCAATACATGAGAAACAGACAGCACTTTTGTTTATTGAGCAAGACACTCCAATACATGAGAAACAGACAGCACTTTTGTTTATTGAGCAAGACACTCCAATACATGAGAAACAGACAGCACTTTTGTTTATTGAGCAAGACACTCCAATACATGAGAAACAGACAGCACTTTTGTTTATTGAGCAAGACACTCCAATACATGAGAAACAGACAGCACTTTTGTTTATTGAGCAAGACACTCCAATACATGAGAAACAGACAGCACTTTTGTTTATTGAGCAAGACACTCCAATACATGAGCAACAGACAGCACTTTTGTTTATTGAGCAAGACACTCCAATACATGAGTAACAGACAGCACTTTTGTTTATTGATTAGTCAAACACGAACATAAAACATTGAACCATTGCAGACGCCGACTAGCCGTGAGGAACATAGTCAACGATCCGTTGATTGTTCACACCACTCCTGCGCAGCGGGCTTGTCGGCTGCACCAGGAGAACGAAGATGGACTCTATCCGTATTATTCCTATAGCGCTTGTACGGTGCTATGTCGGAAAAGGGCACAACTCGATCTGTGTAAATGCAACGACCACTTCATGTTAGGAACTTGTAAGTAATATTACATTACGAGGCCAAGAAAGTAAGCGATTGCTGGATGAGTACTTAGAGCAAAGTATATATAGGGTGACTTTTAATTAGTTCTTGATAGCAAAGGATATGAATGTACTCGTGATTACAAACAACTTTCCCAAAGAAACTATATGTCAAATATGAAAAAAAAAATTTGGTCCTTCATACATTTTTGTCGATTTGATAACTTGTTATGTACCGAGGACCTAAAATTTTTTTCTGATTCGACATATAGTTTCTTTGGGAAAGTTGTTTGTAATCACGAGTACATTCATATCCTTTGCTATCAAGAACTAATTTAAGGTCACCCTATATATTAGTATTAACTTAGAGTTAAAAGGCCGAACCACAGGCGAGGTCATTAATAAATACGAATCCAGCAATAGGCTTGTGTCCACTAAGAATATATCGGGTGGATTGGCGTTTCTAATGATCAATTATCATTTATAGAAACAAAATTTTAAAAATATTTTTTAAAAAAATTTGGATTATTAATATTTTTAAAGAAAACAATCGACAGTAATACGCATTCAGTCATATGACATTAAACGCCTATCAAAAGCCGTGACGTCATGCCGTGCCAAATGTCATTACTCATTATATTTGTTATGACATTTCTATAGAACAAGCCTCGAACGAAAAAGATTTTTAAATAAATAAAATAATTTTCGAAAAACCTAAAAACTTTTAGGTACCTACTTACATGATTTTAATATTACATTGTCATGCAATATACATATGGGATCATTCAACAATTACGTGATCACCGGAAGGGGGGGGGGGGGGGGGGTCAGATGCTTGTATATACATCTGGATTATTTGGGGGGGGGGAGGGAGAATCCATGATTACGTTATCATTTTATAAACTAAATATTTAAAATATTTACGTCCAATTTTGAAGTCTACTACTGGTAACACTAACTATTAGATAGATGGAACGGGATTTCCCCTGCTATAGACAAACTTCTTCCCAAATTTAGGTCATTTAAGACTCATAGAAACATGACATACGTGTCAGTGTTAATAAACAGCAAACATTTTAAGCACGGACGAAGATTACGTAATCAAGGCGAGGGGGGGGGGGGGGGGGGTTAAAAAACAAAAGATTACGCTGTGATCACATAGGGGGGGGGGGGGGTTAAAAAAACGGCCAAAAATGATCACGTAATTGTTGAACGATCCCTATGCATGCAAAATTTCAGCTTTTTCCAAACCGGGAAGTGGGTCAAATTCAACTTGCAAGACTTCACCCGAACAAACATACATACATTGCAAATTAAATAAAAGCTTGTAAAATAGTTATTTTTGTGAATTAACCGACAAGTTGATAAGAATTAACCGACAAGTTGATAAGAATTAATTCTTGAAAGACAAGTGTTCGATATGGAGTCTAGATTTATACAAAGCAAAAAGCGCGAAATTACCAAAAACTGACGCCGTCATACTCGTATGCTTGGCAAGTTTTTCGCGTCCAACACTGACTGAGGTAAGGCCGTAGGTACAATAATAATCAATATACATATAAGGTGTAACAAAATAAGCTGAAACTATTATAAGGGATATTCAGCAAACGAAACTGAACAACTTATTCTTCAGCGACCTAACTGAAATCTAAGAAAAAACTTAAAAAGAAATCACATTGAATTCGGCACCGACCATCATACCGTAGCAACTTGCAAGCAGCCCACGCGCCTCCGCTCCGATCCGTCCCGCACACTCCGCATGACTCCGCGCAGCCTTCCTACACCCCAGCTGACGCCCGAACTACGTTAGTACTAATATATATACTGTGCCCGAACAATACCTACCTACATATCTCTAAGAGTATTTAGGGAAAATGACAACATCGGAATACCTATTAAGATAAAGCTCGCTGCATGACAATGACTGACAATCACCTGCCTACCTATGTACGAGTAGGTAGGTATCCGGTGCGTCTTTCTCTCTCAATTAACCTGTAGGTACGTTTCTTTGTCTGAGCCTGTAGCATAAACGGCTTGATTGAAAAATCCCTCAAGCCACTCCAAACCAAAAGGAGTCCAAGGTACCATTATCGAACCAAAAAATATGCTCAACTTCATTTATGCAAAATGTGATGAGATGACTTTTATGGGACCAGTAAGTAGAGCTTAAGATGGGTCAAATGACACAAATCAATTCAAATTATTAAATGACTCTGTAAAGCTATCACTATGGAAAAAATATATAATATAATTTAAGTAATAAAAAAAAAAAATTAATTAAATACAATTTTAAAAATATTACCACTGTTGATGTAAAAAAAACTGTAAAGTCTGTTTTTGGCATTTCTTTTCAAAATTTCTCGAAACCAAATAGTTAATGTTGAATGAAACCAACACACAAAAATCAGTGACTTTAAGACCTTTCATTTTAATTGAACACATTTTTTTTAACATAATTGAAAATATATAAAAGTAAGTATGTAAAAAAACCATGTAACATGTAAAATTCGGTTTCAACGCAACAGCCGCGTTGGAGCCCGCATTGATTTGAACATAAAATGAATAGACTTACGTTCGATATTATTTTAACACGTATTAACCTGCTCGAATTGAGGCATCTTAAAGCCTTAAGTAGTCCACTTATGATAGTGTTTATTTGGAACGAGCGAGTCATCGTTTTGTTTGACCGCCTTCAAAAGACTCAGAGAAATAGAAAGGAAACCAAGGCCATATTTAATGATGATAACATTAGGAAGTAGGATAGTAGGCTGTTGTAGTGGCAATCAAATGATTCCGCAACTATGAACATAATAACTATTATAATAACTTTGATGTTTTCGTAACTGTTTAGATAGGTATGTCATCGTGAACTTGTTTTACAAGAGAACATTGTTATTGAGACGTCTTAAACTACAACAATTTATTAAAGAGTAACTTTTACTTTCGAGCGACGAAGAAATGAAATGAAGATCGGTGGCCTCCGTGGCGTAATGGTTAGTCCATTCGCTTCACACCAGGAGGTCGCGGGTTCGATTTCCGGCAGGGTCAACTTTGTAAGACCCGGTTTGGTTGGTGGTAGGGCATATTCATAGCTCGCCTTGCTAACTATCATCGTCACTTCAGCTCATATATGTCCCCACCGAGGGGCTCGAGCCTACCCTGAATTAGGGCGATCGGGCCTTAGTCGACCCCGAAGTCCCAGTTCGGGTTGGTCGACTTCACACACAACCTACGAGTTTCTTCGCAGGCGTGTGTAGGGTTTCTTACGATGTTTTCCTTCACCGTAAAAGCGACGAATAAACGTACATATGAAATCTAAATTCGAAATCACATTGGTACGTGGCAGGATTCGAACCACGACCTCCCGGACAGGAGGCGGCGGCCCTAGCCATTTCGCCACCGACGCTCTTATAGCCTGGCTAGCTACCACAATCTAATCTAAGTCTTGCCGCGAAACATACGGTATAGATGTGTTCCGGCTTGAAGATAAGATATTGCGTTGGGGAATCTTGGTAAGCTCGCTTCCATCTTCGGGCATCATCGTCACTTAGTGAGATGATGCCAAGGGCTTATCAATTGTGGATTTAAAAAAGTAATCGTCTGAAAATTCGACTTCGAGATTTTAATTAAAATTCCTAAACTTCATATCACTTAGACACCAAAAAATATGTACCTCCCATACAAAAGCAGACAAAATGTGTCCATACCCGGAGACACTATTGGAGTTATTGGACCGATTTTGATGAAATTTTTACCAAAAAAATATTTCTCAGGGGCCATCAGGGGATTACCTCCCATAAAAAAAAATATTTTTTTTCTAAAATGGCTCTATGTATGTTTCTCAATTTATTGACTATATAAGGGTATATCTGGGAAAACTCTTAAAATGGTACCTAAGTACCTGTCATTTTTTTTTAGGAACTATGTTAGGAAATTCTAGTAAAGTAAAATATTATGTCATTTTCACCCCCTCAACCAATTCAAACATCTCTGTGCAATAAATCATAACAATCCATAGTACTGTTGCGGTGTTAAAGAATTAACCAAAAACCAGCCAAGTGCGAGTCAGAACCGCACACAAAGGGTTCCGTACCATCATACTAGATGGCGCTGGTTTCTGCATGTTTAAAAAACAACACGTTTTTTGTATGGAGATCCCTTTCTTTATTTTTTTCTTTTTTTGTAATTTTTAGTATTTGTTGTTATAGCGGCAACAGAAATACATCATCTGTGAAAATTTCAACTATCTAGCTATCACGGTTCATGAAATACAGCCTGGTGAGAGACGGAGAGACAGACGGACGGACAGCGAAGTCTTAGTAATAGGGTCCCGTTTTACCCTTGAGTACGGAGCCCCAAAAACAGTGTAATTTATTCAGTTCCCTCAGGAACTGCATCGGACTATGCAATTTTCACGGGATAAAAAGTAGCCTATGTCCTTTCCAGTGACACAGGCTACCTGTTCGCCAAATTTCATCAAGATTGGTCGAGGTGTTAAAGCGTAAAATGGTAACAAACAAACACATTTTTCACATTTATAATATGTGAGGAATGTGAGGATACCAATCACATTTAGTTACATGACCAGCTCATTTCCTTATCTTGTGTTAACGATTTTCCCATGGAACCTATAGTCTCGAAAAAAAATTGTTGAACTTCCCATACTAAGTTGGCTGATCAGCTGATCGAGTTAGAATGGGAGAGCCAAATATTTTTTTTCGATTTGACTACGGGTCCATTTTTTTTTAATATTCACAATTGGTAAACCCTTTACAACCTCTCACCTGGTGGTAAGTGACGATGTTTCCGAAGATGGAATCGGGCTTACCAAGATTCCCCAACGCAATGTGGAACTGGCAATGGGGAATGATCCATGGGGAAAGTTGTTCTGTTTCATGGGTAGAAGCACCAGTTAAAATAGTTTCAGCTAATTTTGTTACACCCTGTATACACGAGATCAAGACGAATCTAACAACACCTTGCACTCCATTACAATTTCAGACATACATACCTACACCTGAAAAACATTCCCTCCTTTTTGGGTCGTCGGATAAATAATATGTACCTACGTACTGTACTACTAGCTATCTACTTCTATCTACGAGTGGTTTAAATAAGAAGGTGCTTACGTAGTAATAGTCTTTATTCTTTGATCAAGGTAACGTTTCGAGGTCACTGAACTTCGAGTCTTGTAGCAATTATTTGTTGCCTAACAATCTGCAATTGGTGAAGCGCATCACACATAACTCATAGGTTCATAACAACAGAAACAACAACATGCCTCCCTGCATACTTTCGAACGCATGAATGAAGACGTTTTTGAAAGGGCTACGCGGCACAAAGATCGACTCTATCAGAAAATTAAGCTGAATATGGGCAATTGACTGACTCGGTGGCTCAGTGGTTAGTGCCCTTGACTACTGATCCGAGGGTTGTGGGTTCGATCCCCACCCAGGGCAAGCATTTGTGTGATGAGCAGATTTGTTTGCTCTGTGTCTGGGTGTTAAATATATCTATATGTGTATGTATTTAAACGTATATAAGTATGTATATCAGTCTCTGGTAACCCATAACACAGGGAATCCTACTTTGGGGCCAGATGACCATGTGTGATTTGTCCCAGAATATTTATTTATTTATTTAATCAGGGGAAATAATTCGTGTAGTTTTGTAAGTTGGTACAGTTATACCTTGCGGTATCCAGATGAACATACTAAAAGTCCTCAAGGGTGGGGGGTGTGCTGAGGGTGTAGGGTAAAGGTACCTTCTTCAGATTTTTGCTCATATCTCGAATATCTATACGAATAGCATTATGATTACTTCTGACAAAAGTTTTTACATAAAATTTCCTACAAATTTGGTCATATTTATAATTGCTCTAAGATCAATACTTTAGAAGCTACAGGGTGTGTAAGTTTTAAAAGACAGTTAAAAAATAGACGATTTAAGAAAACTACTGCCCTATTCAAGAGTAAATGTCTACAAGCATAATTCTTTCTGTATGGCAACCTTCCTATCCACATTAAAACTTGTTCAAATTTAATTTTAAATCTATATTGATCGAATGGCTTCAAACCAAATGTTACTATTCAGTAAAAGAATTTCTTAGAGACAAAAATTCACGAATGTTTGTAAAACCTAGGTACTATTGCAATATCTTAATATATATAACTCAAAGGTGACTGACTGACTGACTGACTGACTGACTTAGTGATCTATCAACGGACAGCCCAAACCACTGGACGGATCGGGCTGAAATTTGGCTTGCAGGTAGATGTTATGACGTAGGCATCCGCTAGGCAACTTTAACTTATGTAAAAAAAAAACAGGACACAATCTCTCAGCATCGAATCTTCAGAAAGTGTATTCTGCTTACAGCTGAAGAGGAACGGTGCAATATATCAGGGATGGCATGCCTCCACTTCCATGAAAACCACCTCACTATTCTAAAGCCAAAATGGGCCACTCGGGCTGGGATGTCCTGCAACTGCCTACCTTCGTGCCATGAGACTGAAATCACGGTCATCAAGGACGTTGTCACTTCGTGAGTTAAATTACCACACTGCAAAAACGCCTTCGTGACCTTTGGCTCCCATAAGACGGTCGACTGCCTGTCGCCCGACTCTTTGGTCGGACGACTAAATATGTATGGGCTTTTAGGGGAGTGAGCCGACACCACATTTAGGTACGGCCACCATAGATTAAAAAAAGAAAGAAAATAATATGGATCGTGTCGCGAAAGAAAGATACAAATATGGCTTGTTCGTTCCCGTGTGAACAGTTGTTGTCAAGACATGTCCAGTATGATGAGTAGAAGCCCCAGTTTTCTTAGCTATTAGAACCGACATATTATGGCCGATAGAACTGTTCCGTTCTGGTCGTCATCGTCCCTCTGAACGGAGCCTTAGTGATATTTCAATCGACATTAGAACACAGTAAAATCCTTTCGACAAAAATGTACATTGGCATCTATGAATGTTTTTTTCCTGTATTCAAAAGTCGATTCTAGATCCCCGCTTTAAATATTTTTCATATTGTTAGCACCTACTCAGAGACATTGGGCTGAAACAAAATCCTATTAAAAAAAAATGCACAGTTTTCCTGCATAGCACGAACTCCTAGGACATTGAAAATGAAATTCAGACATAAAAATCCTAATCCTAAATCCTAATTGGACAAACAATAAGTAATTTATGTATCACACTGTCCACCAACAAATCGTTTTTTTTTTACATAACTCCCCATACCCCGTACTCATTACTTAAAAATTTAAATATTTTACAAAATCCAAAAATTAAAAAAAAAATCAAAATATTCCAAAAATCCTCCATTCACTACATAAAACAATATAAACTCTTATACACACCCAACTCCCATACCACAGTCAGTACTGTATAACAATGATGCGCTACAACTCACTCGCCGAGGTACTTTTTTGGGGGCGCACCTACAGCCCGTAATTTTTTTTGGATTTTCAAAATATTGATCTCATTCGACAGCCAACTAAATACCCTAGGACCACTTTTTCATTTTTTTAAATTTCGACTAAGTTCTCGAGACATCCGGGCCCAAAGTAAAAAAATCAAAAATTTTCGAGCATAACTTTTTTTGATATCAAATTTTTTTTTAATTCCTTTATCATCTGATATATCTCGTCAATCAGCGTCATTTGACACCCTATTTATCTATGAACTACCAATAGCTTCCATACAATCACCGTGTCGCACTAAACACCCAATAGTACCCAGCGATCAAAAAGTCATTTTCAATGACAAAACTATATTTTTGAGTCGTTAATCAACACGTTCCGAACACTCTTTTCTGAGATAAAAACCTTGTTAAAAATGTACTTAAATAACAATTAGGTATAAAGGAAACAATTAATTATTGAGCAAGATTCGTCAATTCCTACATACACAACCACAGAAATTGGAATAATATACAATAGTTGCAATAAAGAAATAACCATGACACACTTACTTACCGAACTTTGAAGTTCAAGTTATATGTTGCAAACAAATAGTTTTTAAGTATACCTACTTACAAAATAAATAAACAAGTATCGCAAAGTATGGTCCGACGACCTGGTAAAGATCGCGGGAAGCCGATGGATGCGGGCAGCGCAGGACCGGTCGTCGTGGAAATCCTTGGAGGAGGCCTTAATCCAGCAGTGGACGTTTCGGTTGATATGATGGATGATGATCTCAAATATATAAAGGCTGATTTAACGCAGTTTCGTAATGTCCTTAAGTTGAAAACTAATCTATTTGAATCGGTAAAAATGTAATAAGTTGCGTCCAAACGTACAAGCGATACAGGCAGGCCACTCGGTGGACAGACGACCTGGTGAGGTCGCGGGAAGCCACTGAATGTTGGAAGCGGTTCGTGCAGGTAACGAAGTAACTATTTAGTAATGTGTGGTGCAGGACCGGTCGTCGTGGAAATCCTTGGGGGAGGCCTTTGTCCAGCAGTGGACGTCTTTCGGCTGATATGCGAGTGCCTTATCAGTTTTTTAACGTGACCGGACCTCGGAACTGTACTAAACTCGCATGTACTAAACTCGCACGTCTCTAACTACACGTGCGGGACTCGTCAAAAATGCTCCGAATACTACTTAGAACATCAATATATCCTCTGTACTTCATCGCCAAGTAACTACTTATAGCAGGCGAATCTTCGTCCGAACGATGATAACAACTTAATGGCGCCAAAATCTCAAGTTAACTTGTTACTAAACTAATCAGCCTTAAGAGGATTGTGAACCTACGGCGAAATTTAGACTTTTCATACACACGGCGACAGCGACAGCGAAGTTAACCGATTTTGACCAATTTTCTTAATACAACTTGTCCGTGTGAACTGGCCTACTATTTTCAAAGGTATCAATGACATTCAATGATTTTTATGCATAACATTTCGTGTCATATTGTTTTCATGACATAATCTGGTTTATTCCAAGGATTGCATTTTGACATATTAACTAATGGTTATTTATATCTTGATTTTTCACAAATGAAATTATGTTATTGTTATTATTTTATGACTATCAGAAAGAGTGTAATTTGCACCTATTTTAAATAAATACCTTGAATCTTGACACTCATCATCACGTTACACTAAAACAAGTTTTTTTTTATTATTGATAAAAAAATAATCAAATAATGGCCGAATTTTTTTTAATGAAATGCTGAACGACTAATAAAATTGAACTTATTAATTGTAATTATTGCAAAAACTAAAACCTATAGACCTAGCTTTTGTTCTCTATCAATAATTGGTTAAATTCGATTAACTTTTATGAGGTGAAAATCGCTACCGCCGTTTGTATTAAAAGCCGCAGGTACACAATCCTCACAAAAACGTTTTTCTACTCCCATTTGGTAATTTGCTTAATCCATAACATAACCACAAATCATATCACAAAAATATTCATACCTACAAGTCGTTTTACAATGATCATTTTAAAACGAGACAACTGTACTACAATGAAACTTTTTAAATATTTTAATGGCTTTGGCTTCAAAAATAAGTATTCATTCCTACAATTCGTTTTACAATGATCATTTCAAAACGAGACAACTGTACTACAATGAAACTTTTTAAATATATTTTTATGGCTTTGGCTTCAAAAATAAATATCCTACAAGTCGTTTTACGATGATCATTTCAAAACGAGACAACTGTACTACAATGAATTTTTTTTAATATTTTTATGGCTTTGGCTTCAAAAATAAGTATTCATTCCTACAAGTAGTTTTACAATGATCATTTCAAAAAAAGATAACTGTACTACAATGAAACTTTTCTAATATTTTTAAGGCTTTGGCTTTAAAAATTCAATAAATACTTATGACAAAATTTCAATATATATTATTTATTTCATGGTCGTAGGAAAAGTTTTGTATGCCATTGTGTGCAATTAGCCATTATAAGACTCGTGCTGTCTATTTACAAAGCACTACAAAGAAACTAGCACTCATGTTACAATGGCTCTCATTACTTGACAGTAGCATAAATAACTATTCCCATACAAACTTAAAATTGATACTTCTTGAAAATGGATGGGCCGATTCTAATGAAACTTTGTACACATAAGCAAGTCACGAGGCTCTAGTTGTGTATAGATATTAGATTATCGAAATACTTTTTAAAAAAGATTAGCGAATTTTAAGATTACTATGAAAACCTTAAATTACTATTAATTCGTGACAACATATATTTTTTTTATGTAATCTATCCACAAACTATAACTTCGTGACTTGCTTATGGTTAATTAAGTTTCATTAAAATCGGCTTATCCATTTTCAAGGAGTAGGTAGTAATTTTATGTTTGTAAGTATGGGAAACGATTTTGTAAGACGCTCTCTTGAATGGCTCTTACGCGTTTTGTTAATTTGCAGCAATCGCAAGGAGAAGACCAGGAGAACCAATGTGGAGGTTATTCTTGCGTACTTGCCAACTGAACGGTACAAGAGGAGTGTAGTAAGAAGCAGTATGGACTTGGTAGGTAAGAAAATTAACGGTACAAGAGCAGTGTAGTAAGAAGTAGTATGGACTTGGTAGGTAAGAAAATTAACGGTACAAGAGCAGTGTAGTAAGAAGTACTATGGACTTGGTAGGTAAGAAAATTAACGGTACAAGGGAAGTGTAGTAAGAAGAAGTATGGACTTGGTAGGTACGAAAATTAACAGTACAAGAGGAGTGTAGTAAGAAGTAGTATGTACTTGGTAGGTAAGAAAATTAACGGTACAAGGGAAGTGTAGTAAGAAGAAGTATGGACTTGGTAGGTACGAAAATTAACGGTACAAGAGGAGTGTAGTAAGAAGTAGTATGGACTTGGTAGGTAAGAAAATTAACGGTACAAGGGGAGTGTAGTAAGAAGTAGTATGGACTTGGTAGGTACGAAAATTAACGGTACAAGAGGAGTGTAGTAAGAAGTAGTATAGACTTGGTAGGTAAGAAAATTAACGGTACAAGGGGAGTGTAGTAAGAAGTAGTATGGACTTAGTAGGTACGAAAATTAACGGTACAAGAGGAGTGCAGTAAGAAGTAGTATGGTATTGGTAGGTAAGAAAATAAACGGTAGGTACAAGGGGAGTGTAGTAAGAAGTAGTATGGACTTGGTAGGTAAGAAAATTAACGGTACAAGGGGAGTGTAGTAAAAAGTAGTATGGACTTGGTAGGTAAGAAAATTAACGGTACAAGGGGAGTGTAGTAAGAAGTAGTATGGACTTGGTAGGTAAGAAAATTAACGCTACAAGAGGAGTTGTGACAAAAATAATGGAAACTGGTGATAAAAACCCTTACGGAATTTGCCACATATGATACGTAGAATTTGGGATGAGGCCTTAAAGTAGGACTATGAAAACGAAAGAATAGTTAAAGTAAAGAAAGAATATAATTAAACAATGGATCCCAAATAAATTAATAAAATAAATTCTTAATCTATGTTGAACACATAAATTTTGTTGTATAAAAAATATTTACCAGTTGGTTTGGTGAACACATAATTTTTGTTGTATAAAAATATTTACCAGTTGGTTTGGTGAAAACATAAATTTTGTTGTATAAAAAATATTTACCAGTTGGTTTGGTGAACACATAAATTTTGTTGTATAAAAAATATTTACCAGTTGGTTTGGTGAACACATAAATTTTGTTGTATAAAAAATATTTACCAGTTGGTTTGGTGAAAACATAAATTTTGTTGTATAAAAAATATTTACCAGTTGGTTTGGTGAAAACAACGTACGTCGTTTTCTCTTATGTCTATGAAGATTTCCACACGGAAAACTATACACAGCGTAAAACTAGGGGTAATTAAGAATTTACCCCAGGGCACTCTAAACACTATAAAAACTTGCAATAGTTAAATCTTGCCCCGGGGCACTCTAAACAGTACTCAAAAATTCTTGGAGGTTACTTTTTATAAGCAAGAGACTCTTCTTAAAAATAATAGTTTAAACTGATTGCCAAAAAAATTAAACCATGATTAAACTGCGCACAAAATTTAGCGTTTTCGTTTACTCCAGCTGGTGATTCGGAAGACGATGAATCGGAAAGAATAAAGAGCTACTTCCCTCGACTGCCCTCTGGTAGGGTGGGTCAGGTCTTCGGTCCGAAGGTTGAACGTGCCCCGAGTGGTAGTTAGGATCTGCAGCGACGGCACGACAGCCAGGAAGTACTGAAATTCCCTTAGCTGGGTTAAGCTGGTGACCTCCAGAAATACGGTGTGGGCTCCGATCATCATCATATCAGCCGAAGGAAGTCCACTGCTGGACATAGGCCTCCCCCAAGGATCTCCACGACGACCGGTTCTGCGCTGCCCGCATCCAGCGGCTTCCCGCGACCTTCACCAGGTCATCGGTCCACCGAGTGGGAGGCCTGCCTACACTACGCTTTCCGGTGCGTGGTCGCCACTCGAGAACTTTACTGCCCCAACGGCCATCTGTTCTACGAGCAATGTGCCCCGCCCACTGCCACTTAAGTTTAGCAATTCTGAGAGCTATGTCGGTTACTTTGGTTCTCTTACGGATCTCCTCGGGCAATGGAGCGTGCTATGCTCGGAGTTTCTCTGCGGGCTCCGATAACTATTACAAATAGTATCACAGTGGTTCAAATACCAAACACTTTAATTTAATATATCAGTAAATAAAACGGCGGCCATTCTCGTCCGTCCAAAAAATATCTCTCTCTCTTGTCAAAAAAGTCAAAAATATTTTCAAATTAAATTTCCATAGAGGAACAAAATCAAAAGAGCATTTAATCATGAAACGCAAGAAAGTAGATCGGCTTGAAGCGATACTTTGCGCTTCAGAGTGTAGTAAGAATTAGTATGGACTTGGTAGGTAAGAAAATTAACGGTACAAGAGGAGTGTAGTAAGAAGTAGTATGGACTTGGTAGGTGAGAAAATTAACGGTACAAGAGGAGTATAGTAAGAAGTAGTATGGACTTGGTAGGTGAGAAAATTAACGGTACAAGAGCAGTGTAGTAAGAAGTAGTATGGACTTGGTAGGGAAGAAAATTGAAGTTTTTGTAGCATACCCCCTATCTTAATTTCCAAGACTTACGTTTTTATACAGTGTGTTAGGTAAAATAGAGCGTATTTTGCGACGGTGGGGGGCTTATGAAGCTGAACATTTTTTATCCTATTTTGCTGCACTGTCAAAAAAAAAACCTCTTGAGCTGATTCGCCAACTTTGTATGGGAAGTCCGAATTTTTTTTGAGATTTCAGCAAAGATGTAGAACAAAAGTTATTCAGTTTCATGAGTTTCCCTTTAAAAAATATGCCTCACTTTACTCAACATTCTGTATAAAACGATTCACACGGTTAATCAGGTATACCTATAGCACACCCCGGACACTCCATACAAACGAGCGAGAAATGATATACATATATAAAACTGACGTATCTATAGGTAACTATTTGGTAATCTGTGCTATAGGCAAGAATGCAGGTAGGGTTGAATCACACCGGCGGTATTGGTCACGAAATGTTTGTTAGTTATTTACTGAATGCAACAGTGTGAATACTAAACTCTTTTTTTTTTCGTACTTTTCGTTGTAAACAAACACCGCTCGAACGAAATCACAGCGGCACGCAAAGTGAATATAGTGAATAAAAGTGCTTGCGTAGCTCGTCCTTTACTTTTGGTTTCCAATCTACAGCCAATCTGAGTGATGGGGGGGTGAGGTCGAATCTAGAGAGCGGCAGGGAGTGTCCATACTGTACGTTAGTACTAATATATATACTGTGCCTATAGCAAGCGGCTCGCGCACTGCGCACCCTCGAAAAGTCATAGAATCGTTGTCCACTAATAATATATAATGTGGTCTACAATTGCGAAAAAAACACGTCAAAAATTCGACTTCCATCGCAACAACTTAGTACAATTTTGCATTATTTTTTTGGTGTTTGTTAATTTTCTAAAAAGTATGTACTACATCGAATTTGATAAAATTTATCGAGAGCATAACCATATCGATAAAAAAACTCATGGAAATCGGTTCACAATCTGCCAAGATATCGCGTAACAAATAACATACTTACCTTTTTTTGTTGCAGTATCCATAGGAGGCACAACAGGACTATTCTTGGGTGCAAGCCTCCTAAGTTTCGCGGAAGTTGTATTCTACTTTACTGTCCGATTTATCAGCAACATCTGGATGGAGCGCCAGAAACGACGTTTGGCGGCGGAAAACAAACCAAGATTCACTCAAGGGGAGAGATTTGTGCCTAAGAACTACCGCTTACACTTTGCTTATCTACGATAGGTACCGTGGTACGACTTCTCTTGCCTCTCTATTACTACGTTAGTACTAATATATATACTGTGCTATTACGCTAGGATGAGATGAGACGAACGAATCTTGCCGGCCCGTTTCCACTAAAGTTCTAGCAAGTACTAATATATACCCTTCAAGCTATTAGTCTATGGAACTTCCTTCCCGTGTCCATTAGACAAGCCCCATCTCTTAATTCCTTCAAAACTAAAATTAAAGAATATTATCTCCTTGCGCTCTGATTCGTACTGTATACACTATTATTCTGCGTCTTACTTTGGTTAGGTAATATATTTTTATTGTATTTATGTAGTAATTATTTTATTATTTATGTATATATGTAGATATGTATAATATATGATATGCGTATACATATAATTATTTATTTTATAGTCCAAGTAGGTTTTATTTATTAAGTATATGGTATTAATTTGTTCTTATATAAAAAGCTTTATATGTATAAGTTTAAAATTATTATTCATTTAAATTTTCTGTTGTTGTTGCTCGCGTACTACCTGTCTCCTTGCTTTTTCTCCGAACACTGGGTTGTCTGGTAAAAATCGCTCTCAGCAAAAAGACTGCATAAATTGTACGTCTCTTAGTTTTTAATTTAAATTTTGTAAATGTATTTATTTATTTTTATGTACAATAAAGAGTTATTTGAGTTTAAGTTATTAAATATACTTTGGTTCTAGTACCTAGTGTTGGACATCGCGAGATTGTGGGATACGTACCTATACAATAAACCCGGTGATTATTTTATTTTCCCCGTCTCTAGCTACAAGTACCTCGCTGATTTGTTGTGAATGATAGCGAAGAACATGGTAAGCTTGGGAGTTATAGCGCAGGCTTGCGATGTTCATCGCTATAAATCACAAGAATAGTGTTTCCAGGAATATGGTTCAATTGCATCATCATATCAGCTCATATACTTCCTCACCGAGGGGCTCCAGCCTACCCTAAATTAGGGCGATCGGACCTTAGTCGACCACGCGTGTCCATCAGTGCGGGTTGGTCGACTTCACACACAACCTTCGAGTTTCTTCGCAGGCGTGTGCAGGTTTCCTCACGATGTTTTCCTTCGCCGTAAGAGCGTCGGATAAACGTACATATGAAATCGAAATCCGAAACACATTGGTACTCGGCAAGATTTAATTCAATATATTTATTCAAACCGACGCTCTATATATGAATGCTCTATATATTTTTATACACGAAATTAAACAACAATAACGAAATCATGGCAGGATTCGAACTACGATCTCGGGACAGGAGGTAACGGCGAAATAAAAGTCAACTTTTTTGGCGTCGATTGTAAAGGATCCTGGAGGAAAATTGTACAGTTTCATGAGTAGAATGAACTCCCCATGAGGGGGAGCAGCAAACCTTCTCGAAAAGCAAAGAAAATCTCCTTCTTGTTCTTCCTTACTTTAAATCAAGTTTTTTTAATCTCGCGCCGGGATTAGTTTGCTCTTTGCATTATTTTTGTTCCATGAAACTGATAATATTTGAAAATATTGAATTTTTTTTATAAATAGCGACAATTTGGTGAAAGAATCGTCAAAATTGCTTTACGCGTTTGGAAGAATTATTTAAATCATAGAAAACAAGTTTTTTCCTGCCAAAAGTATTTGAGAAAGTATATTATGGCACCTATCATCAGAGATATGCAGAGGTGATTTTTTTTAAGGGTCAGTATACGCTTAGTACTCTTTATTGTACTGTGGTATGGGGAAATTCTAAACTATAAGAGATAGAGAAAATCGCTCTTAGGAACCGTGATCTCAATTTGTAAGAAAAAAAAATGTCGTTTTAAAAAATTAAAAAATCATGATAGATTAGGAGATATGGCTTTTTATAACTTTTTTTTGTTATTTCGATTGTATATCTCTATACAAACCAAAAACTGTAAGGAGACCATAGGTCTAAAGTTGCTAGAAGTTGTTTAAATTAACGTTTTAGTTTTCTTTAATAGTTATGTCAAAACAAAACTTACTGGCCATTATCAAATGAAAAAGGAAAAAAAGAAACACATTCAGACTTAAAAAAAAAAAAAAACAAGTTGTGTGTTTCCGTCATTCATTAAATGCATAATTTAGTCAATTAATTAGTTGTGTTGTGAATTCAATGGTGAACTAAATAGGTAAACTCGCCTTGCACAAAATTAATTAATTGGGAACACGTGGATAGGTACCTAATGGCGAAGTCCAGCAGTGGCCAGCGCGGTCACCTGATCTAACGCCCATGGATTTTTTTAATATGGTGTCACTTAAAAAATGAAGTGTCCAAAAATCGCTATGACACTGTTGATAATTTAAAATATTCAGTCCGTCAAATGCTAAACACAATACCAAACATTTCATTGAGAAATGCAACTCGGGGAGTGCTTCCGCGAAATAGACTGTGCTTAGGCAAAAGCATTTCGAAAAATTTTCAAGATAAATTTAGTTTCGTGGGACTAAGGCAAGTGGCAGATTTTTGTTTTTTTTTCAATTATCCATCCTATCAATTGAATAATAAAATGGTTTTTGTAATAAAATGTTAATTTCAAGTAATTTTAACAACTTCTAGCAACTTTAGACCTAAGGTCTCCGTACAATTTTTGGTCTGTATAGAGATATACAATCGAAATAACAAAAAAAAAGTTATAAAAAGCCATATCTCCTAATTTATCATGATTTTTTAATTTTTTAAAACGCTATTTTTATTTTCTCTAAAATTGAGACCACAGTATCTAAGAGCGTTTTTCTCTAACTCTTATAGTATAGAATTTCCCCATACTGACCCTTAAAAAACAGTTACCCTGCATTTAAACGGAGGTCTATCATACGCACGATGAAGCGGGGCAAGTCTCCTGGGCACGACAATCTTAGTATAGAGCACGTACTGTACGCGGGGGAGGTCTTATGGTCGAAGCTATGTGTACTTTACAACTTATGTGTTAAGTGCACATACCTTCCTGATCCTCTTATGAAGACGGTTGTCGTGCCTATCGTCAAATGCAAAACGGGGGACTTGGCCTCTTCCAACAACTACAGACCTATCTCTCTGGGCACTGTGATAGGAAAGGTGTTTGAACGGCTCTTGCATCCTGAACTGCTAAAGAATGTAAAAATTGATGAGGCGCAGTTTGGATTTCGACCCGGTGTCTCGACAGACTCGGCAATCGTCAGTCTCAAGCATACGGTTGATTACTATGTCGATCGTGACACTTCAGTGTATGCTTGCTTCCTGGATCTGAGCCGCGCTTTTGATCTTGTGAATTATGAAATTCTATGGAACAAATTGCGCGGTTCAGGGGTCCCAGAATCGGTTGTCGGTTTGTTGGGGTACTGGTACAGTGGTCAAACGAACCAAGTCAGATGGGGCGACACGACCTCTAATGCATATAGGTTAGAGTGCGGGGTACGTCAGGGTGGGCTGACCTCTCCGGATCTCTTTAACGTTTATGTAAATGACCTGATCGGTGAGCTCAGGAGCACCGGCGTCGGTTGTCATATAGACGGTGTTTGTTTTAACAACTTAAGTTACGCGGATGACATGGTGCTCCTCAGCCCATCGATCAGTGGACTCAGAAAATTGCTTTCGGTTTGTGAGAGTTATGCTAACTCTCATGGCCTCAAGTACAATGTCTCGAAAACAGAAATGTTAGTTTTCAGAGCAGGAAGGGGTCCGGAGAGAATTCCCAAAGTATATTTAAATGGATTGGCGGTTCGGGTTGTGAAGAGTTTCAAATACCTTGGCCACATCGTTACCGAAGATCGCAAGGATGACCTCGACATGGAGCGGGAGAGGCGGGCATTGTCGGTTCGGTGCAATATGCTTGCGCGCAGATTTGCTAAATGCAGTAAAGATGCGAAGGGCACCCTCTTCAGAGCCTTTTGCCAGTGTTTTTACACCTGCCAGTTGTGGTACCGGTACAAGAGGGTGTCCTTCAGCACGTTAAGGGTGCAGTATAACGACGCGTATCGTATCCTTATGAACCATCCTAGGTGCTGCAGCGCGTCGGGTATGTTTGCCGAGGCGGGAATGCCCGACTTTTTTGCTGTTGTCAGGGAGCGTATATCTTCCTTTTGGGATAGATTGCGGCGCTCTGATAACAGCATTTTACAGATTGTGAGTCAGGACTTGACCAGTCCCATGACAAGACATTGGGTCTTGGTTCACCGAGACCCTAATAAAAAATGACGATATAATATACTGATTTAATAGTGTACTATTATTATAATTTTGTTTATTTTAATATTGTATTTTAATGGGTTTATTGCCTAAATAAAGAAATTTTTATTATTATTATTATTTATAATAACAAAATTGGTGTAGGTTGCTCATCATACTGAACAACTTTTGTTCTATAACTGCTGAAATCGTAAAATGTTTTTTTAATTCTTCATTTTCTTTTAATTTCGTTCATTTTAGTATGGAGGCTCCAAATTTTTTTGAGAATTGATTATGTGTTCCTTGGGAAAATTTGTTCAGTATGATGAGTGGAATCCCCAACGAGTCCTACACGTCCCACAGTACGTGACGTTACCACAAGACCAATGATTCACATCTATTAAGGCTTATACAGGGTGTAAAAAGAACACTCCCGGAAACTTAAACTGGGGTTTCTACTCATCATACTGAACAACTTTCTCAAAGGAACCCATAGTTAATTCTCGAAAAAAAATTTCAACTTCCCATACAAAATTGGACGATTAACTGGCTGATTTGTATGAAAAGTCGATTTTTTTTTCGAGAATTCAGTATGGGTTCTTGGAGAAAGTTGTTCAGTATGATGTGTAGAAACTCCAGTTTAAGTTTCCGGGAATGGTCTCTTTACACCCTGTATACCGCCGCCAACGACCACTTTCTAACTTTTTACTTCATTTAAGGATTTTACTATCGAAAAAAAATAATTGTAATTTACAGCAGGATATGGGGAGTGATTTTAATTTTCCCGATTTTTATTTTAATACACAGAACTAAAGAAAAAATATCACAATGCACCCTTTTTTCTAGTTGTAACCATAGAACTGCTGCAATTTTAATCGAAATAGCATAATAATTTATGGACCTTCTAACAAAACAATATTAAATGATTTTGTTTTCTTACTTTTTGGAAATTCTTCTTATTTTATTTATGACGAATTAAAAACCTAAATTTTGGCACGATCGCTGCGATCGATTGCGATAGCCACGTTGCAGTACGAGGTGACAAGTACTTTATTTTAAAATGTTTGTCAAGATTTTGTTCGATGTTTGAAACATCGTGAATCGAGTTGCTAATTTTATGGACGGAGGAGCCATAAGTGACAATTTCATTGCACTCGCCAGTCACCAGCGTACACACACAGCGTACTACATAGCAGGAGGAAGCAGGTCAATATGTGTTGCACCGTCTAGTCCTACTCGGTCAAGTCTGGAAGCTTCCTATCCCAGTGAGCGCACAGGAAGGCGCCAGTTAGGGCTCAAAGACCTGACCCAATCTCACTACCACGTAACAACGAGCAAAAGTGAGGCATCGTATAAGATTTCCGCATCTAATGTAAGTTGCAACTGGATGTAAACGTTATGAATTTTAGTAAATAAAAATCGGGTATTTACGAGTTAAACTTACGTGGAGAGGGTTCTGTACGTTGACTTTGAATACCCTATATAGACTTCTTATAGGATTTCCTGCAATTTGTAGTAATAACTATTTGTTTGTTTCAAAACTTTAGGCCCAGTAGTTTCGGAGATTAGGGCGGGGGTCTTTTATTTTCAAAACATTTTATCTTAAAATTTTTTAAAAAATATTTGAGATTCTTACAAAAATCACACGATATACAGGGTGTAACAAAATTGGTGTAGATCCCGTTAACTAGGGCTTCTACCCATCATACTGTACAACTTATGTTTTATGACTTTTCTGATATCGCAAAAAAATATTTAAGCTGATCGACCAATTTTGTGAATTTTAGTATATGGGTCCAATTTTTTTTTTTGAGATTTGACTATTGGTTCCTTGGGGAAAGTTGTTCAGTGTGGTGAGTAGGACCCCCAGTTAACGGGTCCTACACAAAAAAAACACCCTGTATAGGTAGTTTGCAAATATATTTTTAAATCTTCAATTCACCCCCCAAAAGTAGCCGCCATGTTTAAAATTAATTTGGGTCACCAATTTACATATGTGTACCAAATTTCAACTCAATTATACATATAATTATATAATGGTTCCGTTTTTTCGATACTGAATCCTAAAAAATATTATGTTCAAATATCGACCTAGTAACTGACTTTGTATAGTTACAATTTTTTTTCTTTCGTATGTCTATACTTTTATGGTTTTGGATAATTCTCTTTAAATAACTGGTTGCGGCAAATATATTTTCGGCGTGTCCACCACGACATGGGCTAGTGTGGGGTTACAAGGCATACCTTATAATTGCACACACTATTGTTTAGAAATAAATATATTTGTATTGGTAAGTTGTATTTGTATTTTGTGTAACCCAATAAGATAATTTAAAAATTTTGGAAAACCCACGACGGGTGTCAAACAAAACGTATAATTGAAAAAGTATTAAATACCTAACTTTTGACGTGATAACGTCTTATAATTCGATGGAGCCGGCTGCACGCACGAAAAAATGCGTCGTTACCTCGCTCTGAGGCGTTCCGTCGTTACCTCGCTCTGAGGCGTTCCGTGAGGTGTTCCGTTTTCGATATTATGAAACCATTCCATCAGTATTTTCTTATGACGTTGTCACGTTCAACTATCGTCAGTAAACCGACTTTACAGACAACCGATTTTTTTAAAGACCCACGACTAAAGGGAGATAACAAAATATTTTTTTTAAATCCAAGAGAATCCGTCGGGGGCTGCCATCGCGCTCTCTGTTCCAAATTTCAGTATAAGTAGATATAGCAATTTACATAGTAAAAAATTTTGGATGTAGCAGTTTGAAAGGAAGCGACATGTAAGTAATTGTAACAAAAAATCATTTCAAAGCTCAATATTTCGTAAACTTACCATTTAAAATAATATTTCATATGAACACTCAATACCCAAGACCTTTCCACGCTGCCCTACACCACGGCGCACGACGACGTTAGATATTGGGGAGTTAGGTACCCTGAATCAAAGCATATACGGTGGCTTTTAATTAGTTCTTGATAGCAAAGAATATGAATGTACTCGTGGTTACAAACAACTTTCTCAAAGAAACTATATGTCAAATATGAAAAAAAAAAAATTGGTCCTTGTACATTTTTGCCGATTTGATATCGAGGACCAAAAATTGTTTTTCTGATTTGACATATAGTTACTATAGGAAAGTTGTTTGTAATCACGAGTATATGCATATCTTTTTTTAATCAAGAGCACTTAATTTTCTTAGAGAAAGACGGTGTGACACAGCGATCGACGGACGTACAGACGGACCGTGGCAAAACTATAAGGGTTGCTATTTTGACTACGAGACACTACAAATGTGTTAAAACATTTGTGTAGTTTTTAATATACTTATACTAACTCATACCTACTTCATAATTTGTAATTTATGTAGATATTACGTACTTAGATGATATAGAGATGAGGTGAGTGGTGAATAGAGCCTCGCGAGCAGAAGCTTTTCAAAATAAAAAGAGAAAGATATTAAAATAAAAAAAATCCATCTATTATTATAACTCCTGCCTATTACAATTAAATATTATTAAGTATAAATAGAAAGTAGCACAATTATTTATATAACTCTAAACGGATGTTACTCTACTGGCTTGTTCATTAATGTCTGCAACAGAAATTAAGGTAGGTAATTTGCATTAATTTTTAACGAGATAATTTGTTATCTACTGACGCTAAATATGCTGGTGTTGGCAATTATTTTGTTTTTCACAAAAACATTATTATTAACAACGAGAAAAGTACTATAACTGTAAGTATGTTAGATCTTCATCATATCAACCGAATGACCTCCACTGCTGGACAAAGGCCTTACATCTTAGATATTAAATTAAAATTTACGTATCACATCCATTAAACACGAATTTTTAAATCCATTATTTATTTATTTTTAAATTGTAACATTTTATAACACGTAACAAAGTTTAGAATAAAAAAACCGCATCAAAATCGGTCCATTCGTTTAAGAGCTACGATGC
Organism: Coleophora flavipennella; assembly: GCA_947284805.1. Lineage (NCBI taxonomy): Eukaryota > Metazoa > Arthropoda > Insecta > Lepidoptera > Coleophoridae > Coleophora > Coleophora flavipennella. The sequence continues at coordinate 2,257,053 of OX369270.1, read as the reverse complement.
TACAGACACACAGATACACACGTTACATTTATAACACCCCTCTCTTTGCGTCGGGGGTTAAAAACATCCTGACTCACGATTACTTTTTATTTCAATGAGTATATTCATACGTTACTACTTTTTTAGGTAGGTACCTATCTGTTTTTTAAGACTTAAGTTGCGATAACCGACAGTGACGGCGATTTCAAAGTTACACTAGAAATAAAAATATCCACTGCCTACCTATATTAAGGACTAAGTAAAAGGGCGTTACAAAAATTTAAGTATTCCTAGGATTCACATTCTCCTTTAGATAAGACGTACCCCAAACAAAAAAAAACTGTGTCCAGTCCACGCGTGACTGTAAACTCTAAAACCGCGCAAGTTACACGCGTTTCCCCAAAGCCCTGACGACCTCCACCTCTGGTCAGGTCCTGCGCTGCAGCCACCAGCGGCTGCAGGGGCTGTGCAGCTGGAAGCGGCGGTAGCGCATGCAGTGCCACTGGGGGATCTGCTGCATGCGACGGAGGGCCTCCATCTGAGGTCAAGGATTGGATATCAAAGATGTGTTTTACTGTAAAAGATGGTGAGGCTGATGGTCTAGGTAAATGAAAGAGACTACCGACGCCTTACGGCCTTTAGCCATTAGAACCCTGTTTGACAATTTTAAAGGATTTTCGATAGAAAAAAAGATAGAAGATTCAACCCACATCACAGTTTCATTCATACTAAACATGGATTGCCCAAAATTATTTTTGAACAAATTATGATGCCAAGGGCTTACCAATTGTGAATATTGGAACAGTTGTCTCTGTTTTTTTCTTTGGATGTAAAGAGTAAAGAAAATAACCATATATTTGCACTTTTTCAATGTTTATCCGTTTCAATCAAAAACTACAATTAATTTTATAAATTTAATAAGTGGCATATTGAAGTGTGTGTTTAGACTAATCGACTAAGAATATTTAGAGGTACATAATCAGTCTGGTTTGCCTGTACAATTAAAAGAGGTTTTTTTGATATAAATTTTTCAGTTATAAAAGTTTACGAATCGTATTTCTGCAACTGACAAAATGAAGTCATTGAAATGAACAATTAGGTTACAAAATATCACTTTCATATGTTTCATAATTGCTGAGAAAAATCGAGTTTCCAATGCGTCGCCTTAAAAAATGATATTTTTTTTATTGAAAAACCATTCAATACTCACATAATCAATTTTTCCAGGTCTGAAAGGATAGGCTTCTGCCACCAAAACTATGCACGACACTAAAATTACGAACCAGCACGCTCGTATCTTCATTTTAGCACAAAAAAAAACGAGAATTTGAAATATATAAAAAATAAAAACAGCACCGTAATTGCCTTGTAAAACTTTTATGATATGAAACTTGGAAATTTAATTTTTATTTCCCCTGGAGCGATGTCGTGGACTTATTACGGAGCGCGATAGTAATAATGTCGGGATGGCCCGCTCCCGTCATTTATATACTTAGGGGATACTAGGTAGGAAAGCGCCCACACACTTTCAACCCGGTATAGCAGACACAATGACGGCTTCAATTATCCAGATTGTCATACTACATTTTCCAAGATTAAACTAGAATTAGAGTGTGGTGTTAAAGTAAAAGCAAAAAAAACGGTGATCATCTTTTTTCTGAAGAAAACGAAAAAGATTTGCCAAGTGCGTGTCGGATCACGCATAGTGAAGGGTTTAAAACACCAGAAACACGTGTTTAACGACATTGACGAGCCATATCATGGGAACGACACATCTGACAAAAATATGTTTTAGATAGCAATAAAGACCAATTCAATGTACCCCACACGAGGGGGTTCACGAATTGTATTTTTTTCAGTGACGCTTTTACTTGTATGGGATGCACCTCTAAGAAAAAGTTATTGGCAAAAAACTCTATTTTACATTTTGCGTTACAATTAAAAAACCGGTCAAGTGCGAGTCGGACTCGCGTAATAAAAGTATAATTTGAAAAACATTTTTTTTGTATGGAAAATCTATAACTGCACATCTTAAGTTGGTCGAAGCTTATCAAGATTCCCCAACGCATTTTATCTTCGACCGGAACACATTAATGTTGTGAATATTGATGTTTGGCGCCAAGACTTACGAGTAGATATGATGATGGTAGCAGAGCTAGCCAGGTGAGATTAGAAAACCATGAACCAAATCGAGTCTTACAAAGTTAGACTTCGCCGGGAATCAAACTTGCGACCTCCTGATGTGAAGCTAATGGACACGGAGGCGGTTAAAAGGTATTTCAGAGGGAGCCTATATTAGCAGTATTATCACCATCATCATTTCAGCTCACATATTATGTCCCCACCGAGTGGCTCGAGACTACCCTGAATTAGGGCGATCGGGCCTTAGTCGACCACGCGGGCCCAGTGCGAGTTGGCCGATTTCACACACAACCTGCGAGTTTCTTCGCAGGCGTGTGCAGGTTTCCTCGCGATGTTTTCCTTCACCGTAAGAGCGTCGGATATATAAACGTACATATGAAATCTAAATTCGAAATCACATTGGTACGTGGCAGGATTCGAACCACGACCTCCTGGACAGGAGGCGGCGCCCTAGCCATTACGCCTCCGACGCTCTTTCTTTATTAGCAGTGTAGATGGAATTAATTCTTCTCATGTTTATTTGCTCTGGACAAGACGGAATGAGGCAGTGATGTTGCAATAGCGATAGTTTCATTATCGATAATTGACCTTGAAAAACAGGTCGATAATAGCGCGATAGTCCTATCGAAAATATTGACATGCTGCTATACAATCGAAAGTATCGATGGTATCGCGTCAAAAAAGTCGATACTATCGATACTATCCATCGGTGCGTTTCGATAGTTTTGCTTTAGTAACTATCGACGTATTTTCGATACTATCCACTGAAAATAAGTTAGGAGCAAGCAATAGTATCGTAAAACGTTCGACTATCGATAGGGCACAACTATCGATAGTATCGCTACTATCGATACTATCGACACTCTTCCTATCGATAGTGTTTGTACTGATGCTATCGATAGTATCGATACTATTGGTCTTTAGCAATAGTACTACTTATCTTTATCAATCGATAGTATCGTCAAGGGTCAATATTTTCGATATGACTATCGATAGTATGACTGATTTTCATGCCTACGATAGTATCACGATACTATCGATAGACTATCGCTATCGCAACATCACTAGAATGAGGCCCAACCAGCGTATCTTGTCTGAGGCCGTCCATTGTTACAGGTATTGAATGCAATCTTATCATGATCCGTCCAAGTGAATAGAATGAAGTCCAGTGTTTCTAAGGGAAATGTAGCTACCGCAGTTAATACGTTTATAAATAAGATTGTACAGTCACGCTAATGTCAAAACAATGTTGCCCTAATCAAAATTTCACCCAAACCCGTTCAGTAGATTGGGCGCTAGAGCACCAGACAGACGCACACCCAGACACCCATTTTTTTTTTACTTTTTTAGACTATTAGTCCTACTAATTAACGAATTTATACCTTGACATAAAATATATGAATAATAATGTAATTAAGACAATTCCCTTTAAATATTTGCACGCTTAAATTATGAGCAGGTTTTGAAATGAACCTTTTAATTTATTGTTAACACCAAATTTTGTACTCAAAACTAAGCAAATAAATTATAAATTATATTTCATTTCATTTCATTTCACTAATATTATAAACGCGAAAGTACGTAAGAATGTATGGATGTATGTTTGTTACTCTTTCACGCAAAAAATTAAATTAAAAATTTAAAAAACCCCCGACAAAAACCTCTAAAAAGTAAACAATAATATGTATTGACCCTTTGAGTTTAATTTAAGTAGTAATATTTTGATCCAAGAGTCGTCGCGTAGGGGGACCGCTAAGTTGTGAAGTTATTACTAATTAGTTGTAGTAAAGTAAATCAGTTGTATTCTGTTTTTATTTTATTTACTTAGCGGTCCCCCTACGCGACGACTCTTGGATCAAAATATTACTACTTAAATTAAACTCAAAGGGTCAATACATATTATTGTTTACTTTTTAGAGGTTTTTGTCGGGGGTTTTTTAAATTTTTAATTTAATTTTTATTTCGTGCTTTTTAAACTTTACATAACTATTACATACAATCGAAACTCTACCCCCACATTCATACAAATAGTTTCCGGGACGAAACACGATACTGCGACACAAAATCTAGCCTATTTTGAATCGATCAAGCCTGTGGAAGTTGCTCACCTTGTTTGAAGCTGCAATTAAATGTGTTATAACTCTAAACTTCAAATCCATGGACCCATGGAAGTTTTTTACTTTTTTAACCGCTGCTTCAGCAGATTCTAGGAGATGCTGCAGCATCAGGTCAAGGTTACCAAATTATATCTAACACCTATTCATTGAGACTATTCTAATAATTTCTATTCTAATTCTATTTAAAAGTGTGTGTAACACCTATTTGAAATAAATTGTTTTGAATTTTTTTTTTGAGCCCAAACACGTTACTTCTACTGAAAGTTTTTGAGGAGTTGGGTATTCTGTAGATTCTAGGAGATGCTGCATCAACAGTTCAAGGTTATCATGGTTTTGCAATATTTTTACATTAACAGGGCACCAAATTTTGAATCGATCAGACCTGTATAAGTTGCCCAGATCCCTTAGTCACCTAGATAAGAGCTGATAACCCTCAAACGGCTGATAAGATCTTTATCGATTATAGCTAAGAACCACCGCAAGGAAACTTGTTTCACGTAAAAAAACCGCATCAAAATCGGTCCATCCGTTCGAGAGTTGCGATGTCACAGACAAACAGACACAAACACACAGAAATTGGCGTCAAACTTATAACACCCCTCTTTTTATGCAGAATCAAATACTGATCAAAACGAGTCCAAACACGACATATCTGCTATTATTTTTTTAAGAGTGTGCTAGTGTTCTGGATATCCTGGCCGCAGCATCAGCTCACCGTGTTGCCACCATTGCATTGTATGCAGATTCAAATACTGATCAAAACGAGTCCAAACACGACATATCTGCTATTATTTTTTTAAGAGTGTACTAGTGTGCTGGATATCCTGGCCGCAGCATCAGCTCACCGTGTTGCCACCATTGCATTGTATGCAGAATCAAATACTGATCAAAACGAGTCCAAACACGACATATCTGCTATTATTTTTTTAAGAGTGTGCTAGTGTTCTGGATATCCTGGCTGCAGCATCAGACCAAGAGTTCCATAATCCTGCATAGTTATTAAGCATACATGAGTGTTTCAAGTTTTTGGTCACATGTATGTTTGAAAGTAAAGTAAATACACATTAAGAGTCTAAGAACCCTACCGCAGCTAACAAAAGAGCTGATGACCTTGAAACGGCTGAACCGATTTTGATAAAACGTATCTAAGAACCATCGCCAAAAAACCTGCTTGTAAATAAAAAAAACCGCATCCAAATCGGTTAACCCGTTTGAGAGCTACGGTGCCACAGACAGACACACAGACAGACACACAGACACACACACAGACACACACACACACACATAGCGGTCAAACTTATAACACCCCTCTTTTTTGCGTCGGGGGTTAAAAACTATAGAACGGATCCGGCTGAAATTTGGTAGGTAGACAGAGTAGGACCATTTTTTTTATTCACAATAGGTAAGCCCTTGGCATCATCTGACCAGATGGTAAGTGACGATGGAACCGAAGATGGAAGCGGGCTTACCAAGATTCCCCAACGCAATGGAGATCTGGCTATCTTATCTTCAAGCAGGAACCCATAGGCTGGACCTGGATTAACACATAGGCTACCTTTTTCCACAAGCGGCTCGCGCACTGCGTACCCTCGAAAAGTCATAGAAACGTTGTCTACGCGGGTGAAGCCGCGGGAAACAGCTAGTGTAAGATAAATCGATACGCACTGAATCGTATCTTCGATTTTAGTTGCCATTACAATACCTAATAGTAATAAAGGACCGGCGAATACTCAGAACGACTCGATAAATAAAAATGTATCGAGGAATCTCTTTGAAAATTTGATTAAGTAGTTTGAGTTAGTGAACGACAACTGTATGTTCTGATGGAAACCGCGTATATATATTAGTACTAACGTACAATATGGACACTCCCTGCCGCTCTCTAGATTGCGACCTCACCCCCTCGTCACCTAGGTTGATACCGATTGGTTACAGTTTGGTTTTCGAAAGTATAGGATTTCAACGCCATTTTGTTTGTTCCGTCATTCCTTTTTTGAAATGTCATTTCTGGCCCGTTGTGTGAAGTGTTCGGGGTGTGCTTAAGGGGAGGAATTCTACAGTGGACCAGTAACAAACGAAACTATAGTAAAGATTTCCATGCTCAGAGATATTATTTTTTTTATATTTATATTCACAATTGGTAAGCCCTTGGCATCATCTCATCTGATGGTAAGTGACCATGATGCCAGAGATGGAAGCGGGCTTACCAAGATTCCCCAACGCAATGGAGAACTGGCTATCTTAACTTCAATCCAGAACACATTAATTTCGTTAATATTGATGTTTAGCGGCAAGACTTAGATAAGATGGTGTTTGCTCGCCAGGCGGGCTTAGAAAATGCCCTTTCACCAACCAAACCGAGTCTTACAAAGTTAGACTCCGCCGGGAATCGAACCCGCGACCTCCTGGTGTGAAGCTAATGGCCTTAACCATTACGCCACGGAGGTGGTTAAACTGGATGTTCTGCTGAAAGCCGCAGACTTCGGGGAGAAATTCTACAGTGGACCAGTAACAAACGAACTGGTAAAGATTTCAACACTCAAAGAGATAGTTATTTGAGTCTGACTAGTTGTTAGATAAGTTAAAGATGAAACGAATCTGAAATAGGAGTCCAGGTACGAACCGCTGCTAAAGACCCTCACATCATCATCATAGCAACGGAAAGACTTCGGACAAAGGTCCCCAAGCATACCCCAGAACGAACGGTCCTGTGCCGCCCGCATCCGCGACCTTCACCAGATCGTCGGTCCACCGAGTGGGCCTACCTACGCTATGTCTTCCGGTACGCGATCGCCACTCGAAAACTTTACTGACCCAGCGGTCACCTGTTCTACGAGCTATATATCCCGCCTACTGCATGCCCTTAGCGATTCTGTACCCACTTTAAATTCAACGAAATCCCATAAGATCAACACCAAACCAAATAACAGATGAAACTCAATTCATTTCGGAGAGTGTGCTCAAGAACTTCACGACCTCATTCCCCCAGCTCCATTCCACCTTCGGTCAACGAGACGCAGGGGGAGGTTCCACCCCTTTGTTGTTGATATTCAGCCTTTATACGCACGAAGTGTTACGCTTCCTCATTTATTATGCGGACAGCGATGGAGTGGAACTCCTTGCCTGCGTTTGTGTTTTCCGGCTCCTACAGTTTGGGGATCTTCAAGGCGAGAGTGAACAGGCAATATTTGAGTTTGCTTATACCATCCTCGACTGCATAGTCACTTACCATCAGGTGAGATATAGTCAAACGCACTCAAGTTTTTAATAAAAAAAAACTGTAACTGTGTGGAAATTACAACAACCAAAATTACTCATAGTGTCTAATTAAACATGATTAAAACACGCGTGGCTTTTTATGGCAATTGCTCACAAGTCACGGTAGTTCCTGCTGGTAAATTATTTTTCTCCGAACTTCACTTAACAACATTGAGTCAGTTTGACTCAGACTGTAATAATTGGATTACCCTGTCCTGTGCCTACGTAAACTGCAACTGCAGTGTTACGTGGCCATCTATACAGGCTGTTACAAAACTGGTGTAGGTAAGCGCCGGTGTATATGGTTAACTATACACCTTGATACCTCTTCTCCCAGGCCGGTGTATCTTAAATACACCTCGACACCTTGTTTTCAAAGGTTTTGTTTTCACTATACACCGTTTCATACATTTTATAGTTATAGGGTGATTGGAAAGGACTGGCCCTGGGGAATACGCCAGTGGTATTGGGTTGGAATTATGGTGAAATCATTTAAGATACACCTGAACTGGGAATAAATTTTGCTTCGGATAATCATTCCCAGGCCGGTGTGTCATAAATAAAGTATACACCTAAAAAAAGGGGGGTAAATAGAATAATTTAAAAAAATCTACGCTTATTTTGTGACCAGTTGCAACAATTTTTTTAAAACCAATTAAAAAAAAATACAGGTCCCTGACATTTAGCCTACAGGGTTGTTGGCGCTGAGTGTGTTAGTTGGGGCTTCTACTCATCATACTGAACAACTTTTGTTCTACGACTTTGTTGAAATCGCAAACCGTACAGAACCCAAGATTAAGGCCTTAAGATAGATCAAATGACAATATTCAATTCAAATTATTGAAAGACTTTGTAAAGCTATCACTGTTGACAAAATATATAATATACTTAAAGAAAAAAAAACTATTTAATTGAATACAATTTTAAAAATATTACCACTTTTGATGTAAAAAATATACTGTAGACCCTGTTTTTGGCATTTATTGCAAAACTTCTCGAAAACAAATAGTCAATGTTGAATGAAACCAACACGCAAAAATCGGTGACTTGAACACATTTTTTTTAACTAATTTGAAAGTATAGAAAAGTAAATAAAAACAGGTAAAAATCGAAAATTGGGCTTTCGGTTTCATTCAACGTAACAGCCGCGTCGAAGCCCGCATTGATTTGAACTTAAAATGAATAGACTTACGTTCGATATTATTTTAACACATACTCGAATTGAGGCAACTTAAAGCCTTAAGTTAAAGGGACCCGACAAAGTTGCTAATGCCATTGTGCATAGAACTTCTCTTCAGAAGAAAAATGCAAAAATGCTACATCTTATATATAAAAGAAAGTCGTGTTAGTTACACCATTTTTAATAAATCAAGAACGGCTGGACCAATTTTTATGATTTTTGTGTTTTTGCATTTGTTTTCGTCCGGAATAGGATAATAAGTATTAAAATATGATACTCATCAATTAAAAAAATATATCTGACAAAAAATAATTGGTTTTAAGGTAGGGTAGGGTAGTGTAGTGTATGTAGGGTAGTGTAAGGTAGGGTAGGGTAGTGTAGGGTAGGGTAGGGTAGTGTAGGATAGGATAGGGTAGTGTGGGGAAGTGTGGGGTAGGGTAGGGTAGTATAGGGTAGGGTACGGTATGTAGTGTAAGGTGGAACAAAGTTCGCCGGGACAGCTAGTGATATAATAAAACATACTAAAGAAACCCGTCCATACAAATTAGACAATTTAAGATAGAATTATTTAAATAGTTAAAAGAAAATTTTTACTACAGTCTAAACGTATATTTTGTAGATTTTTCATATTGACATTAAAGTATGTAGTTTTTTAGAATTATGTCACCGAAGACGAAATGAAATTAATAATAATGACATGATTTAATTTAATATGATGACATTTAACATTTTTAAATTTATGTTAATAATTAATTTTTGTATGTATTTGCATGCCTATGTAGGTTAAATGTGAGATACTTAAGCTAAAAATGTTGTACATGTTTTACCACGTTTATGGTAAATAAATGATTTTGTCTTTTATCTCATCAAAAAAAATTAACTCTTCATACAAATCGATCAGCTGATAGACCAGTTTTGTAAAATTTGTATGGAAAATCTTTTTTTTTCTAGAATTGACTATGTGTTCCTTTGAGAAAGTTGTTCAGTATGATGAGTAAAACCCCCAGTTAACAGATCCTATACCATTTTTTTTACATCCTGTATTCTGATGGACATGTCTGTGTCCCAGCGAACACTAGGTATCTAACTAGGGATCTTGCTGGTTAATACTGCAAGGTTCTTGAAATGTGCGTCAATTGACGAGAGCTACAATCTCATGAGCAAATTGTAAGCTTTAAAGGTAAATTATAAAATATTACACGATTCTCTTAGGAAGGTCAAGGTTATATTCTTGCAAATATTTTTTTTAATTTGTCAAATTCTCAGCACTCAACCTTGATTTTAAAGATTGCAAGATAATAAATGTTCTCAACTTAATCAAAGAGTAAGGAATATTACTTTGAAAAGTAACTTAATTAACAACGTTGATTTACGATAACGTTGAAAACCCATTGTCCCTAATGCAAGGGCACGGGTCTCTTCTAAATCAGGAAGGTGTTTCTGAAAATCAATTTTAACTATAATACTTTACCCTGCAGTACTAATATAATATACTTTGACCCAGCAGTGGCATTGGTCGCGCCCCCAAAAGTCTCTTGAGTGGTCGCGTGGATTTCATATGTATGCCAAATTGTTTTGATTTTTTTTTTAATAAAATTAATTTATATTACAGTTTTTCTTTTGAAAAATGGCAAGTACTCTTATCTAAAATTAAATTATAATAAGAAACTGAACAGAACAACTAACAGTTTTGACAAAATAAACCAAAACACAAACTTCTTATGAATCGTCTTTGGAAATTTACTTTGGATTATATCGTCACCCTCCCAGCTAACTGTCCTATGTAACAAACTGACCTATCTACACTGACAATACCAACAAGTTCATCTCTTTATTTTGAAAAAGTTCTCTCTAATTGTCATATCAGTCATATTTACCGTTTAGAAGAAAATCGCGTTTTTTGTTATGCCTATCTGCACAAGGAGGCAAAAAATATTCTTACTACCTGTCATATGAACATACTACAGTTAGCGTGATTCATTTTATTGTATTCACTTTTAAAAATGTCTGCAGTATGTACATAGGATACATAGATGGAATTTTTGTCTGCAATTTTTACATACTTTTGCGTATTAAACAAAAGTTATTTTTAGAATATGAAGCTAATTACCACTACTTAATAAATTTAAGATTTTTTAAAGACTGGCCAGGTAGAAAAACTACGTTCTCTTTCTCTTATTCGACACCTGCTAAAGTTTCGGTATTAAAATAAAATGATCTGATGTCCCTTACAACAAGAGACGCTCAGAGCATGTGAAGTTGGCATTAATTGCAATTGGTGTCGTTTTGCTACTTCGATTCGTTTTTATTCTTCATTGTTTATTTTATTAGCTAGTTGTTTTTATAGAATTAAGTTCCTTTGTTAGACCTTGCCTACCTCTAACTTATTTATAAAAATAATTTTAATTCCTACGGGCAATAAATAAGACTAATTGGTTGTACCTACGTTGTAACTCTAAATTAACACATTCACGGACAATAAGTCACACCTGTTTGACACAAATAATTTGTATGAAAAATTTGGAGATGCTTTGGCATTTGTTGTAACATATGATCGTACCTAAAGCCAGTATAAATTACAAAACTGCATATTTGCAAAAAGAGGTTCTTAAAACTCTTTGCAGTCTAGATGTGAATAAGGCCAGCGATTCTGACGATTATCCAGCCATAGTTCTAAAGAACTGTGCTCCTGAGTTGTCTCCCATGCTCACACGCCTGTATACCGCCTCTATCTCTCTCAAAAGCGTTATAAAGTCTTTGAAGCTTGCCAACGTGCAGCCCGTGCCTAAAAAAGATAGTCGTGCTGACTCATCGAACTATTGCAATCACTTCCATACTCTTATGGAGCGTGTATTGAACACTCACCTCTTAACATACCTAGAAGACAATGACCTTCTGAGTGATCGCCAGTATCGGTCAACGAGAGATCTTCTAGTGTATGCTACGCATGTGTGGGGTGAAGCCATAGAGAAGCACGGTGAAGCTCTTGCCGTATCTCTCGATATATCCAAAGCATTTGATAGAGTCTGGCATGCTAGCCTTATTGGTAAGCTTCCTTCCTACGGAATCCTACTGGTTTGTGCAACTGGATATCTTACATCCTGAGGGAACGGTTCATTTGAGTGTTCGTCGATGGCTGCTAGTCTGACTTAATGGCTAATGATGCCGAGGTACCTCAGGGCTCAGTTCTATCCGCAACTTTGTTTTTCTGAATATTAAAGATCTGCTAAAACCCGGTATATTTGAAGATATTTAAAGATATTCGTCTAGTGTTCAAGTAAGGGGTCTGAATATACTATCTCAGAGAAAGAGGTCATAGTTGAGCGCGTGAACCAAACACTCAAGGAAGTCTCTGATTCCGGTAATGCCAATCTTGTTAGGTTTATTGACCTTAAAACGCAAGCGTGTCTCTTCACTGTGAAAAGGAGTCATTTTAGCCTAACTCCTACTTTCCGAGATGAATATATCCAGATCTCCGACTATCTGAGCTCCTTGGCGTAGATTTAAAATCCGATCTGAATTTCGGTAAAATACATTGAATCCAAGGCAAAAATGGCTGCCAAAAAGCTTGGTATCCTCTCGAAGGTGAGACTTTACTTCACACCAGAGCAGCTTCAAATATTATACCAAGCTCAAGTTGGGTCATGTATGGAGTACTGCTCTCACTAATGGGATGGATCGGCTCGTTACCAGCTAGATGCCTTGGATTCCGATACCGACGCGCTAGGAGACTCATTGGCGACGAGGAACTTGTATCAAACAGGCTCCAAAGCCTGGAGCATCGCCTAAGCCCCGAGTTGCCTGTCTATCGGTGTTCTACAGTTGCCCTGAGGCTTCACAACCTCATATTACATCCTCGTTTGCATCGGCACTTAGGTACCATCAGGTGAGGTGCAGCCAAATGTACTAAAATTTGTAATAAAATAAAAAAATAAAATACTGGCTGCGTTAGCATTTGTGTCAGATATAGTACGAAGAAGTTCGAACGCTACAGCATCCGCGTCACAGTATGACAAAAAAATCGGACGCTATAACATTACCGTCCATGAACGTGTTAAAGCGACGCATTGGAAATCTTGGTCGCATGGATCTCGAATTTTCTCAGCAATTACGCGACATATGAAAGTGATTTTTTATAACCTGATTCTTCATTTCAATGACTTTATTATGTCAGTTGCAATTAAATGAATTGTTCACTTTTATAACAGAAAAATATATCAAAAAACCTCTTTTAAAACAGAGATTTGCATTTTACAGGCAAACCAGACCGATTTAATCCTCCAAATTTTCTTAGTCAATTTGTTTAAACACACACTTTAATATTTCAGTTGGATTTTTTAAAACTAATTGTACTTTTTAATTGAAACGAAAAAACATTGAAAAAATGTAAAAGTGTATTTTTTTTACACTTTACGCGTAAAGAAAAAGACACAGACAACTGTTCCAATCTATGCGTCGCCTCCAATCAAAAACTAATATAATAACCAAGACATTTATAAAACTGTGATTGTGGTAAGATGAAGTAACTAGTAAGTAAAAATCTTAACTTTAAATGAATCTCATAAAGTTAGTAGTTAACATAGCTGGGTTGTAAAAATGTTAAAAACATTACTTTTGTAACGTCTTACAAACCTTATGTTAAATAAATGAAAACGATAATATCTAATAGTAAAACGATAAAATCTGATGATATTCATATTTTTAAACCAAATACTAAAGTCCTAACTAACAGAAAATATAAAACAAAGTTCTCACAGAGTGACCTATCTGTTTCAATTGAGTCGAAATAAATAAATATATACTTTAAAGCTTTAATTCAACTACTGACTAAAAAGTTAAGCTAAATCCTATAGTAAAACGTAATAAATTCAATAATAAAGTCAAAGCTAACTTAAGTACAGTAACATGACCGTAGCGCCAAACCGAAAAACGGTTGTCCTGGAAAAGTATCAATTGCAAGTTAGAACAGTTAGCGGGGAGGGTGACGATATGTGACCTTAATACGCGTTAACGCTTATTGCGAAAACAAATTAACTATTATTTTATTAACATAAACAACAAACGTATTTGGAATGAACAGGGCGGGGGAGGCATACTTAAAGTACACGGAGTCCTGTGTAACACACTTGAACTGTTTACGAATAATTTCATTTTTAATTACCATGGATTACATATTATGTAATCCGCGTGACCACTGCAGGGTTAAGTAGACTCAATCAAAGAGAAAGGAATATTACCTCAAAAAGTAACTTAATTAACAAAGTTGATTTGCGGTGACGTTGAAAACCCATTGTCCCTACTGCTAGGGCACGGGTCTCTTCTATATCTCAGGAAGGTTAAAAATTAAATTTCTGATAATAAAGTGTAACGGTATTACGTAGGTAGGTACTAAGTAGGTAATGTATCATACAAAAACAATAGACAAACTTATACAGGAGATGGACAAAACTAGCGTTACTCAATCGTAACAAACCGTTTAGCACGAAACCTTAGGAATTTTAATGTGACCATGAAAAGTGGTGTGTCAGAGATCAATTTTACATCAATTCGAAACAAATCCTTACTTGACAAAATAAAAACGTGACTTGACGTGAATTTGTATAATTGATGTTGTTTTTACCTCAACGTTTCGACTATGCTTCGATAGCCGTGGTCGCGAGTAGACTATCGAAGCATAGTCGAAACGTTGAGGTAAAAACAACATCAATTATACAAAATCACTTCAAGTCCCGTTTTCAATTTGTCAGTATGAATAATCGTGAAAGTTTAAAGTGTTAAAATCCTTACTTCTTTTTAATCTAACGAGAAAAGTTGTTTCTGAGTCATTACATGTCACAACTAAACCTACGGACCGGAAATGTGAAGATATAGGTAGTTGTTTACATACTAAAAATCGTCTTTGGTTGTGGCTAATGGCTAACTTTCTGGCCATGCCATCATGCCAACGAACACACGAGCAAAAACCAACAATAAGAATTACACAGGACAGTTCAGTACCTTTCCTTCTAAGGGCCCCAGCTACATAATGGTATTACTCTTTGAAAATTAGGTCAGACATAAAGTATCAAATTCAAACTATAAACTAAGAAACTTTCAAATTTCCCCTACAATGGTCACCCTACAGACAGCCGGCCAGCCGGTTATCGATTGGGAAAAGAACAAAAGGGACGTCTATATACGCCCACACTCCTCTATTTGTCGCATCAATATGGAAACGCGACCTTATTTACGTTGACCTACGCGAATTCAACAAAATCCCCAAAATATTCCTCTGTTCCTACGGGAAATTATGTCACATTTAAGTGCACAGTAGTAAAATGTAGTGGTTTTAAATTGTCATAAAAGGTTTATGAAAAATCTGTAAGAGTGTTGTTATTAAGCGATGGTAAGTAGATATTTACTTTGCTATAATCACCATACAACATTTATCTATTTTGTGGCTGTAAAGGAATTTTTCATATAACGCATAGAAAAAGCTTCCTACAGGAGGATTATAAGGATAAGTATAAAGATTTTCTGTACGAGGATTTTTTATAAGAAGATGCTCAAAAGGACAAATAGAAAAGAAACTCCTATAGGAGGATTTTTTAGGTGGTGCAGTTTCCATACAAACGTAGTTCGTCTTTAATTTCTATTATATAGCTTTTGTAAACTACACGCCGGATTTAGTACAAACTTTGCAAACATATTTAAGACATGTGTATCGATGTTTGTAATTAGTTTTTATCGTACCTAGTAAATTTAAACACAACTAAACGAAGGCTTAAATTAGTTTTGTACTAAGGATTTCAAACTGCTCTTATTTTTTTCCTTTTTATTTTAATGTGTCGAAAATAAAACATCGATATGTGTCTCTTCAACATGTTTGCAAAGTTTGGATTCACTTCGTTTAAGTTTTAAAACGAATCTACGTTTATATGGAAACTCATGCCTCCAACGGGCGGCCCGTAAAACGATGATAGTTATCTAGTTATCGGTAAGTGTGTTGAGTTTTTCAACTGGTTAGATAATATTGTAACCCTCTGAACTGGGTGTTAAGTTTTTCAACTGGGAAGATAATATTATGCCTCTAATCGTTAACTGTGTAAAGTTTTTCAACTGTTTAGATAATGTAATATGCCTCTAAATAAAATGTGTAAGTTATTGACCGTTAGATACTGTTCTGCCCTTGGATGAAATAATAGAGTATATGTATAATAAAATAAATACATTTAACGCCAATAATAACGGAATGAGTCGTCAAGTCGACGATTGTGATTGTGAGTGACTATTTTACCAACCAGTGTAATTTTAACCCTCACACACAAAATGTTTTGACGCGGTTTGTATCACGAAACATTGAGTAAAATTACGTACCAACGTACTATGCAAAACAAACGGTGCTATTTGCCAAAAGAACCGAAATACTTCTAACTTCTCCAAGAGCGTTCCGATCTTGTTTCATTTATTTTTGTAGCAGTTACAGAGTCGGAGTTGATGGACTGTGGGAAGAAATCAAATTTAAAAAGAAACATCTACTGTTTCAGTTGTCATAACATAAGCTACAGCCATGCCTACTGAGCAACCACGCTCGAAGATGAGTCGTGCCCTGAGCGCGCTTGGGGGAGGGGGCGAAGCGTGCGGCGCTCGGTGGACCCTAGGGGCGCTACTGCTGGCGCCCCTCGCGGCTGCAAACGCTAGCTACTGTGTGGTTCCAGCTATAGTGCTCTTGGCTGCCTTCGCTGTTCTCGCCAGTAAGTTTACACTAATTATATTGCCGATACTTATACGAGGGCCTAGAATATCCAGCAGTACGTGAGCTCAAAATATGAAGGGGGGAGTGTGGTAAAATTTCACCAAATCTCATTGAAGGGTAAAGAAGGATCAACGATTAGCTGATGTCAAATTATTACTTCAGTTAATTTACTAAATGCATTTTCTATTTGCTTTTTCTTCTTCTATCGTGTGGATTTACTGTGGGGGCAGGACCAGTTGGTGGTAATAAGAAATACGCATGAAATTATTGAAGAAATTGAGGGGAAAGGTCAATACTCAATCTTACCGGGGGAACACCTCACGCAGTTAATGGAATCTTTGTTAGAAGATAAGTCAAAAATCTGCGATGCAAGTCTGTTGCGAAAATCTAAATTAATACCTAACCAAAGTATACATATTAGTACTAACATACAGATTTATTCAGATTGGTTATAGTTTGGTTGTCGAACGTATAGTATTTCGCCGCCATTTTGTTTGTTCTGTCATTCGTTTTTTGAAATGTCATTTCTGGCCCATTGTATGAAGTGTCCAGGGTGTGACCTAACTTATTTATAAGCTGAAGAGTTTGCATTTTCTTTCAACATCTTTCAACAGCATTAACTTGCAAAGACCTGAAAAAGCTGGCCGAAATCCTTCCACCGGCAAAAACGAGCAGAGGTCGTCGCGAGCGCAACGTGCGCTCTTTCGCCGACTTTATGGCGATGTGGATGTCCTTCCTCTCCCACCTGGTGGCGGTGGCCGTCTGCGCCAGGATCCTCAGCGCGACAGCGGACCACGTGACCGGGGGGCGCACGAGGAGGTGGTTGTTTGGTTACGAGACCAGGTCCCTGGGCGAGCCATGGCCTGACGTGCTGGGAGTCACCGTGGTCATGGTGGTGTGCGCTATGTTCATGTGCGGATTGGAAGTGAGTATACTCAACTACGACTGTGTGAGATCAACTGTGAGTGCGAGTCGTTTTGTAGTCTTTTCAAAAAATAAATGTATATTTTAAATAACAAAATTATATTTGCAGTTGGTAATAGAATATTTTGTATGAAAAATAGAATAGAATAATTTTATGAACTTTTTACAAATCGCACAGCACACTTTAAGTTGTTCGACTATTACTCCTAAATTAAGAAAGCCTACTTAGCCGTGATAGTTTTTCTTTGAAATTAATTACATGTCCTACTATTTACAATTTTTTTCAGATGTACTGAAATATCGGTTTAGCTGGTGCGGGATGGACACTCGACTCTAACAAAAATTTGCACTTAAAAGCTTAATAATTCGTAAACCGATCCCTCAATCCATAAATGGTTTTAGTAAACCCTCAGTAGTTTTAAAAGACCTATCCAATGATACCCTACACGATACAACGCATGTCATGGGCCCGTCCATATACAACCGACTACCTGCCGATATTACTGAAGCTCCAAGCAATTCTATTTTTAAGAGGAAACTCAAAAAATGGCTCGTCGAGCAGTCTTTCTACAGTCATAATGAGTTTTTGAGTATTAAAACTAATTAATGACAAAATATTACTATTTTGTATATTTTATTTTCTATATGTAAATAACATACCTTGGTTATGGCTATATTTAAATTGACATTTTTATGTAATTTAATCTAATATTTTTTATTATTTCTTTAATTTTTTGACGTATAATGTATATTATTAATAAATGATGTCTATGTCTAGAGTACGTCAACTGAAAAAAAATCACCCCCTCTTTGTATGTAAAAAAATAACAGCCTAAAAAAAATTATTTTTCAAGATTTCATTGTACCTACCACTTTGTCGGCGTGATTAATATGTATAACCGCCTGCCAAATTACAGCTTTCTAGTACTAAAAGTCTCTGAGCTAAGCCGCGGACAGACGGACAGACTATTACTTTTTACTGTGGAGTAAAAAACTTCAAAAAAAAACGAGTCAGACGTAGCTCCTATAGGTTAGGTTAGGCAGGTTGCTTGTGTCACTGCATAAAGGAGCTTCTCGAAGCGGAGCTCCGTCTGAATTGTTTTTTTTGAAGTTTTTTACTCCATAGAATACAAATTGCCTGAGGCATCTTGTAGAATGACAAATCATACAAATTGACTGCGACATATTATACAGGGTGATTTCGGGGTCGTGATCCCAACCATTTTTTTCTGACTCAGTAAATGATTGCGATGCTACCTGTATTTATTTTAATTGAAACAAAGATGATTCGTTATTTACGTATTTTTATTTAAAAAATATTATTGACTCAAAATGCGTGGTCACCCTACTTTTAATTACACCTTTTTATTAATTTTTATTAATAGTAGGGTGACCATGATCTCGAATTATCGCAGTTTTTTTTTTTGCTGACTAAAAGTAAAAGTCGCTGGTGTACTGTTAGTCCTAACCTATCGTGATCCTTAGGAGAAAGTAAGTTAAATGCTTCTTTCTTGCTTCACGACCCCGTAATCACCCTGTATACGATATTATAAGGTCGTGGGTACTTGCATAGTTTTGATGTTTTAAACGTATATCTATATTTTTGACCTACACTTGCGAACAAGGAATGCCATCCACCTAATCCTTACAACCTAATATTATAAATGTGAAAATGTGTTTATTTGCTTGTTTGTTTGTTACCTTTTCACGCTTCAACACCTTAACCATTCTTAGGACATAGGCTACTTTTTATCCAGTGAAAACAGCATAGTCCGATGCAGTTCCCAAGGGAACTGAAAATATACTCTTTATTTGGTTAGTTTCTTTAACATTGCAATGGAACAATGGATTGCTGTGATTTTTCGCACAGAGATGTCTGAGGGGGTAGGAAATTACATAATTTACTAATTTGCATATCCTGACATGGTTCCCGAGGGATCTGGGAAAAACTCATTTCCGCGCTCGTGCACGTCAGCGTCGCAACGGATCTACGGACTGAAGTGGTTTTTTGTATAGGATTGGTTGAGGGGGTGGGAAGTGACATAGACTTCTAATCAGAATAGCCCGATATAGTTCCTGAGGGATCTGAGGAAAGCTCAATGCCGCGCGCGCGAGCCGCACGCACCACACACCACAGACACACATAAAAACGATGTCCTAGCGGCAAAAGCTAGAATTTTAATAATAACGTGTATAATAATAATCATTGAATGTTTTTCAGGAGAGCATGATGTTCACATTCATGCTGTTGATTCTTCTCTACATTTTTAGTCAATTCTTCGCCATTGTTGGTTTGATGAACTTAGATATTGCGAACATTAATATGCCTATTCCTATCACGCTGTACGAGGTGCGTAAACTTTGTTAGTTCTAATGTTTAGTCACTATTCATTGTTACAGGTCATTTTAATTGAGAATCATAAATTTCTTGCAGCTTTTTGCGTCTGGAGCACCAATTTGCTATGCATTCAGCATTGGTCTGCCAGCAAAACAAGCTAACGAATCACCAAGGAAACACTTGGTCCTAATGATTGGATTGCCAGCCGTTATACTTTCGAGCTTATGCTTTCTTTACTCCAATATGTTAAAAGGGTGAGATTTTCTAGTACAGAGGCCAGCACATCAAGCTAGACACTTTGACTGACTCTGTGACTCAGTGGTTAGTGCCCTTGACTACTGATCCGAGAGTCGTGGGTTCGATCCCCACCCAGGGCAAGCATTTGTGTGATGAGCAGATTTGTTTGCTCTGTGTCTGGGTGTTAAATTATATCTATATATGTATGTATTTAAACGTATATAAGTATGTATATCAGTCTCTGGTAACCCATAACACAGGGAATCCTACTTTGGGGCCAGATGACCATGTGTGATTTGTCCCCGAATATTTATATTTATTTGAACTGTTCTTATTTCGTATGCGTATGGATCAGAATCCCACTACGTGTGTCTAGCTTGATGTGCTGGCCACTGTACCTACAAAGAAAAACCGGCCAAGTGCGATTCGGGGTCACACAAACAGGGTTCCGCACCAAAACTTTAACTACCACCAGAATAAGAGACCTCTCGGTACCTACATACTGTGTAAAAAAGTTTTGCAAACGATATCATGTGACATATTAAATGAAAGGGATTGTTGTGAGAATCTCAAATATATATATAAATATATATCTATTTAGATAATTTTAAGGTAAATGATTTTTCCTATGGGATCATTCAACAATTACGTGATCACCGGAAGGGGGGGGGGGGGGTCAGATGCTTGTATATACATCTGGATTATTTGGGGGGGGGGGAGGGAGAATCCATGATTACGTTATCATTTTATAAACTAAATATTTAAAATATTTACGTCCAATTTTGAAGTCTACTACTGGTAACACTAACTATTAGATAGATGGAACGGGATTTCCCCTGCTATAGACAAACTGTGGAACAGTGTGACCAGATTCAGTATTTTTATACTTTTTCGGCATATATTATCATACATTTTAAGCACGGACGAAGATTACGTAATCAAGGCGAGGGGGGGGGGGGGGTTAAAAAACAAAAGATTACGCTGTGATCACATAGGGGGGGGGGGGGTTAAAAAAACGGCCAAAAATGATCACGTAATTGTTGAACGATCCCTATGGGAATGGAAGGATTTTAAATCTTCTCATAAATTTTCCTGTAATTTATGCATTTAACCTCTTTTTGGGCCCAGTAGTTTCGGAGATGGACCGATGACCTGGTGAAGGTCGCGGGAAGCCGCTGGATGAGGGTAGCGCAGAACCGGTCCTCGTGGAAATCCTTGGGGTAGGACTATGTCCAGCAGTGGACGTCCTACGACTGATATGATGATGATAAGTTTCGGAGATAAGGGGAATGGTCAATTTGCGCCTATTTCCTTAAATGACTTCAAACTATTTATGTTAAAATTATAAATAAATATATAAAGTGTAACAAAATTAGCTGAAACTATTTTAACTGGTGCTTCTACCCATGAACAACTTTCCCCATGGAACCCATGGTCCAATCGCAAAAAAAATTGTCTCTCCCATACTAACTCGATCAGCTGATCAGCCAACTTAGTATGGGAAGTTCATATACGTCCCCACCGAGGAGCTTGAGCCTACCCTGAATTAGGGTGATCGGGCCTTAGTCGACTACGCGGGCCCAGTGCCGGTTGGTCGACTTTACACATTTTTAAACATTTCACAGAAACACAATTGACGCAGCCCTCCCTGTAACTACACTTTTAGAAGCCAGGTCAGCTGAATGGATCTGTCCAATACTAGCAGCAGTCACTGTAGCAGGAGTATCTTTGGCTCTGACTGAGCTATGTCCATTGCTGTTCAGTATACTCGTCTGTTTGGCCTCTCCAGAATGGAAGGTGCTGACGAGATCTATGACTTACGAAAGTACAACCACTGGAAGTCCTGTACTAGCTGTGTTTACTGCTGGTAAGTGTCATCATCATCATCATCATCATATCAGCCGAAGGACGTCCACTGATGGACATAGGCCTCAAAGGATAAGGATCTCCACGACGATCGGTTCTGCGCTGCCCGCATCCAGCGGCTTTCCGCGACCTTCATCAGGTCATCGGTCCACCGTGTGGGAGGCCTGCAACGTAGTGTTTTCCGGTGCGTGGTCGCCACTCGAGAACTTTACTGCCCCAACGGCCATCTGTTCTACGAGCAATGTGCCCCGCCCACTGCCACTTAAGTTTATCGAAGCTGGTAAGTGTATCGAAACTATATTTGATCTTTTTTGTAGTCTCCATTGGTAAGCCCTTAGCATCAGTGACGATGAATCCAAAGATGACAGCGGGCTTACCAAGATTCTCCAACGCAATGGGAAACTGGCTATCCTTACAATCCGGAATACATCAATGCTGTTAATATTGATGTTTGGCGGCAAGACTTAGATAAGATAGTTGTACTAGCCAGGCAAGCTTAGAAAATGCCCTGAGACCAACCAAACCGAGTCTTAGAAAGTTATTAAACCCCTTCGGGAATCGAGCCCGCGACCTCCTGTGTGAAGCAAATTGATTAACCATTTACGCCACGGAGGCGGTCTATCTACTATGAGTAAAATTTTTAGGTAGGTACTTCATATGAGCAATGATCAATCACCATTTTTGGCATGCAGCATAAAACAATTTGTGGATTTTAATTACTTTAGTACGTTCCGCCGCACGTTAGAAGTGACTCTACCTGAACCGGAGCTATGCTATAAAAAGTGACTCTACCTGAACCGGAGCTATGCTATAAAAAGTGGCTCTACCTGAACCGGAGCTATGCTATAAAAAGTGACTCTACCTGAACCGGAGCTATGCTATAAAAAGTGACTCTACCTGAACCGGAGCTATGCTATAAAAATTGACTGTACCTGAACCGGAGCTATGCTATAAAAAGTGACTCTACCTGAACCGGAGCTATGCTATAAAAAGTGACTCTACCTGAACCGGAGCTATGCTATAAAAAGTGATTCTACCTGACCGGAGCTATGCTATAAAAAGTGACTCTACCTGAACCGGAGCTATGCTATAAAAAGTGACTCTACCTGAACCGGAGCTATGCTATAAAAAGTGACTCTACCTGAACCGGAGCTATGCTATAAAAAGTGACTCTACCTGAACCGGAGCTATGCTATAAAAAGTGACTCTACCTGAACCGGAGCTATGCTATAAAAAGTGCCTCTACCTGAACCGGAGCTATGCTATAAAAACCGGCCAAGTGCAAGTCGGACTCGCCCACCGAGGATTCCGTACTACAACACTTTTCCACACGTGCATACAATAATAAGTATTGATTATAATTTTAAACAAAAAAAAACGACTTCAAACAGAAAACTAAGGTTCCCCTCGATTTCTCTGGGATGCCATCATCAGATCCTGGTTTCCTTATCATAGTACCCTTGGGATATCTTCTTTCCAACAAAAAAAAGAATCATCAAAATCAGTTCATAAACGACGAAGTACGTAAGAACATACATACAAAAAATATACGGTCAAATCAGAGATATGCTATATATAAGGGGTCAAATTGAGAAAACTCCTCCTTTTTTAAAGTCGGTTAAAAATAAGAAGACGTCAACGGAACGACAGCAAAATGTTTTTGTATTCAATTCGTGTTACTTAGCTCGAGTACGACACACACTTGGCCGGTTTTTACTACCCGATTGTCCAAAAAGAAGAGTAATTTTTTTTATTTGTTATTCTACTTTAGGATTGTACTCTAATTTTGACGCTTGTATTAATTACCCTTTTTACGATAGAACAAAAACATACCTATTTCTAAAACACTACAGAGATTCAAGGTATTTATTCAAAAAAGGTAAAAATTTCACTCTTTCTGACAGTCATAAAATAATAATAACATAATGTCGTTTGTGAAAAATCAAGAAATAAACAATCATTAGATAAAAACGTCAAAATTCAATCCTTGAAATAAACCAGATTATGTCATTAGAACATGAAAATAATATGACACGAAAATTTACACATAAAAATCATTGAATGTCATTAATGCCTTTGACAAGAGTAGGCCAGCTCACACGGGCAGCACCCGGTCACGAGTATAACGCGAGAGTCAGCCATCGCTCCCATCAACCATATTAGAGGGAAAGGAACGATACTACTGCACTGGCTCAGCGACCCGAAGAGGATCTGGGCCACCGACGCCATCCGTCACGATACTGCCACTTCTTGCCAATTGGCTATCTGGAGGGCGTCTTTCCGGGCGTTTCCCGTTTCCTAGTCCCGGAACCCAACATCATCATATCAGCCGATAATCATCCAGTGCTGGACAAAGGCCTCCCCCAAAGATTTCCACGACGACCGATCCTGCCCGCATCTATCGGCTTCCCGCAATCTTCACCAGGTCTCGGTCCACCGCGTTAGGAGGCCTACGTACGCTACCCAACATCGTCTCAAACTAAAGCTGCCAGACTTCGGTGGCTCGGCCACGTGGAGAGAATGGAAGAGGATCACGCCGTCAAAAAAGCGTGTGTGGGGCGAGCAAGCGAGAAACTTTTCTTGTATGGGGAGCTGGTTTCTCAATTCGACCGTATATTTGTTCGCGGATAACTTCGTAGTTTATAAACCGATTTTGATGATTATTTTTTTGTTGGAAAGGAGATACCCCAAGGGTGGTACCATGATAAGGAAACCAGGATCTTATGATGGCATCCCACAGAAATCGAGGGGAACCTTAGTTTTCTGTTTGAAGTCGGTTTTTTTATGTTCAAAATTATATTTTGTGAAAATTTCAGTCGGATACCTTCAAGATTCAAGATATTTATTCAAAATAGGTGCAAATTACACTCTTTCTGATAGTCATAAAATAGTGATTACATAATTTCATTTGTAAAAAATCAAGAAATAAACAATTATTCGTTAATTACGTCAAAATCCAATCCGTAATATAAAAAAAAACAAATAATGTCATTAGAACATGAAAACAATATGACACGAGAAGTTATAGGTACATTAAAAATATTGAATGTCATGAACGCCTTTGACAAGTGTAGGCCAGTTCACACGGACAGCACCCGGTCACGAGTATAACGCGAGAGTCAGCCATCGCTCCTCTCAACCATATTAAGAGGGAAAGGAACGACCCGGCTTCCGATGCGCCACCATCCGCACGAACATTTAAGCGAGCGTGCACCACTCATGTCAATGCTAAGATAAAAATATTAATTAAAAGAAGTACTACTTATACTTGTCATGTCTTGTCGCTTTCACGTCAATTCTTAGTTTGATCTTCATTTTATTACTATTTAACAGGATTAGTAGCGTTGATAGAAGAAACACTGTCTACCCATACATTTTCGTCATTTAAATATTCGGATGTCTTATAATAACCTTTTTTAGAGTTCTTTTGACACAATTTTTAAACTGTTGTTCTGACAAATTTAAGACATCAACAGGTAATTTGTTATACATGAGTGTGCATTGACCCACAAATGACTTATTGATTTTGCTAAGTCTGGTATAAGTTACCTGAAGTTTATTCCTATTCCGAAGATTACGACTGTGCCTGTCACTATTCAGTGAAAAGAGATGCAGATTTTTACGAACATACATTATATTTTCATAAATGTACTGACAGGGAAAGGTTCAAAAGATACAGCCCTTTAAATTTCTCACAGACGGTCGGACAGACGGACAGACAGCGTACACTTACTTCTCATTAGCTGGTACGGTACCCTTAAAACTACCTATAAACAAGGAAGCGGATGATTGGGGGCCTGCCTACGAGTACATCGAACTTTGCCAGAACAACCAACATTGCCACTTGATAGAACATCAATAACAGTTACTTTTGAGACTTTTTTATTTTTTGCTGTATGTTAACCCAGCTAGAAGCTGATCAGAATCCATTGACAAAGTATTTTTTTTAAATCGGCCGATTGGTTTAGCTGCTAGGGCCTGCGTAGGGGGCGGAAGGACCGGCGACGGAAGTTTGTGGCTAACATGTGTTCTTATTCATACTAGCGATGCAGAGTATATTTCGGGCAGCGTTGCTAGACGTACGATAATTATCGTACATGTACGGCGAAGTACGATAATTTCCAACCCCCTCCGAAGTGGGGGTAAAAACACTAGTATCCAGTGCCTTAAAATCATCTAAAAATACAAAATAATGTATATTGGTCGGGGATTTCCCTCAAACCTACCAAATCAACGAACGAATGACAATTGAAAGTTCATTTCATTTTTCCTTATTCCTTAGATCTAAAGCTAAGTTCGCTAGCCGAGTGTAAATGTAAAAAAATTGTTTAAAACATCCAAATTAATTGGATTACTGTGCTTTCAACTTTCAAACATTCTTCCTAAAATTCCCTTGTATTGCAAAATAGCGCGTTTCGCACGGTTCTGGCAGTTGTACGATAATTTCTCATCTGGTACGATAATTTTCGAATACTGGTACGATAATTCGCTTGCAATCGTCCGGCAACCCTAATTTTGGGTAAAATTATAAGAAAATCGGGTGGGGCTATGTTGGGGCACACTGCCGTTGGTTTAAAGTGAAACAATTTCAATTTTCCTCCATGAGTGGATAGCTAATGAGGTTTGCTTGTTCCTAGGAATGAGGTTGTTACACAATTGACCGGTTCTATCTACCAGAAATAGATCTAAGTCTCTTTCGTTACATCCGTTGCATTTCAGTTTTCTGACCTGGTACCCCGTATGTGATTTTAAAGACTTCACGTCAAAAAAAGTAAGTGTGTGGTTTTATGAAACCACGGTGAAAGTGAAACTTTACAGAGGACGAAACGATCATGGCTGCTCTCGCTACGGTACAGAGGACGAAACGATCATACTGTCAGACGAAAGCGACCGTCACGCGACATGCAACACACAGACGAAAAAAATTGAGACGATGAAATCACGACGACAATACTTTACTGACAAGACATAAGCTCAGTCGCTCGAAAGTAAAAATGATATCATGCATGATCATCATATCAGCTCATATACGTCCCCACCGAGGGGCTCGACCCTACCCTGAATTAGGGCGATCAGGCCGTAGTCGACCACACGGGCCCAGTGCGGGTTGGTCGACTTCACACACAACCTTCGAGTTTCTTCGCAGCTGTGTGCAGGTTTCCTCACGATATTTTCCTTCACCGTTAAAGCAATCGGTAAGTATATGTACGTAAGTTTTTGAAAAACTCATTGGTACATTGGCCGTCCAGATTTGAACCCGGTACCTCTGGTTAGAAGGACCGAGTCGTTACCGGTTGAGCCACCGACGCTTTTATTTATATCATGCATGATGAAATTGATAAACTATCAAACTGATCTTAGTAATTTAATAATCTCAATAAGGTACTTAATTAACTCTTTATTCAGCCAAGAATGCCTTTGTTTTCAGGTAGCCTAGCGGCAATACTGGCATTTGCTTGTCCGTTATCGCACATGATAACGCTAATGAATGCGAGCCATTTGCTAGGTATCTCCATCCAAGCGTTGCATTTCATTATCATGAGATGTGTGCCCACTGCTGAGCAAATTGAAGCTGGAGGTATGTTAGCACTTAGGTTTTTTTACACCTGGTCATCAAAATTCATCGTATCAGCCGAAAGACGTCTTCTGCTAAACAAAGACCTCACACAAAGTTCACTCAAGGATTTCCACATCACAGTCCTTCACTGCCCGCATCCAGCGGCTTTCCGCAACCTCCACTAGGTCGTCGGTCTACCAAATGGGAGACCTGCCTTGGCTACGTCTTCCGATGCGCGGTCGCCACTCGTGTGGGAACTTTACTACCCCAACGACCGTCTGTTCTAGGAGCAAAATTAGAAATTCTGTGAGCTATGTGTCGGTTACTTTAGGTCTTCCACGGACCACATTTCTTATTACGGATCACGGATCGATCGATCACGTGGGAAAACTCCGAGCATAGCTCGTTCCATCGCCCTTTAGGTCATCGACAATTAGATATGATAAACAAGTGACCCACCCTGTCATACTCCACATAAAAGCACCTCACATAAACCACAAGTTGCACAATTACAAGCAAGTTGCATTTACTTAACTCACCAGCCCTGTTCCATGTCCATCAGACGCAGGGCTAGTTTCCACCGGTATTATGGTAAATAGTCATGCGTTAGAATTCCATTGCAGTTCACATAATGAATGAAGAAAAAAGCACTTACCTGCGTAGGTACCGAGGCGAGGCCAGCACATCAAGCTGGACACCCGTAGTGCGGTTGGTATCCATACGCATATAGCATAAGAACGTTACAAAGTCCGAAGTGTCTAGCTCGATGTGCTGGCCTCGCCTCGGTACCTACGCAGGTAAGTGCTTTTTTCTTCATTCATTATGTGAACTGCAATGGAATATAATTATTTGCCAGCTTGTGTGTTTTCCGAGTTATTCAATGTGGAGATCTTCAAGGAGCGAGTAAATAGATGAACACCTTTGACTCCATCGTCACGTAACATCAGATAAGGTTGGAGTTAAACGCTCCCAAAGCAATTAAAACAAAAAGTTTTACAAGTACCTAGAAGTTAAACTTGACTCCAAATATTTCAGATGTAGAATATAAGAGACTTGGAAAAGGAGGGTCATCACGAGAGACCAAATCTTCGCCGGCATCAGCAAATATTGCAAGAAAGCGCAGCGCTTTATGGTTTATTCCTTCAGCCATAAGACACACAAAAACGTTGGAGAGCATCAAATCTAAGGTCATTTCTAAAGGTCAGTTGGAGTACAGCCCTAATCCCATGAGTTTTATATACATCCAGAGAAGCAATATCTTTTCGTGGCTCGATAAAAAAGTGGAACCAAGTAACAGATTGTAAGACTTAGCTAAAAAAAATAATTTATAAGGTGATTACACTATAGGTAATATTTTTCTCACTCTCGCTACAGCAGCGTTTGAGGAGCATACTCTAGGTGGAGCTATTAACGTGACATAGAATCTCCCCCCTTGAGATAAATAAACTCATTAGCCTCATCTATCATAATCAGAGGTCACAGATGTGTAATATAAAACACGGCAGTTAAAATAGTATATTGATTACAGAAACGGAAGAAAGAGAATGTCTTCTGCTAGACGAATATGCAGGCTGTCCAACAGAGGAAACGGAACAGATAGCTAGCTGCGGCAGTAGTGGGAGAGAGATAAACGATGGTGAAGGCAAAGAACTGGCATCAGATGCAGAAATCAGTGAAGCAGACGTTTCATCTGGAGATGATTCTACCGATATTGATGCTGTAGTAAAAGAATATAGAGATACAATTCAGGTACAACATCGAATCAATATTGCGATTGTATTTTTTCAGTTGAAAGCATTATTTTTACCTGTCTGTGACAGCGTCCGCTTCAACGCAAGCGTGGTGATGTGCTGGGATTTGGCGCTATGACACGTTTTGTTATAGGTACTGAATTTCGTGGGATTTTTTTTTATTACTCTTTTAAATTTGATCTTTGTTGTTTAGTTGATTCAATCCCAATGTATGAGATTAGATAAAGTAGTGTATGAAACTGCACATTTCATAAACTACTCGGTTTGGTTGGTGGTAGGGCATTTTCTAAGCCCGCCTGGCTAGCTACCACCATCTTATCTAAGTCTTGCCGCCAAACATCAGTGTTAACAACATTGATGTGTTCCGGCTTGAAGATAAGATAGCCAGTTCTCCATTGCGTTGGAGAATCTTGGTAAGCCCGCTTCCATCTTCGGCATCATCGTCACTTACCATCAGGTGAGATGATGCCAAGGGCTTACCAATTGTGAATAAAAAAAAACGGTTGTCTGTAAAGTCGGTTTACTGACGATAGTTGAACGTGACAACGTCATAAGAAAAAAGCCTTAAACGGAACGCCTCACGGAACGCCTCAGAGCGAGGTAACGACGCATTTTTCGGAACGCCTCAGAGGGAGGTAACGACGCATGGTAACGACGCATTTTTTCGTGCGTGCAGCCGGCTCCATCGAATTATAAGACGTTATCACGTCAAAAAAAAAAACTACTATTGTTTTATTCAAATATTTTATTACATGACCAATGAAAGACAGTAATTTTTTTTTTTTGTTTTTATAATGAGTAGAAGCACCAGTTAACGGGTCCTACACCAATTTTGTTACACTCCGTATTTTGAGGTATTTTGCTGTGCAATTAGTAACTTTGATTGAAATTGGGATTCTTTATTATACAATAAGTTTTTTTTTGATTTGCGTTTAAATACTACCCATATACATAGATGGTTTTATTACCAAAATAATGTAACATGTGCCTCTCCTACAGGTGGTGACAGCAGTGCCAGAAGCGAGTGCCCCTATACCACCCAGTGTGCGAGGTGCTCGGTTTTCAGCAGTCGGAGCGATAATACAAATGATAGCTAATGCTTTCATAGCTGTTGCATTCTGCAACGATTCCATCAGAGTGCCTATGTTTGCTACTGGAGTGCCTTGTGAGTCTTTAAAGTATTCTTAAACGACACGACATTTAACAAGATTCGATCAGAGCGCCTATGTTTGCTACTGGAGTGCCTTGTGAGTCTTTAAAGTATTCTTAAACGACACGACATACATCTTCATTCTATCAGAGCGCCTATGTTTGCTACTGGACTGCCTTGTGAGTCTTTAAAGTATTCTTAAACGACACGACATTTAACAAGATTCGATCAGAGCGCCTATGTTTGCTACTGGACTGCCTTGTGAGTCTTTAAAGTATTCTTAAACGACACGACATTTAACAAGATTCGATCAGAGCGCCTATGTTTGCTACTGGAGTGCCTTGTGAGTCTTTAAAGTATTCTTAAACGACACGACATATATCTAGATTCGATCAGAGCGCCTATGTTTGCTACTGGACTGCCTTGTGAGTCTTTAAAGTGTTCTTAAACGACACGACATATATCTAGATTCGATCAGAGCGCCTATGTTTGCTACTGGAGTGCCTTGTGAGACTTTAAAGTATTTATAAATGACATATATTTAGATTCGATCAGGCGAGGGGACAGATAGGAATTGTTATTTGTCCTGGAATTTGAATTCCTGTTTGTCCCTAAATTCAAATTCGGGGACAGACTTAATTTCTTTTTTACAAGCTTTTTTTAGTGTCTGTAATGAAATCTTGCAAGTTAAATTTGACCCACTTCCCGGTTTCCGATTGAACTCAAATTTTGCATGCATATGTATATATGTAGGCCTTTGTCCAGCAGTGGACGATTTCCGGCTGATATGATGATGATGATGATGATGTATATCGCGTGACAATGCAATATTATGATGACATGGAGCTGATCTGATGCTGGATAGGAAGGTGGCCATAGGAACTCCGCAACAAAACGACACAACCCCATCGAGTTTGGGCTCGTTTGATTCGTATTGACGAGTATTTTGATCGTAAAAAGCTTGTACCTAAAAGCTCTTGGGTTTTTTTTTACTATTCTTATTTTATAAAAACTTAAGGAACAGGCGAGGGGACAGACAGGAACAACGCATGCTTGCTACCTGGAGTGCCCTGTAAGCCTTTAAATTATTCATAAACGACACATCCTTACTAATATTATAAACGCGAAAGTTTGTATAATATATGGATGTATGGATGTTTGTTTAAGAATACATTGACAAAGCGTCGGTGGCTCAACCGGTAACGACTCGGTCCTCCTAACCACAGAGGTGCCGGGTTCAAATCCGGACTGCCAATGTACCAATGAGTTTTTCGAAAGTTACGTACATATACTCACCGATTGCTTTAACGGTGAATGAAAACATCGTGAGGAAACCTGCACACACCTGCGAAGAAACTCGAAGGTTGTGTGTGAAGTCGACCAAGCCGCACTGGGCCCGCGTGGTCGACTTAGGCCCGATCGCCCTAATTCAGGGTAGGCTCGAGCCCCTCGGTGGGGACGTATAAGAGCTGATATGATGATGATGGATGTTTGTTACTCTTTCACACCACAACAGATAAACGGATCTGGATGAAATTTGGTAGGTAGACAGATTAGGACCTGGATTACCATTAAGGCTGCGCACCCTCGAAGACAGTCATAGAAACTATGTTCACGCGAGCCAAGCCGCTGGCAAAAGCTAGTATATAAATATATCTCTTAAAAAACAACTGGTTTCTAAGGTTGTATGCTTTTTTCAGTGTGGTTCTGTGGAACGCTGATCTCTGCGTGTCAGCCGTCTCATGCGCTTAGTATGAGAGGAATGCAGAAAATTCAAGGCCCGATTACGCTGCTATTGGCTTTGATGTATTTGACACCACTGCTTCTGGACTCTTGGCCAGCTATTGTCTTATTTGCTGGTGCAGGTATGTACAGAAACCAGTATGTCAAGCAAGACACTCGTAGTGCGATTTTGATCCATATGTATACGGCATAAGAACGTTACAAAATCGAAAGTGTCTAGCTTGATGTGCTGACCTCTGTCCTATGTGAATTCGTTGAATAGCATTATGTACCTAATTTTTAGGGTTCCGTAGTACAAGGAACCCTTATAGTTTCGTCATGTCTGTCTGTCCGTCTGCCTGTAAGCGGCCTAGCTCCTAGACTATTAGTAATTAAGAGTTAAAATTTGGCAAAGATATATATAATAATAACGCAGAGAGAACTACAAAAACATTTTAGAAAAAAAAAACTTTTTAAGGGTACAAGTAAAGTGGAGATTTTTTTTTTTCTTGTCAAACCCAGTCGTTGGTTAGAGCTTAAAAAATAGTTGTGAGTCTTCTAAGACCATTTTATAATTTAGGGTTCCGTTTTCGAAAAAATAGGCTTGAAAGTAATAAATTTTGTTGGAGTTCAGTGTCCCCACCCCCTAACGACTAAACCGCTGTATTTCGAATTTTGAAAATTAGATATGGACGCGATAATGGCAACAACGGAACCCTACATTGCGCGTGGCCCGACACGCACTTGGCCGGTTTTTTCTTTCTTAATTTGTCCTGTGAACCAAAGTAATCATTTATGCACAGATTTTTACCGAATATATTATACGGATAATGTGTTCTCCTTAAAGAGGGTATAACGCAAAATACGAGTAATTGTCTTTCTTACTCTCGCACGATTTTGAACTTGCCATCTTGGTTTAAACACAGCGGAGCGGGCCGCAAATATTGTATTTTTATTGAAAAAAAACGAAAATGAAAAACTTAAAACAAAAAATTGAATAAATGAAAGATCCGCAGGAGAACCAAAGTAACCGACATAGCTCACATAATCGCTAAACTGAAATGTTAGTGGGCAGGGCACATAGCTCGTAGAACAGATGGCCGTGGGGGCAGTAAAGTTCTTAAGTGGCGACCGCGCACCGTAAATCTTAGCGTAGGCATGCCTCCCAGGCGGTGGAACGACGACCTGGTGAAGATCGCGGGAAGCCGATGGATGCGGGCAGCGCAGGACCGGTCGTCGTGGAAATCCTTGGGGGAGGCCTTTGTCCAGCAGTTGACGTTTTTCGGCTGATATAATGATGATGATGATGATCAACTTCAAAGGCATTAATTTTTGTCAGGTTTTAGGTTTGTACGAGTCGTTAAATGAGTACACAATTGGCATTTGTGTTATTTTAAAAGTAAATTCGCAATTTTTTTATCGAGCGAATTATGAGCAATCGTGTTTTTTGCCTTAAGAAGGCCTTGTTTCGCCATAAGTGAAGGAATGAAATTAGGAAAGTAAGTGAAGGAATGAAAGGAAGGAAATTGGAACAGTTATCTCTGTCTTTTTCTTTACGTGTAAAGAGTAAAGAAAATAACCACACTTTTTCAATGATTTTTCGTTTCAATCAAAAACTACAATGAAAGTATAAAAAATAATAACATTACTCACTTTTTATTATATCATAACAAATATTGTTGTCTATTTTTTTTATTTATACTTCAAAATATTAGTCATATAAACTAGAGTTGAAAGTAACGGTGTAGACCTATCTTTGTGATTTTTTTTCCATCGAGCCAAAACTGCTCAATCGTGTTTCTAATAGCTTTTGAGTTTAAGGAATCATCAAAAATAAGGGTATTTTTTTCAACCTCGGGGTTTCTATTGTTTAGGAATAATTGACGTCAAAAATAACGAAAATCTGTAATATTATCGCCTTAACCGCCACCATGGCGCAATGGTTAGCCCATTCGCTTCACACCAGGAGATCGCGGCCTCGATTCCCAATGGGGTCAAATTGTAAGACTCGGTTTGGTTTGTGGTAGAGCATTTTCTACGCACGCATGGCTAGCTACCATCATTTTATCTAAGTCTTGCCGCCAAACATCAGCGTTAACAACATTGATGTATTCCGGCTTGAAGATAAGATAGCCAGTTCGGAGCACAGTACAGGGTCGTGCACCTCGGTGAGCCGAGGTCGCTTCAAGAAGTCGTCAGCAACCTTCGGGGGCTACTGGGCTTCTTGGAGGAGCTGGGCTGGCAGTGATGCCGGCCAAACACGCAAAATGGGCGCAGTGGTCGCCTGGTTGCGGAAACCAGCCCGCCCCTAACTAACTAACTAACTAAGATAGCCAGTTCTCTAATGCGTTGGGAAATCTTGGTAAGCCCGCTTCCATCTTCGGCATCATCGTCACTTACCATCAGGTGAGATGATGCCAAGGGCTTACCAATTGTAAATAAAAAAAGTTCTTTGCAATTTTTTATCGAGGGAGTTATGAGTTTATGAGCAATCGTGTTTTCGCCTTAAAAAGGCCGTCCATATAAATCGCGTTCCACTAATAATTTGAAGACAATAAGAAAACAGAGAAATCTTTGTCCATATATTCCTGTCTTTTTCATAAACCTTATTATTATGCTGTTATATAATGATCTAAAATAATATATACGTAAAATACAAGTGTGTGTGTGTGTGTGTGTGTGTGTCTTTATTTAGCCCGTTATATCACAGCTTATGTATTTTTTTAAACAGGGACATACGGACATCCAATCGTAAATAAACTGAACTTTTTATAAAAAAAACTTCTTGTTTTCAAATTATCAATAGACTACGTTTCGCATGGACGGACGGCGGTCGGGAACGGCCTTCTTAAGTCAGCTATCAGTCAGATAGTCTGTTCACTTATATTTTTTAAGAATTTATAAACTACGCATAATTAAGATAAATCATTTTGAAAATGTTCATTTTGCTTAAAACCCCCTCTAAGTGTCATGCTCTCTACTGATCGTAACATTCATACCAATGATAAACTGCTGTATATGTAATATAGTCAGAGTGCAGACAGGTAATACAAAGTAACACGAGTTTTATCATCATCATATCAGCCGAAAAACGTCCACTGCTGGACAAAGGCCTCCCCCAAGGATTTCCACGACGACCGGTCTTGCGCTGCCCGCATCCAGCGGCTTCCCGCGATCTTCACATGTCTTCGGTCCACCGCGTGGGAGGCCTGCCTACGCTACGTTTTCCGGAGCGCAGTCGCCACTCGAGAAATTTACTGCCCCCACGGCCATCTGTTCTACGAGCTATGTGCCCTGCCCACTGCCACTTCAGTTTAGCGATTCTGTGAGCTATGTCGGTTACTTTGGTTCTCCTGCGGATCTCCTCATTTCTGATTCGATCGCGTAGGGAAATTAGCATAGCCACAGATGAGATATTAGTTACTTCGTAAGCATAGTTCGCTCCATTGCCCTTTGGGTGACCTTGAGCCTTCTTATGAGGCCAAGAGTAAGCGACCATGTCTCAGTTCCGTAAGTCTTCGCTGGCAATACACGAGTTTTAACAAAACGTTTAACACGAGGTTTTGTTAATACATAAGTATTTCACTTCGTCCACTTGAATTGATGGATCTAAGAATACTTTTTTTTTCTCATAAATCCATCGTTGCAATCAACATTTTTTTTTCTATCCATGTCTTTACCTTAAGAATCAAGTATTTTGTCCGGACTTTTCATCAGGTGTAGTGACATACGCGCGCTGCGAGCGGTGGTGCGGCGACCTGGCCGTGCAGCAGGCGCGCGGTGCCTTACAGAGGCGCAAGCTGCGTCAGGGCGAGGGCTCTACGACGGCTCTGGGCGATCCCACACTGACGCACATTGATACTGTCATCATAACCAGGTGAAACAGCCTTCTTAGTGACATACACCGAGCTGCGAGCGGTATACTTACGTACATATACTTTAACGATTGCTTTAACGTTGAAGGAAAACATTGTGAGGAAACCTACACATCTGATTCCAGATATGTACGAAGGTCGCGTTGCACACGTCCGTACGTGTAAATCGAGATACCCTACACGTGACCGCGGGTGATGCTAAGTGCAACACCAGGCAACTGCCGTCTATCCCTTGGATAGCACGGTTAATTGAGCCACACGACAAAAAGAAGAAGAAGTGTTCATTATTATTTATTATCGCGAGTACACGCGGGGCGCTTGTTATGAACGTGAACTACCTGTGCACACTGCGTCGCATCGGGGTCCATACTAAAAATAAAATTATGTGCCGTTTCACGTACACCAAAATTAATCTGAAAGTATTACCACAGTATTACAATATAGCGACTTACAGTAGCGCAACGAATGTACTTACGCAGAGCAACGGAAGGGGGGCGGCAAACTCCGCGAGTTTTGCCAGGCTGACTACAGGCTAGTATGGGGTAGTACCTTCGCCGGTAGCGCATCGTACGACATCAAAGACGTTGCGCTATTTTAAGCCACATCGTAATACTGTGGTATTTCTCAGTAGATTCCTGCGGTAGCGGAGCAGTGCGGGAGGGGTGTGGTGACGTCACGAAACTGACGCGAGACGTCTCAGTCGAGCGCCCACATCCCAGTAGAGTAAGGGTCCTACCTCACTGAGACGCCATGGCTACGTCGCCGGCTACGTAGCCATGGTTACCTCTGGTTACCTTCGGTTGCCAAATGGAGCAGCCAGTGGCGACCATCTGCAGTTCTCTCAGCCTCGTACCGAGAATGGACGCTTCGTGCTTAGAAGAAATCGCACTTATTTATTATTATAAATTAAAAAAAAAAGAAACCTAAGAAGTTATGGGTCCATCCTTTTATATCAGATCGAAGCCGAAGTGGTATTTTTTTCCAAACTTCATGAAGATTTAAGAAAATATCCTTCTAAGTTTATTACGGTATCCCATGAACATGGTCGATTTTAAATTTCTACAATGAATCTTTCTGTATCGAAACTCATTATGCGTCCATCTTGGCAGCCGGTTGGACACTGAGTGAGTGAGATGCAGTTTGCTCGTGTACATTTTAATGGCAACGTCGCCAGGTCGCCACGGTCTCCACACAGCGAGCCGTCAGTCGTGGCTACGCTTCCAAATTGGCGACGTTGCCAAACCGTCACCTAGTGAATTAACTGTCATACATTGTAATATGAATTGTTTGGATACGTAGCCGGCGTCGTCGCTATGGCGTCTCGGTGAGGTAGGGCCCTTACGTCAAATGTCACCCCCTCCCGCACTGATCCATACCGCAGTAACCTACTGAGATTTATGCAAAACCTGTAGTGATGTAGTCTCTCATGGCAACAAAGATAAAAAGTTTTTTTCTCCTACGTTTGCCTACCCATCCGGTGACAGAAACTTTGGATTTTCAGATGACACGAAGATGACTCGGACACGAGTCTGGATAATTTATTAGACGCGGAAGACGAGGATCCAGATCCTGACGAATGACCACATATGGAAGTTGTCTTCATAGCGTCGTAGACCCA
Source organism: Coleophora flavipennella (assembly GCA_947284805.1). Classification (NCBI taxonomy): domain Eukaryota; kingdom Metazoa; phylum Arthropoda; class Insecta; order Lepidoptera; family Coleophoridae; genus Coleophora; species Coleophora flavipennella. Next base: position 2,219,604 of record OX369270.1, on the reverse strand, counting down.
TCGTCATAGTCATCATAAAGATGATTTAACCGATTTCAAGAAAAAAGATGTGATTAATTCGATTTAGGTTTTAAGGTTCCATAGTGAAATTAGAAACCCTTACAGTTTTGCTATATCCGTCTGTCTGTCCGTCCATTGGTTTTTCACTTTATAGTTAAAATTTGGTATGATTATACAATCTAGAAAAAAAAATTATTGAAGAATATTCAGGCTATGCAAATAACATCTTGTCGATAAATGTAATATTAAGCTTTTAAGTAGTGATTTTTGTTAGAGTTTACATGCCCCTCCTCCCCCCTCCCCCTCCCCAGCCAGACAGCAGTTTCAGGAGATCTGAAAGTAGTAGCAACAGTAGGGCATACAATTAATTTAAAAGAAAAGTTATCACGGCTAAGTAGGCTCTTTTAGTTTAGGAGTAACAATCAACCAACTTATGATGTGCAGTTGGCTTTGTAAAAAGTTCATAGAGTTTCTATACAAAATGTTCTAGACTAAGTACAGTCAGCATCAAAAATATGTATACATCAACAAGGTTTCAGATATATGTGGTCTCACTTCGATTTCAGAAACATCTATCAATATCCTACACCATAAAATTGGATACATCAGCTGTTTCAGAATGGCGTAAACATAAAATACTTCATAATACTTCATTCTTCATAGTATTTTATGTTTACGCCATTCTGAAACAGCTAATGTATCCAACTTTATGGTGTCAGATATTGATAGATATTTCTGAAATCGAAGTGAGACCACATATTTCTGAAACCTTGTTGATGTATACATTTTTTTGATGCTGACTGTACAAAAATAATTTTGTTTTTTAAAATATACATTTATTATTTGAAGAATACAGAACCCTAATATTCGCGTGGTTCGACACGCACTTGGTCACTGTTTTGTGCGTCATCATCATCATATTAGCTCATATAGTCCCCAGCGAGGGGCTCGAGCCACCCTGAATAAAGGCGGTCGGGCCTTAGTCGACCACGCGGGCCCAGTGCGGGTTGGTTGACTTCACACACAACCTTCGAGTTTCTTCGCAGGAGTGTGCAGGTTTCCTTACGATGTTTTCCTTCACCATAAGAGCGTCGGATAAACGTACATATGAAATCGAAGTTCAAGAACACATTGGTACGTGGCAGGATTCGAACCACGACCTCTCGGACAGAAGATAGCGGCCCTAACCGTTTCGACACTCGACACTCTCGTTTTGTGTGTATGTTGCGCGATATCTTTACCAATATTTATTCTATTATTTGATAGGTATGTCTTCATATAAATTGCATTAAAATCGATTCACCCCTTTTTTAGCAAAATAAGAAATACAAAAAATTATAGCAATATTGTAGTCGTTGCGATTTAAATCTCTTGTTTTTAACGTGTTTAGCGTTGTTAATAATTCGACACTTAAAGTTAGTAATAATTAGCGTTGTTAATTATTTGAGACTTCATTCAAGTTACAAAAACATCACCCATTGTCAGCATTCTGTTATATTGATGATTACACCACTATCATTGTCAGCATTCTGTTATATTGATGATTACACCACTACTATTGTCAGCATTCTGTAATATTGATGATTACACCACTATCATTGTCAGCATTGTTATATTGATGATTACACCACTACCATTGTCAACATTCTGTTATATTGATGATTACACCACTACCATTGTCAGCATTCTGTTATATTGATGATTACACCACTATCATTGTCAGCATTCTGTTATATTGATGATTACACCACTACCATTGTCAGCATTCTGTTATATTGATGATTACACCACTACCATTGTCAGCATTTTGTTATATTGATGACTACACAACTACCATTGTCAGCATGCTGTTATATTGATGATTACACAACTACCATTGTCAGCATCCTGTTATATTGATGACTAGTGGGTGCTCGCGGCTTCGCCCGCGCAGTTCCCGTTTTTTGGTGTTCCCGTGGGAATTTCACGAAATCCTTTCTTAGCGGATGCCTACGTCATAACATCTACCTGCATGCCAAATTTCAGCCCGATCCGTCCAGTGGTTTGGGCTGTGCGTTGATAGATCACTATGTCAGTCAGTCAGTCAGTCACCTTTGAGTTATAAAAAAATATATATATTCTGGGACAAATCAAACATGGTCATCTGGCCCCAAAGTAGAATTCCCTGTGTTATGGGTACCAGAGACTGATATACATACTTATATATATTTAGATTACACCACTACCATTGTCAGCATTCTGTTACATTGATGATTAGTGATTACACCACTACCATTGTCAGCATTCTGTTATATTGATGATTACACCACTACCACTGTCAGCATTCTGTTATATTGATGACTACACCACTACCATTGTCAGCATTCTGTTATATTGATGATTACACTACTATCAAATTTCAAGTATGTATGCACTTCGCATACTTACATTTACATTTGCCTAGATTTAAATACTTATCAAAACTTTTAGCGCTAGATCGTAGTTTCGAGCATATTTTAAGTAAATTATAGGTTCCGTAAGTATTGTAAATAGATTTAGGGTAGCTTTCGACTCTATCCGTCCAAGTTGCGATTAATCAATTACTTAATAAAGTTTGAAAAACTTTGCCTTAGACATCTTGCATGTTTGAAAATGTTAAACTTTCAAAACTAGAAGACAAACTTACAGTGCATATTTTTAAAGAGCTTGATTAAGAAATGCTGTTATAAATTAATGTAAACGCAGTCTCGATAAGAAGAGATTTGGCCTACATTTTGATTTGTTGAAGAACTTTTGTCACTTATTATAATGCATTAAAAATCTGCTGAAATTCTAGTTGTTTTATTCACCAAATAAACACTGTTTATGACCTTATTTTTCTAACAAATGCATTCTGTACAGTTGCTCCGCCTCTCGGTCTTCGAATGCTGGACTAAATTTAACTTCAGTCACTTCTTTGAATCCTTCACCGACTGTTGGCTCACTGAATTTATTTCTGTAACAATATTTTTTAACATTATTCATATTACAGCACCCGATGTTATCAGAGAATACTTCAAATTCGATACTTGAGTACATTAAAAATAAATTATGAAATAAAATTCTTTAATAATCCTCCTATTGTGATTTCGGAGAAACTTATTTGTTTTTACAAGCTTTTAATCAACTTGCAATGTATGTATGTTTGTTCGGGTGGAATCTTCCAAGTTAAATTTGACCCGGTTTCCGTTTAAACTGAAATTATGCATGCAATGCAATATTAAAAGATTGTAGGTTTTTTGTAAATTATTATTTCATAAGATTTTCAATTTTTAGGTTTTCAGAATAACATACTTAATACGTCAATGGCAATAAAAATATTCCGTCATAGTTCTCTATAGACGATTAAAGCCAGATTACCCTACTGATCGTTATAACGACCGAAATTGCATGAATTGCAAATTAAAATAAAAATACTTTTCCAAATCAGGAAAAAGAAGCACATGCAATTATTAAAAATATCAAAAGAAATCAAGCGTAAGTGGGTTAAATACCTCATCACATCAGCTCATGCCTCATATGTACATCCCCACCGAGGGGCTCGAGCCTACTTTATTTATTTATTTTATTTGCAATTGGTAAACCCTTGACAACATCTCACCTGGTGGTAAGTGACGATGTTGCCGAAGATGGAAGCGGGCTTGCCAAGATTCCCCAACGCAATGGGGAACTGGCTATCAATAAATGAATATTTCAAATATTATTGGTACAAAATTTCGTTTTAAAAGTAGGTGAAAGCGGTCGTAGCTTAGTGTGACTTGCGTGGTTCGATCGACCACGCAAACTGACCTCAAGCACGGTCATTATCTGACGCATATGTTTTCATGTTTCGCAAGGCACGCTAAACCGTTGGTGCCGGTTGCTATCCTATAGACAGATGCCCTATAGACAGCTTGAAAAACATCTAACAGTAAGGTTGGCCACTGGCCCTACAGTCTCCACCAACCCGGACTTGGCCCCCTTATGTAGTGGCCCAGCAGTGGGGACGTTCATCATCATCATATCAGCCAAAGGACGTCCACTGCTGGACATAGGCCTCCCCCAAGGATTTCCACGACCGGTTCTGCGCTGCCCGCATCCAGCGGCTTCCCGCGACCTTTACCAGGTCATCGGTCAACCAAGTGGACGGCTTGCCTACACTACGTGCTCCGGTGCTCCGTGCTCGTGGTCACCACTCGAGAACTTTACTGCCCCAACGGCCATCTTTTCTACGAGCATGTGCCCCGCCCACTGCCACTTAAGGTTAGCAATTTTGAAAGCTATGTCGGTTACTTTGGTTCTCCTACGGATCTCCTCGTTTCTGATTCGATCACGCATCACGCACAGTGGGGACGTTAAAAAATAAGTCAGATAACTAGTAGGCAATTACCGAATTTTACCAATTTTGACCGCCTCCGTAGCCCAGCGGCAAAGTTCGTTACCGGCGGGGTCAATTGTAAGACTCGGTTTGGTTGGTGGAAGGGCATTTTCTAAGCCCGCCTCTAGCCAGTTCCCCATTGCATTGGGGAATCTTGGTAAGACCGCTTTCATCTTCGGCAACATCGTCACTTACCACCAGGTGAGATGTTGTCAAGGGTTTACCAATTGTGAATAAATAAATAAATAAAATATAGCATAGCATACTTGTAAGTGTGGAAAACTATATCGTTGACAGGCACATGCTTGATCTTCATGAGTTCCCTGAACTTGTTGTTGTGGAGTGCATGCGCTTTGCTAGCCGCCATTTTGGCGCATCGACATTCCACATTCATTTCCTTGGCCAGTGATATCCACCGACCCCTGGACTCCATGTCGGGATTAGTGCTGTCCACTACCACACTTTTTCCTTGCTGTAAACCAAAAAACATATTATTTATTAGTGACAAAATAAACAGAGAATGTTACAGTTTGACACCACTTATAATTCCCATCGGCTATTTTCATTTGCGAAGATAAGCGCATAATCAATCTCCGACGCTAGCGGAACCACATCAGAGGAGTATTTACCCTATGTCTGGGGGGGGCACTTGGCATTGGACGGCATGAGGTGAGGGGCGGCGAGAGGCGGAGAGTTTTCGGTTGTTCTATAGCCAGTCGTAGTAGAAAAAATTTGAGCAAAATTTGATTTAGGTAATCGATAATGTCTTACAGATTTTCTTTGATTACAATTTCAATAGACAATGCGTTACCAATATATGAAGTAGCGGAAAAACATTTTACACGAATTTTACCGTTTAGTTCACCGAAAAATAATAAAGCTAGCCAAGTGCGAGTCGGACTAGCGGTAATAAGGGTGACGAACCACTACAAACATGCAAACAGAAGGTAGTAAGGTGACGTTTATCGTGTGGCAGTACGTAACCCTTAGCGCGCAATCCCGACTCGAACTTGGCCGGTTTTTTGTCACTTAGAGGGGCTAATTATCTATGTGAACAATTTATATAGAGTTTTCATCATCATCATCATATCAGCCACAAATCGTCCACTGCTGGACAAAGGCCTCCCCCAAGGATTTCCACGACGACCGGTCCTGCGCTGCCCGCATCCATCGGCTTCCCGCGACCTTCACCAGGTCATCGGTCATCGGAGTTTTCATGTCATGCACTAAAGGCACATTACTGCTTCTATGCAATACCAGTTCTGTTCCGCTCATACGACCCAACAAGAGGGAGCACGCACGACCACCTGCGATTGTGTCGCGAACTCAATCGACCTATTTAAATAACAAAAATGTTTGGGTAGACAGTGTTTCTTCTATCAACGCAAATTATGTTTAATAATCATAAAATGATGACCGTGTAATGTAAATCCAAGAATTGACGTGGAAGCGAAAAAGCATGAGTCTAGTTTTTTAATATATGTATTTTTTAGCATTGACATGAGTGCTGCATGCTCGCTTAAATGTTCGTGCGGATGGTGGCTCATCGAGACCTGGGTATTTTCTTTCCCTATATAATATGGTCGAGGGGAGTGATGGCTGACTCTCATGTTATACTCGTGAGGTGCTGTCCGTGTGAACTGGCCTACTCATGTCAAATATTTTGATGTATAACTTCTAGTTTCATATTGTTTTCATGTTCTATTGACATAATTTGTTTTATACCAACGATTGTATTTTGATGTTATTAACTTTTTTTTTCATAAATTACGTTATGTAATTACTATCAGAAAGAATGTAATTTGCACCTATTTTGAGTAAACATTTTGTCTTGAATCTGATTCATGAATCATGAGTAATGACGCAAGATTTAGCGCGTTGAGCAGGGTTGGTAAAAACCCGGGTATTTTTTCAAATGTGATCTACCTACTGGGCTTTCTTCGGGTTTTTTGGGGATAATCGGGAGTTTTTTTTTAGATTAATTTTAGAATTAATTGCATTAATTTAATTTAACTTCGGATTTAATTGGATTTTTCTACAAAGTCTATTTTAAACTGAATGAACACTATTTGACAGGAAAAAACACGCAGAAGTACTCTGCCCCAAAAATAGTTATTGACAGTTGTCAGTCGGATATCCTCGTCATGTTTTCACAGTGATAGTGATATTTAGCGTTATTGTCAACAAAGGAAGATTTGAGAGCTTCGTGACAAAAAAATGACTACAAATTTTTAAGAAAACCCACTATCGTCAAAATCCTTCGGGGTTTTTCAGGAGGTCTGTAAAGCTGGCATTGACACCGTCTAGCATTGTAATTTGATGCTTGGTTGTTATTCAAGAAACAAAATTTATTTGTAGTGATAAATTTAGTGCTTATTTGATGCTAATTAGTGGCCCTAATGAGAATTTTGTTGCTCGAGTAATTTCTGAGCAACAAATTACTATGCTAGATGGTGTCTATGCTAGCTTTACATACCTGGGTTTTACACAATTTAACCCAGTGAGATTTTCGTGGGTGTGTCGGAGAAAACCAAGCCACAACCCTGGCGTTGAATAATAGGGGATCGGACTGCTAGTCATTTGAGTTGCTTTTTATGATCTGTCAATAATGAAATTTTGTTCTAAAAACGTTTGAAATACCCACAAGTGACGTCATAGATTTTAAGCGTCATTGACGAACTTGTTTTGTAAATTTTATCAATTAAAAATTGAATACATGATGGAAAAACAAAACAAGTAAGGTTTTTTCAATCTTCAAGAGAAGAGCAATTTAGGAAATCATATTTCAGATTTTATTTTTGATATAGTCCGATCCCCTATTATTGGTTGAAAGATATTTGCCGTGTTACTAAAATTCGTATTTCGTGTACTGCGCAGGTACGTAGGGAGAATATGTTTTAGTCTCGAACTGTATGTTTTGAAGTGTAAAAGAAAATGGAAAATGTACCTTCAACATTTCTTTTGCCCTAGCAGCGCATTTCTGCCAAGATCCAAGGATATCTCGGCACACTGTCACATATCTGCTACCCGACTTCTTCTCAATAAGTTTTGCTAAAAATGATTTACCACTTGCTGGGAACCCTACGAAAACTAAAATCTGAAACAAATATTGTTATTTTTTACCATTATTAATTAATTAAGAGGCGCCGACCATCCACCAGCGAGCGCCGCCATCACATTTTAAATTATTTATTTGATTTAAAAACGAAAACGCAAAAATAAGACTGGACTAATTTGTAGTCAAACAAAATAATATTCATGCTTGCATTGATTGAACACTAACTTACTAACAATTTACTGACCTTGGTGGCCACTTTAGTCAGTTAAGTTGATAGTAAAAAGTGTTCAAGGTATGTCTATGCTTTTTATTTTATAAAATCCTTCACTGATCATGTATGGAGTACTATTCACACTTATGGGATGGATCAGTACACTATCAGATGGATACCTTGGACGCCATCGACCGACGCGCCCAGAGACTCATTGGTGACGATAAGCAAGTCAACAACAAGCTTCAAAGCCTTAAGCAAAAGACGCCCCTCTATCGGTATTCTATTGAATTCATTTCAGAGAGTACGCGCAATAACTTACATCTTCATTCTCCCTGCTCAATTCCGCCCTCGCTCGGTCAACGGGATGCAGGGAAGGGTTGCACCCCTTTGTTTTTGATGTTCCACCTATAGGCGCGAAGCGTTATCTCATTAATTATACAGACAGCAAAGGAGTGGAACTCCTTGCCTGCATCAGTTTTTTCCCGAATCCTAGAATTTTTGGAACCTTCAAGGCAAGAATGCATAGCATTATTTGAGTTTGCATGTACCATGCTCGACTGCACCATCACTTCCCATCAGGTGAAAAATATATGGACGACCATTAGTCCAGGCCAGGGTACTTTTGTGTTTTCGTCTTTAAATTAAAGAAATAATTTAAAATGTGATGGCGGTAATGGAAGGGCCGCGCCCCATTGAAGTACTTTCTTTACAATACAATACTATAAATCATAAAAAAAATCTTGCCTCCTGTTTGTCACTGATTAATCTGTCATTGAATGGTTCATCGGTCAGTTCTTTGGGATTAAATTCTGGTCTAATAAATGGCACATTAGAAACAGAATGTCCAAGGAAATATTGTTCTGGTGTGTAAAACTTAAGTGCCAAATTTTCAGCAAGCAATTTGTCAGCCATAGAATGATCTTTCTTTTTCCCCGGAGCCCAATTCTTGTCTCTACCAGCAGCATCACCACAGTAGAAACTTGAATCCATGTCTATTTTGACTCCATCATTTTTCTGCAAAAAGTATGTACCTTTGTTAGTAACTATGTATGCATATTTTTTTGAATTACATATTAAATTTCAAATTTGTTATCAATTATTAAATTTCAAATTTTAAATGTTTATTCAAAACATTCGAAATCACCCTGATTCAGGGTAGGCTCGAGCCCCTCGGTGGGGGACGTTTAATAGCTGATATGATGATTCAAAACATAGTTACACTCTATAAAATAGGTATTAGAATTACATGTCAAATTATGTGAAAAATTTAATAACAAACATAATTAATTCTTAGTGTAACATCAAAACACATGGCAACTGGAACCCCTCATTGAGTACTGCCGGGTGCAGAAGACGCAACTGCTCCTTGGCTGCGACTGCAACTCCCATCACACCACATGGGGTAGTACAAATACCAACAGGAGGGGTGAGTTACTGTTTGATTTCTTGATATCTAATAACCTCCAGGTTCTATCTAAACATTGGCAACGAACCGACTTTCGTCACATCAGCCAGACAGGAGGTTTTAGATGTCACCATTTGTACAGATCGACTTATTGATCGTATAAGAAGCTGGCATGTAGGCAAGGAAGCGTCCATGTCAGATCACAGACATATTAGATTCAATCTCACACTAACCAAAACGGTAAGAGCAGAATCCTATCGCAACTGTAGGGCTACTAACTGGGTCGATTTCCGCAGAGACCTAAGGGAAAACCTCAGTACGATAAGCAAATCCGTCAGAACCAGGGATCAACTGGAATTCGCGGTTGATGCTGTAACTGCCGGTATTGTCGAAGCCTATGTCGACAACTGTCCCCTCAAGACCGTGGTTACTAACCGAAACGTACCATGGTGGAACGGCAAATTACATAAACTTAGACGAACCGCCCGTACCCTGTTCAACAGGGCTAAGTCGGACGGGAACTGGGAAGCATATAGCAAAGCTCTAAGCAACTTCAATAAAGAGCTTAGGAAAGCTAGAAGGAAATCATGGCGCGGCTTTTGCGAAGAGATCAAAGGTGCTGCACATGTGGCCAAGATCTATAAAATCATGGCCAAATCATCCTCTAATCATCTGGGTTTTCTCAAGAAACCAGACGGATCTTTTACTACCACGCCAAAAGAGACCCTGCAGCTGTTAGCAGCAGTGCATTTTCCTGGGTCAGACGTGGCCAACGCGAGGTACCCTTCGGTCTGCACGGTCAGCAAAACTAGACCGAAGATTGAGGACTGGAGGATGGCTTCGGTTGTTTTTAAACCCGACCGAGTCAAATGGGCTATTAATAACTTTCAGCCCTACAAGACTGGTGGGGAGGATGGCATTTTCCCAGCCCTTTTGCAACAGGGCGTCGAAATCATCCTTCCGCTGGTGACGAAAATATTCAGAGCCAGTTTTGCCTGGGGCCACGTACCCCATAAGTGGACTACGGTCAAGGTAGCGTACATCCCCAAGGCTGGAGATCGAGATAAGTCACAGCCTAAGTCCTACCGACCCATTAGTCTCACTTCTTTCCTACTAAAAACCATGGAAAAGGTGATTAACGTCCATATTAGGGAAACATATCTATTGAAGCGTCCCTTACATGTAAAACAGCATGCGTATCAGAAGGGCAAGTCTACGGAAACAGCCCTTATGGAGCTTACCGATAGACTAGAGAGAGCACTGGACCAAAAACAGATAGCCCTCTGCGCCTTTCTGGACATAGAGGGAGCTTTTGATAACACCTCTACTGACATCATCCTTAAATGTATGAAGATGCGGAACATTGACTCAACCACCACTGAGTGGGTTAAGTCAATGTTAACAAATAGGACAGTAAAAACGACTTTACTTGGTGACACTCTGGAAGTGAGGATTACCCGAGGATGTCCGCAAGGAGGGGTTCTATCTCCTCTAGAATGGTCCCTAGTTGTCGACTGTCTTATTGAAGAGCTAAACGTAGCTAACCTGGAGACACAGGGCTATGCAGATGATCTGGTTGTGTCAATAGTAGGAGGGTCACCCACTACTGTTTCAGTACAACTGCAAAAGGCCCTCTTCAGGATAGAACGGTGGTGTAACGACTTTCAGCTATCAGTTAACGCGGAAAAATCAATTGTAGTCCCCTTCACCAGAAGAAGGAAAACGGAGGGCTTAAAATCTCCTACACTCTTCGGAAGGACTATACCATTCTCACGGGAAGCTAAGTATCTAGGAGTAATCCTAGATGACAAACTTACCTGGAATAGACATATTGAATACATCACAAGGAAGGCTAAAATAGCGCTAGGAGCATGCTGTCGGCTGGTGGGATCTCGGTGGGGTCTGCAGCCTAAGTCGGTGCTGTGGGCTTACACCGCCATAGTGCGGCCTATGGTTGCCTATGGATGTGCTGCTTGGCACAAGAAGACTCAGCAGCATATATGCATTGCTACCCTTAATAGCCTACAAAGAATTCCTTGTCGCATGGCAACTAATGCCATCTCATCAACCCCGACTGCAGCCTTAGAGGCCATTCTTAACCTCGAACCGTTGCACATCCATTTACAAAAGGAGGTCAGGTTGGCCATGCTGCGTGCAATGGGAGGTGGTAAGGTGGACTGGAAATCACAAGTGATGAAGGACCTCTATGGTGCGCTCACAGTGAATCCAGTACTAGCCATGCCATCCAACTCCCTTTTAAAAGAGTACAGTTTTAATAAACTGTACACGGTTCACATTCCGCAGCGGGACGAATGGAACGCAGCGGTACCCAAAACCCTCAATTCTAGTGACCTTATCTGGTTTACTGATGGTTCTAGAAAGGAGGGTTTAGCCGGAGCTGGGGTATGCGGCGGAGACTTAGATATAAAGCTGTCATACAGCTTAGGCCCGCATGCAACGGTTTATCAGGCGGAAATGTACGCGATAGTAAAATGCGCACAAGAAAACCTTCTCAGGTCCTATAAAAATAGGAACATAGTAATATGTTCGGATAGTCAGGCGGCCCTTATGGCACTGAAATCCCATGAAATTGATTCCAAGTTAACCCTTGAGTGCGCTGCTGCCCTCGACCAGCTGGGGAGACTAAACAAGGTCACCTTATACTGGGTGCCGGGACATAGCGGCGTCAAGGGTAACGAAATAGCAGATGAGCTTGCAAGAACCGGAGCAGAGACACCAGCTATTGGACCTGAACCAATAGTGGGAGTGTCACGTTGCACGGGGAAAAGAATGCTAAAGGAATGGGCAAATGAACAGAGTAAAGCACTCTGGGCAAATTCTCCAGGCCAAAAGCATTCAAAAATGCTCATTTCTGGTTTCTCTCGGGGGTATACGTCTAGAGCACTGCAATTGCAAAAGCCTGGACTTCGAGCTCTCGTCAGAACTCTGACTGGCCACTGCAAGCTTAATAAACACCTAAATCAAATGAAGCTTGCAGTCTCAGACGAGTGCCGATTTTGCCTCGAAGAAGAGGAGACACCTCTTCACTTACTCTGTGAGTGCGAGGCACTCGTCCAAGCCAGAAGTCGCTCCCTGGGTGGGCCAATGATAGCACCAGAGGACATCAGGGAGCTCGATCCCAAGTGCATCGTCCAGTTCATCAGAACTATTGGCCTTGAGGAAATTATATAACAGGGGCAGTGATCACAATAGATCTTGTAGGTCGCGGTGATCCATTAGGACCCTCTTTTCGTCCTATTCCCCTCTGACCCAATAATAATAATAATAATAACATCAAAAGAAAGTATTTGAAATAAATGAAATAATGTCATTAGAACATGTAAGCATTGACAAGAGAAGTTAAAAGTAGATGCAAAAAGTTATACATTAAAATTATTGAATTTATCATTATATGTCTTTGACAAGAGTAAGTCAGTTCACACAGACAGCATCTGGTCACAAGTGTAATGGTAGAGTAAGCCATGGCTCCCCTTGACTACATTAGAGCAGCCGTACTCTAAGTGTGTTCCGTGGAACCCTAGGGTTCCGCGTTACCCCTGTAGAGGTTCCGCAAGAATTTAGAAAATAACACCTATTTCCACCACCACCCACACCACAGTACAATTTTACTATGCCGCCAACGCTGATATCTACTTGTGAGCGCGCGAAACAATTGATGAAAAATAAAAAAACAGTTTCATCCCTTCCATTACTGAGATTTTTTTCTTTTTTAATATCTTCTATTTCTATTATTTTACTTATTTTATTTTTCTTTTTATCATAAAGAATACACTTCTAAAAAGTATTGTTTTATTGTAGGGTTACATCAATTATTTTTCTTTTCAAAAGGGTTCTGTCACCAAAAAAGTTTGAGAAGCGCTGCATTAGAGGGACAGAAATGACCTGGCTCCCAAAACATGACGGTCCACACAAACATTTAAGTGAGCATACACCACTCATGATTGACATGATTTTTAGCTTAGGCTAAAAATTAATACTAAAAAAAACTAGATTTTCATGTCTTTTCGCTTCCACTTCAATTCTAAGATGATATCGGGGGGCACGGCAGTGCCCCCGCCAAGTCGAGCGCGAAGCAAACACTGCCGTACCATCCTTTACTGGAATCATTTCGCCGCATTTTCAGGCCCCTATTTGAGAACCTCTGGATAAGACCAGAACGCAGAAATTTTCGTCATCCAGTAAGCTATAATCACATACTTAAAATCCAAAATTTCAAGTCTGTAGGTCATTTAGTTCCGAAGTTAAGCGAAAGCAAAGTTTCGCATTTATGACACTCACTCACTCACTCATGATCATCAGAATAGAACTAGTACTTCCCATAAACTTAGAGAGCTGAAATTTGGTACAGAAACAAAAAATATTCAACTTGATGGGCCGCTTCATTTGATGTCAAAAATCGAAGGTCTGAAGTATCTGATAAGAACCCTCAGCTGATCTCAGCTGTATTAGATATGGTAATGCCCCCTTCTACTATTGGTACATAAAAAATCGACTGTCATTGCAAAAATCCAGCGTAGTGGGACACATCTTCAAATTTAATCTAGCCTATAGCGTCCCACTGCTGGGCGAATGCCTCCCCTTCTGCTTTTAATATGCATATAAATAAAATTAAAGGAAAACTCTGGATAAGACTAGACTGGTTTTGAATCAACGTTTTCCAAGTGGCAATTTTCCACTGTCAATGGGTAGCGGTTCTGGCGACAGATTGGTGCAATGGTGTCATGGAGCACCTGGTTTTGTACCCTTCAACGGCCAAGTCACACAACATTAACTATAATAATAAAGAAATTGCAGTAAGACTTGGCACGACTTTGTCTAGATTTCATTACTTTTTAGAGATAAACAAGCAGCTCCCTCGAGACTTGGCTAGTTTTTTGCAGAATGTTTTTGGTGGGATTACATGGTCAAAATTTTATTATTATTAAACATGGTTTGCATTGATAAGAGAAACAATGTCTATAAGTCCTCAAACATTTTGATTATTGAACCAAAATGTACAAAGGTAGCCTTATCGCTAAAATCAATCTCTTTCATGCAACCATTGGCAAAAATAATCAACTAGCAAAGATAGTGCACAGATATTTTAGCAGAAACGAAAAATTTTGTTTGTACTTGAATAAAATAAACCATACATAAAACAGTTAAAATTCACAGTAAAGTTTTTAGTATTCAATACAGTGCAATAGTATTCTCGAGTGGCGACCGCGTACCGGAAAACGTAGCGTAGGCAGGCCTCCCACGCAGTGGACCGATGACCTGGTGAAGGTCGCAGGAAGCCGATGGATGCGGGCAGTGCAGGACCGGTCGTCGTGGAAATCCTTGGGGGAGGCCTTTGTCCAGCAGTGGACGATTTGTGGCTGATATGATGATGATGATGACAGTGCCATAGTTGAAATAGTAGACAAAATTATTAATAAAGGATAAGAAATTCACCTGCTCAGATAACACTTTCCACATCCCAATAGCAGGCTTCCTATAGAAACCCCTACCAGTTGCAATGAAAGCTTGGATAGGAACATTAATTTTCTCCACAACACCTTCAATTTTCTTTTTGAAGTCCTCTATTTTAACCCTCCCATTGCCAATAGGAGCCTGATTACTCAGTATCACAAGCTTGAATCCATCAGCTATAAGTTCCTGCAGTTTCTGTGTAATTGTAGGGAATGCAAGTTGCCAATCTTTTGTATCCACAGGATGAACTTTACCCGACTTAGTTTTTATCAATGTGCCATCCATATCAAAAGCAGCTATTTTACTGCTAGACTTAACTCCTTTTGAAGTGAAGACGTACAGTTCACCTCTATCGATCTCATCCCAACAGTGCTTCTCCATAATCTTACTCGGAGTTGGTACAGTCTGTTCTTCAAATTTAATCACTTTCTTTTTCCTCTGTGAAGCCTCGTCCTCCTCTAGCTTTCTCTTGCCACTGACTTTCGACTTTTCAAAAATTTCAGGTGGAGGGTCAAATTCAATGATATGAATATAATTATTCACTAAGAGTTCAATCCTGCTACCATGACCAACTTTGTAAACATCCTGCTTTGACAAAGCAAACCCATCCAAACCAGATGGATTAATTCCCAGCTGTTTCACTTCAACTGAACATTCCTCGCAATCGGGTCTAAGACTAACTGAAATGATTTGATTTAAATTAGATAATTGAGCATGCTATGCTAGGAGTTTCTCTGCGTGATCGAATCAGAATAGAGATCTGTAGGAAAATCAAAGTAACCAACACAGCTCTCGGAATTGCAAAACTAAAGTGGCAGTGGGCGGTGCACATGGCTCGTAGAACAGATGGCCGTTGGGGCAGTAAAGTTCTTGAGTGGCGACCACGCACCGGAAAAAGTAGCGTAGGCAGGCCTCCACTCGGTGGACCGATGACCTGGTGAAGGTCGCGGGAAGCCGCTGGATGCGGGTAGCGCGGAACCGGTCGTCGTGGAAATCCTTGGGAGAGGCCTATGTCCAGCAGTGGACGTCCTTCGGTTGATATGACAATGATGATGAAATTAGATAATTTCAGGTTATTGTGCATTCCAGTAACAGCAGTAGTGTACTCACTTTGCTGGCGCGAACAAGACTGATCTTTGATTTTCGTTATTTTACTGCGACCTATTATAGTTTCCACAGAATGCGGCAATTTTATAGGTGCATGGGAATCAAGTAAACATTTCAGAAAACAGTTGCGACTCATATTATACGTAAAAACTTTGACGGTTAAACATTCAGACTTAGTGAAAACCAAGATAGGCCAATTTACTTTATCAAACCTATGATGGAGTTTGTAGAGAAAACATTTTCATGAATATTCATGATACATTTCGAAGTTACGTTGAAAATTTTTACAAAAATACAAATGAGCGCAATTGATTTTTTTTTTTTTTAACTTCGCCCTTTTAGGGCAGGCTAAGGCTCATTGGCCATACCGCCTAGTCTTCAGTATATGTTATTCAGCAGTAGAATTCACGTCTTCAGTAATTTTTAGTATATTTTTCAGATTATGTAGTAATTTTCTCCTTTTCAGTCTTCAAGGTCACTGTTCTTCACTTTTTACATCATATCATTGTCTATATACTAACCTAACCTACATACTCTAGCAAAATGATAGCACTTTTGCTAAAGCTTGCTCGGACTTCTTGTGGGAACTCGAAACACAGTATAAACACTTTTATTTCATTATCCTACACAAGAAACACATAAATGATACTTCGCTGATAAATACACTATCAATATTACACATCGAAAACCACTAAATGTAATTTTTCGGATAATAAAAGAAAAATGACAAACTGAACGCTACAAATTCCCGCCAAAAAGTCTGAGCGCAATTGATGACGAAACTTTTTTTTTTTTTTTCTTCGCCCTTTTAGGGCAGGCTAAGGCTCATTGGCCATACCGCCTAGTCTTCAGTATATGTTTTTCAGTAGTATTAATTTGTAGAATTCACGTCTTCAGTAATTTTCAGTATATTTTTCAGATTACGTAGTCAAAAGCTCATTATATTGGTCAAATCCAGATATCCAGTCCATTTTTTTTTGTTTTCAATATCATTGTTTCCTCACATTTTTCTCCTGTCAATCTTTCTAAGTGTTCAGTAACTTTTCAGTCTTCAAGATCACTGTTTCTTCACGTTCACATCATATGATTGTCTATAAACTAACCTAACCTACATACTCTAGCAAAATGATAGCACTTTTGCTAAAGCTTGCTTGGACCTCTAGTGGGAACTCGAAACACAGTATACACACTTTTATTTCATTATCCTACACAAGAAACACACTTCGCTGATAAATACACTATCAATATTATACATCAAAAACCACTAAATGTAATTTTTCGGATAATAAAAGAAAATGACAAACTGAACGCTACAAATTCCCGCCAAAAAGTTACAATTAAATCAAATCAAACTGATAGAAGATTGATTATTTTTTTTGGGTTTCTTTTTTCCGGCCTTCAAAAGCGCGGAAAGGGCAAAGGTATCTATGACCGTACAGTCTAGTCTGTCGTATTTTAGTTTCTCTTCATTATTTTTTTGATTTGTAATGCTAGTGCCAGTGTAATACAAATCTTCTCTGAAGTTCTTTCTTGACAGCATTAACAGCGGACTCATTCTGAGGTGGAGCACCCAGTTGCTGTAGGGCGTCTATAAAACTGTACCCAGTGCAAGTTGGGTTCTCACGGCCTCCTTCGTTTTATTTTCTTGTTCTCCACATTGCTCACGTGCACTAGACGATTTTCTCCAAAATGCACCACTTCTTGAACAAAATCCTAGCAGAAAAAATTGCAAAAACAACAAAATAAAACTATGAATGCGTCCACCACACATCCCGCCAAAAAAAACTTGAAATTTGAACGAACGAACAAAAAGGAACAAAGTCAAACAGAGCCAAACAAACACAAACAAAAGAGCGAAGGGGAAAGAGTAATTAAAATTCTACATTTTTAAGGGTAGGCTTAGGTTCCATAGCATAGCCTTACCACCTTCTTTTAGACAAAGTATTTGTAAGTTTTTTACTGTAGTTACGCTCGTAAAGATGCCCTAGATATTATTACTAGCCTAAAAACTAAAGTTGCGACATTCACCTCGCCCCGCTAACATCAACGACGACGTCGCCTGCGGGAGGGGTGATACAATTTTACCCTGATCGATCATCACGTATCGTCGATTTTCACCGAGAGCAGTGTAAAATTGTTTTGAAGTTAAAAATGAAATTTACTGTTGTTTTAATAGTTGACGAGAAGAAGATTTTTAGAAAAAGCTAGAGGTACACAAAATAGTTCATATCCATTGTTTTCTTCAGTGAATCGGAAGTACAAGCTTCTCGATTCCTTGCCTCGCTGCTGATACAAGATAGAACCCTCCCTGGCGACGTGTGAGTCGTTTTTTCTATGATACTTTGTGCTTATTTAAAATACTTGCTTATTGACAATACTTACCTATCATAATAATATTTGCATAGAAAACCTACGCCGAAACATTTTATTCCCCGCTTTGTAGGAAGAAAATTATGAATAAAAACTATATTCCTCTAGCTTTTTTATAATTCTTTTTTTTTATAAAAAGTACACTAAAATGCATATTTATCTCTACGATAATTTTACACAGCTCACGATGACAATCGACGATACATGAACATGGAAAAAATATTTTTTCTATAGTCCGGTTAACCGGACTACCCAACCGTACCACGGATGAGGAGCGGAATGATCATCATCCATCACAATTCACAGTCAGTGTCAACGGAGTCAGATAGGTCATCTTTGACTCAGTGTAATAGAAGTGGTGCATTTTGGAGAAAATCGTCTAGTGCACGTGAGCAATGTGGAGAACAAGAAAATAAAACGAAGGAGGACGTGAGAACCCAACTTGCTCTGGGTGCAGTTTTATAGACGCCCTACAGCAACTGGGTGTTCCACCTCAGAATGTAGCTGCTGCAAATGCTGTCAAGAACTTTAGAGAAGATTTGTAATGCACCGGCACTAGCATTACAAATCAAAAAACTAAAGGAAGCTTAAATACGTCAGACCTGGCTGTATGGTCTTAGTCACCTTTGCCTTCTCCGCGCTTTTGAAAGCCGGAGAGAAGAAACCAAAAAAAAAGGTTCTGTCTGGTCTGTCTGTCAACTTCTGTCTGTCTAAACTAGTACCTACTCTACTCACCTGGTTGTGTGGTTTGGATTGTTGCATTTCGCTTGTCGCGAGTCGGGACACGAAACAATTATTTTTTCTGAACAAATTATAGAAGTACTGATTAGAAGAGTACTTTAGAAAAAACCTTCATTCTCTCGTAAAAATTAAGGTACATACTCCATTCACAATATTGTAGTATTTTTTCTTTTCAATGATGTGACGTGTCTACATTGGGTTGGCTATTTTGTTAAATAATTATTTGACAAATTATTGCAGGCTCTACGAGCATTAATAATTATGCCTGTGACAAAGCGAAAAACTTATCCCGAAAAGGAGGAGTTGCTGGAAAATGGGGAAACTATGGACAGTGGTCAGAGTAATATCAAAGGAGATGAGTTCAATATTGCTGTTCTTTTATTTCTGTACACGCTACAAGGTATTCCCCTTGGACTAGCCGGTGCAGTCCCTATGCTGCTGCAGAATCGTGGCATCACATACACCCAACAGGTACCTAATTTCATATTGTAAAAAATCGAATGTAAAAAGTATTTTTAATTGAAAAGATAAATTTATGATAGTTTTAATATTACTATGTAATTAAAATTGAGATTATATGAGTTCTTAAATTTTATGTGAGTGTTCATTTTCATTAATTTTTTTTCTATTGTTTCTGATAAAAATGTAAAAGCAGTTTTAATAATTTTTCAGGCTGAATTCAGTTTAGTGAACTGGCCGTTCAGTATGAAATTACTATGGGCTCCAATCGTAGATGCTCTCTTTTGGCCTAAGTTTGGCAGACGGAAGACATGGCTTGTGCCGGTGCAGTACATGATTGGTGTAGTAATGATCCTCATGTCAAGCAGTGTGACTGCATGGCTTGGCTCCCCAGAGGAGAATCCTTCCATCATGATTCTTACAGTATCCTTTCTGTTCCTCAACTTTCTGGCTGCCACTCAAGATATTGCTGTCGATGGATGGGCTTTGACTATGTTAAAAAGGTAGGATATCATTAAATAAACTCACTTCTTTGACCAGACTGACGAAAGGGAGAATAGCTCTAGGGTGGATTAATGATGTTGTTATTACATCTTTGTCTAACATAAAGCTTTGTCCTTATTTAGGGTCTAAATTCAGGAAGGCATTTAGGATGTTTAAACTAGCTAGCTTATATCAGCAATCATCGCAATAATAAATTTAGTACTACACTTTGATAAATGGAAGTTCCTGATATGGTGTATGCTAGGAAGATATAAATTAAAGGTCTTTTTTTTAAATTAAAAATTTGAGTGCATTTGACTATATCTCACCTGATGGTAAGTGACAATGTAGTCAAGGATGGTACATGCAAACTCAAATAATGCCTATTCACTCGCCTTGAAGATCCCCAAATTGCAGGAGTCGGGAAACACAGACGCATTACTCCAAAGCTACTTATGAAGAAATGTATCTCACATTTTATTATTTTTAGGATTAATTTGTAAGTGCTTGCTGTGCCCCTTACTTAGATAAAATATATTTATATAAAAGTTAAGTTCAATTGAAATTAAATGGAAAATCAAACAACTACCCCAGGATTAAAAACTTTTAATAAACACACTGTGATATGTAAATGGGTAACAACAAAACAAAACAACAATCAAATTGTGTGTGATTATTAGGTTTTACATGTAACTTTTAATTAAAATCATTTAACTTTTTAACTACTTTACTTAACTTAACTTTTAACTTTTTAAGTTACATCATTTTAGCTTATGGCTTATGATACTCTGGCGATAATGGAATAATGATAGTCTTATGGGGCAGTGACAGTTTTCACAAAAAAATCTAATCTTATATTAGGGTACAATGTACTTTAATTTCAATGTTCCTGGCATTTACCATAGTTGTATAATTTCCTTCTTAATAAATTAAATTAATTTGTTTTTCAGGTGTAACGTTGGACATGCATCAACCTGCAACACAGTGGGACAAACCGCTGGATTTTTCTTGGGCTATGTCTTATTCCTTGCGCTAGAATCTCCATACTTTTGCAACAAATATCTACGCTCTATACCTGAGGAGACTGGTCTGGTCACACTAGCTAGTTTCCTCCTGATGTGGGGTTGGGTGTTCATCGTGTTTACAACTCTAATAGCTGTATTTAAGCATGAAGCTGCAGAGAAGGAGGACAAAAACGTTACCCAGGCTAGGGGTATGAGTGATATTGTGACTGCATACAAACAGCTGTATACTATTGTTAAACTGCCATCTGTAAGGACACTGACTCTGGTGCTATTTACTGCAAAGGTAAGTTTTATGCCATATTTTTGCTGCATGTTCTTTATTTCCATTCTTTGCTCAGCTAGTTTTGTTTGTGATCATTTCCTTTTTTAAATACAACAAATTGAAGGTTGTTATTGTATTGCATGCAGTTCCAAGTTCCAAGACGATTTTTTAGATACTAACCCTTTATTTTATTGATAAATTTCAGCTGGGATTCTGTGCAAGTGATGCCGTATCAGGGCTAAAACTGGTTGAGGCTGGTGTGCCCCGGGAAGATCTGGCGCTTTTAGCCGTTCCCTTAGTTCCAGTCCAAATCATTATGCCTGTGGTAAGTCACACTATGGTTGCGGCCCTAGGATAGCACCACTGCACCACCCTATCGCTTACCGAGAGTGTGGTAAGAGGCAGCTAAAATAACAAACTGGAGGATGGGCAGCAGCATCCTTTCCGCGTACTGTGCAACCACAACAACCTCTATCTTGTGGCTGAAGTCATCATCACATCAACCAAAGCAGGCAGATTAGCAACTGTGATGATGATTAGAGACAGTAATGTTAAACTTCAGAAAAAGGCTTTTGAAAAGTTCATTTACCTTAGTTTTTTTGTCGGTGCCATTTCATCATCATATCAGCCGAAAATCGTCCACTGCTGGACAAAGGCGTCCCCCAAGGATTTCCACGACGACCGGTCTTGCGCTGCCCGCATCCATCGGTTTCCCGCGATCTTCACCAGGTCGTCGGTGACATTTACAGACGTAATTCTCAGTTTCTTGTTTATTCTTTACTGTCAAATGCTATGGTAGAAAGTGGCTATCGCCGTGCCACCTACAGTCAACTATGACACCAGCCCAGACCTGGATCGTCCATTACGCAGCTTAGGCAACTGACTAGGAGCCCCGCATCAACTCGGGGCCCCGTGACCTGAGAAACTTTTGTTTTTTTAAAATAGTTTTCGAGTGAAAAAATATTTTCATCTCTCCTGTTCGGAAAGTTTAATTTTTATGAGTAGATAGCCGGGTGGAACATTGCTTTTCCATCCCTAGGGTAGAAAGTATTTCCATCCCTAGGGTGGAAAGTATTGTCATCCCTAGGGTGAAAAGTATTTTTTTTTATTGCCAGCCACGGAGTCGAACTAAGAGGTTTTCATATATCTAAACACAGCTATACATTAAACGACGGGTTTATTACGATCTACAGATTGATATTAAATCATTTTATAGTTGGTCTATATTTTTCACAATTACAGAAGATTAAAATTTAAAATCATTCCTCTATTCTGCTGCGCGCCATAATGCCATGATAACATGACACTTGTTTTTCAATTTTCGGCATGGCCACCTTGATGCACGTCGTGACCAACTCGATTAGTTTCAATCTAGACGGCCGTGGCAAGCGGCCATTGCGAAAAGGTTGGAGGTTGGACATAGGTAAAATAGGTAATATTTTATATCATATAAACAGTTAAATTACAATAAATACATTTCCTCATAGTCGAAATGAAAAGTAGAGTGTTTAACTCGGGTGAAATGACCCATTTCACCCTCGAACTATTGGCGCTCTCACTTCGTTCGAGCGCCAGAAATATCTCGAGTGAAATGGGTCACTTTCTTCCCTTGATTAACAATCTACTATTGTATAAAACAAGCCCTCAATGACAATATTATTACATTGTTTTTTTTGTATTACATCATCATATTTCAGTACACTTCAGAACACATTATAAACAACCTCTCTCTCGTATACACAATAAGATAATATTATATTTTATCGCCGTGATTTTCACGGAGACTAATCAGAGGACGGTACGGCCATAGGTAGCAGCTTTTTAACGCAACGCGCATTAAAAACTCTGCATTGTGATGCACACATACAGAATTCAAATACTGAAACTTGCTTGCCTGTGCTAGACATGCTGTATGCAGAATTATCACGGCACTAGAAGCTTTACACATCAGCTCATATATACGTCCCCACCGAGGGGCTCGAGCCTACCCTGAATTAGGTCAATCAGGCCTTAGTCGCAAACGCGGGCCCAGTGCGGGTTGGTCAAATTAACTTACAACCTTCGATTTTCTTCGCAGGCGTGTGCAGGTTTCCTCACGATGTTTTCCTTCACCGTAATAGCGTCGGATAAACGTACATATGAGATCGAAATTCAAAAATCCATAGGTACGTGGCAGGACTCGAACCGCGACCAACCGGATAGGAGGTAGCGGCCCGGCCCTTGCTGATGCGCCACCGACACCGACTAGAAGCTTACCGGGAAATTAGTTCTCTGTTTGGATTTCTAACAGATTTCTGGACAAACTCCAACGCTGAAATTGGAGAGGCTTTTACAAAGTTTAGGGAGTTTATTCCGAGGACATTAAGCGTGAGTTAAAGACGAGACGATGCAGTTCAAGTTCCTTATCTTACAATTAGTTACGAGGATGATGAACTGATTTTTGGTAATGAAGCATAATCAACTTTCCCAAATTTAATGACAGAATTGCAAATGTATAGAAGTCTGATGGTTACATATGCCACAGGTGAACGTAACGAAATACGCACATATTCTTTTGTTTATTTAAAAGACTGCATTAAAATTCAACCCCTCTTTTTTACCAATCGGGTAAAAATATATCCTATGTCACTCACGGGATCAACACAAATCCAACGAGACCTCGCACTCCAAAATCCATCAAGCCGTTTAAGCTACAGAGCGTGCCAAAGAGAGAAGTATACATACATACATACATACATATATATAAATAAAAGATTATCACCTGGGGTCTGTAATCTCACGAGATCGCAGATCGCAGTACTAACAGCGTAGCCCTCCACAGTCACCGTATACATCATTAAGGGAATCTTTGTGCAAAATTTCAGCTTTCTAGGTCCTACTAGGCTTCGGCCTGGGCGTTGATGAGTCAGTCACTGGGACTAGACTTTTCTATTTACGCTACATACATACAGATTACGCTGTTTCTACCCGACTACCAGAAGGAGGGTTATGTTTTCCAAGTTTATAAATAAGGTACCTCCCATACAAATTGAATAATGTTAAGATGCTTCTGCAAGAAGGTGTGTTCTCTTTATGTACTCTTCGTACACTTTATGTGTAAAGCATTATATCACGAGATCGCAGACCCCAAATTATAATCTATATTATATATAAAAATGAATCCCTATTTCCCTTGGTCACGGCATCACGCGTGAACGGCTTGACCGATTTCGCTAATTCTTTTTTTGTCGAGTTCGATAATGTCAGGAGAAGGTTCTTATGTAGGGTAGGGTAGGGTAGTGTAGTTTAGTGTAGTGTAGGGTAGGGTAGGGAAAGCTAGGGTAGTGTAGTGTAGGGAAGGGTAGGGTAGGGTAGTGTAGGATAGTATAGTATAGTGTAGTGTAAGGTGGAACGTAGTTCGCCATGACAGCTATAGTCTTTTATAATCGGACTCGCACATTAAGAATTATTGGGAAAAATCCCCACTGCTTGTTTACCTTACCTGTGACGCTTTATTTGTCAGATGTTAGCGAAACACACGACGGGACCGGCGCCGCTGTCGCTGTGGCTGCGCGCGTTCGGGCCGCGCCTGCTGGTGGGGCCGCTCGTGGCCGCGCTGGTGGCGCTCACGCCGCGCCTGCTGGCCGACTCGGGGCCCTCGTACTTGTACCTGTTCGTACTGCTGTCGCTGTACATGTTCCATCAGGTATGCAAGTGCACTTCCAAATGTTTTGTGGCAAAATGTTGGCCTTACAATGTTTGATCGAGTCTATATACAGGTGTAACAAAATTCATCATCATCATATCATATCAGCCGAAGGAAGTCCACTGCTGGACATAGGCCTCCCCCAAGGATCTCCACGACGACCGGTTCTGTGCTGCCCGCATCCAGCGGCTTCCCGCGACCTTCACCAGGTCATCGGTCCACCGAGTGGGAGGCCTGCCTACACTACGCTTTCCGGTGCGTGGTCGCCACTCCAGAACTTTACTGCCCCAACGGCCATCTGTTCTACGAGCAATGGGCCTGCCCACTGCCACTTAAGTTTAGCAATTCTGAGAGCTATGTCGGTTACTTTGGTTCTCTTACGGATCTCCTCGTTTCTGATTCGATCACGCAAAATTACCTGAAACTATTTTAACTGGTGCTTCTACCCATGAAACTGAACAACTTTCCTTAAGAAACCCATAGTCAAATCTCAATAAAAATTTTGAACTTCCCATACTAAATTGGCTGATCAGCTGATCGTGTTATTATGAGAGCCAATTTTTTTTTTGCGATTTGACCATGGGTTCCATGGGGAAAGTTGTTCAGTTTCATGGGTAGAAGCACCAGTTAAAATAGTTTCAGCTAATTTTGTTAGACCTTATCTAATTTTGTTAGACCTTATATACAGGGTGTAACAAAATTGGTGATGTAGGTCCCGTCAACTGGGGCTTCTACTCATCATACTGAACAACTTTTATGCATTTTAATTTTTGTGCATTTTTACAGGGAGGGTCCAAAATTTTTTTTGAGATTTGACTGGGTTCCTTGGGGAAAGTTTTTCAGTATGATGAGTAGAACCCCCAGTTAACGGGACCTACACGATTTTTTTACACCCTGTATAAATGTATCTAACCTTACTTAATCTAACTTGTCTAAATACGTAATTGATCAACATTTGTTATGTTTGTCTAGTATTCCTTTGAAAAAAAACATATTTCACAGATTGTTATCCAAATTCTGACATCTGTTTTTATATTTTGTTTATTTAAGTAGGTACCTTGTACCTAACATAAAATATTTGTATGCTACTTCGCCGAACATACAGGGAGGGACTCGGGGAACATATTTTTATCCGAAAAGGGAGGGTATGTCTGTTTCTTTTGCTGAGCCTATAGCCTCAACGGCTTGATGGATTTTGGAGTGCAAGGTGTTGTGTTGTTCAATTGGTCTGGATCCCCGAGTGACAATTGATCCATTTTTACCCAACTGCTCAAAGAGGACACTTTTTATGCTGCCAGGTTCTTTATTGTAATTAAATTGGTTAGAATTTAGATTGTTTAACACCCTATAAGTATTCTGTATGTTACAAAAACAAATAAAATTTGATTTTCACTTCTCATGCTCGTAAAGTTGTTATTTATGTCGAGTCGAATGCATAAAATGGTTTTTCATTCTCTTGTGCATAAAGTAATTTCTTCTTTTAAGATTAACAAGTAGGCCTTTAAGCTACATTCACAATTACATTCACAATACGCCTCAGTTAATAGATATGTTTTTATGAGATTTAATTACGATATATGTATTACCACAGTATTACAATAAAGCGGTTTACAGTAGCGCAACGAATGTACTTACGCAGAGCAACGGAAGGGTACTTGCGGGGTAGCGGGCGGCGGGGCACAGCCTGGCAAACTCTAAGTACCTACGACGCCGGTGGCGCACCGTGCGACTTCAAAGGTGTTGTGCTACAGTAAGCTATATCGTAATACTGTGGTATTACTATCTAAGTACAAACTTAAGATTAATTCGGGCGTGCATTTACGTAAAAAACAAATAACGCATATATTTATAACTTGGCATTAAGAATTTGACCATAGTCAAACGTCACAAGTTGATATTTAAAAAAAAATAAGAAAGATTGTTTGGCGGGGAACTAATTGTACGTTAAAACTAGCCAAAACAGTGTCTACGAGTAGTGACGATCAAATAAAGATTTTTTATCCTTGCAATCGAAGTGAAAAGCAACGTGTAAAACTCGAGCATAATAGTTATTTGTTATACAAGAGAGCAAAGTTGCTTTTTAACCGCGTGCTTAATTCTGATGACCGAGCAAGCAAAGGTTTCTAAAATTGAATCACGAGCGCAGCGAGTGATTCAAAACTTAGAATCCTGAGCGTTAGCGAGGGAATCAAAAGAGCACGAGGTGAAAAATCTTTGCACTCGAGTGCAACACGTAACTTTTCATTCCACCTCAGCGAGGAAATGACAAAATGCAAAAAAAAAACACATTTGCGCATTACAAACAGTTTCAGTCAATTCTGTTGGCGTCAAATAAACTTCATCGTCGCTATAATCACTTATTTTAGTTTTTTCATTTGTTTTCAAGTTTCTTGTTTTTAACCTTAGGTTTTAACAATATAACGTGAAAAGAAAATGGCGCGAGCAAAGCAAATTAAAAAAAAAGTACACCAAGAAGGTTCCGAGTCGGAGTTTTTAACAAATTAAAAAAGATTGTATGATAAATTCGGCACCATGGAGGTAGAAGTAAATAGGTTTATTAATGTTTTGAATTCACAAACTTAGTGCACACGATGTTCTAAATTCAATTTACTTTTCCCCTCAAGCGAATAAAAACGGCTTGTATTTTTGCAAAAATACAATTTCCGAGATGGGGGGATAAAAAACGCATTTTTACCCTCCACGTGACTATCCACCCTCGCCGTACCGGATCGGGTGTCTAGTCTATACGAACGTCTCAGTTAAAATGGCTCGTTTTATGCTCTTGTTGTACAATCTACTATTTGTATACATAATATTAAAGTATTTTTCTGTATCTAAGCTCACTAATTACTTACCTTTATATATATTCTTTCCAGACCTGCCTATACTGCATGTTCGTGGCAGTGATGGCGTTCTTCGCCAAGGTGTCGGACCCTTCAGTGGGCGGCACGTACATGACGCTTCTCAACACAGTGTCCAACCTGGGCACCAACTGGCCCAACACCCTGGCGCTGTGGGCCATAGACCACCTCACGTTCAAGACCTGCTCACTGCCAGAGCTGGGTGATAATACGTGCTCATCAACGCTGGAGACAGATGTAAGTTTTAAGATTTATCTAAAAGAGATCTTTTTTCTTAAAAAAATATCGACAATATTACTATTTTTTATACACAACTAGTGGATGCCCGCAGCTTGGCCCGCGCAGATCCCGATTTTTGCGGTTCCCGTGGGAATTTCCCAAAATCCTTTCTTAGCGGATGCCTACGTCATACATAACATCTACTTGCATGCCAAATTTCAGCCCGATCCGTCCAGTGGTTTGGGCTGTGCGTTGATAGATCACTATGTCAGTCAGTCAGTCACCTTTGAGTTATACATATTTAGATTGGAAGGATGACTACATAAAAAATAATTTATGAGCTATTTTTCACACAATTGCCTCCCTACCCAAATTTCAATCAACCTTACCCACTTTGTTTTCTATCAAGTCTTCAATTTTTGATTGCTTTTAATCACAAAATGAGCAGGTACTTATTTGTGCAAGCGGTACGTCCAATATTTGGATAGAAAACTGCATTTTATGTTAAAAGCATGCCGCTTGGCACAGTGATAGTTGTGACCCTTTAGAAGTATTTGGCCCGTAGTGATTGTTGATTCGCCCGTTAGGGGGTGAACTACTCCTTTGAATTGTAAAAATTGCTATTCTTAACCGATATTGACAATTAAGGAGTCATTTTCGTATGATTTGAGGTCGCGGAATTGAAATTTGATCATTCGAATTGCGGTTTTGGTAAGTTAAGAGTTTTTTTGGTCCACAAATTTAAAATAACAAAAATTCATAAAATAACCAAATTAGGGGCAATTTCTGGATTGCGCTGAATCGAAATAAATCATCCATCAGAAAAAAAAATAATGGCGTTTTATAAAGGGGTATACCCCTTTTTTAAATTATTGCTGTCGTTTTTGAATAATTCGATACTGCTAAGCATGAGTACAAGGTTATTTTTCATATTAACTTAAATGAATCCTGGAAATATTAAAAATGCAAGTGAAAATATATTTTTTATTTTCAACAATATGGCCCCAGATTCACAGTTAATTCTATCTTTTCATGAAGAGTTTCTCTGAAAAAGAAAAATAGGCTTAAATAGATTTACATTTTTTTTACTAAATGAAGAAGAAAATTGTAGCAACTTATGCCTGGTTTGTGCAAGAGCCTTTACACATTTTGCAAGCGGGGGTGCACGGGTGGTGGAGCTGGTGGCACTTGTATCACTGAGTCTCGCAGTTGGTGCTACAGCTGCACTTGTGCAGGGCCCTGCACTGCCCAAATAGTCGGCTCATCAGTCTAGACAGGGTGCCACTTGCCGTCCTGCAGTGCCCAGCCCCCGTAGGTACTCCGGCGAGGGTGGTCCCCCCCCCCCCATTTTTCTCTAAAATTTATTTCTGATGACTTCTTTTGTTTCCAGAAATTGACTAATTTGGCTAATGCATGAATTTTTATATTATTTAAAATTTCGGACCAAAGAAACGCCCTTGAGCTCTTAATTATCCAAAATCGTAATTCGAATGATAGAAATTACTTCAAATTCTACTTCGGCTACCTCAAATTATGCGAAAGTGACTCCTTGATTGTTAATATCGGTTAAGATTAGCATTTTTCACAATTTAAGGAGTAGTTCACCCCCTGGTGAGAGACATGATGCTTTTTAACTATTACCACAAAATAAGATCCCGCTACTGTAATTGTAACAGCATTTTAAATAGAACTATGTTTTATGGTATTAGACAATCTGGAAATGAAAATCTAAATTACGATGAAGATACTAAAGATTTAACTGAGCCTATTACTAATATCAAAAACGCAAAATTTTTTCGTCCCAATTCTACATCAAAACATCCAGAGCATTCAAAACAAAATAGGAATTCTGGAGGTAGCTTTAACAGAGCTTCAGGAAAATGACAAATATCCAGAAGTCGTCTGCCTTTCTGAAACCTTTCTACAGGCAGGGAGTGAAAGTAATATCAGAGTGCACGGATATGAAATGGCTTCATTATATTATAGAAAAAACAAACAAAAAAGAGGGGGTGTCTGTATTTTGGTAAAAAAAGGTCTTACTTACAACGAGCTAACGTACTTGAAAGAAATTTCCAGCGACTTTTGTTTTGAATGCTGTGGTATAAAAATTCCTAAAAATAACCTTATAATTATTTGTATTTACAGAACACCAAATAAACAAAATGTTAATATTGATGTCTTTTTACAAAAACTTGAAGAACTACTTTGGAAATTATCACAGAACTCAAAAAATAGATTTGTAATTTTGGGAGATTTAAACATTAATATACTAAACAACAATAGAACCACTACCAAATTTCAAGACATCTTGAATAATTATAACTTGACTTCACATATTTCTGAACCAACAAGACAGAACTCTTGCATTGACCTCATAATTAGTAATATGGACAACGCTAGTGGAGAAGTAATTCCCCTAGGGCTTTCAGACCACAACACAGCTCAGATAATAAATATTCCTGTTAAAAATAAACAAACCCCCATGTCTAGTTATTTCGTAGTAAAAAGAGATTACAATCAGGAAAACCAAAATAAATTTCGTGAGTGTTTAGCCAGTTTATCTTTCTCAGAGATTTATGAAGTTTCGGAAGTAAATGAAGCATATGACATTTTTTATAAATTAATAAAATTATTTTACGAACTATGTTTTCCCAAATTTATTATTAAAATAAAACCTGGTAAGCGCACACCAGCTTGGATAACGACAGGAATAAGAAAAAGTTGCCTGACTAAAAGAAAGTTAAGATTTAAATACTATAAAGAAAAGACAAAACTTAATAAAACTTATTACATAAAATACACTAGAATGTTGAGGCGTTGCATCGATGCTTCGCAAAAAAATCGTAACAATACATACATATTAAGATCTAACAATAAATGCAAGGCATCTTGGAATATAATAAAAGGTGACAAAAATATGATAAGAACGATCGATGAATTACAATTTGATAACGTTTTAGTAACTGACCCAAAAGATATAGCTGAAAAATTAAACAATTACCTTATTAATCTAACTAATAATAATAGTGACAATAATCCAAATAACGGCAACACAAATAAAACAACTATTAAAAATACAATCTGTCTTGATCCTTATATTACAAATGAGATTAAAAACATCATATCGGCACTCAACAACACTAAGGCGGAAGGTTTTGATGAAATATCAACACAAGTGATGAAATACTGTAAAAATGAACTAGCTCCTGTACTGACTTACTTAATCAATCTCTCCTTTGAAACTGGATGTTTTCCCAACCTCCTTAAAACTTCGGTAATTAAGCCTTTATACAAAAAAGGAAATAGATCAGACCCGAAAAATTATAGGCCTATCACGCTAATACCTATCATATCGAAAATATTCGAAAAAGCAATGCATAAGAGAATAACAGAATTTGTTACTAAATATGAAATTATAAGTAAGGTGCAATATGGATTCCAGTCAAAAAAATCCACTTCTTTGGCATGTTATAATCTTATAAACCAAGTTACAAGAGCTTTGAATGTGAAAGAAAGGGCAACAGTAGTTTTCTTTGATATGACAAAGGCGTTCGATTTCGTTTCGCATCGAATACTTTTACGAAAACTAGATAATTATGGAATAAGAGGGCCCGCATTAAAATGGCTATCTTCATATCTAGAATATCGGAAACAATGTGTAGAGATTTCAAGACTCAGCAAAGACTTAGTTTTAACAGCTCATAGATCTGAATTAAAATTTAACCATTATGGGGTACCCCAAGGTAATATTTTAGGACCTCTACTTTTTAATCTCTATATTAATGACCTTCCTAACGTGACTAAATATGATTGCACTCTATTTGCCGACGATGTGTCTATTGTTGTAACTTCTAATAAAATTATTGACATAAAAACCTATGAATATGACATCATAAATACTATTAATTTAATCGTTGACTGGCTGCATAGTAATAATTTACAATTGAATTTAAATAACACAAACTACATGCAATTTGTTAAACACCGTGAAAATGTTGACAAGATTAGTTTGAATCACAATGGACACTTTCTTCAACAAACACATGAAAGTAAATTCTTAGGACTAATTTTGGATGATTTATGTAATTGGAAGTCACATACAGAGAGCGTCTGTAACAAGATAAATAGCTATATTTATGTTTTAAGTAGACTTCGAAGAGTAACTTCTCAATATGTCGTTCTGTCTGCATATTATGGCTTTGTTCATTCTGTACTCGCATATGGCCTCTTGTTGTGGGGCAACAGTACTGATTCTCCTAGGGTTTTCATAGCGCAGAAAAAGTGCGTTAGGGCTATGTGCGGAGTAGAACCAGATGAGCCATGCAGACCTCTTTTTAAAAAGTTGGGCATATTATCACTTCCATCGATGTACATATATACCATAGGTAATTTTGTTAAATCAAACAATCATTTATTTCTTAAAGCAGGAGACATTCATTCCCGTAATATTAGAAATCCAGATCGATTGGTTTATGAAGTGAGACCTTTGACCACAATGTACCAAAAAAATTGTCATGCTATGTGTGTCAAAGTATATAATGCGCTTCCAAGTGAAATAAAAATCTTACCACAACCACGCTTTCGTAAAAACCTCAAAAAATGGCTTAAGGAAAAAATATTCTATTCAATCAAAGAATTACTTGAACCAAACACTTGATTATTCTGTTGATGTCAAATCATGATAAGAAAACGATTTTCATTTTCATTTTGTTTGCTTTTTACATGAATGCCATAATTTATATTTACTTTTTTTTTTTTTCTTAAATTTTTGTATGTCGTACTAATGACTAAATGTGCTGAACCTCACTATGTTTGTAAGATCTATTGTATTTACCACATTTACTGCAATAAAATATCTTTATCTTTATCTCAAAAATCACCCCCTAAAGGGCGAATCATTACTACGGGCCAAATCTTTCTAAAGGGTTATAACTACCACTTTGCCAAGCGGCATGCTTTTAACAAAAAAATAGTTTTTTGCGGTACGGCTAGTAGTATAAATGACACTGACAATCAATGACGTCAATCATCTGTTTATTTTAAAAAGATTTCGAACATTTTTAGAGCAAGATGTCGTTTTTGACGGATGATAAAAAGTACTATCATGACGTGACTAGCAGTCATCATCCCAATTGATAAAGCCCTTCGCATCGTTTCACCTGATGGTAAGT
Source organism: Coleophora flavipennella (assembly GCA_947284805.1). NCBI lineage: Eukaryota > Metazoa > Arthropoda > Insecta > Lepidoptera > Coleophoridae > Coleophora > Coleophora flavipennella. Next base: position 2,186,697 of record OX369270.1, on the reverse strand, counting down.
GACGACGATGTCGAAGATGGAAGAGGGTTTACCCAGATTCCCCAATGAAATGGGAAATGGGCTTTATCTTCATGCAGAAACACACCAATGGTGTTAAAATTTATATTTGGCGGTAAATAAGACGATGGAAGCTAGCCAGGCGGGTGTACAAAACACCGTACCACCGATCAAACCCATTCTCAGAAAATTAGACCCCGCCGAGAATCGAACCTGTGACCTCCTGGTGTGAAGCAAGTGTCCTAACCACTACGGCACAGAGTTAGTATTTTATTTATTACTGCAGAAATTACACATTTTTAAATGATTAAGATCTGTTCGTCTGTTTGTTGTGTTTGCTGTTGGTTATTGGGCTATTAAAAAACATTTAATTACCATAGAAATACCTTATAATTTTTTTCACGTCAAGCTTCATCCAAAACCTATCTTGCAGTGACGTAAAGTTTTTTTTTTTTTCTAGCTGTGCAAAAGTAAAGGCGGAACATGCGAAGTGCGAATAGACGGGTTCTACATAGAAACAGCTATTTGCGTCGTGATTGGGTTCCTGTGGCTGCAGTGGGGCCGGCCCACCATACACCGGCTGCAGCGCCTGCCGCCCGCCGCCTGGCAGATCCGCCGCCTGGACAGATAAGACTGATAAACCATTGGATAGCTGAATTATTGTTACTAGTTTAATTATATTGTCGACTCACAATAACCTTTTGCGCGCACCGCCTGCGCTACGGCAGGCCTCCCACTCGGTGGACCAACCTGATGAAAGTCGCAGGAAGCTGCTGGATGCGGGCAGCGCAGGACCAGTCGTTGTGACAACCCTTGGGGGAGGCTTTTGTCCAGCAGTAGACATCTTGGATGATATGATGATGATGATAATAATGAACGATCCTTCCACTGGGGGTCTATCTGAATCACGTAAGAGTAATTTAAGGTGGGATGGAGGGGGGAGAGGAGCTAATGAAACTGAAAACTTTTCCCAATTTTTGTGAATTCGGTCAGGTCCCTTTGGGGAAAGTGTTCAAATTCATGAGCAGAATCCGCCCCACTTAAATTATTTTCAGGTATTTCAGAAGGACCCTACATGTCATATACTACACCCCATAAATTATATAAGTGAGACAATCTTTTGCAGTGCTACGAATACGAGAAAAAATATCTATTTGCCAGGAAAAGGAAAGGGCGTCTGCTCATATTTGGTAGAATCGTGAATTTATTTACATTGATGCCAATATTTACGTAACTAACAATAACTAAATCTAATTATATCATTCCCATTCATTCGGAATTTCCCTACGCGACCGAATTAAAAATGAGGAGATCCGCAGGAGAACCAAAGTAACCGACATAGCTCACAGAATCGCTAAACTGAAGTGGCAGGGGGCAGGGCACATAGCTCGTAGAACAGATGGCCGTGGGGGTAATAAAGTTCTCGAGTGGTCACCGCGCACCGGAAGACGTAGCGTAGACAGGCCTACCACACGGTGAACCGACGAACTGGTGAAGGTCGCGGAAAGCCGCTGGATACGGGCAGCGCAGAACCAGTCGTCGTTGATATCCTTAGGGGAGGCCTTTGTCCAGCTGTGGACGTCTTTCGGCTGATACGATGATAAATGAATTCATATAGAACTCAGTTATTAAAATTATACAGGGTGATTTTTTATTCGCTGAATAACAGCAAATGGTAGAGCACACGCATAAAACTGATCAACTTTTTCCAAGGGGCCTCTACTATCGCAGTTTAAAAATGTTACTCTATTTACAAACTGTATGAAGACTTTTACTCCGTCGTATAAGTTTCCTGGGAACAGTCATTCAGTTTAATGGGTAGAGTCTAATATTTAACACTTTTCTAGTTATTATTAATTATTTATTAAAGAATAGTAGTTTATGAAACTGTTGCATTATTAGCGGTATTAAAACACCAGTTTAAGTTCAAAAACTGAGCTTTGGCGAGTATTTCTTAATCCTATACTTTAGGGAAACAGCTGTGAAACTCTGTTTTCGCACAAAAAGAAAATCATTTAGTTTTCTATTAGCTACTCGACAACAGATGGCGCCACGTGACTAGACAGCGAGCAAAGCTCGGTCGCCCAGCTGCTTAACAACAAACAGATGGTGCTATATTGTTGCCTCACATTGAGCGCTCAGGTAACCGGAGATTGGTCCGACAAAAAGCAAGTCTCTTTCTTTCCTATACAATCTGACTAAGATAGATTGAAAACAATGAAATCTCCATCTCTGTGACTTTGCATAGAAAAGAGAGGGACATGCGTTTAACCTCCAATTCCCGGACCGCCAGGTCTGCGGCAACGCCAAAGCTCGGTCACCCAGGTACTAACTGTTAAAATTAGTGTAGCTGAAGGTGTCGTAGAGAAAGTTTCCAGATAGCTAATATTTTTTTTTTATTGATTTGAAATGTGAAAAATTGAGAACAGACGCTACTCTCTAGGACACTTATACAGGGTGTAACTAAATTGGTGTAGGTCCCGTTAACTGATACTTCTACTCATCATACTGAACAACTTTTGTTCTACGACTTTGCTGAAATCGCAAAAAAAAATCACTCTTCATACAAATTGATCAGCTGACTGACCAATTTTGCACATTTTTGTATGAAGGGTACAAACTTTTTTTGAGAATTGATTATGGGTTCCTTGGGGAAACTTGTTCAGTATGATGAAAAGAACCCCCAGTTAACGGGTCCTACACCAATTTTGTGACACCTGTATAAGAAAAATACACTTATTTGCTGGAGCCAATATTGTAAGAGGCTTTCTAGGCTTGCAAACACGAAGGATTTCTGTACGCCTTATTGAATCAGCGAATAAAAAGTCACCTACACTGTATAATCAGTCTGTCCATCAATGCAGGAATCGTGTACATTGTAATTGTGCTTGGAATGACAAAAACATCCTCTTCCACTCTTTCCTGCCTGATGCAGTTACGGCTTGCTTACTTGACTACACCATTTGGTAGATAGATTCGTATGTGATGGATGGATGACACAAAATAATACTTATGTGTACCATTCAGAGATTTAGGGGTACTAACAGAGCGATGTCTGAGCGGGCACTACGCAGAGCAACGAAATTCGAAGCAACTGAGAAGTAGTCACGTCCCGCTGTAACGTCAATTTATTAACCAAAATTGTGTTAGTTTTTTGCGACTGTTAAAATACTTGTCAAATTTGATGCCATGACGCCAGTGTTGTTCCAATATTCTTATGGATGTTATATATAACGCGCAAAACAACATAATAATATGTTAACATTTATTTATTTTAATAAAACTATGTAGTATGTATGTCGCAGCTATTACGTAGAATCCGCCGGAATCCAAAATGGCGCGCTGAATGGCGCCGGATTCTAAAACGGCGACGTTTTGTGGAGCGGCGGATTTTGCGCCGCTTTGTAAACTATGTACTTACTGAGTAAAAAACTGATGATTTCTTATTCTGCGAAACATTCTGCATCAAACCTGATCGAACCTAACATCGCTCGCTTCGCTCGCTCATTTAAAATATGTTACTCAGTAGTTTTACACAAAGCGGCGCCTAATACAATGCGGCGTACTTTCTTTCAGCTGAATTGCAATCCGGCTAAACGTGATGTCGCCGCATTCAAAAAACGCCGCCATTTTACAATCCGGCGTTGTTCGGCGCGCTGTTTTGGAAACGGCTAATTCTACAATATGGCTTCCACATGTACATAAGATTGCACGTTGGGTTGTTTCCATTCGGTTTTCGAAATAATAGTAAGTTAAGTATTGTGATGATTTGTTGAAAGTGTTATTTTAGAAAATGTTATAGGTAATTTAAAAACCATTATATTACTAAGTGTGTTGTATATTTATATATTTTAATATTTCTAATTTAAATCCCCCAGTATTTTGCGAGTAATTGTATATATAATTTATTAAATTATAAAATAGAAATAATGAATACAGGGAATAAAACTCCAGAGGTGCATTCGTTGCATTTAATTAGTTATGTACATACACATTAACACTTAACCTCTAACAACAATAAATATTTTCATATAATTTAACGTGTTGACGTTATAAATATTTGCATTAAAATAACATGGAAATATTTTCTACAAATACTTGCTGCATTTGTTCCAATATGTGTGTGTGTGTATAGTACATATTTATAAGTAAATAAGACATTCCTTTCTTTAAAGGTATAATTATCATTTGCTCAAACACTTAATATAGACATCTCATATAAAATTAACTAATTAATGCAAATAAAAATGTAACGGAAGTTCATATTTTAAACAGATAAAATCACAAGGAATATTTGTGCTTAAAGATTACATATCGTAAGCTAAATCAGCAAAAATAGGAAGCTGGAATGTAAATTCAACTCCACCTGTTTTCATTGGTAACTCTGCATTATTAAGTTATCAAAGTTCGTTGGCAGTTTATGACTAGAAAGAATGTAAATTTAACTCCACCTGTTTTCATTGGTATCTCTGCATTATTAAGTTTTCAAAGTTCGTTGGCAGTTTATGACTAGACAGAATGTAAATTCAACTCCACCTGTTTTCATTGGTACCTCTGCATTATTAAGTTGTCAAAGTTCGTTGGCAGTTTATGACTAGACAGAATGTAAATTCAACTCCACCTGTTTTCATTGGTACCTCTGCATTATTAAGTTGTCAAAGTTCGTTGGCAGTTTATGACTAGACAGAACACCACCTGTTTTCATTGGTACCTCTGCATTATTAAGTTGTCAAAGTTCGTTGGCAGTTTACGACTAGACATAATTTGAAATGGTGAAATTTTAAATGATTTCTTATGTTGCTACTGAAGTAAAACTTCTTCAACTTAATTGCAATAATACGGCCGTCAGCTAATTTGCTTCTAGCAATATCGCGTATCTCCGCATAGTACAATAATCGAGCTCGAAGGATCATAATTTAACCATTTCTTCATTTTTGTCAATCAAAATCATATTTATCCAGTTTAATTTAGTCACTAAAATAATACTTAAATTAAGTTTTATTAAACAATTAATGGTTTAATTTAATTAAACAAAGGTGTGTTAAATTAAATGCACCATGAATTCGAGTCTGTTTTTTTTTAGTTTGATATTTATAAATTACAACTAATTCCAAGATGTATAGGGGTGTAATAAAATTGTTGTATCAGCTCGACATAATGAACAACTTATCCCATGAGACCCAAAGCCAATTCGCATAAAAAATAAGACTGCGCACAAATTGATCAGCTGATTGACCAATTTTCTGCATTTTTGTATGGTCGGTCATTTTTTAAATTGACTATCCTTGGGTGAAGTTGCGTAGTATTATAATGAGTAGTAGCACCCGTTCACGGACCCTCACCAATTTTTTTACATCCTGTATAGATATTTCCGTCTCAACAGCATTTATAATGCAGTATATTTCTATTTTCAATTGACCCTCTCTGTTTTAATAACTTTTTAACTGGACATAATAAAATAAAGTTAATATATTCATATTTTTTTTAATAAAAACTATTTATAAGTTACTTAAATACCGTAAATTTTAAAATCACACGCAGGCTTAGGTACATCTGTATATTAAAGCGTGATGCATTCATTAGCGACCTTGTATTCAACAATAACCTTTCAAAATGTAAGCTAAGACTCAATCACTTTTGTTTGTTTTTTTCCTTACTATGAGTTTACCATGTACGTGATAATTAGTCCATGTCACGCAGGAAGGTGTGGCAGTTTTGGGTTTTTGAGCTCTTATCAAAAATAGGGTTAACGCGTGTTCAATGTACAAGTGTACATACAGGGTGACTTTTAATTAGTTCTTGATAATAATAGATATGCATGTATACCCAAAGAAACTATGTCAAATCAAAAAAATTTTTGGTCCTCGATACTTAACTAGTTATTAAATCGGCAAAAATGTATAAAGGACCAAAAAAATTTTTCATATTTGCCACATAGTTTCTTTGGGAAAGTTGTTTGCAATCACGAGTACATTAATATCCCTTGCTATCTAGAACTAATTAAAAGTCACCCTATATACAGTTGTAAAATAATTGGTGTAGGACCCGTTAACTGGGGCTTCTACTCGTCATACTGAACAACTTTCCCCAAGGGACCTATAGTCAATTCTCAAAATAAAATTTGGACCCTCCGTACTAAAATGCACAAAATTAGTCGATCAGCTGATCGATGTGTATGAAGAGTAAAATTTTTTTTTGCTATTTCAGCAGTCTTAGAACAAAAGTTGTTCAGCATGATGAGTAGAAGCCCCAGTTAACGGGACCTACACCAATTTTGTTACACCCTGTATGTACGTATGCAGTGACCTCGACCAGTGTTTCGACACAATGATAGATCCTATCCTTCACTGTAATTGAGACAGGTGCATGCGTTAGGAAAAGATAGCAATATGTCGCACACGTACATGCGGAAGACAGGAGTGAAGTATTTTTTGATGAAAACAAATACCTATTAAAATATTAAATTCTAATAATAAATAAATTATATGAGCAAATTACATAATAATATAACAATAATAATGATTTAAACTTACATAAAACAAGAGATTCCGTCTTTTTACTTTCTCGACCCTGTAGTACGGTACGTACTTACGTAGGGTAGAAGAAGTGTTGTTATCGCGAGAAAAAAAGTTTTTCCAATTTTCGTAAAAAAATAACACTTATCGAAAAACATGCGTACGTCCGTAAGTTTAATCCGATTGGGACCAAATTTGGAACTTAAGATTTTTGAATTAGAGGGGTATAGTTTCAAATACCGCAACGTGTACCGTTACACCAAAAACTGTATTTTTTTTCTCAAAAACGGCCCTAACGATTTTGATAAAACTTTGCATGACGGCGTTTCTTATGTTTATCTATTACTTAGAAATAGATATGTCTGGGAAAAATCGTGTTTGTAAGGTTCTCCTACAAATGAAATTGAAACTTGCGATTTACTCACAAATGGTTGGAGCTATTGAATTGTCATGTATTTATTTTATTTTTATTCTCTATTGGTAAGCCCTTGGCATTACGAATTGGCATGTATTACGAATAAGAATATATTCGGTCATGCAATATAAATTAATCAAAATTATTTAATTCAATTTTTGTATGATAATAAATAATTTTAAAAAAAAAATTAGATAGTTTTGTGAGGGCTGTTGTTCAAAATTTTGTTTTGTTTCTTTTTTGAATAGTTTTAACAACATGTCACAACACATTTTAGAAGCGGTAAAACTAAATCTACCATTATTTTTATCTGAGTTTTTGAGCCAAACGATGTGCTCATACAACCCAAAACAAGCATTTGGGCATACTTTATACAGAGTGTAACAAAGTTGGTGTAAGTTCCGTTAACTGGGGATTTTACTCATCATACTGAACAACTTTTGTTCTATATGACTTTGCTGAAATCGCAATTAAAACATATTTCTCTTCATTTGTAGGTATTTGACCAGCTGATGGACCAATATTGTGCAGTACTATGGTTTTCTTGGAGAAAGTTGTTCAGTATGATGAGTAAACCCCCAGTTATCGGGTCCCACACCATTTGTTACACCCTGTATTTTGTGTGATGTGCATGATCCATCAATAATGAATTCAACAGGAAAACAGTCGTAATTTTAATCCCTAAATGTACGTTTTGCGTGCTGTGCACATTATGCGTTTGAGACATTTTGCTCTTTTTTTTTTATTAAAAATTTAAGTGCGTTTGACTATATCTCACCTGATGGTAAGTGACGATGTAGTCGAGGATGGTACACGCAAACTCAAATAATGCCTATTCACTTTCGCCTTGAAGATCCCCAAATTGTAGGAGTCGGGAAACACAGACGCAGGCAAGGAGTTCCACTCCATCGCTGTCCGCATAATAAATGAGGAAGCGTAACGCTTCGTGCGTATAGGCTGAATATCAACAACAAAGGGGTGGAACCTCCACCTGCGTCTCGTTGACCGAAGGTAGAATGGAGCTGGGGGAATGAGGTCGTAAAGTTCTTGAGCACACTCTCCGAAAGGAAGGGATGTTTACGAATTAATGTGCAAGCTTCATTTATAAAAGCTATTAACACGGTCGTGTCAAAACGCAATTTTGTGTTTGAAATGAAAATTGAAAATAAGCAAGTTTTTAGGGTTCCGTACCTAAAGGGTAAAAACGGGACCCTATTACTAATTCTCCGCTGTCCGTCCGTCTGTCTGTCTGTCCGTCTGTCACCAGACTGTTTTTCATCAACCGTAATAGCTAGACAGTTACAAATTTCACAGATGATGTATTTTTGTTGCCGCTATAACAACAAATACTAAAAATTAGAAAAAGAAGTCTTCATACAAAAAACGAGTTTTTTTTTAAACGTGAAGAAACTAGTTCCATCTAGTATGATGGTACGGAACTCATTGTGCGCGGTTCTGACTCGCACTTTACCGGTCTTTTTAAAGTAACATAATCTACTAACTATAATCCCTATTTAATTATCGTCCAAGTTCGTGGAATCACTGTTCTCATCCTACAATCCACCATAGACGTGGACATAAAAAGCAGACATGTAAATGCATATTGACTTTTAGTATAACCCGACCGACGGTTTAAGATCGCTCGGCGAAAGTGGAGAGGGATATTCGAGCATATGCATCTCTCTCATTTACGGAGTGAGTGAGTGAGTCAGAAAAATTACGCGAGTATCTCTCTCCACTTTCGCCGAGCGATCTTAACCCTTTCGTGAGCATTAGCAATACGTTCGCCAGGGATGCTGTGTCAATAATAATCTGTATTGACCTTAAATAAGGTTCAGTTTTCTCTTGCTCGCCGTAGTTGCGTTGCTCGTGAAAGGGTTAAACCAAGGATAAGATAAATAAGGTTGAATTGGCAATAGTCACACTTTTGTTTGAAAACCAGCGTCGCTGCCTGTCTCCCACCCATCATCTCCACTACAAAAGCAAAAATAATACATACACGAATTGCGCGCGCTAATAAACAAAACACACTTAGAACACGGGGCTGCAATTGTGTCTCATACCATTTCGAGAGTCTGTACGTTACACACAATCACATGCAAATAAAAGTTTGTACTCGTGCTTCGGATAAGTATGATTATCTAATCATACTTGTAGCGCGCCTGCCCAGCGCGCATTTCCAATCCAACCTTATTATCTGATCCGTGGGTTTAACCGTCACGCGGGCTGCATCAATCATATTTTTATTATTTTTTAATAACGTTGATTATCATCAATCAATACAATAATAATTGGTTTGTTTTGTCTACATTATTCTAAAATCTCAGTCCCTTCTAGCCAGTTCGTCGTCGCCGATGATTGGTTTGCGATCGTCGCCCTTACCGCCACGCCCGAGGCGGCCGACCCGCCTGGCCAGGGCACTGGTCTTCTCGACCGCCCCCCATCCACCGGCGCCGCCGCCCCCGCTGCCGGACCGCGACAGAAGACCCGTCACACCCTCCCCTAGCTTGCTGTGGTGTATGCCGTATAGGAAGTATAACAGTAGACCTGGAAAGGAATAGAGTTGTTGACTGAAAAATAAATTATTTACACCTCGAAAGGAATATGTTCGTTGACTGCAAATTATTATTTACACCTGGAAAAGTATAGGGTAGGTTGACAGCATCAAAATTATTGACTGCAAAATAAATTATTTGCATCTAGCAAGGAATAGTGTAGTTGACTGTAAAATAAATTATTTACACATGGCAAGGAATAGGGTATTTGACTGCAAAATACATTATTTGCACGGGGCATGGAATAGGGTAGTTGATTGCAAAATAAATTATTTACACCTGGCAAGGAGTAGGGTAGTCGATTGCAAGATAAATTATTTTACACCTAGAAAGGAATAGTGTAGTTGACTGTAAAATTACACCCACCAAAAACATCCTGTAAAAACTAGCCAAGTCTCGATTGAGCTGCTTGTTTTTCTATAAAAAGTAATGAAATCTCTAAGCAAAGCCAAGCCTAGTCTAGGGTTCTTTACTGCGATTTCTTTATTATTATGGTTAGATTTTATGTGACCTGCCGTTGAACATTCTTTATGCATATTTACTCCTTGAGACATCCAAGTCAAAGGCCAAGTCACATAAAATCTAACCATAATAATAAAGAAATCGCAGTAAAGAACCCTAGACTAGGCTTGGCTTTGCTTAGAGATTTCATTACTTTTTATAGAAAAACAAGCAGCTCAATCGAGACTTGGCTAGTTTTTACAGGATGTTTTTGGTGGGATTTCACTTATTTTTGTAGAAAACTACATTGATTCATGAACTGCGCCTTAAAAACTAGTAAATCAAAGAGTTCGGTCCTGCGACTGCATAAATAACTTTGTAACCCTATATATTTTATATGGGATTACAAAGTTATTTATGTAGTTTGTGTAACTAGAAAACTGGACCGAAATTGCAAAATGTTTGAATTTTTCCTTGCTTTATACACTAAAGACTAATTGTATTCTAAATTTGAATCTTCTATGTCGGCTAGAAGTGCCTTGGAATTTTGATGATCTGTCAGTCAGTGAGTGACAAATTAGGAAACTTTGACTAAAGTACTGGTTCAAATTGAATGAAATTTGGAATATACCGTGCTTATATGATGCCTGCTTGGGTACAGAAAATTCAGGCTTCTAGGTTTATCTACAACGAAGTTGTGGGGGGTCGAAAATGGCCTGAACTGCTTCGAGAAAAGGATGGTACGGCCGTGCCGCTTTTTTTTCTCGACTTGGCGGGGGCACTGCCGTGCCCCCAGATTACTTACACCTGGCAAGGAATGGGGAAGTTGACTGCAAAATAATTTATTTTACACCTGGAAAAGAATATGGTAGCTGCCTGCAAAATAAATTATTTACACCTGGCAAGAAATAGGGTAGATGACTGTATCAAAAGTAAATTATTTACTACTAATATATATACTGTGCTATTGTTCACTATACTACTTCACATTTCTCAACGTGCTCTAAGGGCACATATTGTACAATATACAGGGTGTAACATAAAGGTGTGGTGATACTTTAAGGTGGGCTTGTACCCATCAAACTGAACAACTTTCTCCATGGAACCCAGTCAAATCCCAAAAAAAAAATTTGGCTCTCCCATACTAACTCGATCAGCTGATCAGCCAACTTAGTATGGGAGAGCCAATTTTTTTTTGGGATTTGACTATGGGTTCCATGGAGAAAGTTGTTCAGTTTGATGGGTACAAGCCCACCTTAAAGTATCACCACACCTTTATGTTACACCCTGTATACTGTGCTATTGTTCACTATACTACTTCACATTTCTCAACGTGCTCTAAGGGCACATATTGTACAACAGAAGACCTAATGAAGGCAACACTCGAGGCGGCACGATTTTGGCAAAAGTATATCTATTGTTAAGGAATTGACACTTCCACACGAGAAGAAGACTTCTAAATAAAATTTTAAAAAACTAAAATATTGAATTTATAAGTAATAAAAATTTCAAAATTAGTACCCACATCAATGATGGTGCCTTGTTCAATAATTTTTTAAACAGTGTAGTTTTTCACAGATGATGTAAATTAAATGAACAGCAGTCAACTACCCTATAGAATATATATACTGTGCCTATAGGTTAATTATGCTTACCGGGTGACAATAAAATAATGTGTACAGCCACGCTGTGCATATTTTCTCACGAAGCCTTCACACTTCAAAGGACTGGTGAAAAATTTATAAATAATTTGGGTTTGTATGGGAGGTGCCTTATTCAATCTGGGTTTGTATGGGAGGTGCCTTATTCAATTTTTTTCCTGGAATATCAAACTACCCAAAGCCTTAAGTCCTACTAATAACTATGCGAGTACACAAAGTTATTAAAATCACTAACTTTTGCCCGCGGCTTCGTCCGCGTGGACATCGTTGTAATAACGGTCTTACAGGGTGCGCGAGCCGCAAGCGGCTCGCGAGCGTGGGCATGATTTTTTTCAGATCCCTACGGGAACTATGTCAGGATATGCTTATTACTTTATTAGTAAATCATGTCATTTCCCACACCCTCAACCATCTCTGTGCAAAAAATCACAACAATCCATCGTTCCGTGGCGCTGGCGACGTTAAAGAAATTAACCAAAAAAAGAGTATTTTTTCAGTTCCCTCGGGAACTGCATCGGGCTATGCTATTTTCACGGGATAAAAAGTAGCCTATGTCCTTCCTCGTAAAATTAACCTATAGGTGGTTAAAAAAAAACTGCTTTAGATATATAAATAACTTGTGGGTGCCCGTGGCTTCGCCCGCGCAGATCCCGTTTTTTGCCGTTTCCGTGAGAATTTCCCGAAATCCTTTCTTAGCGGTTGCCTACGTCTTCATAACTGTCTGTATTCCAAATTTCAGCGAAATCCCTTTAGTGGTTTCGGCTGTGCCTTGATATACAAGTCAGTCACCTTTTCCTTTTATAACAGAAGATTGTCCTTATTATACCTTAATTTAACCAAATTAGTCCATTAGTTTAGGCACTAGAGCACCGGAGGGACACACAGACACACATACTTAAATACATTTTTGTGACGTGATAACGTCTAATAAATCGATGAACACGAGCTGCATACTCGAAAAAGTGTGACGTCATTGTCGCGTTACGCCTGAGTGTCACACGGTCACGTTACGCCTAAGCCAAGCGACTTTATTTATGCTACATTTTATTCTGTACTTGGACGGACGGACGACCCGTTAACTAAAAAGAGGCGTTTCTTATACCTAACATCAGTGTGTCAATGGATTATAAGTACTAGGCTTCCAGGAGCTTACAAGAGGTGTTCCTATGCGGTCGATTCTCTGTGAGGAAACACAAAAGTCCATTTTGATTCCTTGTATTTTTGACGTGATAGACTTGGACGGGAACTTAAACGGGTACTTGTTATCACGTAAAATTATCGTCCGTAAACCGACTTTACAGACAACCGGTTTTTATTTCATCGTTTTTTACACTATTAGTGTAATACGTATTTTACAATCGAATACCGACTTTACAGACAACCGGTTTTTATTTCATAGTTTTTTTTAGACTATTAGTGTAATACGTATTTTACAATCTCAACTTCGATAATTAAAACAACTTTAATTTTCGTCCTCCTGTATATGAAAGCAGATAGTGTATAAGAGAGAAAAAGTAGAGTTTATTATTCTTCGTATATTTGTAGTATACTGTGTGTCCCGCGATCGAGTCGACAAACGTTGTCCATCTCCAGAGCTCGTGAAACAACCGATAGAACCACTACGTGGCCGAAGGGAACTTTTGTTCTAAATGTTTGCTGGACCGTAAAAAAATGTGGACTTGCCATCATATCGATCAGCTGATTGGCCAACTTAATAAATAGGAAGTCCAATTTTTTTCACGATTTCAGCAAATATTTAGAACAAAAGTTGTCCAGTTTCATGAGTATAAGCTCTCCACGACGTTTGTAGATTTGGTAGCGGGATAATTTGTATAGACTATACAATTACGCTACGGCTACATAACAGAGAGGCTTCATTTTTTTTGTAAAGTTAGTGACTATTTCATAGAATATAGGTATTGGTTCCCGTAAAAGTATTTTTGTTATTCTTTTCTTTAGTTTTAAAAGCTTTTATTTTGCTTTTCTTTTAACAAGAATTGATAAGCTCTTGGCATCATCTCACGATAATTGACGATGATGCCGAAGGTGGAAGCGGGTTTACCAAGATTTCCCAACGCAATGGGGATCTGGATATCTTATCTTTAAGCCGGAACACATCAATACTGTTAACACTGCTGTTTAGCGGCAAGACTTAGATAAGATGGTGGTAGCTAGCCAGGCGGGCTTAGAAAATGCCCTACCACCAACCAAACCGAGTCTTACAAGGTTGACCCCACCGGGAATCGAACCCGCGACCTCCTGGTGTGAAGCTAATGGACTAACCATTACGGCACGGAGGCGGTTGAAATGTTTGACTTGCAATGTTTGTATGTATGTAACGTCTTTTATTTTCAATAAAATCGTAGGAACTACAGCCTTTTTTGAATTTTTAACCACGTATTTATATTTATTTAAGCATAAAAGCTTGTACTGTAAAGCTTCTGAGGTTTTTCTTAAAAAATATTTCTTCTGCATTTAAATTAATTCTTACCGAATGTCATCCAAATAGCGAATCGCGCCCAAGTGAGCGCGTTGAGGTTGACCATGAGCTCAACGTTGAGCATCACGCTGGCTGCCGGCAGCAGCGGCACCCACGGCACGCGGAACGGCAGCCGCGCCGGGCTCTGCTGATGCGCCCAGATTACCACCAAGCCTGAGGGTAATTTCTAAATTGTTAAAATAGAGCATTTACTTACCTACTTGCATTATACTTACCTACCTACCTACATATAAAATACAACACGATATAAAATCAACGACTGACTCCCGGTCTATACCTACGTTTTATTTTTTTAACCATAGTAAATATAAATTCTACTATGATTAAGCTGTCTTTAGGGACCGGATTCGGTAGTTCTCATTTGTTCTATGAAACATGAAGTCATCGGACAAAGAGACATATTTTTCTCATTTTATCCTAATATTATAATAATAGTAAGGATAAAATGATAAATTTTCAAATGTGAAAGTGTGTTTGTTTGTTACATTTTCACGCTTCAACATCTTGATCAATCTTGATGAAATTTGGCAGGTAGACTGTGTCACGGGGAAGAACATGGATACTTTTTATCCCGTGAAAATAGCATAGTCCGATGCAGTTCCTGAGGGAACTGAAAAATAGTATTTTTGGTTCATTTCCTTAACATCGCAACGGAGCAATGGATTATTATAATATTTTGCACAGAGATGGTTGAGGGAGTGGGAAATGACATAGACTGCTATATAGCCCGATCTGGGATGAGATCTGGAGAAAACTATTGTTCACGCACCCTCACTCTCAGACAGTCGTAAAAACTAAAAACGATATCCACGAGGGCGAAGCCGCGGGCAAAATCTAGTTCCATATAATTATATACTATAATTATAATATTAATTATATACTACCCGAGCTCACTTCTTAGTGACGTCGTGGTATTTAACGGGAATCTAATTTTACACAAAGATAATGCTCTTGATATATTTGTTCTTTAGAACAATTTGAGAAAAAAAAAAATTATTTATTTATTTTCAGGCTTCATTGACCCATAAATGTGTTAATGACAAATACAAAAACCTTAAAGAACTATTGTTAGTAGGGTACAACTAAGTATTCAAACAAAAATAAATATTATAAGTATAAGTAATTAAATAAAGTATCAGTCTAACGATGGGAAGCGGTAGATACTACCTCATTTCGATGACGATGACGTCATGTCCGTCATGTACCATAGAACAAAAGGGAACTACTATCGGCCACCGCCGCGCCATTTACTTACCTACTAGAATGTCCATAACAAATTTTCTAGTAGACAAAAACTAACGTGTTAACGAGAAACATGCTACGCAACGCAAACAAGAAAAGTAGGTTAGCACTTAACAAATTCTTCCAACAATTGCGATCCATGGTTAATTCTAAGATGTGAAGGCACTAGATATGGTTCGGGCTTTTGATCCATCACTTGTATGATTTCTATCATCATCATACGTCTGTTAAAGAAGAATTACTACAGCAAAGTATTACTTATTTTCGTATTACTTTGATGTCGCACGATGCCGCCACGGCGTAGGTACTAGCAGTACTAGGCTGTATCCAGCCTGGCAAACTCGCGGAGTTTGCCAGGCTGTGCCCCGCCGCCCGCTGCCCCGCAGGTACCCTTTCGTTGCTTTGCGTAAATACATTCGTTGCACTACTGTAAGCCGCTATATTGTAATACTGTGACTTCAGTGTCCTGGCAAAGTATACATATTATAGTACTAACATACAGTATGGACCCTCCCTGCCACTCTCTAGATTGCCACCTTACCCCCTCGTCACCCAGTTTGATACAGTTTGGTTGTCGAACGTATAGGATTTCGCCGCCATTTTTTTATCCGTCATTCGTTTTTGAAATGTCATTTCTGGCCCGTTGTATGAATTGTCCAGGGTGTGGTCCTGGTCTAGAGGCAACGCTTTTGATGGCTTAGTAACTCTATTGAAAGTTTTTTAAAAATAAACTAACAAGCAACAATAATAACACTCAGCACGAAGTCTGGCAGCAACGCCCACGGGCCAGTATGCTCGGCTAGGAAGTGGTTGTGCGCGCACAGAGCGGCCGCGGCGAGCGTGAAGGTGTACACGCAGCCAGTGACGGCAGCCCCGGGCGCTCGCCCCCCGGCCAGGGGCTCCAGCCATGCGTACTGAGGGCGGAGACGGCCCACTGTCAACGCCTCAAACATCTGCAAAAAAAAATGAGATCTAATTATACAACATCCGACGTGTGGATTGGATACCTCTGATGCTGTGTTTAAACTTTTTGAAGTGACAACGTCTAATAAATCGATGGACGCCGCCTGCACGCACGAAAAAGGGTGACTTATTGTCCCGTTACGCTCATTGTCCCGTTACATTATGACGTTGTCACGTTAAACTATCGTCCGTAAACCGACTTTACAGACAACCAATTTTTTATTCACAATTGGTAAGCCCTTAACATCATCTCACCTGATAGTAAGTGACGATGATGCCGAAGATTCGAGCGCGCTTACCAAGATTCCCCAACGCTATGGCGAACTGGCTATCTTATCTTCTTCATGCCGGAACATATCAAGTTGTTATGTGTGGCGGCAAGACTTCGATAAGATGTAAGTAACTCGCCAGGCGGGCTTATGTTTAAATACTGTGAACCATTGTCCACTGTATCAATACGTGGCAGTCTTTAATAGACTTCCGACAATGTTAAATACTGTGAACCATTGTCCACTGTATCAATACGTGGCAGTCTTTAATAGGCTTCCGACAATGTTAAATACTGTGAACCATTGTCCACTGTATCAATACGTGGCAGTCTTTATAGACTTCCGACAATGTTAAATACTGTGAACCATTGTCCACTGTATCAATACGTGGCAGTCTTTAATAGACTTCCGACAATGTTAAATACTGTGAACCATTGTCCACTGTATCAATACGTGGCAGTCTTTAATAGGCTTCCGACAATGTTAAATACTGTGAACCATTGTCCACTGTATCAATACGTGGCAGTCTTTAATAGACTTCCGACAATGTTAAATACTGTGAACCATTGTCCACTGTATCAATACGTGGCAGTCTTTAATAGACTTCCGACAATGTTAAATACTGTGAACCATTGTCCACTGTATCAATACGTGGCAGTCTTTAATAGACTTCCGACAATGTTAAAAGCAGAAACGGGATATTTTTAAGAATAAATCAAAATTGGTTTTATTAAAAACCTGGCCAAGTGCAACTCGGGCTCTCACAAACAGGGTTCCGCACCAAAACATTAACTACCAACAGAACAAGACCTCTCAATACATACTTTGCTCAAGGTAAATAAGGGTCTATTTATTCTAAGAAATTTATTTTTTCCTGTAGGGGCGGATGGACTTTAGATTTTTTCAAGTTTTAGGCCCAGTAGTTTCGTAGATAAGGGGGAATCAATATTCGCCTATTTCCTAAAATAATTTCAAAACTATTTATCTAAAAAAAAACCCTTTCATACATTTAAAAAAAAATAAAAATCTAATTTGCCCCCCAAAAGTAGCTCCCGTGTTTAAAATTTATTTATTTACGTTATATGTCCGTCTTTGGGTCACCGACTTACATGTGTGTACCAAATTTCAACTCAATCGGTCCAGTAGTTTCCAACTAAATTGGCTGTGACATACGGACGGACGGACACACGAGTAATCCTATAGTGGTTCCGTTTTTTCCTTTTGAGGTACGGAACCCTAAAAGTATTATTCTTTTAATGACTTTAAAAAATGGGGCATTTTAAATATAACCGTACTGTTTTTAAAAATTGTTAAATTACATTTAAAAAATGTGAATATTGTGTTATTATTTGCAGATTGATTGTTTCTTGAAATGATGATACTAACCAAACCGAGTCTTACAAAATTAGAAATCGGCGGGAATCGAACCCGCAATATGATGGGTAACCACTTCGCCACGGAGGCGGTTAAAGTCTGCCGCCGAACAGCGTGCTTCGTTCTGATGGGTTGGTCGGGCGAGACAGCTAGCGAGATTGCCGGCATATCTATCTATTCGATCTCAGCCCTGAGGATTGGCAAAGCACTAATAAGTAGGTACTTATACTTATCCCATCACGTTTGCAGTAAAAAAATGAAAACATTTTACGGTCTTTCGAACCGGATAGCAGCCGATAAAATAATAAGAGAGTATTGATATAACCTACCTCAGAAGAAGACGATCCTGGGTCAGTACACGGAGTGCCAGTCGCAGAGCTGTCTTCTCGGTCACCAGGCGATTCTAGCGGCGGGGAGCCAAAGCTCTTCTCATCGACCGTCGGCGCCGGCCGATATCGCAGTATTATGACCGCAGCACTCACAATAGTGTACGCCAATAAAGTCCCAATCGACATGAACTCTACCAACTTCTCAAGATCGAACAGCAATGCTATTACCGCCGAAGAGAAACCGGATATTATGAGATTACATATCGGAATCTGCGATTTGTTGTTCATGTCGCTGAGAAATCCAAACAATAAACCGTCAGCGGACATCGCGTAAAGACAACGTGGAAGAGAGAATAGGGATCCTAGCAGGGTGGTGGTCATTCCACATACTGCTCCCACAGCAACGGCATACTTAGCCCAATCTGCGTGGACATAGCGGAAAGCCTCTGGCAACGCAGCTTCTGCGTTTATTTTATTATATGGCACCATCAGCGTCAAAGCTATTGCAACTAAAATGTAACCGAAAGCAACAGTCGCCATTGACAGAATGGTTGCAACGGGAATAGAGCGCGAGGGTTCCTTCGCTTCCTCGCTCGAAGCCGATATGCTGTCGAAACCCACGAAAGCATAAAAGCACGTGGCGGCCCCAGTTAAAACTCCACTAAAACCGTAGGGCATAAAACCACCATTCTTCGCAGACCAGTTGCTGATGTCAGCGTAGTAAAATCCTAGGATTATGACGAGCATTATAACTAACAGATTTAGAACTGTGAGACCATTATTTATTATAGCAGATGTTTTGACTCCCACTGCTAGTATGAGAGAGGAAACGATGCAAATGAGAAATGCTAAGATATCAGGATAATCGCTGAGTAGGGATTCATGAAGGTGTCCCGTGACTGAGATTGTAGCATTAGTAATCGCTCCGTCAACCATTGCATCGAGATAGCCAGACCAAGCCCTGGCCACAGACGCCGCACCTGAAATATAATCAATCGTTAGCCATGTTGTACTTGTTAATGACACAAAAATATAAAAGTTGGAAGTAGAGACATGGGCGCTTACTATGAGCCTCATAAGAAGGCTCAAGGTCACCCAAAGGGCAATGGAGCGTGCTATGCTCGGAGTTTCTCTGCGTGATGGAATCAGAAACTAGGAGATCCGCAGGAGAACTAAAGTAACCGACATAGCTCACAGAATCACTAAACTGAAGTGGCAGTAGGCAGGGCACATAGCTCGTAGAACAGATGGCCGATGGGGCAGTAAAGTTCTCGAGTGGCGACCGCGCACCGGAAAACGTAGCGTGGGCAGGCCTCCCACGCGGTGGACCGACGACCTGGTGAAGATCGCGAGAAGCCGATGGATGCGGGCAGCGCAGGACCGGTCGTCGTGGAAATCCTTGGGGGAGGCCTTTGTCCAGAAGTGGACGATTTTCGGCTGATATGATGATGATAATGATGGTAAGACTTACCTATCATGTATTCCAATACAATATTCCATCCAATAATAAAGGCCCAAAACTCTCCAATGCTGACGTAAGTGTAGGCATAAGCGCTGCCTGCTCTGGGTATTCTGGTGCCGAACTCAGCATAGCAGAGAGCGGCTAGGGTGGATGTGATGCCAGCTAGGAGAAAACTCAGTGCAGTGGCCGGGCCTGCCATGTTCTTGGCCACAGTTCCGGTCAGCACGTAGATCCCGGCACCCACCATATGGCCAATTCCTGTTAGGTTTACGAAAATGAGATCGTATTTTGGTAGAGTTAAGTCAAAGAATATAATTATTAATAACGAGGAGATCCGTAGGAGAACCAAAGTAACCGACATATATCTCTCAGAATTGCTAAACTTAAGTGGCAGTGGGCGGGGCACATTGATCGTAGAACAGATGGCCGTTGGGGCAGTAAAGTTCTCGAGTGGCGACCACGCACCGGAAAGCGTCGTGCAGGCAGGCCTCCCACTCGGTGGACCGATGACCTGGTGAAGGTCGCGGGAAGCCGCTGGATGCGGGCAGCGCAGAACCGGTCGTCGTGGAGATCCTTGGGGGAGGCCTATGTCCAGCAGTGGACGTCCTTCGGCTGATATGATGATGATGATGATATAATTATTAGTACTATGTTAAGTTTTTGCGAACGTAAAGATGCATCGCAGCGTCAACTTACCCAGCAAAGTGATGTCCACTGTCGTGAGACATCGGTTAAGCGGCGTCTCCAAAGAGTCTCCATAGATGGGTTTGCGGCGATTCACCTTGTGGCAGAACCCTGAGAGCACATGCCCCAGGATCTTGTGCCTCGCCCCTGGCATCTTGGATGGCACTGGACAAAGAAAGGTGAAGCTTAGGTACCTAGGTAAATAAATAACTTTGGGAATAAATTAAAACCCAACTGCACAAAACTTAACCCCTATTTTTTGGTCAGTCGGGTAAAAATGTATCCAATGTCACACACAGGATTAACACGAAGCTAACGACACCTGGCACTCCAAAAGCCATCAAGCCGTTTAGGCCAGGGCATGCTAAAGAAATAAACATACGAACTTACACTTTGAAAAATATATCTAGCGCAGTCGGGTAAAAAGGATAGATAACTTTCATAGGTAACATTATTAGATAAGTACGAGTAGGTACATACCTACATGCTTGTACGTTTCTGGCAGGTGAGATTTTTCCAAAAAAATGTGTCAATAATAAAGCATGTGCGGCTACACCTCTTTTATAAGACGTGTATGTTTCTCTTATATATACATGTATGTTTCTCTTCTATAAGAGCATGTGGGGCTGGCTCTGGCTACACCTCTCTTATTTTTATTATTTTTTTTATTTACCAATTTTAAAACAAAATACAAAAATTTTTATCATCTAGCACCATTAAACGTGAATTATTTATTATAAGTGTATGTGTCTCTTATAATAGAGCATGTGCGGCTACACCTCACATATAAGACGTGTATGTTTCTCTTATATATAAATGTATGTTTCTCTTCTATGAGAGCATGTGGGACTAGCTACACCTCTCTTATAAGTGTATGTGTCTCTTATAATAGAGCATGTGCGGCTACACTTCACATATAAGACGTGTATGTTTCTCTTATATATAAATGTATGTTTCTCTTCTATGAGAGCATGTGGGGCTGGCTACACCTCTCTTATAAGTGTATGTGTCTCTTATAATAGAGCATGTGCGGCTACACCTCACATATAAGACGTGTATGTTTCTCTTATATATAAATGTATGTAACTCTTCTATAAGAGCATGTGGGACTAGCTACACCTCTCTTATAAGTGTATGTGTCTCTTATAATAGAGCATGTGCGGCTACACTTCACATATAAGACGTGTATGTTTCTCTTATATATAAATGTATGTTTCTCTTCTATAAGAGTATGTGCGGCTGGCTACACCTCTCTTATAAGTGTATGTGTCTCTTATAATAGAGCATGTGCGGCTACACCTCACATATAAGACGTGTATGTTTCTCTTATATATAAATGTATGTTTCTCTTCTATAAGAGCATGTGGGGCTGGCTACACCTCTCTTATAAGTGTATGTGTCTCTCATAATAGAGCATGTGCGGCTACACCTCACATATAAGACGTGTATGTTTCTCTTTAATATAAATGTATGTTTCTCTTCTATAAGAGAATGTGCGGCTGGCTACACCTCTCTTATAAGTGTATGTGTCTCTTATAATAGAGCATGTGCGGCTACACCTCACATATAAGACGTGTATGTTTCTCTTTAATATAAATGTATGTTTCTCTTCTATAAGAGTATGTGCGGCTGGCTACACCTCTCTTATAAGACGTGTATGTTTCTC
Source organism: Coleophora flavipennella (assembly GCA_947284805.1). Taxonomy (NCBI): domain Eukaryota; kingdom Metazoa; phylum Arthropoda; class Insecta; order Lepidoptera; family Coleophoridae; genus Coleophora; species Coleophora flavipennella. The sequence continues at coordinate 2,164,624 of OX369270.1, read as the reverse complement.
TTATAATATAAATGTATGTTTTTCTTCTATAAGACCATGTGCATATCTTATAGATCCATCTATAAGGCTACACCTCTCTTATAAGTATATGTCTCTTCTATAATAGAGCATGTGCGGCTACACCTCTCTTATAAGTGTATGTGTTTCTTATAAGTAAATGGCAGGTATCTCAACCGTACCACACTCACCAAAGTTAGTACCTGATACAGCAGATGTGGTTGTGAGGTCCATTTATTTGAAATTCATAGATAGGTAAGAACCTAAGAACACACTTATACTTAGACCATCTCAGTACCTACTTAACTAAATATAATAGTTGATGATAATGTCTTAATTAATTACATAAGTACCTATTTAGGTAAGCATTAAAATAAACAAAATGAAGTTATGAAGGCCACCTGTTCGAACTCTTAGTGGACTGATTTCAGTCACAACTTCGACTCTTATTAACCTATAGTTACCTATCTCGCCGCAGCGCGGGGTAAACAAATATACAATTACAATTGACTTTAAAACAACAGAAATAGTTAAACCTACCTTAGATTTGCCCACGGCTGAAGTTTCACTTCTTAGTTATCCTCGCGATCCACCATTGCAAGATTGACACGGAGGAAATGCGCGCGCAACCGATCGATTCATTGCGTGCCTCTCTTCGTAATGTATGTGAGTATAGTATACTCACTAACGAGAAGGATTGGTAGTTTTATCCTCAGGTTTTATCATACGTTTCTACTTTTTATTTTCTTTTATTATTTTTTTTACGAAAAACTCGGTTACATTATATGATCAAATATCAATTAGATATAGAACAGTTTCAAACAGTAAGAGTAGGTACAACAGTAATATGAAAAATAATAGTACAACAAACATGAAGAAAAAAAGACCAAAATAAATAAATTCGTTCTTAGCAACATTAAAGTAGGTTACCTATACACGCGGATAAGAACACAACACCAACGTTATCGTCATATCAGCCGAAGGACGTCCACTGCTGGACCTTAAAGGCCTCCCCCAAGGATTTCCACGACGACCGGTTCTGCGCTGCTCGCATCCAGCGACTTTCCCGCAATCTTCACCAGGTCATCGAGTGCCAGTGGATGACATACGGAACTGAGACATGTTCACTTACATGGGCCTCTGGGCTCAAGGTCACCAACGTTATATTTATAATAATATTTTATTTAATTAATAAATTAAAATAAAATTTTAAAATAAATTAAAAACTAGGAGGTCCGCGGTTTAGGTTTTTAATTCACGTAGAATTATACCTCAACCTAACTTAACTAAATCTTCCTCACGAATCACTCCGACAACCGTATGAAAATCCGTTATGATACGTAGTTTTTGAGTTCATCGCGTACAGACAGACAGAGGTGGATGACTTTGTTTTATAATATAATATAGAAGTGGTTAACCAAAATTTTATCCCAATAAATCTTACTTAATATTATAAATGTGAAATTGTGTTTGTTTGTTTGTTTATTACTTTTTCGCGCTTCAACACCATGACTAATCATGATAAAATTTGGCATGCAGGTAGCCTGTGTCACGGGGAAGGACATAGGCTACTTTTCATCCAGTGAAAATAGCATAGTCTGATGCAGTTCCTCTTTTTGGTTAATTTCTTTAACGTCGCAGCGGCGGAACAATGGATTGTTGTGATTTTTTGCACAGAGACTGTTGAGGGGGTGGGAAATGTCATAATTTAGTAATTAGCATATCCTGACGCAGTTCCCGAGGGATCTGGGGATAACTCATTTCCACACTCGCGCATGTCGTCGTCGCAACGGATTCAAGTGATTTTTTGTATATAGAATTGGTTGAGGGAGTGGGAAGTGACATAGACTGCTAATCAGAAGAGCCCGATCTGGGATAGGGATCTGGATAAAACTCATGTCCACGCTCGCGAGCCGCTTAATAAAAACGATGTCCTCGGCGGAGCCTCGGCCAAAAGCTAATAGGTATACATATACGTGGTGGTGTTCATTCTTATGCGCCATTAAAAACTGACCTAAGGTGCTACTTTATTATTTTATACAGGGTTTCTGCCCGTGGTTCTCAACAACTTTCCCCAATTAACCTATATACGATCAAATCGCAAAAAATATTGGATTTCACAAACTGCCCAAACTAAGATGGGCAATCAGCTGATCGATTTGTTTGGAGAGTCAAAAAATGTTTTTGCGATTCGAGTTCCTTGGGAAAAGTTGTTCAGTAAGACGAGTAGAAGCCGTTAACGGGTCCTACACCAATTTTGTTACATCCTGTATACGTAGCTAAAATTTACAATGCAGGTTTAAAAATACCACTGAATATGGCTATGACATTTTTTGTGTTTCCTCATGTCCAAACTATTTCGCCAAACTGATTTGCCTACGAGGAATTCCATTTCCATAAACAATCTCGAGATTGAAACTCAACGACTTTCATTCAAGCTGCGTCAAAGAATAGAGAAGGTTAGGTGCTAGCAGCGTTTCCACATAAGCGGTAAGCGGAGCGCAGAAGAGACGTGCGATTTACTAATCATATTGTTCAAAATACAATCTCGTCTCTGCTCAGTTTCAGTAGAAAAAAGCAAGAAAAAGTTAATAGCTGAGCAGAGAAGAATTGTTTGAAAATGTACGGTGCGCGGAGCGGGGTGTAGCGGACAGAGCGAAGCGGGGGAGGGGGAGGGAAGGGGGGTTTGCTGTTTTTTGAGCGTTTATCGAGCCTTAAATACCTACATAAAAGCACTTTCTTCTTGTTTAACGACAACACCGCGTCCTCTCTGAGTCAGACGTCAGACACAGAGTTGTCATACAAAGTGTATTGGCTCAAGTCAGTGCGGCGTTGCCACACCCACCACTTTTCACCGCTCCGCTTGTATGGAAACGCAGCCTTTAAACCTACAGATTCTTAGGGCTTTATGATGCCTTAATCCGAGCAAGTTGATACATGTTAAAATAATATCGAACGTAAGTCTATTCATTTTAAGTTCAAATCAATGCGGGCTTCAACGCGGCTGTTACGCTGAAACCAAACGCCCAATTCTCGATTTTTCATTTTTTTTATTACCTTTCTATACTTTAAAATAAGTATTAAAAATGTGTTCAATTAAATGAAAGGTCTAAAGTCACCGATTTTTGTGTGCTGGTTTCATTCAACATTAACTATTTGTTTTCTAAAAATTTTGCAATTAATGCCAAAAACAGGGTCTACAGTATATTTTTTTACATCAACAGTATTAGTATTTTTAAAACTGTATTCAATTAATATATAGATTTTTTAATACTTTAAGTATTTATTATATTTTTTTCCATATATAGCTTTATAGTCTTTTAATAATTTGGAGTGAATATGTCATTTGACCTATCTTAAGACCTTAAAGTTAATATGAATGGTACTTGTGAATAAAGAAGTAAGTTATGCACAATTCAAGAGTATATTGATTTAATTAATTTCTACATTAATATATTATATTTATTTTTTAATTACTAAGTACCTACAATATTTAAAAGTATACAATTTTGTAAGGTATTAGATTAATGGGAATATGATTCCCCATTACCTACTTAGTTTTGAGCATTTTACTATATTTGATAGGCCCTTGGCATCATTTCACCTGATGGTAAGTGACAATGTTGCCGAAGCGGGCTTACCAAGATTCCCCAACGCAATGGGGATCTGGCTATCTTCAAGCCGGAACACATCAATGATGTTAACACTGATGTTTGGCCGCAAGACTTAGTACAAGTAGCTAGCCAGGCGGACTATGAAAATGCCCTACCACCAACCAAAATTAATTACTTCACTATTAATTTTAGATAGTTACATTTTTTTTATGCCTGAATAATAATTATTTCTAGATCACAAACAATTTTGTGACGCAATTATAAAAATATGTAAGTAGATGACTGGGTACGTAAAATAAAACACATTTTTGAGAAGAAAAAAAGCACTCAATTTTTCCTAGGGGCTCGGGGGATATACCAATCGATAGCCGGCAGAGTCACTTGGGAATTCATTTACAATGGAGCGTTTCACGGGAGGCAGCGTATACATTCTGTGTACAAAAAAACGAGTGTGCTTTAGACCACACGACTGAAGTAAAACTTCTGTAGCTCCATCTATATGAATGTAGGAAAGAAAATACTTAGTCTTCAGAAAATAATCAAATCTTTTTTGTCATATGGAGGTATAGACAGTATAAGAAAAGAGTTTTATTATCCTCTGATAATTACCAAATCTTTTTTATCTTGTATGTTTGTTTTGACAACCGATATTGTTGCCTTGGCAACCGATTTTGTTGGTAAACAAAAATAAATGGTATCTCTCTTTCTATCTCAACTTGCGTTCGTTAGCCTCGCTCGCACACACTTCCGTCACAAACTACTAAATTAGGTTGAATTAAAAAAATACACGTGAGGTTATGAGGTGGGGGGGGGTAGCCAAGAAACTGTGTGTCCATACTGTACGTTAGTACTAATATATATACTGTGCTTCCGTAACGCTCTCGTCACGCATCCACCAGCTTACTCTTCAAGTCCAGCGTGCGTAAAGAAGTTTTACTTCAAAAACAATGATTCTGCCAATGCTAAGGGCTGGCTCTACACTGCCTCGCGTGAAACGCTCCATGGTATGGTAACTGAATTCCCAAGAGCCAGTGCCAGTGAGCCAGGCTACCGATTGATATATCCCCCGCGCCCCTCGGATTCGTTGCGTTCACACAGTAAAAACAAAAAACAAACAAATTTAAACTCTGTTTTGGGACACTTTTATCAGGTGGAAATATTCAATTATAATGAAATCTGTGAAAAATATGTCGCTATAGGTAGATATAATTTTATAAATCCTTATTTTATAAATACTATTTATTATTTTATCTATGATAATGTGTTTGTTAACTTTTCACGCTTCAACACCTCGACTTATCTTGATTAAATTTGGCATGCAGGTACCCTGTGTCAATGGGAAGGACAAAAGCTACTTTTTATCCCGTGAAAATAGCATAGCCCGATGCAATATGAGGGAACTGAAGATATACTCTTTTTTGGTTAATTTCTTTAATATCGCAACGGAACAATGGATGGAATCGGCTCATCGATTTTCAAGAATTTTTAACATGGAAAACTAATTTCGGTACGACGTTTTAACCCAAACCTCCTGGCTAGTGATTTTACTCATGAAACAAGAACTTTTGTACAAACTTTAGTGAGATCGCAAAAAATGTTAAATCAGTTAATTAACCTGAGTGACCTAGCCATCATAATAATAGCATCAATATCTTCTAAAAACCTTTTAATTATTTGTTACTTTAATACACATTACTTTATTTGTTTCAAGGCAGTGAAGTAATTACGGCAATAAAATAAATTTTACTATACTTACAGGAAAAAACCGTAATAAATGATATGTTTCAAGATTCAGTCTTTAGCGAACATTACTTAGGGCTACCGCCAGCAACGACCAACTTTGTTACCACTTTTTACTTCAATTTAGGATTTTTTATCGAAAGATTTTTTTTTTATAATTTACAGGATATGTGGATTGTGGAGTGATTTTGATTTCCTCGAATTCTATTTTAATACACAGAACTAAAGATAAAAATATGCACCCTTTTTTTCTTGTTGTAACTGCAGCAATTTTAATCGAAACATTATGATAATTTATAAACTTTGTAAAAAACAATATAAAAGGATTTTGTTTTCTTAGTTTTTGGATTATTTTTTTATTATTTTTTAACTCTTTTAGAAAATTTTACATTTTGTATTTTTCTTAGGTATCTATTATTATAAATTTATATTTTGTTATTATTTGTGTACTTTCAAACACAATGTAATTTGTTCTTGAAATAAATGAAATATTTTATTTATTATGAAATTAAAACCACAATTTTCGCACAATTTGCCCGCAGCGATTGACGTAACAGACACGTTGCAGTACGAGCTGACCAGAAGTTTATTTTAAAGCTATTTCGTTCAAAGTTTGAAACATCGTGAATCGTGTTGCTAATTTTAGGGACGGGAGAGCCTTAAACAGTGTTTTGGTATTTTACGTCATTATAAATTACAAATGTATGTAATAAGTTGATTTTTGGATTAGCAATTAGCACCCGCTACTACTCCCATGATTTTGTTCCATTAGTTTTTAGGTTTGTGGTTCAAAAATTCTTTCAAGTCTAAGTTTCAGGTGTTAATAACTAAATTTTTCTTAAGTATTTAGAAAGTTACAGAGTAGGTATCATCCGATCAGAAACACGATTGGATCGGATTGAGTAGAACTTCTGGTAATTTCTTATAAAATTATTGATATTACCAGCAGACATTGGTTTAAAAGGTATACAGGTAATTTATAAGCCTCAGATTACAGGAAGTATGAAGGCATCAATCAACAATACCATGATATTACTTTGAAAACATTCTGAAAAACCTAAAATTATCCCCTTCGGCCGCCACTGCTACCATTTTTCGCAACCAGTTAGTTGCAAAGGAAGATTTATCCTCCTTTGTTGGCAACTAGTTGTGAATATTTTACATTACGAGTAATAACACAACAGTTGCCAACAAAGGGATGAGTTGCAACTTGCACCATGTAACTATAACGATAACCAAACCGAAACCAGCCGTCAAAACGCCGGTTATATATGGGTTGCGTCATTTTAACAATGGTTAAAATGCCGTCATAACTTAACGCTAACGTTTTGACCGGTTATTGCTATGGACAAATAACGGCGATTTGACGGCTGGTTACGGTTTGGTCATCGTTACAATTGCATGGTGCAACTCACCCTATGAATACTTTTAACAGTATAGTTGCGACAAAATGTTTTCCATTCTCAATACGCAACCAGACTGAATAATTCATATTACGAATCATGAAATTGCCAATGAAAATTGACCATAACAACACCAACAAACTGTACTTGATTTATTATGTAACCTCAAGTCTCAACTACGCCATTTAAACACGTGAAATCGAAATCATTAAGCTGAACAACTTTAGCCAAGAAAAAAAATCTCTCGATTTCTCTAAACTGAACAAATTAACCAACTGTATGGAAAGTCGTCATTTTTACTCCAATAGTAATGGTTCCTTTACCGTGCCTATACAATGTGACTGATCATCATCATCATCATCATCATTTCAGCTCATATACGTCCCCACCGAGGGGCTCGAGCCTACCCTGAATTAGGGCGACCAGGCCTTAGTCGACCACGCGGGCCCAGTGCGGGTTGGTCAACTTCACACACAACCTTCGAGTTTCTTCGCAGGCGTGTGCAGGTTTCCTCACGATGTTTTCCTTCACCGTAAGAGCGTCGGATAAACGTACATATGAAATCGAAATTCGAAAACACATTGGTACTTGGCAGGATTCGAACCACCACCTCCCGGAAAGGAGGTAGTGACACTTGCCATTACGCCACCGACGCTCCTTGTCCTCCTTGCTCTCAATGTGACTGATACATAACTGCAAACGTCTTAGCGGGTGATTTAGCTCATAAAACTGAACAACTTAACCCCTATGGAACCTCTACTCTAAATGTACTTCCAATAAAAAGTTAGCTGATCAGGTGTTCAGTTAGTGTCAATTATCATGTTTTTTTTATCTAGGTATCACGTATGTGTCTGCAGATACAAATAAATCATTTGCCGAAAGACGTCCACTGCTGGACAAAGTCCTCTCCCGAGGATTTCCACAGCGACCGGTCCTGCGCTGTCTGCATGGGAGGCCTACCTAGCTACGTCTTCCGATGCGCGGTCGTCACTCGAGAACTTTACTACCCCAACGGCCATCTGTTCAACGAAGTATGTGCCACGCTGCCACTTAAGTTTAGCAATTCTAGGAGCGACGTCGATTATTTTGGTTCCTCCGCGGATCTCCTTGTATCTGATTCGATCACGCAGGGAAACTCCCAAGCACAGTTCGCTCCATCGTGATCTCAAGTTTCATATGAGGCCGATAGTAAGCGACCATATCTCAGTTCCGTATGTCATCACTGGCAACACACACTGGTAAAAGATCTTAGTCTTGAGACACTACAGTTTAGTTATAGCAAGACTTAGATAAGATGGTGGTAGCAGTGGTAGTGGTATTCATTTTCATGAGCTGAATTAGCGGCTAAGATGTTCACAGTTATGTATAAAACCCTATAGACAGCGAGACCAGCTGATGTGCCGTAGTAGCCTAACATCACTAGAAGCATTTCCGAAACTGTTTTTTTTTTTAATATTTCAGTTTACATGGAATTTAAAAGTTTACCATGCGTTTGCATTTACTTTCAAAAAAAAATAGATAAAATAGTTGACAAACGGTAGGAAATGATTCGGGAGTAAATAAACATAAATGTAAATAATATATGAATATGGTGGGAATTTGTGAATGGAGAAAAAAGATGACAACGGCAGGAACGCGGAGAAAACGGCGGAAAGTAGTCAAAATTAAGGATGACTACAACTAGCATGTAATATTTAAAACTCTTTATACATTTAACTTTAGACGTCCAATATTACACGGTATTGGAAACTTATACTGATTCATTTCGGATAGATTCCCGCTATGTAAAAATGATTCGGAAATCGACCATCAGTTCCATTGGAAACTTTGGTTGCAGGAATCGCGATTTTTTTTCAGCGATTACAAAACCTAAGAAAGTGATATTTTGTAACCTGATTCTTCATTTCAATGACTTCATTTTGTCAGTTGCAGTAACACGATTCCTTAACTTTCATAACAAAAAAATATATATCAAAGAAACCTCTTTTGAAACAGGGATTTGGATTCTACAGACAAACCACATTTAAATAAATATGCCAGTTGGATTTTTCAAAATTAATTGTAGTTTTACATTGAAACGAAAAAACATTGAAAAGGTGCAAATGTGTGGTTATTTTCTTTACTCTTAACACGTAAGGAAAAAGACAGAGAAAACTGTTTCAATCAAAGCCTCGCCATAAACGACTGTCACAATTAAAGTGCAGTTGAGTGTACCAAGTTAAGGGAGATTGCGATTTTGACTATTTTACGACACTAGGTATTCAATGCGTTATTATATTAAGATTATAATATAATACTAACACATAATATAGGTACAACAAAATCATCGTTAAGTTTTTATTTTATTTATAAACATTTGTATTTACAGTTTGTTTTTAAATTCAAGGCGATAATACCGTATATCAAATTAGTACATGATAAAAAATTAAACCAAGTGTAAAACGTTTTTACTTTCGAGCGACCAAGGAGTGAGAAGGCGTCGTTGCCAAAAAAAACCAAAACATAAAAAAATACTGTGTGTGTGTGTCTATCCAGGCTCAAGCTCCTAAATTACTGATCTAATTTGGAAGAAATTTAGGGATATATCCTAATATTATCTACTGCCATTTTTTCTTAACTTAATTTTTTGGGGTATTTACTCAATAATGGCTTATCGTCAATATTTATATACGGTCTACTATACAGGAAAGTTCGATATTACAGGAAAAGTCTTAATATGGTACCTTCACAAACCTAGATTATTTGTAAAAATCAAATCTCATATAAGAGGTAGGTACGTGCAGAGAGATAGAGAGATTCTTTACTGCTATAGGTAAGTCAGTGTAATGTTTATGTGTGTATGACCCGAGTATGCCAATCTTGAAGGCTAGGCGAAAATTATGCACAGCGTGGGTGTACAATTAATTTTTAAACCTATTCAGTGCTTAAATTCACAAATAAATACTCTGATACTTAACACACATAAGTCATAGTAAGTTCTTAGTATAGATTATAAAAATATGTAATATTGATAGGTGGTACTTACAAGTCACACGTAATTGTGAACTACTAAACCAATTTTTAAAAAAATCCTATGTTTCCTAACATTAACCATTTATTACCCAACATTTTGTTGTATTTTTTTTAAATTTTGCATTATTTACATGAAAAATGCATAAACCACTTTACAACTTGTTATGTTTTGCAACAATTTTATTTAACAGAATAAAATATTTTTAACCCGCCAGAAATCTGAAGTCAACTATTACATTTTTTTTATAAAAATATGACACATTAATAATTTTGACGTCGTCGTGAGTGGTCCCAATGTGACTACACGGCATAACGTATCCCACATTCAAATACAATATAATTTACAAGCTACCTATGTACGTATAATACAGGTGTAACAAAATTGGTGTATGACCTAATAAGTAAGGTTTTTTTCTCATCATACTGAACAGTCACTTCGCAAAAAAAAATTAGTACCTTCATACAAATTGATCGGCTGATTGACCAATTCTGTATGGTGCGATTTTTTAACCTAACATGGGTTCCTATGTCGGTGGCGTATGGTTAAGAGCCCTTTGTCCGGGAGGTGGTGGTTTGAAACCTGCCACGTACCAATGTGTTTTCGAATTTCGATTTTATATGTACGTTTATCCGAAGCTCTTGAGGAGAAGGAAAACATCGTGAGGAAACCTGCACACGCTTGCGAAGAAACTCGAAGGTTGGGTGTGAAGTCGACTAAGGCCCGATCGCCCTAAATCAGGGTAGGCTCGAAGCCCTCGGTGGGAACGTATATGAGCTGATATGATGGGTTCCTTGGGAAAAAATAATCAGTGTGATGGTATGATGAGTAAATTTTCCAGTTAACGGGTCGTACACCAATTTTGTTACACCCTGTTGTTATTACTCACTTAATTATTATAATAATATTTAATTATATATAGTATTAATGCAACTATCCAAGTGCACATTGACTAGATTAATTAATTTAACTATTGCAACATGAGGTTTACAAAAACTTTAAAATTTATCACAACATCACAGTTTTTTAATGATAGGTTAAGGCTTAATTAAAAAATTGTTTATATGGCAAAATTAAAATACAAAATTTAATATTGAATACATATTATTATATTTTAACTTTTTTTAAGATTTTAAACCTATGTATAAAACTAAATAAAACTAGTTCAAGATTAAAACTTTGTTTGGTAGTAAATTCTAAAAACAATGTGTTTTGTCTGATGTATAGATAATAATTTATGACATATAATTTACAGGAGTCTTGTAATATTGTAAATTTATAAATTTAATGTATCATGCATATAAATAAGTAAATTAATAAATTTTATCCTGCATAAAATTTCTATAGCCTACAATTTGAGATATTATTATATAAATCTGGAAATTTACAACATAATATGAAGGCATATTAAATAATTAAAGCTGTATTAAAAAAAATCAAGCATGTAACCATTACTTGTACCTATTCGTGAAAGCAAGCACAACTAAAGATGGCAAGTACCTGGGCTTTTGCCCAAAACCTGGGTTAAAACCAGTGTTTATTACCGAATCATTCCAAAACTCCCACCTAATGGGCCGTTACATGACGTGTTTGAACCTGGGTACATGCTCAATTTTTAGATTGTTTAGGTTTTTAGCCACATCTTTAAGTATAACTAAAAAAATCTATAAAAATAAACATTGTAGGAGCGAATATAATTATGCTATAGAAATGTACCTTGTAGCAAAATAATAATTAAAATTATAATTATTTTATACTAAATTGTATTGCTCTTATTTAATTAATTATCCGGAAACAACTGGTGATTTACTCTTTGATAAAAATGGAAAAAGGACTTTTCATATAGATTGACCAGGTTTTGTGCTACTTTAACATAGTCGCAGAAAATATGATTAAACTTTGAACAGAGACCTTTGTGCTATTTCAACATGTAGTTGTAGAAAAAAAGATTAGTTTTTAATGAATCACCAGCAATATGTTTCTGGTTAATTAGAAATAACCCTATTAAAGAGGAATAACTGTACATATAGGTAGGTAATCTACAAGTTACTTTCATATATTAATTTATTTATTACTTCACTTTTACTCACATCAACTACATCATCTCCATAATTATTCGAATTACTTTACAAATATGTACCTGTAGGTACGTACATGAATTATAGTTCCATCCATTAGCTTTTTTAGTGGGTATAGTATAATATATAAACAACATAGTTGTTACAGTTTGTACTAAATAAGTACTACTTGTTTTAATGCCATTTCCAATAATTTACTACATCATCCTTAAATTAAAATTCAAATATGAAATTCTTATAAAATGTCCCTCTGGGCTCGATCATTATCATTATCATCAGCATCAGGTAGCACCCTTACCATTAACATCCAATTTAACACTTATCCATATCACATACCAATTGCACAAGCGAATTTATCTGTTGCACCAATATAAAATTATTTAGAAATTCACTTTTAATTAAAAAGAACAATTCAATCTCTATAATTAATTTAATTTCGCCACCATTATCCGCCAGTACCATTAAAATATTGAGCATGTTTTGTGAAAGGAGCTGCTATATGATATGGAGGAGGTTGACCTCGTCCATAAATAGGCTCAGATAGGCCACTAGGACTGTGCCTACTATGGCTAATAACACTTGGGGGGTTCGAAGGTGCCGGCAAGGCCTCATACAAGTCATACATATTCTGGTCAGATGGAGAATGCACATGGCCATAGCTGCCATCATCTGATATAAGGGGTGTATTTGTCATACGGTAAGGGTTAGTATTATTTGTATGACCTGTGGGTGAATACAATTCAGGAGATTGTGATGAAACATAGGTGGGACTAGAAGCAGATGTTTCGTAAATGTTCGCATTCGGGGTGGGGGGCTGATGATGAGTTGATATATAATGGTTGCTTTCATGTCTTGATCCTGGATATACATTGTTATAATTACTTAAATTGGGCATTGTAGTAGAACTCACAATTTGACTGATTGTGTGTACTCTGGGACTCGGCAAATTATGGCCGGAATGTGAATGATAACCATGACCATCGTAAATACGTTGACTATACAACTTTTCTTTAGCCCGTGAGTAAGTATCACCTTCGTATACACTCTCATGGTAGTTGCCATCAGATACAGTGTGGCCTAAAATTTGTTCTTTTCTTTGATACAAAGGATCTAACATTTGCCTAGAACTATATGATTTTTCATCAAAATTTGTTTCATTGTTTGAGCGTTTATCTTGAGAACTAAGACTCAATCTTTGTAATCTATTTCGAGTCTCGTCTAAGCTGCTTCTGTAACTATTGTCATTTGTGTGCTGATAAATGTTTTGTGGAATCGGTGCACTTAATCTATCTGCCTCTTGTCTGGAAGAATAACTATCACTCTGTTTAAAACCATAATGCCTTTGTGTTGTATGATAATGGTCTTGTTTTGTTTGTGAAACATCACTTTTATATTCACTGACTACATCATTATTTTCAGAATACAAAGCGTGATCCACACTTTTGTAGGTCTTGTCCTTTTCATATGTAAGATCCAAGGGTTTGTCATATGCATTTTCTGATGAAAGATTGTCATATAGTGATGTTTTCATTGATTCTTGCTGTTCAACATCTATATCATCTTTTCCAAGATCATCATCTTGCTTTTTGTTATCAGAAGCAAATCTTTGTTGGAAAGTGGGTGTTATTTTTGCAGCTTTAATATGCACTGCATTTTGCATAGGAGGAGTGACATCTTGAGCTCCATCTTTGTGAATATTTCGAGCATGCTTAGCTAGAGCTCTTAGCTCTTTTGGGTAGGGAGTTGGGGCACGACGTAGCTGACCTGGTTTCTCAGGTATTTTAGGGTTTGCTTTCATGTCTACAAAACTAATATGGCGTACAGGAGGATGGGTCTCTGTTTGTTCAGATTTCTCATCAGATTTTACATCTGAGGGAGTTAAAGGCACTTGGGGGAAAAGGAAACAAGTGAGCACTTGCTCATATGTTTGAGGATCAACTTCAGAATGCATAGGCACTAAAGGCTTGCTTTGGTTTTCCGACAGCCACAGGGCTACTAAATTATCACAATTTAACAAGGACTGGGGAAGACAACTTAGTGAGTTTCTGACCAAGTTTAAAACTTTTAATGATGATAAATGGCCAATTTCTGGAGGGATTTTAGTTAATTTATTGGCTCGAAGTGACAGAACAGACAATTTTGCACAGCTCCCTATCTCAGGTGGGACATACCTTAGCATATTATCATCAATGTTTAGATACTGTAGTTTTCTAAGCAGGCCAATTGTAGAAGGTATTTTATCCAAGAAGTTACACATGAGCATCAATTCTTCAAGATTTTTTAACTGTCCAATGCTTTCAGGCAATGAATACAACCTGTTGTTATCCAACTTTAGTGTTGTCAAATTACTGAGCTGTCCAATAGCTTCTGGAAGCTGTGTCAAGCTGTTCACAGATAAGTTCACGTCCACTAACTGAGTGCAGTACCCAATTTCAGGTGCCAATTCTTCAATCATATTGTTACTGGCCTCTAAGTGAATCAATTTCTCCAACGGCTTTATAGTATCTGGTATACTGGTAAAACTGTTATTATCAATCCACAATTCTTTCAATTTTAAAAATCTTCCAATAACTTCAGGAAACTCCTGAAATTCATTTTGTCCAATATCAAGCCGCTGTAATTCAGTAGAACGAGACAGTGATTTAGGTAAAATCATAAGATAATTGTCTCTCAATTCCAAAATCTTTAAATTTGCCAGTCTTCCAAAGTTTCCTGGCAGATATTCAAGATAAGTATCATTCAAATATAATTCTTGCAATGCTATTAAATTCGTAATAGCATCAGGAAGTTTTTCCATTGGATTCACACTGAGGTCTAGAAATGTAAGATATTTCAGTGCCTTCATAGTTTCTGGAATGGAAGCTAATGAGTTTCTGCTAATGTTGAAATGGTGTAGGTGCACCAGGGAGGATATGGCGGTGGGTATAGCTTGCAGCTCGTTATCGCTGAGATCTAAATATTTCAAGCCATGGCACATGAAAAGTTGGCGAGGCAGTTCTGTGATGCGATTGCTTTGGCAGAGCAGGCTCTCCAAGGTCCTCTCGTACACAAACACGTCCGCGGGCACGTCCGCCAGAGACTGGTGAGAGTAGTCCAATTCCAGTACGTCCTCCACACCTGGCCTTACGCAGCACAAGAAATCGAAAGGCATTTTACAAAAAAGGACACTATCACTAGCCGTAAACACAAAATAATAGCTATCTTCCTAAAAAGCCAGTCAAGGGCATTTACATACTCTCTGTCAGATCAATCCAATATCTTCATCTGTCAAAAAAATCATTTTCAATGATGATCGTAGCACACAAATTAATAAAAATATTACAATCTGCTCAGCTCAATCAACACCACAGAAATGAAATGATTAATGAATCATCATCATCAATTCATCATCAATCAACGACGAATGTTCGTCCATGATTGGTCCAGCCAGTTGGTTGTGAATTTTTATTGGCCATGGAAACGAGTCCTTCAGTCGAATTCGTAAATCATTTTCACTTTCTTAATTTGTTTTTGGATTTGTAATGCTAGTGCCGGTTACGAAGTAACTAGTATCTCATCTGTGGTGCCGGTGCATTACAAATCTCTCTGAAGTTCTTAACAGCATTTGCAGCAGCCTAATTCTGAGGTAGAATACCCCGTTGCAGTAGGGCGTCTATAAAACTGCACCCAGTTCAAATTGGGTTTTCACGTCCTTTTTCATTTTATTTTCTTGTTCTTCACATTGCTCACGTGTACCAGAAGATTTTCTCCAAAACGCACCACTTTTTGAAGTGAATTCTAGCGACTTTTTGGCGGGAATTTGTAGCGTTCAGTTTGTCATTTTTCTTTTATTATCTGAAAAATTACATTTAGTGGTTTTCGATGTGTATTATTGATAGTGTATTTATCAGCGAAGTATCATTTATGTGTTTCTTGTGTAGGATAATGAAATAAAAGTGTGTATACTGTGTTTCGAGTTCCCACAAGAAGTCCGAGCAAGCTTTAGCAAAAGTGCTATCATTTTGCTAGAGTATGTAGGTTAGGTTAGTTTATAGACAATGATATGATGTGAACGTGAAGAAACAGTGACCTTGAAGACTGAAAAGGAGAAAAATACTAGTTCTGAAAAATATACTGAAAAGTACTGAAGACGTGAATACTACAAATTAATACTGCTGAAAAACATATACTGAAGACTAGGCGGTATGGCCAATGAGCCTTAGCCTGCCCTAAAAGGGCGAAGAAAAAAAAAAGTAAATTCTAGCAGAAAACAATGCATACAATAAAATAAAACTACGAATGCGTCCACCACAAATCCCGCCAAAAAACTCCGTAATCCATGATACAACAAAACCAACAGTTAAACGCTTGAAATATCCACAGAATATTTATTTATATATTCACTTTAAAATAAATAATTGAATTAGAATAAAACAAATATTTAAGGGGGCTAACATACAACAAACATGATTTTTTTTGCTAGTTATCGATAACGGCAACAGGCAACAGGTGGACGCTTAGAATATTCACTGATTATTGAGTTGTATTATTTACTTCAAAATAAATAATTAAATTAAATTAAAATAAAATTAATATTTAAGGGGGGCTTCCATACAACAACGTGATTTTTAAAGATAATGGTACGGAACCCTTAGTGTGCGAGTCCGACTCGCACTTGGCCGGTTTTTTTGATGTGTAACATCTTTGCTCTCGCTTTCCTGCAATTTGTGGGAGTGATTTCGTGAAATGGGACGGAAATGTGTAACAGGAAATGCGAACTTTTTTAATTCTCGAAAACTTAGGTTGTCATAGCCATGCCGCCTAGTGTGATGGCAAAGGCAAAGATGACATACTACTATTCGAAGGGTCGGCCCGTGAATGTACGACCCGATAATTAATTAATTTCATAAGTATTTTGTCACATGTTACACATAATATGCGAGTACTGTAGGTCTCGTTTTTTTTCTAGTAGTACTTAGTCTAGTATGTCCGAGGTACCTTGTACCAAATTACCCACATTTCTTAGATTGCGACACTTATGTGCTAAAGTGAGAGGGATAGTATTGGCCACACGTAGGCTACTTCTAGTCGTAGTAGTTCTGTGACCAAACCAACGCCGTGTTGCCAAACTACACGGTCAAAATTCGGTGTTAGCAGGATCATATTTACGGTTTCCCCATACAAAATGGCGAAAACCCTAAAAAAACGGTCTTTCTATTATGCACTGATGCCAAAACTACGGTCTTTGTAAGAAAATTCTCAGAATTCATTACGGTAGACGAGACTGGACAACACCTAAATACGGAACATTCACCGCAATTACGATATGGTTGGCAACACTGAACGAAAGCAAATATAAATTAATATAAAACACTGGGCCCATACTGGGCCACCGTAGGAGTCGCCATACGGATTGTTGAACTGACTTGCGCCCGGAGTCGCCCCAACTTTTTCGCCAACTACCCTCACTATTTTTTATAGTGCGGGTAGTCGCGCCCGTGCGTTTTTGCGCGGAGGGGATCGCCACTTAAGTCGCAGCTGAGGGGCTGGGACTGCCTGGACATCTGGAACCCTGAGTTTTCCTCAAAAGTCTACTCAGGGGGAAGGTTGATCGGGCATGTAACGCCCCTCTAGACTCGCGCACCCGTATCCCCGTACGCTGCCCGCCGTCGTTACCACATGGGACCGCCCCCGTGTGCAAAAAGCCGCAGCCGCCGCAGCAGACCCCCGCCGAGCCACCACCGTTCGCCGAACAAAGTTTCGCCGCTACCTACCTTCACGCGGCGTGCTCCGTGCTGAAGCACATGCCGCTGGACTTGGAAGCCTGCACCGCAGTCATCAAAGACACGGTACCGGGCTTCAAACTGAAGCCCGTCAGATGCCTCAGAAGCCCCGAAGCGCCGCTGTGGTGAGTTCGGAGATCCCATGCCGCCGTAGTCGCAGCAATCCCGCCAGCCGCCACCCGCACCGGCCCCGAAGCGCTCCATAACCCCCACCATCGCCGTGCCCCCTGCCCAGCCCACATACGCGGACCGAGCAAAGACGCCGCCCCTCCCGGCCCCACCTACCGACGCCGCCGCGCCGCCTGCCGCGGCCCCAGCCACCCCCGCCGCCGCCGCCGCCGCTGCAAAGCCCGCCGCCACCCCCGCTGCTGCCGTCGGCCAGCCTAGAAAGGCCCGCTACCCTCCTTTGGTAGTGGAGTCCCTTCTGGACTGGCCGATACACTTTAAGAAACTCGCCGAGGAGCTCGGGAGAGCTCCCACCCGCCCCTACGGAAAAGGAGTCCGCTTTATCCCCGAGGACGGCGGCGAGTACCGCACGGTGCAGCGGTACCTGTCCGCGCAACCGGGGATCAAGTGGTTCTCGTATTCGCTGCCGGCCGAGAGGCACCTCAAGGTGGCCATCCGTGGCCTCCCCTCCACCACCGAGCCCGACGAGATCACCTCCGCCTTAGACGAACACGGCTTCGAGGCGGAGCACGTGAAGGCCAACCGGGCGCGCAGGACGCCCCGGGTGCATCTTCTTCGCACAAATCCGGCGGACCACCAACTTGACTGCCATCTATTCCATCGCGGAGCTTTATTTTCAAGCCGGGCATCGTCATCGAGGCCTGGCGTGGCAAGCGAGGGCCCGCGCAGTGCCACTGGTGCCAAGGATTCAGACACTCCTCCCACGGCTGCCACCTCCCGCTAGCCTGCGTCCGCTGCGGCGATCCTCACGCCACGAAGGACTGCCCACGGCCGCGGTAGGACCCAGCGACCTGCGCTAACTGCGCGGGCCCGCTCCCGCCAACCACGTCTCGTGCCCGGCGTTCCGAAGGGAGCTCCGGAACAGGAAGGCCGGTACAGTCGCTCGGACCAGTGCCGCCTCTCGCCCTGCAGCGCCCGCCGCCACGGCTGAGCGCACCGCACCAGCGGCGCCTGCCGTGCTGAGCGGCTCGGCCGCTGCACCCGCGCCCAGCCAGACAAAGAGACGAACCCGACGGAGGAGGAAGTAACCTCTGGCCTCCGCTTCCGCCGCCCCTATCGCTGCCAACACCGCCGCCGCGCCCTCCCAGAGAGACATCCTGCAAGCTCTGGGAGTGATCAAACAGTTGCTCGCCCCGGCCGGGGCTGGAGCAGCTGCTCATGGCCCTGCACCCAACCCAAGGACCCGCTCATCGTCATTAAGGAGGCTCAGCTTCGGGAACGTTTCCCCGTCGCCCCCCTTGGGAGCAACGAGAAGAATGCTGATTGGCCACCATAGTTCATTACCCGACAAGCCCTGGAACTGAGCCAAACTGAGTCCTCTGAGTAGTTGTGTAGCGGTAGAAGCCTTAGAACACGGGCTATTGGCGTTGCAAATATTATCCGCGCGCCTCTAGCGGCGAAATTTAGAAGTTGTCTATGAACGTCACTTTGCTTAAAGTTGTGGTTAGGTTTAAACATAATCAGATGGATCAGGATTACATACATAAACCTGTTGCTAATAAAAGCAGAAATACGAAATATTGTTGCGTTCCTCAATGCGGTACTTACGGAGATTCGGCAATAAGTTTTAATTTGTTTCCAAAAGAAAAAATTATAAAGAAAAAAATTCGAGCGAGACCTACAGTACTCGCATATGATGTGTAACATGTGACAAAATACTTTAGGTTAGTTAGATTTGATGACGATATTGTACCTGGGTGGCGGATCTGACAGTAACGAAAAAAACCGACCAAGTGCGAGTCGGACTCTCGTAAAGTAGAATTCCGCGCTTTCGCGACTTCCTGTTACACATTTCCGTCCCATTTCACGAAATCACTCCCACAAATTGCAGGAAAGCGAGAGCAAAGTTCATTCGTCAGATCGAATAGCGCGCGCTTTCGCGACTTCCTGTTACACATTTCCGTCCCATTTCACGAAATCACTCCCACAAATTTCAGGAAAGCGAGAGCAAAGATGTTACACATCAAAAATGGGTGGCGCTTCAAGAGACCTGGCTTCAGTCGCACGACATACCGTTCCTGGGAACCACAGATAAAGAATTTTCCTTCACTGGAAAGTCAGCGGTCGATCCCTCTGTTATTCTTAGAGGAAGGTCGCAGTGGTAGTGTGTAGCAGTGTGCGTCTCGCTGCCATAAAAGTGATGTCTAATCAGGGGGCCAATGCAGCTAATGTATTTTTCACTTTACCTAACTTAAACCACACCGTTTTTGCCATAAATCTGCCTTTTGGTATGCCACTAAACAAAAGTGACCGTAACAGGCGCTACGAAACTGCAACTAAACTAAAGCTGTGCTTTCATATGCCACTATTTGAACCGTCTGCAGGAACCATTCGGTTAGGTCAAATGCGGCATGCCACTAAATTTTGGAAGCCGCTTTAGCGCGCTCTAATGTCATATTTTGACATTTAACATTAGTTCTCATTTCGTCGTGAAAAAGTTGCTTGCGACCTACTTTTTCAGTGCGAATTCACAATGTTACGTACAAATAAGTAATATGTGAAGTGATTAATGTTCAAAAAAAATGTTCGGAGCCTTCTGGATTCTGGATAGAAGGTTTACACGAGAAAAGAAAATTCTCCAGAAAAGAAAATGTGGGCTTTGTTGGTCTTTCTGACCATATACAAAACGAAAACATAAAAGCTAACAAAGTCTCTCACCCGAGACGTATTTGAGGACCTAAGGCATCACATTCCAGTCACTCGTCAGTCAGATGGAATCGACGTGGAGACAAAGGTAGGTTAAGTGTGTTCTAAGGTTAGGTACGTCGGTACCCTGCGACGATTTTTCACTTTACACCCGCGATATGCATACTTGTTACTCGTTCACTCTAAAGCATGCTAGCTACTGGCATGTACCCTCGCGGAGAAGGTGGGGAGGAGGGATTCCATACACTAAACAGCTAGCCTTTATAAGTAAATTTCACATCTCTTGCATGCTTAACGGCATGTTGTCATTTCGACACACCATGTAAGGTATTGGCATCCCAGTAGGTAGCTAGCATGCTACCTATAGGCATGTGCATCTCGGTTTTAAGACACCTTCCTAATAACAACATAACCATGCTTAATTTGACAATGGTAAGAGAAAGGTTAATTCCTTATCCCAGTTGGCTGTGTGAAGGGAAATTAAGGAGGTACCGGCTGCATGGAGCGAGATGCAGTAAAACAGGAATAAGGACTTGAATTGATCTTCTGATAAGTTAATGATGACTAATGCCACTGAAGTACTTAAGTATAAAAATGATTAAAGTTGTAAATTTTCAGACCTTTAGGTACTTATTATCACCTTTACAGTTTCCACAGAATGTATAGAATCCCAGGACTGTATTGATAGCACACCATATTATGGCCATTGTTTGCCCAAACTCCCATGAAGAAAGGTACTTCAACAGGAAACAATATCATTCCTAAAACTGTATGATAGTAAAGTTGATGATGGTTAAACAATTCCTATGTAGTTTATCAGCATAGGTATCATGCTAATTTTTTATTTATTTTTAGATATGTTTAGCAAACATGCAAATACTGACTATGGACTCCAGTAATAACAGACACCGAAGGTACATGACTCCAAGCCTCCAAGGTGTGGGAAGATAACCCTCTACAGTTTACACCCACATCTTCAACATGATGTAACCACTGGTAGTGAACTGGTACATCTCTTAGGTAAAAATAATAAAAGTTGTAGCACACCCCGGACACTGCGTACAAGGTCGTGAAATGACATTTGTAAATACAAATGACAGAGCAAACAAAATCACGGCGAAACCCCATACGTTCGAGAACCAAACTGTATCAATATGGGTGAAGAGGCGGTGAGGTCGCAATCTAGAGAGCGGCAGGGAGTGTCCATACTGTATGTTAGTACTAATATATATACTTTGGTTGTAGTGCATCTCCAGGTTTACCACTTTCAATCCATATTAAGTAATGAATTTACTAGCATTATGGGTATCCCCAGTGGTCCTCTCTCTCAAGTTAACTTAAATTTCGTAAAACCTAAAAGCTTTTAGGTAGGTACCTACAAGCTTTTTACGATCAAAGTACTCGTCAATATGAATCAATCGAGGCCAAACTCGATGGGGTTGTGTCGTTTTATTGCGGAGTTCCTATGGCCACCTTCAGCTCCAAGTCATCATAATATTGCATTGTCACGCGATATACATATGCATGCAAAATTTCAGCTCATCGGAAACTGGAAAGTGGGTCTAATTTAACTTGCAAGATTTAATTACAGACACCAGGACAAGTGAAACTAAATAGCTCCCACCTTCCAGCTCCGGCATCAGATCAGCTCCATGTCATCATAATATTGCATTGTCACATGATATACATATGCATGCAAAATTTCAGCTCAATTGGAAACCCGGGAGTGGGTCAAATTTAACTTACAAGATTTCATTACAGACACCAAGACAGGTGAAAGTAAATAAAAGCTTGTAAAAATATGCTATTTGCTTTTGAATATCTGGCGTGGGCGGTAGTACCTCCAAGTCAACACACGACCACGACTGTTCCGCACAAAAACTTGCTAACTCATTTGCAAAAAGTTCACCTGGGTGTGCGTTAAAATCCCCAAGGATGAAGGAAGACCGATTCTAACTGATTGCTCTCAACTATCGCAGTTATTTCACCGAGGCACTCTGTAAACTCTGTCAGGTTATCGACAGCATTAGTAGGCATGTATACATTTATTACTTACAATGACCACTGGGGGCAAATGCTACTAATTACCAAAACGGTTTGGTTGTCGCGTAGTTTAAGTTTCACATTCGTTCAACGTATCGTGAAAACGGTACCCTACTATTTTTCTTGCAATACGTAAACTAAAACTTTACTAACATTACTGCAACTAAACATAAGCTACCTCTTTCCACAGATCACTACTCTTTGTAGCAACACCTTTCAAAAACTTACTCTTTGTGCAAGCCGGAAACAGCTGGAAATGAGGTGTTATTTTTAAAAAAGCGAAGATTGTCTATGAGTTTAGTTTTGACATACAATACCAGTAAGGAATGATTAGCTAAAAAGAGATGAAAATATATAATTGGAATAGCGTTTTCCTTGTTTAGTAGTACTACTAAACGCAGAATGAATAAAAAAAACATGATTAAACTCGACTTGACAGCTTGTTCTTTTGAACAAAATAAATATAAATCTTCGTTCGAGCTCTGGATATTGTTATAATTGTTTGCTTTTGCTGTTTATAAAGAAGGACAGACTACGACCTGGTGTAGGTCCCGGAAAGCCGCTGGATGCGGGCAGCGTAGAACTGGTCGTTGTGGAAATCCTTGGCGAAGGGCATTGTCCTGCAGTGACCTCTTTCAGCTGATATAATGATAGAAAGAAAAACATTATCCAAGAAGTTTATCCAAATACCTTTTGTAAGCTCATTGATGATAGAAAGAAGAACATTATCCAAGAAGTTTATCCAAATACCTTTTGTAAGCTCAGATCAAAGAAATTCTGAGTTTTGTAAGACGCCTTTTGCTTGGACTGCACTCAGGAGGGCTGCCCTCTCAAGTGGACTCACATGTCACAGTAAGCAAAAAGATTTCGATGTAGCACTAGAGTTGCCTGGCATGATGGGCAATCACAATCTCCTGACTTTGTGAGTATATTTTTCTATGACAAGTTTTTAATCTTTAGTTTTCAGAGAAATATATGGATCCTAAATTTGGAATAAAGCATATGTCATTTTTTATCTACAATTGGTAAAACTGCCATCATCTCACTTGATGGTAAATGATGATGACGCCCAAGATAGAAGTGGGCTTACCAGGATTCCCCAACACAATGGGGAACATAATATGATAATGGCATCTAACTAGGCAGGCTTCGAAGAATCAGAGCTGCTGGAAATCAAACCTGCGATCTCTTGGTGTGAAATGAGTGGACGGGCCATTACCCGTGGAGGTGATATATTTATGAAATTACCTAATTACTATAGGAGTTGTAAGAAAAGTAGTTAAAGTTTTTAAGGATCAGGTTTTCATAATGTTTTTTGGGGTATCTTTTGATGGGCGGACGATCATTGCAAGATATTTTGTGTTGTTATTATTGATATGATTAATTATATATTACAGGAAAAGTCTTGAAATCTCCATTCCCTTGGACATACCAAGAGACTTAAGCTCTGTCACCACTGCCACATCGTTATCATATGTAAGTATTGCAGCTGTTAAAATTAAATATAATTTGCTGATGGCTGACTCTTGCGTTATACTCGTGACCGGGTGCTGTCCGTGTGAACTGGCCTACTCTTGTTAAAGGCATTAATGACATTCAATCATTTTTATGTATAACTTTTCATGTCATATTGTTTTCATGTTCTAATGACAATCTGGTTTATATCAAGGATTAAATTTTGACATTATTAACTAATTATTGTTTATTTCTTGATTCTTCACAAATGACATTGTTATTTATTTTATGACCATCAAAAAGAGTGTAATTTGCAAATACATATTTTAAATATATATAAAAATCAATTGCTGTTCGTTAGTCTCACTAAAACTCGAGAACGGCTGGACCGATTTGGCTAATTTTGGTAATGAATTATTTGTGGAAGTCCAGAGAAGGTTTAAACGTAGTGTAGGGTAGGGTAAGGTTGGGTAGTGTAGTGTAGTGTAGTGTAGTGTATGTAGGGTAGGGTAGTGTAGGGTAGGGTAGCGTAGTGTAGGGTAGGGTAGGGTAGTGTAGTGTAGTGTAGGGTAGGGTAGGGTAGTGTAGTGTATGTAGGGTAGGGTAGTGTTGGGTAGGGTAGGGTAGTGTGTGTAGGGTAGGGTAGTGTAAGGTAGGGTAGGAAAGTATAGGGTAGGGTAGTGTAGTGTAGTGTATGTAAGTAGGGTAGTGTAGGGTAGGGTAGTGTAGTGTATGTAGGATAGGGTAGTGTGTGTAGGGTAGGGTAGGGTAGGGTAGGGTAGTGTAGGGTAGGGTAGTGTAGTGTAGGGTAGGGTAGGAAAATGTAGGGTAAGGTAGGGTAGTGTAGTGTAGGGTAGTGTAGTGTATGTAGAGTAGTGTAGGGTAGGGTAGGGTAGTGTAGTGTAGTGTATGTAGGGTAGGGTAGTGTAGGGTAGGGTTGTGTAGTGTAGGGTAAAGTAGGAAAGTATAGGGTAGGGTAGGATAGTGTAGTGTATTTTATGTAGGGTAGGGTAGTGTAGTGTAGGGTAGTGTAGTGTATGTAGGGTAGGGTAGTGTATGTAGGGTAGGGTAGTGTAGTGTAGTGTAGTGTATGTAGGGTAGGTTAGGGTAGTGTAGGGTAGGGTAGGGTAGTGTAGTGTATGTAGGGTAGGGTAGGCTAGTGTAGGGTAGGGTAGTGTATTGTAGTGTATGTAGGGTAGGGTAGGAAAGTATAGGGTAGGGTAGTGTAGTGTAGGGTAAGGTAGTGTAGTGTATGTAGGGTAGGGTAGTGTGTGTAGGGTAGTGTAAGGTAGGGTAGGGTAGGAAAGTATAGGGTAGGGTAGTGGTGTATGTAGGGTAGGGTAGTGTAGGGTAGGAAAGTATAGGGTAGGGTAGTGTAGTGTATGTAGGGTAGTGTAGTGTAGTGTATGTAGGGTAGTGTAGGGTAGGGTAGTGTAGGGTAGGGTAGTGTAGTGTATGTAGGGTAGGTTAGGGTAGTGTAGTGTATGTAGGGTAGGGTAGGAAAGTATAGGGTAGGGTAGTGTAGGGTAGGGTTGGGTAGTGTAGTGTAGGGTAGTGTAGTGTAGTGTAGTGTAGGGTAGTGTAGTGTAGTGTAGTGTATGTAGGGTAGGGTAGGCTAGTGTAGGGTAGGGTAGTGTAGTGTATGTAGTGTAGGGTAGGGTAGGGTAGTGTAGGGTAGGGTAGGTAAGTATAGGGTAGGGTAGGGTAGGGTAGGGTAGGGTAGTGTAGGGTAGTGTAGTGTTGTGTATGTAGGGTAGGGCAGTGTAGGGGGTAGTGTGTGCAGGTAGGGTAGTGTAGGGTAGGGTAGGAAAGTATAGGGTAGTGTAGTGTTGTGTATGTAGGGTAGGGTAGTGTAGTGTAGGGTAGGGTAGGGTAGTGTAGGGTAGGGTAGTGTAGGGTAGGGTAGTGTAGTGTATGTAGGGTAGGTTAGGGTAGTGTAGTGTATGTAGGGTAGGGTAGGAAAGTATAGGGTAGGGTAGTGTAGGGTAGGGTTGGGTAGTGTAGTGTAGGGTAGTGTAGTGTAGTGTAGTGTAGGGTAGTGTAGTGTATGTAGGGTAGGGTAGGCTAGTGTAGGGTAGGGTAGTGTAGTGTATGTAGTGTAGGGTAGGGTAGTGTAGTGTAGGGTAGGGAGGGTAGGGCAGTGTATTGTAATGTAAGGTGGTACGTAGTTCGCCGGGACAGCGAGTTTTGAATAAATATAATGAATTGAATCGCATAATATTTGTAACGTATACACTGAACATGAACAAACAATTGTTTTAAGACAACTTTTATGTTTTACAGGTTCAGTGGTGGTATATGAGGCGCCACCGCAGCATAGTGGCAGTTCATCAGTGGAATAGCAGCAGGACTTGGACCCGTGTGTGGAAAATGGCCGACTGCCCCGAGGGGTACAATAAACCCATGCAAGTCATACTTGTGCTTAGGAATCTGATTTAATGTAAAACATTTCTACTATAGGTCTCGTTGATGTCTTTTATGTTGTTGACCGACTCACAATTCGCAGATTAATGTTATACTAATATTAAACTGATTTACTGGGATATATTAAAAAAGTAAGTCCATAGTATTGAAGTCTTTTATTTACTAAGGTACATTTTTTTTATTCACAAATGGTATGCCCTTGGCATCATCTCACCTGATGATAATTGCAAATAAATAGGTACCTACCTATATTGCATAGAAATCTAATACACTGCATAAAACGCCCTTATTTAATTTTAGCATTATCCTTCTTCCTTATTAATACTTGTCCTTCCTGCCTCCATCTGCATTAAAATCTTCAGTGCTCTCTTCCTTCTAGCCAAGCCAGACCATTATTGCGACGAGCTTGTAACTCGGGAGCAGCCCCAGCCTAGAAATGCAAAGCAGTTAACATAAGGAATGAATATGGTAGTATACAGGGTTTAACAAAATTGGCGCAGATCTGTTAGCTGACAGGGCTTCAATCAGACTGAACAAATTTCCCCAAAGACCATATACAAAATACAAATAGTCTATTTGCAAAATAGACTCTTTATACAAATCCATCAGATGATTGACCAAGAGAAACTGTAACCTATACGTGAGTGACGCGCACGGCTGCCGGCGCTGGCTTGACCACTGCGTGGTCACCAGCGCGGCTCGGTTATCCGTATTAAACGTGTCTGTTTTTACGATGTATTTTGAACTGATCACCTACCTTTAGTAATTGAATGTGATATTATTGTAATAATGCCAAAAAACGAATGCTTAAACTATTAATTGTTGTAATAAAATTAAATGGGGTGAAAGAGATGACAATTATCGTTCTCGTTTATCCCAGTTGTAAATATCCGCGCATTCTTCTACTTTGGTAAACCAATTTGAGATGGTTTGGCTTTTTGACAATGGATTGAATTATGGAACTACATTATTCACGGATGAAAACTTATGACTACTTGACCTAGCAATATCTTTTAATGCATCTACAAATTGTGGCATGAAATCATTCCGAAATGTAGAAGCTTCTGCATCAAATCTAGTTTGGCGTAATGGAGGTGAAATGTCTCCATCATAAAAATAACGATTTTTGTTTTCAGTTGCCTCTAAATCTAAGACATAAGACATAAAAAATTTATTTACGTCGTTATCTTATCTAATAAATACAAGTTAACTGTGACCCCACACTAGGCTAGGCCTGTCTCGTGGCGGTCAAAAGAACATTAACATAAAACAAATTTAACAGGTGGCGGCCAAGCAACTTAACAGAAACTAAGTGATTATTACAAGAGGTGGAAAATATCAAAAAGATTAAAGAAAAATAATATAAACAAAGAACATATAACAGTACATTGTGTGTGTTTGTGTGTGATATGGGGATCGACTTCTTTTTCGCTTCCTACGACGTAGTGTATCCGTGTCTTCGCCTACTTTATCCTTTGTTCTTGTTACAAAATCATATTCTGATTTAATTATAGAACGTCGCTCTAGCTCATCGTTCAATTGTCTGCCTGTGTAACTACGCAACATCGTGTTTTGGTGATGCTCAAGCTCTTCACCATATTCACGTGAAGTGGTATTTTGGTGATACTCAAGCTTTTCGCCATGTTTACAACGTAGTTTGTTATATTCTCTTTGATCTTTACCATGTACATCAAACCTGCATTCTTGCAAATGTCATCATTTGCGGATTTATTTTTTGGTTGGGGGAGACGTCGGTCAATTGCATCATCGTATATCGTTCTAGGGTTGCACATAGGTAGAAGGGAGCACAGGAGATCGATATCGATTACGTGAACGTTCCGATCTATGTTCATTTTCAATGCTCACCGAAATGGCATCATTTTGTGTTGAAATTCTTCGTTCTCGCCGTCGCTCTTTTCCATCATCATTCTCGTTTTCATTTCGTTGCTCTAGATAGTCCCATCAAACGCATAGCAAGTGATGTAATATGGCGCATCCGCCCTTTTTGTCCCTCAATCTTATATTAAAAAAAATATTTTTTTTTAAATGTGTCGAACGCGTAGCTGAGCGTCTCGGAGCGTGTCAAGTTTTGATCAATGTGGACCGATTTTATCTGTCTACAAATTGTCTATTTTACTACCTTCCATAGATCTCCAGTAAATAAAGTTGCAATCAAATCTTAATTTTAGTGTAACTAGATAAATGCTATGTACGTAGTTTCTAGGTTATAGTACATTACTGCAACGGCCAGTACAGCAATTTCGATTTATCTCGAAGAAGGTTGTCAAGATAATGCTCAAAGTTCCAAGCATGTTTGAGAAAAAATGATTTTCTTTAAAGGACAAAAACGTTATTGGTTTCATTCATTCATATCAGCTCATATACTTCCCCACCGAGGGGCTCGAGCCTACTCTGAATTAGGGCGAAACGTTATTGGTACTAAAATAAAATTAAATTGAACCACGGTACGTCAAAAACCCCGTAGAGTGCCCGCGAGCGCGGAGCGAAAAATCGTTGTCTGACGCGGCGGCACCCGGATTCCCAAAAACAAGATTTATAAGTTGGGTTCTCTGAATATAGAGCTCAAGTGTTATTTTTTGTAATAGTGTTGAATGTAGCTTTCTATTCATTCCAAGTTTCATATGATTTTATGCTTCTGTTCAATGTTAAACATGGCGTAATGGCATTTCAGAAAAGTTTAGAAGGTGTGTTGTAATTCGTTGTAATAACTTATGATTAGCACCCCAGATCAACACTTTACATGTGATTTCACTTGTACTTACCTTTTTGATGAAACTTGCCACAAAAAACACTGAACGAAACACAACAATCACTAAAAAACACTTGTATTAGCGAGCACTACGGTACGCGTCGTACGAAGGACTGACCAAACTTTTTTTTCTCTATTTTTCTATGTTGGGACGCTGTTTTATCACTTCAGCTCGTTGCTGCGTTCATTAGAAAGAGAGAACAGTATTTTTCCACGTTGAAAGTCATAGAGTAGAAAGAGAAAAACACTTTGTACAGAAATAATGGCTTGAGTACTCCAAGTACCCTAGGACAGACAACAGAGGAAATTTTTTTTGGGTACCCCCAGTACCCGAGGGCAGCAGACCGGATACTCAAAGTTATTCTATTAGTAGTCAAAAGTTTTACATAAATAGTCTAAGATGACCTATTATTAATAGGTACAGTCAACCTACCCTATTTGGACTTTGAACCGTTGACGTAAAACACGGCAAATCGTGCGAGCGTGTGCGATATTTTTGTTATTTCGTGGCACTCGTGCACGCGCGGCGTTGCCGTTGAGCACTCGACCTTCATCTTACAACTAAAAGTAATGATGTGAACCCAATGATGAATCAGAATTTCGTGAGTTTTTTTGCGGGATTTGTGGTGGACGCATTCGTAGTTTTATTTTATTGTATTTGCATTGTTTTCTGTTAGAATTTACTTCAAAAAGTGGTGCGTTTTGGAGATGATCGTCTGGTACACGTAAGCAATGTGAAGAATAAGAAAATAAAATGAAAAAGGACGTGAAAACCCACATTTGCAAAGGGTGCAGTTTTATAGACGCCCTACTGGAACCGGGTGTTCTACCTCAGAATTAGGCTGCAGCAAATGCTGTTAAGAACTTCAGAGAGATTTGTAATGCACCGGCACTAGCATTACAAATCCAAAAACGAAGTGAAAATTCTTTACGAATTCGGCTGAAGGACTCGTTTCCGTGGCCAAGAAAAATGCACAACCAACATCATCAGAATTTCGTCAACATAGTTGTTTGTTTTGTTGT
This sequence comes from Coleophora flavipennella, assembly GCA_947284805.1. NCBI lineage: Eukaryota > Metazoa > Arthropoda > Insecta > Lepidoptera > Coleophoridae > Coleophora > Coleophora flavipennella. Next base: position 2,134,473 of record OX369270.1, on the reverse strand, counting down.
TGTGAATTTTTCTTGGCCATGGAAACTAGTCCTTCAGCCGGATTCGTAAATAATTTTCACTTTCTTCATTTGTTTTTGGATTTGTAATGCTAGTGCCGGTGCATTACAAATCTTCTCTGAAGTTCTTGACAGCATTTGCAGCAGCTGCATTCTGAGGTGGAACACCCAGTTGCTGTTGGGCGTCTATAAAACTGCACCCAGAGCAAGTTGGGTTCTCACGTCCTCCTTCGTTTTATTTTCTTGTTCTCCACATTGCTCACGTACACTAGACGATTTTCTCCAAAATGCACCACTTCTTGAACAAAATCCCAGCAGAAAACAATGAAAAAACAACAAAATAAAACTACGAATGCGTCCACCACAAATCCCGCCAAAAAACTCTAGTTGTTTGCCTGTGTCAGTGTTGTTAAACTGGCTACGGCAGTCTAAAGCAGAAATATTTATACAAATACGGCAATTTCAAATGTTGTAATTCTTTTGTGAGTGTAGTAATTATATCGAAACACGGCGATATTTCTCCTATATACGGCAATTTCGCTGACCAAACACATATACAAACATTGCTCAGGATATAAGAAAACAAGATTTTAAAAAAACATTGTTTGATAATCGATGTGTTTTGTATATAGGTAGGTCAGAACTTTTGTATAAAAATGACTCCTCTGTAACCCCTTAATAAAATAAAACTGAAGTTTATACTTCATTGATCTTTATTATTGCACTCAAGTCGAGCTATACCTAAGGAAAATATGCTGAAACTGGGGTAGTTCGGTAGGTGCTTGGTCGCGCTGAGTCTTTCTTTTCTCTGTAATCCACTCTCGGCAGATCAGCATTTTTGTTCTCTTTACCTTTAGCGTTGTGTGTCTCCGCCAGATTCCGCTTTGTTAAGCCTGTTAAACCACAATTGTCGGTAAGTTAGTGGCTATTTGATAGACACATCGAAATAATGTAGTAAGTAATTGTGAAGTTCGTTTCTTCAAGCTGAGAGTTAGTGGTGTCGATTCGGTGTAACATTATTTAACTTATTTGACAGGACTAAACTAAATTTAAGCATTCTATCCTTGTCTTTTCTATACAGAAAGTAAAAGACAGAATGCGTAAATTTAGTTTAATCCTGTCAAATAAGTTAAGTCGTGCACAGAGTACTTTGTATTAACTAGAAGTCGTGTTACACCGAATCGACACCAATGTGTGGACAAGTTTAGAAGTGGACGACCCAATAGTTAGAGATCTATTGGATCGCTCCCATACAGAACCTAAAAAAAAAGATGTGTGGCACTCGGGGACTGCTGCGGTAAAGCTAATGCATAGCATTTTTTATCAACTGGTGCAATTGGGTATGCTAAAAAAAAATGTATTTTTTTTAATTTTTTTTCGGTTTAGACCATTTTGAAAAACTAATTTGAATATTTCATTTTTTAAGCCTCTAGATATTTTTAAATATTTTTTTAAATTTTGAAACCTTGATTACGTCATCGGTTCACATTACTATGAAACGAACAGCCCTATTTCTATGACGATAAAATGAATAGGCCTTGACGTCAACTGTCAAGTCAATCATTCCCAAAGGTTTTTTGGCGGGATTTGTGGTAGACGCATTCGTAGTTTTATTTTGTTGTTTTTTCATTGCACCGGCACTAGCATTACAAATCCAACAGCTAAGGAAGCCTAAATACGTCAGACCTGGCTGTATGGTCTTAGTAACCTTTGCCTTTTCCGAAACGAAACTATCACAAAGCCAACAACGAAACGTCAAAGTCAAAATTTACTTGTCATCAAACATCATAATCTATGTATGGACAAGGCCTTCAGAGTTTAAATGTTTTTTAGAACCACAATAAAAATTGGACCTCTAATGAATATCTTACCCATTTAAGTATTTAATTTGAATGACGTTCTAATAATATTTGATTGTTTCAAACGTAGTTTTTGGTGGATGATAAATAAATAGTGCCTTTTTCAGTGCTCGACGAAAGCTCGTCCTCAAATGCAAGGTCCGTAATTGATATGACAAGTAAGAGTGCACGTTCCGTTCAGTGGTGAAATAAGGTTTTATTGTAAACTCGTGACGTCATAGGGGTCAAATGAAGGTCTTGTCCTTTTCCGATTTTTTTTACGCAATCTTTTACTTTTTCGAGTGGAAAATGAAAAAATATTCCCGCGACAAACGGCCATCTTGGGATGTTTAACGAACATCGCTTGTACGACCAACAACCCATTTGGGTTGTTTTTATATGTACTTTAAGGCGCTTTGTTTATGGTTGAAATTAGTATATAAAACTGCGTCTATCGTTAGGTCCTATTTGGCAAAATTGTTGTGAACGTGTGGTTACACCTAATTGAAATACTTTACATCCCATTTGATAGAAGAATATTTTTTAAAACGAATATTTGTTTCCCGTTTTCTGTGGTTGTCAGCCATTACGTCAATTACGTGTGAATTTGTTGTGTTGTGGTTTGGTTGGTGTTTCGTGTGTTCTATCATGGAAGGGTAAGTAAATTGAATTTATTTCGATTGTTAGATGTTATTGCTTTACAGTGTAGTGTTTTTATCACCGTATCTTTCACGATAAAACTCTTAGAAACGCATTGAGTTGGTAGCGGAAAATTGAACAAACTTATTTTTTTTGTCTCGAGTATGTTCCTAAACGGTTCCTAAATTCACCAAAACGGCTTGTTTTTGATATATATACATCTTCTAAACTGATCATCATCATTTCTAAGTGTTTGCATGTAATTTAGATCACTTAGGGCTTTTCCAAAGCAACCTGTAGCAATTCAACACAATGGTATTTTTTTGTGTAAAATTATGTAATTTAACCCTTCCATCCTACCGAAATACGAACAAATGTTGATTTATCATCATCATCTGACACCATCATCATAGTTTCTAAGAATTTAAATGAATTTTAGACCAATTTAAATTTTCACCGAGGTAGCCTCGGGTAAATCAAACGATGGACTTTATTTGTACTATACCTACCCCCAGCTGGTTTTTAATTTACCATCATCATCACACCGTCATCATCACACAATCATCACCACACAATCACTATAGTTTCTAAGAATTTACATGAATTTTTAGAACTATTCAAATTTTCTCTGAAGCAGCCTGCGGCAATTCAAATGATGGACTTTATTTGTGTTTATTTTGTACTATACCTACTTGTTTTTGATTTACAATCATCATCACACCATCATCATCACACTAATCATCAGTGTCTAAGAATTTAAATGAATTTTAGACCCATTCAAATTTTCTCTGAAAGCAGCCTGCGGCAATTAAAATGATGGACTTGTTTTTATATTTTGAATTAGTTCTACTGCTCCGAATGTTTTAATTTTTTTTTTGTGATAAGCCAAAAGGCCATTCTACTCAGAAAAATAAAAATTCAAACATCTGGACTTCAATCGGGGTCTCAAAAAAAAAACAAATTACTAGTTCTGTGTTCAAGTTTTGTAAATTTTTGGTTGTTTTTGAAACTAATTTTAAAAATTGTTTTTGCATTAGACAATTTTTTTTTGTATTGTACCGTGAAGATATTTAACTAAACCATTAGAAAAAAAATATTTCATATGTATATCTAGAGTGCTTAGATAGAAATAGATAAGGAAAGAAAATTGGAACAGAAAATAAAACACAATTTTAAATTTCAAAGTACTGTATTTAATTTATCTCTAATCTAACACATGTAAAATAAAAACCATTAAAAAGGAAATTTAATCATCTTACTAGATCAGTAATTAGTTGTTATAGGTATCATGCAAAAATAATGAGAAAACTTCGGAAATCCGCAGCGCGGCCGACCTCCGTTAAACGGCCCGCGCGGCACAAAATTTAATCATTTTTGTAATATTTTTTTTAATTTGTTTTTGCACTAGACAATCGTTTTTTTGTTTTGTATCATGTAGATACATTACCTAGCCATTAGAAAAAGATCATTTTAACTGTATATATGTAGAATATAAATAGAAATAGTAAAAAGAACGAAAAAGGAACCAAAAAAAACAAAAGTTTCAAATTAATCGTGTTCCATTTTATTTTTTTGTGATAGAAGAAATCTAAAAAAAATATAATCAAAAAGGAAATTTAATCAGCTTACTAGATCAGTAATTAGTTTTTATAAGTTTCATACAAAAATACTGAGAAAACCTCGGAAAGCCGCAGCGCGGCCGACCCCCGCAAAACCAGACCGGAAGTACCGGTCGCGGGGACGGAGTCGGGGCGTTTGATATGCTCACGGGAAGGGTTATAAAAAATTTAGCATACCCAATTATAATTATATTTTTTTTTAATATTCAGTTTTTACCAGTACCACATAGTCCTTGGGGCGCGGGATGTTTATGCAATAAATTAACACTAACAAAGTTAATCATCATCATCATCATTCGTCATCGTCAGTCATCCGTAATCCGTCATCCGTCACGTCATCATCATCATCATGATGGATAGATAGATGGCACTGTAAGTTTTTTAGAACTCGATTTTTTTTTGGGATTGTTTTATTTTCGTTACGAAATTTCTTGATTCGGTCCCCTCAAAGCCCGCGATAAAAGCTATACAATAGCTTAATATTAAGCTATGAGCTTCATCCCATTTATTCCTCAAGTAATTCTTAGCATTTCTAGTCTGGGACCCATTTAAAATAATACTGTTGCACGGGGAGAGGGAGGTACAAAAGAGCCGGCCACCCACATTTTAAAAAAAATGTATACGTTTCAGCTGGCTACTATGGCAAGTTTGTTATCATTTTCGTATGAACTAAAATGACTTTTGATTAGCAGAAAAAGTAACAAACAAAAAATACTATAAAATAAAGTGTATTTTATGCAGATTCTTAAAATATAAATTTCAAGAACCTTCTTTCACAAAAAGTTGAGTGGTGCGCGATCCACTCGTGAGCGTGGATACGAGTTTTCTCCAGATCCCTCAGAAACTATAACGGGCTATTCTGATTAGCAGTCTATATCACTTTCCACCCCCCTCAACTAATTCTTTACAAAAGAACACTTCAATCCGTTGCTCCGTTGCGACGCCGCGCCGTCGTGCGCGAACGTGGAAATGAGTTTTCCCCAGATCCCTCGGGATGCCATTTCCCACCCTCCTCAACCATTTCTGTGCAAAAATTCCCAACTATCCATTGTTCCGTTGCGGTGTGTTTTATTATTCACAATTGTTAAGCCCTTGGAATCATCTCATAAGTGACGATCATGCCGAAGATGGAAGCGGGCTTACCAAGATTCCCCAACGCAATGGGAAACTGGCTATCTTATCTTCAGGCCGGAACACATCAATGCTGTTAACATTGATGTTTAGCGGCAAGACTTGGTCAAGATGGTGGTAACTAACCAGGCGGGCTTATAAAATGCCCTTCCACCAACCAAACCGAGTCTTCCAAAGTGAGACTCCCCCGGGAATCGAATCCGCAACCTTCTGATGTGAAGCTAATGGACTTAACCATTAAAGATAGTAAAAATTAACCAAAAAAAGATAATTGTTTCAGTTCCCTAAGGAACTGCATCGGACTATAGTATTTTTAACCGACTTCAAAAAAGGAGGAGGTTCTATGTTCCAATGTATGTATTTTTTTATGTACGTTAACCGAGTACTCTGTCCGATTTTCAAAATTATTTTTTTATTCGTAAGAGTATAACCTCGAGGTCGTCCCATTTTCACGTAAGGATCTGATGATGGAATCCCAGAGAAATCGAGGGCAACCCAAAATTTTATAGGCACATGTTGTTGTTTTTTTTTTAAGTCACTATTGGTTAACCCTTGACAACATCTCACCTGGTGGTAAGTGACGATGTTGCCGAAGATGGAAGCGAGCTTACCAAGATTCCCCAACGCAATGAGGAACTGGCTATCTTATCTTCATGCCGGAACATACCAATGATATCAACAATGATATTTAGCGGCAAAACTTAGATAAGATGGTGGTAGCTAGCCAGGCGGGCTTAGAAAATGCCCTACCACCAACCAAACCGAGTCTTACAATTGACCCCGCCGGGAATCGAACCCGCGACCTCCTGTGTAAAGCCAGTGAACTTTGCCTCTGAGCTATGGAGGCGGTTGAGTTTCGTGTATTTTCTAAAGCTATTTAATTTTTTTCGTCTGGTAGTCATTATCTGATGTTGATGAACTGATGATGAAAGGTACAACTCTTTAACGGTTAGGAGTTGGAGGATAATTATTTAAATACGAGTATTATACGTAGGTAAATGTATGAAATTATATTTTTACATACGAAAACACAAAATTAACCAACATAACGAAATCAAAGGTAGGTACGAATCAAATCAGGGGTCTACAATTTTTTTTGAGGTCAGTGAAAATATTTATAAAGCCCTCTTTTTATTTTAATGGTCACGTTTTCCGGCACTGACATAATTCTGTGCACTTTAATTTTCCTTTAAAGCAGTTGCAATGATTTTGGCATCGTGTCTCGCACCTGCACCGAGTAAGTTCCAGGCACAAACTTGCGACATCTCGTAAGTCTGACCAATGAGGGGCCCAAATACCTTCTTCCATACTCCAACTTCAAGAAGAAGGACTCAAAAGGTTTTCATGTCTGGGGCTGGACTGGCCTTAGTGCGAACCCAAACTATTTGTGTGCTAGTGAAGAGCGGCTTTCTTTAGAGAAATGATTTCTAGCTCTTTATCCCTCTTCGTAAATATATATTTTCTACATTCGTTTACAGTATTGCTGGGGTTTGAACTTAAAAATTAAATCAAAGTCATTCTCATGACTCCCTGTAGCTCGTATTAGAAATGTCATCATTGCAACTGCTTTAAACGAAAATTAAAGTGCATAGAATTATGACTCTGTATCGGAAAATGTGAACACTAATTAAATGAGGGTATACAAATATTTGTTTAAATAATTTCTTGGTTTGGTCAGTTGTCAGTCCACTGACATGAATTAACGACTGCTATACAAATACGGTCTATGCTGGTATCGTGTATAATAAGTATTATTGTACTTTTAGAACGGTGATACTAATATAATAACTGTGGACGCTGATAATACAGACCATTTTGTAAAGATAGTTACGAGTAGATCGCCTCCTAGCGCGAGTCGCCACCACTGCAAGGTTTAGATTTTTTTTCCAACTTTTTGTGAAAGGAGGTTCTTGAAATTTATATTTTTAGAATCTGCATAAAACACGCTTTATTAGAGTATTTTTTGATTCTCATTTTTTCAGCTAATCAAAAGTTTTCAAAGCTTTCAAAGCAAAAAAAAAACAATGTAAACTTTTCACTTTTTTATGATTTATTCCAAAAATTAACTATCAAAATGATTAAAATCAATAAGAGCAATTAATTGAACATCTTTAGTTTATAAGATATTGATACCAAACTTGCCATAGTAGCCCGCTGGAAACGTATATTTTTTTTAAAGAAGGTTGGCGGCCGGCTCCTTTGTACCCCTCTCTTCCCCCACAGCAGCATTATTTTTAATGGGTCCCGGACCAAAAAAAAATTAATATCACTTGAGGAATAAATGTGGTGACGCTCATAGCTGAGTAAAAAAATAGGTTCAAACTCGCACTACAATTTGCGACGATAATTTTGAGTAATAGCTGCAAAACACAGTTAGGGATCTCGCACACTAGACGGCTACGGGCTACGAACGACCACGACCATAGACGAAATAGGCATTTTGACTATGTTTAAAATATGTAACAATTTGTTGTTATCCTAATAAAATGTAATGTAAAAATCATATTTTATTAATGTTCTGAAAAAAATAGGGTCATTTTCTGTACTTATAAAAAACATAAATGAAATTATTTTTTTGTGTGGTTTGATCACGTGTTTCAAAACTCTCTGTGGTTGGTTGCAACTCTGATGACGTCACACAGAAGTAAACTTGGCCGGAGCTTCTGCGACCAAGGTTGCAGACAGTAATAAAGAAAGAAAATGTATTTTTTGGCAAATAATACAATACAAGTAGGTACAATATTTTTTGCTTATAATTTTTTAGATTGTATGCTCTGCCAAAACTACCACAACTGGTTGTGGTCGTGGCCGTCTAGTGCACGAGATCCCATAGATAACCACAATAAGTTTAGGATTTTCACAGCTACCTATGTCAAGTTACTTATTCAGGTAATATTTTAGTAAAATTTATAGCTAATAACTAAAGCGTCGGTGGCGTAACGGTTAGGGCCGCTACCTCCTGTCCGGGAGTTCGTGTTTCAAATCCTGCCATGTACCAATGTGTTTTCGATATTCAATTTCATATTACGTTTAACAGACGCTCTTACGGTGAAGGAAAGCATCATGATGAAACCTGCACACGCCTGCGAATAAACTCGAAGGTTGTGTGGGAAGACGATCAACCCGCATTGGGGCCGCGTGGTCAGGGTAGGCTCGAGCCCCTCGGTATGAGCTGATATGATGATAGTTAACAAAATAGTTTATATGCATCAGAGTAAATGCGAGTAGTACGTATAAGTTATGCTCAAGGTCATACAAAGGGAGATCGAGCGAGCTATGCTTGGAGTTTCGTAGCGTGATCGAATCAGGAAGGAAGATATCCATAAGAAAACTAAAGTAACAAACATACATAGCTCACAGAATCGCTAAACACAAGTGGCCGTGGGCGAGGCACATAAGTCGTAAAACAGACGGCCGTTGGGGCAATAAAGTTCTTGAGTGCCGCCGCGACCGCGCAACGTAGCGTAGACAGACCTCCAATTAAGTAGACCGATGACCTGGTAAAGGTCGCGGGAAGTCGCTGTATACAGGACTGGTCGTTGTGAAAATCCTTGGGGAAGACCTTTGTTCAACTGTGAACATATTTCCTCAATGATGGATGATGAATATTCCTAGTTATATCCTATTATAGTCTATATCCTAGTTAGTTATAACTAGGATGTACTCAAACTATAAATTATATACATACCCTTGCTTTTGGACTTATTTTGATTGTCATCTACAGCTGGTTTTAAATATTTGGGATCCAAAGCGCATCTGTTGCTCTTTTCTACTGTAGGTTGTGGACTATCTTCTATGTTCGATCTGAAGTAAAAAATATGTTTTATAAATATACTTATATATATTTATTTAAAATACTAATACTTATTAACAACTGACTAGCTACTTCAAAATCACGACTTAAAAATGTGTAACAAGGGGCCAAAGTAATATGTTGCCCCTCGAGGGAGTTAGTCTGAATTATGAGCGAAGCGAATTCAGTATACGCCGCTCGAGAACAAAATATTTTGACTTCGAGTGATACACAATAATTTTCATTACAACCTATGAGAAAAAGAAACTCGTATATATAGAATTCAACGGACCAATCAGAAAGGAAGCTCAAACTCCAAGCACTAACGCGGACCTATCAAAAGAGAGAAACCAATACTCCCTAGGAAAACAAAAATAAAACGTTTTTCGAATAGGTATGATAAAAAGGTATTTTTGTTTTTGCTCTATCGTAAAAACTGTAAATATATACAAGCGTAAAACTTGAATGTGGGCTTCCACGCTAGAATTCGCCGCTATAGGCGCTAGTATAGAGTGAGGTCTCCGAACGTGGGATCAAAGATGACCTATTATTGACTGTCTATGGGAAGGGAAGGTTAGGAGGGGGAAGGAAAATATGCGGAAGGATGGGATATGGGGAGGGACACCCCTTGAGAAAGAGTCCCTCTTTTTGAGAAAAAGAAAATAGAAGTTTTTAGGTGGGACCAAAGATGACCTATTATTGACTGCCTATGGGAAGGAAAGGTTAGAAGGGGGCGGGAAATATGCGGAGGTATGCGAAGGGGGCACCCCGTGTGAAAGAGGGCGCGGAGTCCTCCTGTTGAAATGGTTAGTGGGGGCTATGACCAAACGTTATGCAAATGGATAGATATCATGCTTAGGAAGAGAATTATAACATCTTCACTAATGGGGGACGAGGTTACTGCCACCACTACAAAAGGATGCCCACAAGGTGGCGTTCTGTCACCAACACTTTGGAGCCTAGTGGTCAACTCGCTCCTACAGGAGCTGAACACCGGACCTCTTTACACGATTGGTTATGCTGACGATCTAGCTATACTAATCAGCGGCAAATTTCCGAACACAGTATCGCAAATAATGCAAAAGGCCTTGCGAAAAGTTGAAAGGTGGTGTGGTGAAAATCACCTGTCGATTAACCCTAGCAAGACAACGGTTGTACCATTCACAAGGAAAAGAAACCTACAAGGTTTACAAACTCTCAAACTGTATGGTACAGAACTAAACTGGTCCACGAGCGTCAAGTATCTAGGCATGACCTTGGATAAAGAACTAACGTGGAGTCTGCACACAGAAAGGATCATGGTCAAGGCCACGAAAATCTTTGGTATGCTAAGATCTGCGTACGGAAAGACCTGGGGCCTGAAACCCAGAGTCATTTATTGGCTATACACAATGATAGTAAGACCCATTATAACTTATGGCAGCATTGTGTGGTGGCCTAGAACGGAGTTAGGCACGTGCAGGCAAACACTGACAAAACTTCAGCGGTTGGCCTGTCTGGCAATTACCGGAGCATTTCGTACAACACCTACTGCATCTATGGAAATGCTGCTAAATCTAAAGCCGCTTCAAATACACATTCAAACAGAGGCGGCCAAGGCCCTACACAGGTTATCGTTAAATGGCATGTGGAATTTTGACATGCCCAAAACCAGACATACCAATCTACAACTAGACACAGGTATGGAAAGGCTTAAGCGCATGGGATGTGACAAAATACAGACTGTGCACATATCCAAAAAAGAATATAAAATCTATGTTCCTACCTCACCTTCCAATCAGCGGAATTGCTGCGTTAATGCAGCACATCTTCGAGTAGGTTGGGGTGCAAAGGTTATAGGGGTAGACACAAAAGATCCCATTGGGTCGAAGTGTCGCTGCAACTGCAGCCCCCACTTACAAAGATAAGATAAGGGGGCTACGCCCCCGTTACGCGTACACTTTATAACAAATATTTTGATCGAATTGGATACCGGAGGCTTTGCCTCTGACAGACTCGACCATGACCCTGACCTTGACCGATATTCTCCTAGTTTTATATTTGTTACACCCAAAGTTTTTCCGCCCTTAAGTAGGGCCCGCTTGCTTTCCCCGCCCCGATAATCCCACATCCCTTTGATCCCAATTTAGTCAAGCAGTAACACCCCGCAAACTTAATCTACAAAATTCCCTAACAGTCTCTGCTACCAGCCTGCCTGGAGCAAGAGAGGGGGGTTGACAAACCAATACAGGGCACCCACCCCGATTGCTCCTAAAGGCACTTAAAACTAAATTCGTACTATGTCCAATGTCTCAACCTAAAAAACAGACATTCTCATACTTGGTCCAAATGATACTAGGACATTATACGAAGGTTATTACGAATATGTAAACAATATACGAGAAATGGGCCCGATGCTTCAATTATTATGCCCAAATACCGATTACTCGTGGCAGAAAATTCCCACACGCGCCGAAGATTTCAGAGTTCTGCCGCTAGCACAGCCAAATCACATGAATAAATTACAACTACTCACGAATGAGGACTTACCAATCGCAGCTCCTTGGCAGACTCCCGATGTCTAGAGAGGGGAGGTATGTACCTAATCTAAATGTTTAGTATTATGTGACATGTATGTATCGAGTAGTGTGTGAGACACCCCAGCTCCATAGGATGACCGATGTCCTCCGCTGGGTTCTTCCGTATTTCTGGCCGACCGCACTCCGCGACTTGCCCAACGCAAGTCAAACTCGTAGGTATATTATACAAATTACAAATAAGGTCACGCTCCATCGTGTATAGATTGTTCTACTTATTTGGTATCCTTATTTATTGGGTTTACACTAAACCACAAACCTAGCCTGTTAGGTATAGTTATTTTTCACTTCGTAAGTAGCGCCCATCCAAGCAAGGACCAAATTCCTTTTTGCGTACCATAACTCCCTTGGTAAGCACAAATGTTAAAAACCAGGTGACCGCACCGTCGCGTAACTAATAAACTGTTCTCCGTAACACAGAACACTAAACCGAACCGTTGTTCACTTATAACAACTCGTCTATCCGAGCAAATTTCCGCGTTCCGTTCCACGCGGTCGGCCAGCGCCCGTTTTCCGTTCGTTAGCAGGCGCGGTCCGATATCACACGCCTGTTGTGAAAATTATGCAAATGCGGGCAAACTCTGCGAGACCTTCTCGGGTTACAGTTTTCGCGGCAAACCACGACGCGGGCACACATCGCGATGTTCAATCGGCCACTAACTGTGCCAGTGTGTATCATTCCGACTGCGGGGCCAGCGCTCGCGACTCGGAAAAAAACCCGCCTCGTATCTGACCGAGACATCGCCTCTTATTCTCGGCGGGTAAAAAATGCAGTTTTACTGATAACAGCCTCAATTCACTCAACCGCGTGCACAAAGTTATAATGATTTAACATGTACTTAGAAGCATACATTTTATGCGATTTGAAATCGAACATTGGTGACCGAATGACTTAGAGGCCTGGGTTTCTACCCATTCTTCCTTTGTTTCTACCCTATCTCCCCCCATCCTATCCATCCATCAATAATAGGTCACTTTTGGTCCCATATAACCTCAAACCTTTTTTTAATGGGGCGGATTCGCGCCCCCCTCCCTTTCACGGTTCAATTGGTCCCCCTCGACCTCCTTCACCCATTACCACCCCTAAAGTCGACGGTTCACAAATTACACTTTAGCCTTTTTTACAAACACGCGAATGTTTTAATATTAATAGGTCATCTTTGGCTATACTACAGAACCTTACGCGCCAGTGGCGCCAGCTGGTGAGGTGAGGTAGCCCTCCCAAAATCGTTGCTTTCGTTGTCGTCTTTTGAATGAAATTAATAGGTATAATTTTTTTACTCGCATGGAGAAGTGGTGACACGGAACCCTCTTTGCGCGAGTCCTACCCGTACTTGGTCGGTTTTTTCAACTCCATCCATCCCGCTTTAAAAATACTTACACTTTCGAAGTCGCGTAAAAATCAATAGATTCTTCTGACAGGCCTTCGGTGGAGTTTGTATGATTACTTCTGGGTAGTAGGTAGGGGGTTGAACTGGTCGCTTGATTTGTTTTAATCGCCGAAACATCTGTGGTTCCACAGTTGTTTTCAATTTTTTTGTGCAGCCATTGAATTACTGGAAAACGCCATAATTTCTTATTTACCAAGGATAGGCCCAAAAATTTGTGACCAGTATTTCTTTAAGGTACGAAAAAACAGTGTGCGAAAAATTTTGAAAAAATCTACGCAGCTATGCCAAAGAGGTTTATTTTATTATGTACTAGCTTTTGCCAGCGGCTTTGCTCGCGTAAACATATTTTTTATGACTGTTTACGAGGGAGCGAGCGTGGAAAAAGTAGACTATTCGTTAATCTAGGTCCTAATCTGTCTACCTAACAAATTTCATCCAGATCCGTTTATCTGTTGTGACTTGTAGCGTGAAAGAGTAACAAACATCCATACATGCAAACTTTCCCGTTTATAATATTAGTAAGGATATACAGATTTTAATACCTACTTACATACTTTCATTACTGGCTAGCGTTTCATCGGTTATTAAATTAAAATAATGATTATCCACACTTACCCATGTTATTATTTTTTATTGTTTCATCCCTGTCCTTCACAGATTTCTCGATAGTCTCATACTTTTCCCTTAGATTAGTCAGTTCAGTCCGCAATCTTTCCACATTGTCTTTGTTGACTGAAATTTCGGATTTTAGGTCTTCGATTTCTTTCGTATTTCGTTCTATCACTTTCTCTTGTTCTAAGGCTATAGCGGTCCTGCAGATGAGCTGAATAAACAAATATTATTCTATAGAAATCAGAAATAGAATTATGTGTTATAGGTACTTATCCCAAAACGTTGTGACGAAGTCATACTGTTTAGTTTATTTTCAATCTGTTAAGTCATTATCTTCTTTTTAATTTGTTTTATTTTTATGTTTTCAAGGTATTTATTTGTTTTACAAGGTAAGACCCCGTCGAGATTCGAGACCTCGACCTGCTGGACGTTATGGTAGTGACTATTCTTTAATATGTGGTCATGGTTAAAAAGATACAACTTTATTCCAAACAGAGAAACTTTAGATCACATAATAAAAGAACCAGATTCATTGTCACGCGCGCGGTCGAAAACTAAGTATCCCAACATAGTCACCTTTTTTTAAAAGCTTTTATTTTACTTGCAATGTTTGTATATGTATGTATGTATGTATCAAGATTTCAAAATGTTTGTTCAAAATAGGTGCACGTTACACTCTTCCTGATGGTCATGAGATAGCGATTACATTACATAGGGTGAGTTGCACCATGTACTCGTAACTTGACGATAACCAAACCGTAACCAGATAATACAAATATCCTTTATTGCACACCAAATATACAAAAACAAAAAAACTTACTAACTAGTAAAATACACAATGATATGCAAAGGCGGACTTATCGCTTTAAGCGATTTCTTCCAGCCAACCTTTGGTGAATGGAGGAGACGAGCAAGTGGAACGATAGCGGATGAGTGCACGTGCAACTAAAACTTAATACTTAATAAAAATCAGCCGTCAAATCGGTTGCGTCATTTTAACAACGGTTATTGTTATTGTTATGGTCAGATAACGGTGATTTTACAGCTGATTACGATTTGGTTATTGTTGTAGTTACATGGTGCAACTCACCCATAATGTCAGATAGTGAAAAAAATATAAACAAACAATCTGCAGTTAATAATATCAATAAAATCATTGATATAAAACAAATAATGTCATTTGGACATAAAAAAAACAATATGACACGGAAAGTAATACATGAATGTATGTATGTATGTTAGTTAGTTTGTAAAGGTCAAATCTTGCAAACGATTTTAGAACGACATCCAGGGGTCCGATTGAGCTGAAAGGTATGAAGCCGCATTCCAGGTGACAATTTTTTTTTTGGTGTTTGAAGTTCCCACGACTACTGCCAAACAATGTCAATGTGCAGCCAAAATGACGCCCCTGACACACCGACACACCGACACACCACCAGAGTCCGTATTTGCTATACTATATTATTTTCTAATGCAATAAAGAGTTTACAAACAAACAAAAAAACTTTGAAGGTGGAATTATGGTCCCAGGATCGTCTTTTATCTACACATATAATAAAACTGTAACGGGGCCGTGTCTGTACGTACATGAAATATTTTTGGGAAAATATTAACTGTGGTGGACATTACTAACGATACCAAGGCCAAAACAACAACTTTTGGAATTTTTGTCTGTCTGTCTGTATGTCCGCGCATCACGTAAAAGCTACCAGGCCGATTTTGATGAAATTTTGTACGGTTGTTCTATATAGCCCGGGTTAATAGGATACATTTTATCCTGGAAAATTCAAGAGTTCCCGTAGGAAAATTCAAAACCTCCACGCGGACGAAGTCGCGGGCACAACTAGTTTTCAATAGAATCGTAGGAAATACTGTGCTCGCCTTTTTTTGTATTTGGTAACGTCGTGTACTTATATTCAAATTTGGTACCGTGAGCGTTTGGCTTTCTAAACATTTTTTTTTAATCAAAGCTTTTACTAAATTTTATTTAGGTTTTCAAAAATTATTGCTCACGGAAGAGTAAGTTCGTGGTTCTCCCACTCTGCCTAACATAGCTAAGTATTTAAGTATTTCTATCCTTGTCTCCTGTCAATCAAACAAATGTCCGTACGTTTTTTTGAGTTTGTTTTGTATGAAACCGGAGATTTAATTCCTTTATATGTGATCTAAGACAGACACAAAATGTTTCATAGTCAAATTCATGTACCTACCTTTTCTCTCATCTCTATGATATCGTTGTTTTGTTTAGATATTATCTGGTTTGCCTTCAAAAGTTGCTCCGAATTCGATTGCGCGGATTCCTTGCTCTTGGCTGCTAAAGATTCGCTTAGTGCTAACTTCTCTTCCAAACTAGTCTGAAACATAATAACAAAACTCATAAATTAAGCTGCATGTTTTACGGGACCCACTCACGTTACGACTAGGTTAGCCTAACCACGTTAAATAATAAATTGAACTCCCCAAGGAGAAAATACCTGCTAGAGTCGCTGACATTTTTATTTTTTTTACGAGAGGTACCCTTTTAAGAGTTTTCTTAGACATGCCACTGATGCCTGTGATCTAGAGGATATCATAAAATAACAGCTTATGTAAATGACAAGGATATATATGGATAAGTGTCAGTCCTCCAACAAATACCATAACCTGAGACTGTAATCAGAATTATGACTTTTTATAGGGTTTTTAATCCTTGGGGGAGGCCTTTGTCCAGCAGTGGACGATTTGTGGCTGATATGATGATAGGGTTTTTCTTTGACAATTTAAAAGTGTGTGTAAACACCTATTTAAAAAAAATGAAATTTAAAAAAATATACAGGGTGTAACAAAATTGGTGTACGTCCCGTTAACTGAGGATTCTACTCGTCATACTGAACAACTTTCTCCAAGGTACCCATAGTCAATTCTCAAAAAAAATTTGGACCCTCCATACTAAAATGCACAAAGTCGGTCGATCAGCTCATCGATATGTATGAAGGTAAAAAAAATTTTTTACGTTTTCAGCAAAGTCGTAGAACAAAAGTTGTTCAATATGATAAGTAGAAGCCCCAGTTAACGGGACCTACACTAATTTTGTTACACCCTGTATAAATATGTGTATATAAACTAGTAAGATTTCTCGAATGCGTATATTTGATAAATGAACTTAGCGCTATTTGTAGAAAAATATGATAAAACTCTTTTTGTATGACAGGAAGATACCTTTTGAAAGTTTTTCCAGATATATCACATATGGCTTATTTTAGGTGCTAATAAGTGTTGTCGATGACAAAAATTTTAACAACGTACTTAGCGCAATTTTTGAGAAAAAAAATTACTCGACCACTTTTTGGTGTATGTGATTTGTGATATAGAGTGCATTTTCGTCAAATCTCGTAGTTGGATTTTCGGACTATCACATAACCTTCTATCACTCAGGGTATCACATCGAATCTAACAACATCCATCACACACTCTAAAATCTAACAAGTTGTTTAGGCTACGCGTTTAGCCAAAGAAACAGTCATACATACATACACCCCAAATCATTACCTTCTTTTTTCGGTAGTCGGGTAATAAAAACAAACAGTACGGTAACACTAAGTGCCGTCGGTGGCGTATCGGCTAGGGCCGCCGCCTCCTGTCCGGGAGGTCGTGATTCGAACCCCGCCACGTACATACCAATGTGATTTCGAATTTAGATTTCATATGTACGTTTATCCGACGCATCTTACGGTGAAGGAAAACATCGTGAGGAAACCTGCACACGCCTGCGGAGAAACTCGCAGGTTGTGTGTGAAGTCGACCAACCCGCACTCGGCCCGCGTGGTCGACTAAGGCCCAATCGCCCTAACTCAGGGTAGGCTCGAGCCCCTCGGTGGGTACGTATATGAGCTGAAATGATGAAAAATTATGAAGTGCCTACCTTTTCCTTTTTGGCCGTATGCAAGGAGTTAGTAAGCTCCTTCACCGTTTCCGAGTTTTCTTTGAGAGTCTGCAAATAACAATTGTCACGGCACTTATGTAAATTCATAAAATAAATAACTTAACTCATTATTACAAGCTTTTTTATCCTAATCGCAATTGACTTTAGAGCGCCCTCCAGGAGTCCAATTGAGCTGAAATTCGATGTGTAGCCGTATTCCCGGTGATTATAGAACACCTGGTCGGATCGACTTGAAATTTCTTTATTTCAACCTACAATTAATTGCGGCATCAAATTGACGAATCTTAGGCCCTTTGCACACGGCGGCGTTTTCTCAACGCGTAGACGATGCGCTGCAAACGATCTTAAGTCGCAGCCAGAAGCCTATGTTCTGCTTTTTGGACCTTACGCGAGTCGCCTGCGCGTTGAAAAAACAGACATTTTTATAAGGGTTTTTTAGGGCAACGGCCGTCGCTCGGAAAAACTCACCACCATGCCTTTACTTACCGATTGCTCTAACGGTGAAGGAAAAACATCGTTAGGAAACCTGCACATCTGATTCCAGATGTGTATGAAGGTCGCGTTTCACATGTCCCTAAGGTGTAAATCTAAATTTTGCCCTACACGTGACCGCGGATGATGCTAAGTGCAACACCAGGCAACCCCCGTCTATCCCTTGGATAGCACGGTTAATTGTGCCACACGATGAGAAGAATTCCTTTACATTCACATTTGGCAAAGTTATAACATACAAACTTTCAAATAAGAGCTTGTACCTAAAAGTTATTATGTATGTCGTTGTTTACATATTATTTATTTATTTTTGTTTTTATTCTCAATTGTTAAGCCATTGGCATCATTACACCTTCATATGTATGTATTCGTTTATTATTTATTTTAGAACACTTACCTTCTCTAATTGTGCACATCTACCATTCAACTGATTGAAATATTTTTCTTTTTCTAGAATTTCTTTATCTAATCCTGCATTTTTAGCTTTCAGAGTAGCCACCTCTATATGAGACTTTTGCACCTCTGCCTCCAATACACTGAGGCGATGTGATTTGTCACTGAAATATAATAAGAACACATTTTTATTATATCTGAAACAATCCTTACTAATATTATAAATGTGAAAATGTGCTTGTTTGTATGTTTGTTTGTTACCTTTTCACGCTTGAACGCCGTGACCAATCTTTATGAAATTTGGCATGCAGGTAACCTGTGTCATGGGGAAGGACATAGGCTACTTTCTATCCCGGAAAAATAGCATAATCTGATGCAGTTCCTAAGGGAACAAAAAAATATTCGATTGTTGTGATTTTTTGCACAGAGATGGTTGAGTAGGTGGAAAACGACATATTTTACTAATCACCCTTAAAGACAGTCATAAAAACGATATCCACGCGGGCGGAGCCGCGGGAAAAAGCTAGTTATACAATATTTTACAGTTTTATATGGACCAGCTGGCGCCGGGACTTCATACACGTCATCATATCAGCTCATATACGTCCCCACCGAGGGGCTTGAGCCTACCATGAATTAGGGCGATCGGGTCTTAGTCGACCACGCGCCGCGTGGCACGCGGCCTGTGCGGGTTAGTCGACTTCACACACAACCTGCGAGTTTCTCCGCAGGCGTGTGCAGATTTCCTCACGATGTTTTCCTTCACCGTAAGAGCGTCGGATAAACGTACATATGGAATCTAAATTCGAAATCACATTGGTACGTGGCAGGATTCGAACCACGACCTCCCGGACATTTTTTATCCCGTGAAAATAGCATAGTCCGATGCAGTTCCTGAGGGTACTGAAAAAATACTCTTTTTTTGGTTTATTTCTTTAACATCGCAACGGAACAATTGATTATTGTGATTTTTTGCATAGAGATGGTTGAGGAGGCGTAAAATGGCATAATTTACAAATTAGCATATCCTGAAATAGTTCCTGAGGGCTCTGGGGAAAACTCACTTCCACGCTCGCGCACGTCGGCGTCGCAACGCAGCAACTGATTGAAGTGATTTTTGTAGGTATAGAATTGGTTGAGAGGGTGGGAAGTTACATAGACAGAATAGCCCGATATAGTTCCTGAGGGATCTAGAGAAAGATAATGTCAAGGATCGCGAGCCGCTTGCGACTCGCGCACTACTCACCCTCAAAGACAGTCATAAATAAAATGTCCACGCGGGCGAAGCCGCGGGCAAATGCTAGTACAAAATAAAAAAATACAAATAAAAGAGACATTTTTTTTTAATATGCTGCATAGGCCCACCAGAAACGTATAGAAATGTACAGCATGTAGTAATGAAACTCATGTAGGTTTGTTCCTCATAATCTCTAGATTCATCATCATCATCATATCAGCCGAAGGAAGTCCACTGCTGGACATAGGCCTCCCCCAAGGATCTCCACGACGACCGGTTCTGCGCATCCCGCATCCAGCGGCTTCCCGCGACCTTCACCAGGTCATCGGTCCACCGAGTGGGAGGCCTGCCTACACTACGCTTTCCGGTACGTGGTCGCCACTCGAGAACTTTACTGCCCCAACGGCCATCTGTTCTACGATCTCTAGATTACAGTGGTAATATTATCTGTACCTCATCTAACGGAAATATTGAGATATTAATTAAAATACATATGTACAAGTTGGCGCACACCTTCAGTTGTCTCTCTGAGAACTATAGTTGAACCTAAAATAATTTGAAACCTTTGAACCTAATATACGAGTACATAGGTATCATATTATTTTTTGTTCGCATATTAGTTTTCATAGAGCAAGGGAGAGTTGCATGATATGAAACTACTAAGAATGACTAGAGCTCAAGATATTATTAGGAACCATCAGGAGAAAACGAACCGTAGAGGAGCAAAACAAAGCATTTTTATATTGATTTAATAATTCCGGTTTCTATTTTATATAAGTATTTTTTATAGAGTTTAATACCATCAATAAACGTTACAGTATCTTAATCCCATCAAACATTTACTCCTTTAACGCACTAATATTATAAAGGCGAAAGTTTGTGCGTTTTACTTCCTCACGCAAAAACTAGAGAACAGATCTGGCTGAAATTTGGTAGGTAGACAGATTAGGACTAGGCTACTTTTTTTGCCGCTCGCGCACTGCGAACCCTCGACAAGTCACAGAAACGTTGTCCACGCGGGTGAAGCCGCGCGAAACAGCTAGTTACAAATAATCTCACTTGATTTGTTTCTCCAACTGCATCACGTTATCGCGTAGCTGCTTGCAGAGGGCGTGCAGATCCTCGATTTGTTTGTCTTTTTTATTCAAGTTTTCTTGGGATACTGCTAGTTGAGCCTTCATGTTTGATTCCATGTCTCTTTGCCACTGGAGCTTATCCTAGAATTTCAAAAACGATAATCACAAATATTGTAGTGACACATTATGAGGGTAAGCTGTTGGATACGACCTGGTGAAGGTCGCGGGAAGCCGCTAGATGCGGTCGTCGTGGAAATTCTTGGGGCGGCATTTTTCCAGCAGTGGACGTCCTTTGGCTGATATGATGATGCTGATGAACGGGACCCTACTTATAAAAGCCTACGCTGTCTGTCTGTCTGTCTGTCCGACTTTAAAAGAATATATCTTTAGAATTGTAAGAGTAGCTGGTTAAAATTTTTACAGAATATGTGTTATTATAAGAAACTTATTACCCAAAGTAATAAAATTGAAAATAAATATAGTTTAAAAAAACTAAAAAAACACGCCTTTAAAGCACATCAAACTAAAAAGTGAAAAATAATTCTTTATATAAGTTGAAAACAATAATGAACGAAAAATACTAGTGTTATTGTGAAAAAAGCGTAGGGTGCTCGATATACGAATAATATGGCACAAAGCGCCCCACGCTTTTTTCACAATAACACCTAGTATTTTTCGTTCATTATTGTTTTTAAGTAATATTAAGAATTATTTTTCACTTTTTAGTTTGATGTGCTTTAAAAGCGAGTTTTTTAGTTTTTTTTAACTTCATTTATTTTTCAAATTTTTAGTTTGATGTACATTTAATCCTGGCGATCCTGATCAGGATAATGAGATAAACTTATGAAATTATTGTATTGTCACTGATTCTTGATAAATTTACAAAGTTAGAATTAAATCTGTCCGTTTAAAGTGGGTCAAAATCCAGTGCAAAGGAGTCGGTTACAAACATACAAAAACATACGTACATACAGGTGAAGGTAATAAAAGCGTGATAAAAATGGGAAAATTAAGGGGGATTATACAAAAAAACGTGTTTTTGAAGGATTGTTTGTCGTAAAAATGGCAACAAATACAAGCGAGAAAATAGGTGTGATTATAGTACATAATATAAAATGAAACAACACAGTATACTCTTTCACTCATCCGCCATCACAAAATCCTAACCGTCGGCGGATCACATTGTGCAAGATCTTTTTTTTTAAGATTTCTATCTTTTGCCCTAACATATAGCTTTCGTGCTTTCATTTAGTGCCATACACACAAGGTGAATTTTTATATGTTCCCTGAGAACACCAAATTGTAGATGCTACTCATGAATATGAACAACTTTCCCCGGGGAACCTAGTCATTTTGAGTAAAAAAATTACAGTTACTATGGAATACGTTGTTCAACTTTCCCCGAGGAACCTATTCAATTGGGGTAAAAAAAAGTTCAAGACTTACCATAAGAGTTTGCAAATCAACCGACCAATTTACAGTTAGTATGGAATAGGTTGTTCAGTCAGGTAACATAAGTACAATCTGCCATTTGCTGCTCTTCAGCTGATGAAAAGACACCCTGTATACTATATACTAGTGGTTCATCCCGAACTACTGCGAACTCGCGATGACGCACACTAACGCTTGCTCGATGTAGAATACGTCCAGCGCCATCTAGTGATGTTTCAACATTCACAACCTCTTGTATCTTGGCAACCCCTTGACGCCTCGCCTACCGAATTTTACGTCGTCGTCGTTCCGATCAACGATACTCGAGTTATCGTCGAACAAACATTCATACATACATACAAACGCCGGATTGTTGCAGTAGACTATGAGAACTAGCTTCACTTGTTCAATAAATTCATTGCCAATTAATAATAAATGAATAATAAATAGTTTGTTCATTTTATAACCTTGTATAATAATAATAAATTTGTAATTCTAGAGGAGAAAGGCATTCAAGAGGAGCTTAGGTTACCACCCGTGCCAACAACGTATCCTCTCCTTCTTCAGACACTGTGTGCGAAGACAAAACAGCCTAGTATACCATATCTTGACAGGGCAGATAGAAGGCAAGAGAGCTAAAGGCAGAGCTCCCGCTAAATGGTGCAATTAAGTCACCAGCACCATGAAACTGCAGCTTCATCAAGCAGTGCACGCAGCGAACGATAGAGCCGGTTGGAGAGCTCACTCCGCCCTTACAATGCCATGACGGTCACAATCCTCAGCATTGGGGGAGCGACGGATTGGATTAGATGATGAAGAGAGCTAGGGGCAGACCTCTTGCTAAATGGTGCAATGAAGTGACCAGCACCATCAAACTGCAGCTTCATCAAGCAGTGCACGCAGCGAGTGATAAAAGCCGGTTGGAGAGCACTCTGCGCCCTCACAATGCCATCATGCCATGCCGGTCCCGATCCTCAGCATTGGGGGAAAGACACATTGGATAATAAATTGAATTCCCATTTCATCACCCTGTATTTAATAGATTGATTGTCCATTTTATAAACCATTTAATAGATTGCCCATTTCATCACCTGTATTTAATAGATTGATTGTCCATTTTATAAACCATTTAATAGATTGCCCATTTCATCACCCTGTATTTAATAGATTGATTGTCCATTTTTTTTAATTACCTGTGCCAGTTTATCTTGTTCGTGCTTCAGTGCATCTCTGTGCTCCATGTCTCGACGTAGCTTCTCCTCCTCCATCCTGGTCAGCGCATGTGACAGGTCGTGTATCTTGCGTTCCATGTTCATGCACTTGTCGGTCAGGATGGCTTCTGTGCTTGAGGATGTGCTTTTCAGAGATGACAGTGATTTCTGTCAATATAATGACAATAAGAAATGTTTAACCGAATCAAAGTAAGCATTATGTTCGGTTTAGACCAAATGGGCCGCACCGCAGCGCATCAGAGCGCATCGAAAAGGATGCGCGCATATGCCGCGGCAGCCCACCACATATACCCGATGGAAAAAGTGCGCTCCAGACCTATCCAGCATGCAGGATTCCAATCCTCGCACATGCTCGCGCATATTTCTCCCCCCTAGACAGATATCAGTCTTGAACACAACTAACTTAAGGGAGTAATGAGCAGCCTGCCGGATGCTGGCCGAGTGCACGTGGCGACAGGATTCCAAGATAGCCCCAAGGCACGGAAGTCTACCTTTAAGTAAAGATGATAAATTTATTTATATTTTGGATACATCTATAGGGACCAAGTTTTTCATCGCATGTTACACTGCAGACACTTGGGCAATGAGAGTTAAGCCAAAAAAAGTTCGACCGTCACAACACTTTCGCTTAGACTTTGTCTCTTTTTGGTTGGGATAAACTATTTATGTTACACTCACATAAATAATCGTTCCGTATCTTAACAGGTAAAAATGGAACCAATGTAGGATCACTTGTGTTTCTGCTCCAAAACTACTGGACCGATTGAGTTGAAATTTGGTACACACATGTAAGTCAGTGACCCATAGACATACGTGTAAAGTAAATAAATCAATTTTAAACATGTTAGCCACTTTTGCGGGGTAAATTAGAAAATTTGAAAAAAGGTTTGCTAACCATATCGTGTGACATATCTAATGAAAGGGGTTGTTGTAAAAATCTCAAATATATTTTTTTACCAATTTTAAGATAAATAGTTTTGAAGTTATTTAAGAAAATACTCTTATCTCCAAAATTACTGGGCTAAAATCTTGAAAAAATCACAGTATATGAGGTTGAATGCAAAGATTACAGGACTTTAGATTTATATTTTCTCATGGGTTTTCCTGTAATCTATACGTTCCACCTCATATACTGTGATTTTTTCAAGATTTAAGGCCCGTAGTTTCAGAGATAAGGGAATGGTCAATTATTCTTTTAAATAACTTCAAAACTATATCTAAATATTTAAAAAAAACGTAACAAAAAAAAATACATATTTAATGCAAAAACCCGACTAGCACTTGGCTGGTTTTTAATTTTTACATTGTTCGTCAACTTTGTTTCCAATTGTCCCACAACATCTCTTTTTAATTTTTGTTTTCACATCTTTCGATAGCACCCTATTCAGCAGAATGGAAATATCATATTTTAGTCTTGATGCAGTTTACAAAAACAGTATTTTTAAGAAAGTATGCTACACAAACTCACTTTCAATAGGCATATGGTTTCCGCCATGTGCTGCTTGATATCAGTGTCAGTGGCCGGGGCAGTTTTCAGTGACAGGTGCACAAGGCGCTTGAACTCATTGTGTTCCACAAACTCAAAGTAATACTGAACTGGATTTGTCTGCTGCATTATCAAGAACCTAAAGGTTACACAAAATAAATCATCGAAGGTATCATTATTATCCTGACAGGTCTAAAACAGTGCAGACAATTCAATTTAGTGCATTGTACTTTTTTACTTACTTTTGTCTGCCTATTTTTTAAACACTAACATAGGAATACACACATCGGCTAGGTATTATTATTATTATATCAGCTCATATACGTCCCCACCGAGGGGCTCGAGCCTACCCTGAATCAGGGCGATTAGGCCTTAGTCTACCACGCGGGCCCAGTGCGGGTTGGTCGACTTCACACACAACCTTCGAGTTTCTTCGCAGGCGTGTACAGGTTTCCTCACGATGTTTTCCTTCACCGTTAAAGCAATCGGTAATTATATGTACGTAAGTTTTTGAAAAACTCATTGGTACATTGGCCGTCCAGATTTAAACCCGGTACCTCTGGTTAGATGGACCGAGTCGTTACCGGTTGAGCCATCGATACTTCCATCCGATACTAGTACCTACTCATATCCGGGCCCAGAAAATAATCAACCTAACCCTAGCATCGGAGCACATTTCTCGATGCATCTAAGACTGGCAGGTGTCTGACGATGTTTCATGCTTCGATCATAGCTGGATTAGATACTTACAACCTTCTACTAACTGTCAAACCCGCGGAAGCTCGGCGCAACTCCCGTAAGACTGATCGCATTAAGTACAGTGTGCTGACGGCGAAATAATTGATTGAGGCAGTTGCAACACCAGCATTTGGTCTTGTTTCCGACATTGACAACCACGTAATTATGTCACATCTTCTTTAATCAACAGCTATGAGGAGACATGCCCACTTGTGACACCAAGGACTGACCATAGGCCGCGTCAGCAATGGTGGGGCCCAGTACTTGATAAACTTCGTTGCAAGGTAAGAAAACTGTTCAATAAGGCGAAAAATACTTGTGCGGACCACGACTGAACCGCATATAAACATAAACAAGCTCAATACTGATACAAAAAAACGTATAAGACTCAGGAACGCGGAATGCTGGAGACGTTTTTGTAGTAACATTGAAACGAACAACCAGGTAGCCAAAGTCAAAGTCAAAGTCAAAGCATTTATTTGCCAGAACATAGTTGAATACATGGTGTTCTTAAATATAAGGTATCTTATGTCCCACCATCAATGGCATGCAAATATACATATTATAATATAACCTAGGTTTTACAAATGGTCAAAAACATTTTATGTCGTGATCCTGAACACAACCTTGGGTACTTAAAGAAGCCTGATGGAACTTACACTAAAACAGACTCTGTAACTTGCGAATTGCTTTTGATCCGACCTGGGAAGATACATACCGCAGCGCACCAGAGGATGCAAACTGGACCACGGCCCATAAAACTGTCACTGCAGACAAAGTCAAATGGGCAATCAACAGCTTCCTCCCCTTCAAGGCGGCAGGGTTAGACGGTATCTTCCCCGGGCTGCTAAAATGGTGTGATGCAATGTTGATGAAACATCTTGTTGCCATCTATAGAGGGTGCATCACATACCGCTACGTTCCTCCACAATGGAGGGAAGTCAAAGTAATATTTATATCCAAGCCCGACAAGGGGGGATTACACACAGCCGAAATCATTCAGGCTAATTAGCCTCACATCCTTTCTACTTAAGGTTTTAGAAAGATTATGTGACAGGGAAATCAGGAGCACCGCTCTGATTCGTAATCCCCTCCACTCGAACCAACTACTGTATGAGTAAATCAACGGAATCGGCGTTACATGCGGTGAGTTCTCGCATTCAAGCCGCCATTTCATTAAAACAATCAGCACCAGGTGTCTTTATTGAAGAAGGCGCCTTTGATAAAACTAACTTTACCAGCATCAGCCAAGCCTTGCTCAGACGTGGCGTTGATGCCACGGTTGCCGGGTGAATAGACAACATGCTGAAATACGGAGCCATACAATTCACTGTAAATAGTGGGTGGTGGCACAGCGGCACAGGGTAGCTCTCAGGGAGGTGTCCTTACAACTCTCCTCTGGAACCGCGTTGCCAACGAATTAATCTGTTGGCTTAATGAGGAAAGGCACTTTATAGTGGGCTATGCAGATGACTTGGCGATTCTCATCAGTGGGCCCGTGGAATCTGTGCTCTGCGATCTTATGAGATCTTCCTTACGAGTCGTCGAAAAATGGTGGGCAAAGCACCAATTATCAGTGAACCCTTCCAAAACGGAACTAATACTGATCACACATAAGCGACGGCTAGATAACTTAAAGTTACCCAAGCTTCTCAACACCAGCCTAACCCTAACAAAATTCAATACCTGGGAGTTATACTTGACAGCAAATTGTTATGGAATAGACATATAGATCACAAGCTGCAAAAGGCTTGCATAATCTTCTGGCAATGTACAAGGCTATTAAGCAAATCCTGGGGCATATCGCCAAAAATCATCACATGGCTTTATACAGCTGTTATTAGACCAATAATCACCTACGGTGCTATAGCTTGGTGGTCGAGAACCTATATCCGCACCGTGATTAATAGTCTGCAACGATTTCAGAGACAGGTTTGTTAAGCATTATCATATTATTATAGCATTATTGTTAAGGGTCCAATCGGATATTAACGAGGACTGCATCTACACCGACGGTTCTAAAATGGAGTAAGGCACAGGTGCACCGCTGGGCTGATTTAACTAGCTGCAGGCAGTCAAAGATGGTTTTGACGCAACTCAATTGGCCCGGAAACTGCTCAGCCTCAACCGACGCGATCTTCGAATAGTTGTAGGTGGCCTACCCTTAAATAAGCAACTATTCATCATGAATTTCACACACAGTCCGCTCTGCAGGGGCTGTCTTGAGGCAGAAGAAACAGTCAGACCTGTGATCCTGGAATGCACTGATCTGACCGAATACCTGGCAAAAATCCTCTATGACATGGGGTCACTCCTAACAGCCTGTGAATGTCCCATGAGACTACTGTGCTTCTGGAAGGAGCTGACTGGGGAAGAACTAGCCAACCACACCTGCACGCATAAAAGACCGAAAAAGAGTCTAAATGTGGAAACGGAAGCCCACTACCAATACCAATCCATCCGTTACTTAGTACTCATATGAGTACTTTGTATCAAGTATCGAATTCAAGTGTCTTCATTTAACTCAACCGAAACTCAGCACAAGGCAAATTTATTAACGCGACTTACCTACTATAACTATTACCTAATCTGTGCTTATGGCTTACACAACCGATTTTCTAAGCCCTGCCGTCCGCTGCCTGCCTACTATACTAAGCCTACTACGCTGTCTGATTTGAAATAGTAAGCTGGCTGGCATCACATAAAATCTCGCTCCAACTCCTCAATAAAAAAAGAGATATGATTTTTGCACAAAATCCTTTTGTTTGCTATAAATACAATGCATACAAGCAATGGCAACTAATTTCTGTTGTATCGTAATTTTCTTTCAAAATAAAAACTTTTTTTAATACTTATTGATGTTTCAATTCCATTTATTACTCTAGCTAATGATTCAGGCGGCCACCGACCCACAGGCACGCAGGCAACCTAGTTGCTAACTCCAGATGACAATGACCGCTTTTTATCTTACTTGAGCACAAAACCACAATGTATGTAAAATTTCAAGAGTGATTATCACTTGAACTGTCATCTCGAGATAGCGAAAAGGTGAGCTGATTCAGGTCACCTAAATCTATTTGATACAAAGTATCGAAAAAAAATACATAAATCACTACTTTGCTATCTATTTTTACTCATATGATACTTTTGTTTCGATACTGTGTCCCGAACAGCATAATAATAATAGACAGCAGCGATGTGTTCATGGTGCCACTCATTCTCTACAGCACAGGCATTATTCAGACGAGTTTGTTGGAGGGTCTAGTCAAACTGGACTGTGGAATGAAATGCAGAAGGCTTACACTCTGCATAAAAGCAGTTGTTCGGCACCATATGAACCTACCTATCATCATGTCAGCCGAAAAACATCCATTGCTGGACAAAGGCCTCCCCAAGGATTTCCACAACAACCGTTCCTGCGCTGCTAGTATCCATCGGCTTCTGCGATCTTCACCAGGTCATCAGTTTACCGCGCGGGAGGCCTGCCTATGCTATGTTTTCTGTTACGCACCCCCTGCCTACCGTACAGTAGTATGTTGCCAAATAGCCACTGCCACACTAAAAACAGGAATACCCACACTACTGAAACACTCTCATTAAGGTGAACAAAAATATATCTTATTCATACTATTTAAGTTTGAAAAATCATGACTGTTTGTAATAAACTTCACTTACATACTGTTGGCTGTACATTGCTGCAACAGTCTCACTAGTTGTGACGGAAAATTATCAAAGTCTATAAGCAGTCCTTGCTGCTTCTTCAGTTCATCGTAATCAAAGCGAGTGATAGTCAGCACACTTAAAAAGGTTGGGTCATCGTCGTCTGATAGTGATATTTTCTGTAAAAGTTGGAAATTGAGTACAATATTTAAACACCTGTTGTAGCATTAAAGGCACAAAGATGGTTCTTAGATCTATGGGGCTATTTTAAATTAAGTAAGTTTTATGAGCAGTGATGAAGTCTTTCAAAGACAATCCTTATTTTCAAACAAACTTACCAAACTATCACTTTCAAAAACTTTATCCACAGTTACAGTAAGATCTTTCTTGTAATCTTCAAAACCCCGTTTAAAAGTCACGTAATATTTTCCCTTGTGGAAGGTTTTATAATCCATGATAATTAAAAGATACAAGAAATTAAAAATTCAAAGCAAACAATCAATATCAACAACAGTGTGACCATCTCAAAAATGGTGAATCTGCCTGACACAGGCAAAAAAAAATTCCGCCAAAATCTGTTAAATTTGAGTCGGAAATGAATAAGTACATAATATAGAAGGTCTAACAAAATTAGCTAAAAACATTTTAAGGGCAACTTCAGCAAACGAAACTGAACAACTGTTTCTTCAGGGACCATACTGAAATCTAAGAAAAATAATCTACAAAAAAAAGACGTGTGGCACTCGGGGACTGCCGCGGTAAGGCTATTAAATAGCATTATTTATCAACTTATGCAATTATAATTATTTATTTATTTTTTATTTATTCAGTATTTAGTATTTACCAGTACCTTATAGTCCTTGGGGTGCAGGATGTTTATGTAATAAATTAACACTAAGAAAGTTAATCATCATCATCATCATTAATCGCCATCATCAATCGCCATCGCCATCGCCATCGTCATCGTCATCGTGATCAACATCATCATCATCCTCATGATGATTAGATGGAAAGGCACTGTAAGTTTTTTAGAACTCAATATATTTTTTTTTGGGAGTGTCAGGTTTTATTTTCGTTACGAAATTTCTTGATTCGGTCCCCTCAAAGCCCGTGATAAAAGCTATACAATAGCTTAAAAGAAATCACGTTGAATTCAGCACCAGCCATCATCGTACCGTAGCAAGCAGACCACGCGCCTCCGCTCCGATCCGTCCTGCGCACTCCGCATGACTCAGCACAGCCTTCCTACATCCCAGCTGACGCCCGAACAATACCTACCTACATATTATCTCAAAGAGTATTTAAGTAAAATAACAACACGAAATACCTAGGTAATATTATGATAAAGCTCGCTGCATAACAATGACTTACAATCATCTGCCTACCTATGTAGGTAGGTATTCGACCGTCTTTCTTTATCAATAAACCTATTTACCTAATCCATGTAATATGCCTCTTTTGTACGTCAGCTAGATTTGTGGCTAAATTACCTACCATGTGTCTTCCGACTTCCGTCCGACACGTAATATCTACGTAATGTGACTCGTACGCAAACAGGCTAGGGCGTACTTTGGTACCTACCTAGTTGCTTCTTCGGTATCCGGTGATCTTCTTGGTCCACCGGCATCTAGAGGTCGTGGCATAAAAGTGCCTTAGTCCCGAAATCGCTGCAAAGCACCTAGTATTGTGTGTAGATGGGATCTCCGGCCATGTCAATCTTGAAACATGTGTGTGTAAGGTTGTGGTTACAAACTTCATAACACACCGCCTTGTCCAAATACTGTTGAGATGTATATACACATACTTACGGCATTTTCACTACAGAACACTTAACTTAAGTCAGAATCTGAGTTATTCTGGGATAATTTTTACGTGCATCGCATACGCATAGTTCAATCACCTAGAAGGACACGAAGAACTTCAATTTCTTCTTTTTCGTAAAGTGTAAGTTCCTGATATAGTTGGTATTTTTTCCTACCTACAGCTAAAAGGAACTAGAATGGGAACTGTAAGGTTTTAAATAGGATTTGTTTAATTACAAATTTGAGTGCGCTTGACTCTCAGCTGATGGTAAGTGACGAAGTAGTTGCGGATGGTACACGCAAACTCAAATATTGCCTTTTCACTCTCGCCTTAAAGATCCCCAAATTGTAGGAGTCGGTAATATTAGTATTTTAAATAAGTACTGATTGAGAGAACTAGCAACGGCCAGGCACAACGCGCAGTAGTTTCGTTGCGGTACAACGGAATGAATCCCGAAGTCAGCAAAGTAAACAAAAGACAGGGCCGTACTAAAAGAGAATATTATTTATTTAAGTAGGCAATAATGGAATGTGGCGATTATTTTAGAATTCGGTATGGTTGCTAAAGAAAAAGTTGTTCAGTTTCCTTTACTGAACTTGCCCTTAAAATAATTTCAGCTAATTTTTTGTTAGACAAATTCAAATTCTTTGGAATACGTTATAATTAATAACGTATTCCAAAGAATTTGACATAATTTGGCTCAAATGATCCATTAATCGAAACAGTAAATTATGTATAGCATAGTAGCTCAAAAATTAAGTTCTGTTTTTTTCACTTCCTCTTCGACAAAGATTTCCTTAAAAATTGTTGCACCTGAAATAGTTTATTAAAATTAGTTTTTCTACTCCCATTTGGTAATTTTCTTAATACATAACCTCAAATCATATAACAAATGTATTCATTCCTACAGGTCTGAACATTTCAAAACGAGACAACTGTACTACAATGAAACTTTTTAAATATTTTTATGGCTTGGCTTCAAAAATAAGTATTCGTTCCTACAAGTCGTTTTACAATGATCATTTCAAAACGAGGCAACTGTACGACCATGAAACTTTAAAATATTTTTATGGCTTTAAATTCAAAATTCAATATAATACGATTGTGTCAAAATTTCATTTTTTTATTTATTTCATGGTCGTAGAAAAAATATTGTATGCCACTGCACGCAATTAGCCATTACTTGGCAGTGGCATAAATAACATTTCCTACAGTCTCCAGTAAACATGAATTAGGATGGAAAAAAATAACATTTATTGTAAAATGCTTAAAATTTGCGGTGTATAGTTGAACACTGGTCTATGGCTGTCGTTCGTGCAGTTATGGCGCGCGCGGGTTACACGGAGGCTGCTAAACTCATAGCGAAGCGTAGGTAGTAGTTTTTACTTTCTTTCATACTGCACGTACTTACTTATACAAGTTGAGTTAACACAACAAAAATTGGTAGCTGTGTAAGCAAAACAATTTTCTTCAGTCAATTCAGTCAGTGATAAAAAACAAAGTAAAGAATAAGATATAGAGAATAACATTGTCTACGAGTACCTTTATAAGGATTTCCTTGAAATCTGTCATATTCTATAATCGTCCGCTTGTTAAGTAGCAAAATCTGCCAAAATTGCAGAAATCTGCCACAAATGGTCACCCTGATCAAGCATCAATCTATTTTTTTTAAAAATTATTAACGTCTCTGGGTACAAAAGCCTTTTTGAGACAGTCTTCATATAAACTTCATTTGTTTTTTGATTTGCAATGCCTGCCAGTGCCGGTGCATGACAAATCCTCAGAGCAATAACTAAAGCATAGAGGGAGCGTCAAAATTACAATATATCTTTACTCTTCTTTCTTATCATCGAACATTGTACGGTAAAAAAGATAAATAAATAAGATCAGTTTATACTTGTAGCTACATGGACGAATACCTTAGCCGATTAGCTAATATGATACAAAGAACAAAAATACAGCAACTGGATAGGCAATGTAATTTTATTGAGTTCTATTGAATATGGCCCAGATAAAGAGAAATAATTAACAACAAGATACAGCTGTGACAAAATAACTATAACATTACTGAGTATGTCTGAGCTTTGTTTGTTTGAAAATAATCAAAGTATCTGAATTAAACCGCGGACGGACAGACGCACTTGGCGAATCAATCCTTTCATTCGATCTCATCCATGGAAAATAATACACAGCAAAAAAAATACCGACATCTCTGGTAATCAGTGCTGCCACCTTAGCGCTCTCGGAGCTAGATCTAGCGCTTTTTTGGTGTACTGAACTCCCATTTTTACTTATGTTCTCGTTCCGTGCTTTTGTCACAGTTATTTTATTTATGTGGCAACACTAGTAATTTTTCAGTTTTTCGGGCTTAAATGACAACGAAAAACGAATGAGTTCTTTATTCATCAGAACCAGGGCCGTCGGGAATGCAAGCTAGCATTGCTTTTATGGCGGTTATAGACGATGACTGTGCTTTCTCTGAAGACTACGATGAATGATGATCATTCACTAATTAACTGTGTAAGAATCAAAGTTGCATAGATAAATATTTTAAAAAAACCATCCGTTTATTTTATTTTGAAAGTTCATTTTAAGGACTTTTTGGCGGGAATTTGTAGCGTTCAGTTTGTCATTTTTCTTTTATTATCCGAAAAATTACATTTAGTGGTTTTTGATGTATAATATTGATAGTGTATTTATCAGCGAAGGATCATATAAGTGTTTCTTGTGTAGGATAATGAAATAAAAGTGTGTATACTGTGTTTCGAGTTCCCACAAGAAGTCCGAGCAAGCTTTAGCAAAAGTGCTATCATTTTGTTAGAGTATGTAGGTTAGGTTAGTTTATAGACAATAATATAATGTGAACGTGAAGAAACTACTGAAAATTACTGAAGACGTGAATTCTACAAGTGAATACTACTGAAAAACATATACTGAAGACTAGGCGGTATAGCCAATGAGCCTTAGCCTGCCCTAAAAGGGCGAAGAAAAAAAAAAGTTCATTTTAAGACTTGAAAATTTGGTGCGTTATCTAGCGCTTTTTTATATTTTGGTTATTTAGCGCTTTTTTAGAGCTGACATAGCGCTCAACGATCGAACAGAGGTGGCAGCCCTGCTGGTAATTATGGCACTTCACTAGCATTGCTAAAAAAGTCTTGCAAATAACAAATATAATTATTATATAATAATTATATTTGTTATTTGCAAGACTGTCCACTTTTTTAGCAATTATCTATCCTGCTTTATCTATCACACTAACTGGGAAATAAGTGTGAATAGTGCAACTAGAATGAATTTTGACGCTCTTTCTACGCTTCAGTAATTGCTCTAAGGACAAATCATGACAGTTTCACTGGTTGGTGTTTTGTTATATTCTCTTTGATTCTCACTGAGCATACGGATTTAATATTCACAGACTTTTTGGCGGGAATTTGTAGCGTTCAGTTTGTCATTTTTCTTTTATTATCCGAAAAAATACATTTAGTGGTTTTCGATGTGTAATATTGATAGTGTATTTATCAGCGAAGTATCATTTACGTGTTTCTTGTGTAGGATAATGAAATAAAAGTGTGTATACTGTGTTTCGAGTTCCCACAAGAAGTCCGTGCAAGCTTTAGCAAAAGTGCTATCATTTTGCTAGAGTATGTAGGTTAGGTAGTTTATAGACAATGATATGATGTGAACGTGCAGAAATAGTGACCTTGATGACTGAAAAGAAGAAAAATACTACATAATCTGAAAAATATACTAAAAATTACTGAAGACGTGAATTCTACAAAATAATACTGCTGAAAAACATATACTGAAGACTAGGCGGTATGGCCAATGAGCCTTAGCCTGCCCTAAAAGGGCGAAGAAACAAAAAAAAAAAATTTAATATTCACAATTTCACATATCTTATCACCATTATTCAATTAATTACCGACCGATACATTTAAAAAAACAATTGATTATCTCGCCTCTGTATGTCACTCACCGCTCACGCCCTCCACAGAGGAGATATTCCACAGCCATTTCGGTCCGGCTTCACAAAATATTAGGCATCTAAACTGCTAATCATGACTAAGTTTTACTTCCTTTTGTTGATTTGTGCTTGCAGTGTGTTAGGCAAAAAACACAGTGGTGAAGAGAAACCAGCATGGGCTAAAAAGGACATTCGAGACTTTTCGGACGCTGATATGGAACGGTACTTTGCTAAAGGTTATTTTTCATCGACTACTATGGCTCAGCCGTATGGCACTCTCTATAGCCAACTCAATTTTATATCACATTTTCAGCCTTCTTGACCAATGGGATGAAGACGAAGAACCACTGCCTGAAGATGAGCTGCCTGAACATCTGCGAAAACCTCCAGCTTTAGACCTCACCAAACTGGATATGTCCAACCCAGAAGAAATGATGAAGGCAACCAAAAAAGGGCAGACACTAATGATGTTTGTTAGTGTTGCTAATAAACCTTCACGAGCAAGAAGTGAAGAATTGACAAAAATCTGGCAAACCAGTCTCTGGAGCAATCATATCCAGGCAGAAAGGTAATTTATCTACTCAAAATACTGTAGGAACTAGGCCCTGGTAAATTATCAAGGCATATAATGATTATAGTCTGCATTATTTGCTGCTAATAAAATGCACACTTTTTAAGAATCTTATGTAATCACTCCAAAAGAAATAAAAATTCAGTTAACTCTTCCAGCGTATATCAAATGCGCCGCCAGGGCTCAAGTGAGTAGAGTACTTTTGCCACATGGGTGTCCATTTGGCACTTTGCCTAAATCCACAGTTTTCTCAGTATTTTTGTAAAAAAGCTATAAAA
Source organism: Coleophora flavipennella (assembly GCA_947284805.1). Classification (NCBI taxonomy): domain Eukaryota; kingdom Metazoa; phylum Arthropoda; class Insecta; order Lepidoptera; family Coleophoridae; genus Coleophora; species Coleophora flavipennella. Next base: position 2,098,594 of record OX369270.1, on the reverse strand, counting down.
GATACTAATCTAGAAAGCTGATGAAATTTCCTATCTAAACAAATTTATTTTACATGTGTTAGATAAAAAAATTATATACAATATGTTATATTTCTTTTTTTCCATTCCTTCTTTGTGAAATTTACTATATCTATTTATATACTACTTATTATGTACATTTAAAACTACCTCTTTCTAATGTATCTTATGTATGGAAAAATAAAAAATATAGATATATTTTTAAATATTAAAAAAAATTGCTGCGCTGCATATTTCATTATTTTTAATTAAAAAGCTGATAAAATTTCCTTTCTAACGCTTTTTATTTTTTTAGTGTTGGAGTACCTAGACAAATAAAATACAGGACTTTTAATTTCAAATTTAACAAATTTAGGCGATTCGGCAGGGAACCCACTTGAGCATTGTAACCAGCCTAGGAGATTCGGATGGCGACACACTTGAAGGATTGAAAGAAGAATTCTTATAAATTTTGTGATATTCAGCTTCATTGGCCTTATTCGGAAAATGGCCAAAGCAGTACACACTACAACTTTTAATTTTTTTGTTAAGAGCTTTTTTTAGGGTGCCTTATTCAAACTAGGAACACTTATAGTTCTGCCATGCCTGCATGTGTCACAGCCATTTTATTTAAAAAACTATTACAGCTATAATGCTGACATTTGGTATGGTTACATAAATCTGTGAAGCTTATTAACATATGGAATAAAATCCGTAAAAAAAATATTTTAGGATGCCTGCTAAAGGGTTAAAACACCTGCTGCCAGTTATTTTTTTATTCAATTTACATACCCTATCATATGGGGTATCATTGAATAGGTCTTTCAAAGCTACTGAGAGTTTGGGAAAATCTTTTTTTTTTGATAAATTTCTCTGTTTAGGAAACATAAAGTTTTTAAGTGGTGATTTTCTGATTTAAACTGCTATCTTAGGATATTTGAAGTCTTAGAAATAGTAAAGCATTTACATACCCCCACCACCAGCTAAACTGCTATCTTAGTTTATTTGAAAAGTCTGGGAAATAGTAAAGCATATAACTAATGTACATTAATGTTTTGAAAAGACTTTCTTTTTCCAGAATAACAAAACTTTTTTTTTCAGATATCTCGTAGATGATGACAGAGCAATTTTTATGTTTAAAGATGGATCTCAAGCTTGGACTGCAAAGGAATATCTTGTAGAACAAGAAGAACTGAAAGATGTTCAATTGGAAAGTCAAACGTATGCTGGAAAAAAGCCCGACGTAAAGAACAGGGCTTTGCGAGATGAATTATAGATTAAGATCTGAACATATTCCAACCCAATTTTAAACAAGTCTGATATACCTATTTTCATTGTAAAGATGTACAGCCTGTTTATTTTTATAAAATTCATTCTGCGATAAAAATAAAAGAAATCGTAATTTATTTTAAGAACTATAAAACAAGCTTAGTTTTGTTACGCATGCATTTTTATTACAAATAATACCTAACAAAAAATTTCTCATTTTAGAAAACACAGGTATTTTAGACTTCAAAAAGCATCAGTAGCTCGGTAGTGATCCTCATCAATTGTAGAATAAATGTGGCCTTCTCCACACATCCATTCCAAAATATTCCTGTAAAGAAAAAAGGCATTTTATTGACAAACTAACTTTTGCCAGCGGTTTAGCCTGTGTGGATATTGTTTTTGCTCTAATTATGAGTCATGGTCTTGAGTTCATAAAGAAATCCCATAGAAAAAGCGGCTTTTCCTGAATTTTCTATTTTTCTGGCCAACCTTCCAAATTTTCTTTTCCTAAAATCCAAGGTCGCATCCGCGCACTAAAAGACCGCGTAGGCAGACCTCCCACTCGATGGACTAATGACCTGGCGAAGGTCGCAGGCTGTGCAAGACCGCGCCTTTGTCCAGCAACAGATGTCTTTTGGCTGATATTAATGATGATAATGAAAATCCTTATCTGGAGATCCTTTTTAAAAAAATCCCAAGTTGGTCCAGCCATTCTAAAATGATGTGTTTACCAACAAACAGCATTTAATTTTTATTTATTTATTTATATAGATAATTTACATCAGGTACCAAGAAAGGTTCTCTGTTACAGGTCGGAAGATGTAGTGTTGGATGGACTGATGATCTGGTAAGGCTTGCAGGGTGCTGCATGAGGCTTGAAATTCTATGGGGGAGGCCTATGTTCAACAGTAGAGTCTTTTAGTTGAGATAATTATGATGGATGATGTAGTGGGCACTAAAATTAAGTGGCATTGGAAGGAGCACATAGCTTGTAGAATAGATGGCAGTTTGAGCAGTAAAGTGCTCGAGCGGCGACCGCGAACAAGAAAAAGCGTAGGCAAGCCTCCCACTTTGTAGACCGATGACCTGGTGAAGGTGGCGGGAAGCCGCTGAATGCAGGCAGTGCAGAACTGTCATTGAGGAAATCCTTTGTCTAGCATTGGACGCCTTATGGCTGATTTAATGATGATGTACCAAGTATTACCAAATCAAAGAATACTCACTCAAACTCCATTTGTGACATGCGATCTTTCAGTGTTTCATACATGTCCTGCTTGCTTATGCCCTGTTCAAGAGTGGATGCACGAATCAAAGTGAACACCATCATTTGACGAGCATTTAACCCATTCACTGTAGCATTGTCATTAACGCCAACCAGTGAATTGGCTGGCAATCCGTTGACAGCACCAGTAGTATTATTGACAACTTTTTCCTGGAGAAATAAAAACAGAGCAAATCCAGCTATTGTCTGTGGGCACAGACTTTACAAAAAGTCATACATTTCATAATTACATTGCATAATCTCAAGAAATAATAAGCACCTTCTTAGAATCGGCTTCCATTTTAACCTTGTTGTTGATGCACTGCAGATAGTGGAATGTAATTGCATTTGTATCAGTCACTGGCATGATTTTGAAGGCCATCAGAACTTTTTTTCCTTTATTTGTTTTGATGTTTCCATAAATCTGTACATAGTCATTCACTTGCACTTTCGGAGATGATTTATCCTGAAAATTTTAGAAAATATTTTTCTTACCAATATGTGAACATTATTAGATAAAATAAAAGTTGAAAAAACTAAAACCCGATTATGGAAAAGTATGAAAACAATAGTTTCCCGCCTGAAATCATTAATTTAATTAATTTTTCCTTTATCTGGGATAATTGCCATGGTAGCAAGCCATAATGATAGGTACTTATGATAAAAACTTTGATTACCATAGGGCTTGCAACTATGGCTTTTACCCCAGATAAAGGGAAAACAAAAGCTATGATTCTCTTGTTTTCATACTTTTCTGTAGTTTTATTTTATGTGCTCAGAGTATAACGCCACCCCACCTCGCTACCTGTGGCTGAGTGTCGAGTCGCTGGATTGTAGCGTGACCCATCTCATAATATCGCTTGTGAGACCATTTGCTAAGAAATTAAAAATATTTGCAATTGAAATATTTCTATATTTAGAATGTGCTCGTCAAGACCTTTCTTTTGATATCGATACCAAAAAAATAAATTTTTGTTTAATTCACCTATAAAATCCGACATTTAGATTTTTTTAAACGCTTTATATCTTATGAATGACACGTGGAGTGATGGCACAATCCAAAAACATTTGCCAAGATTGGTTAAGTACTTCAAGAAATATGACAGAACAGATGAACATCCGTACATACAAAGACTGTCAAAAACATAACCCTCCTTTTTTTTGTAGTCAGGTAAAAGAGAGTGAAGGTGCCTGGCTCTGATCACTACCTCCTATCTGTGACGTCTTGGTTTGAATCCTGGTGTGTATCAATGTGTTTTTGAATTTTGATTCATATGTATTGAATTAAATCCAATGCTCTTATGGTGAAAGAGAAGATTGTGAGGCATGCGCCTGCAAAAAACTAGAAGGTTGTATGTGAAGTCGACCAAGCCGCACTAAGCCTGTGTGGTCAGCTAAGGCCGCCCTAATTTCGAGTAGGCTTGAGCCCCTCGGACGATATTGAGCTGATGCCATGATGATGATTAGGAAAATTAATAATAGAAGATATAAGTTCTCACATCTTCTTCCATTGGTTCTTGGTCTAACCACAACACTGCCCTCATTCTCCCAGTTATATCTTGTATTGTGTAAGTGATTTTACTGCTCTGCATTCGAATGTTCACGACCCTCGCAACTATGGATACAATTTGAATCTCAGTACCCCAAATTTTGACACCGTCATCTCCACAGTGTAAAGCTTGTTTAATAACAATTGGAGCTGTTCGAGAAGCTCGCCGACCCTGAAATTGAGTTTAATTAAAATGTACATACATATAATCTTTTTCTATAATTTAAGTTTGGCAGTCTTTTCAAGTGTACCCCATCCCAAAAATAAGAGCTCAGATGCAAGTACATACGGATTTCTGCCCTTGATTTGGGGTAGCTGCATTGCCAAACTGGTTCTGGTTCTGGGTATTGAAAAATCCTCCTCCCACTACAGACTGATCTGAAGACAAACAAGTTTTTGAATATTTGGAAGCTTGCACTGTTTAAATATCTTTGAGTGAATATTTTGTTTGTTTCATGCTTACCGTTCCACATTTTTTTATCTGTCGCTTACAAAAAACTCAAATATCTGCTATTCGTAAATAAGTCGAGCAAAGAAAAGTTGATAGATACATTTAAACGCGCTCCATAAATTCGCTTTCGATAGATTCTCAACACAGAGTGAGTACTATGAATCAAGGAGTATAGAAATCACTATATGAATAAACCGGAGATTCTCAACTCAATTCAAAATTCCTAAACAAAACATTTTTGTGACATTTTTATTCATCTTTTTTTTTCCTTCGCCCTTTTAGGGCAGGCTAAGGCTCATTGGCCATACCGCCTAGCCGCTCCGCTGGCAAGCACTTGAAAATCGTTACCCGCTTAACTGGCAAGAAGTGACGACGTTCCTGCTATCAAAACATCCGTCAGCTGCCAAGCGGTGACGCTGTACCTTGCTAGCTGTCGTCTCATATTTCATTGTTTTGCTAAAAAGAAACGGAACGTGTCGTGAAAATAGAATACAAAACGCTCCTATGATAGACAAAGACAGAGCCGCTCCACTGGCAAGAAGTAACGACGTTCCTGCTATCAAAACGAACGTGATTTCCTAGTACCGTTCCCGAGCGACGGCAGTGCTTGTGAGTTCGTGGTTTATTTTTGGTATGTTAAATGTATCTTTTGTGGTCTTTTAGGTTAAATTAAAGTAAAACAATCTTTTCTCTTTTCAAATACATAATTATTTCATTGAAACGTTTTTATTTATTAGATTTTTGGGTATTTATACAAAAAACCGGAAAAAAAAAGTCAACCAATATTATAGCTAAGGATTGTCACAATTACAAAATCTATCTTGTATAGATTATTCTACAACGAGTTAGCTTGTTTCATAACGAACTCGGCGTTATAAGTTACACACTTGTAACATTCATAGTACTTGAGAAATCAAGCATATTGTAACCGGAGTCCGCGAACAGGTGCGCCCCCCCGACGGGCTGTGGCAGCTGGCGGTTATACGATTTTCAAGTGCTTGCCAGTGGAGCGGGCTTTTGATAGCAGGCACGACGTCACTTCTTGCCAGCGGAGCGGCTAGTCTTCTGTATATGTTTTTCATTAGTATTAATTTGTAGAATTCACGTCTTCAGTAATTTTCAGTATATTTTTCAGATTATGTAGTCAAAAGCTCTTTATATTGGTCAAATCCAGATGTCCAGTCCATTTTTTTTGTTTTCAATATCATTGTTTCCTTACATTTTTCTCCTTTTCAGTCTTCAAGATCACTGTTTCTTCACGTTCACATCATATCATTGTCTATAAACTAACCTAACCTACATACTCTAGCAAAATGATAGCACTTTTGCTAAAGCTTGCTCGGACTTCTTGTGGGAACTCGAAACACAGTATACACACTTTTATTTCATTATCCTACACAAGAAACACTTAAATGATACTTCGCTGATAAATACACTACCAATATTATATATCAAAAACCACTAAATGTAATTTTTCGGTTAATAAAAGAAAAATGACAAACTGAACGCTACAAATTCCCGCCAAAAAGTCTTATTATTCATCTACTTTGGTAAACAATGTTTATTTTTATAAGAATATATTATAACGTCTCCAGGTACAAAAGCCCTTTTAAGACAGTCTTCATATAATTAATCTTCATATGTATTTTTGATTTGCAATGCTAGTGCCGGTGCATTAAAAATCTTCTCTGGAGTTCTTGATAGCCTTTTCAGAAGCCTCATTCTGAGGTGGAACACCCGGTTGCAGTGGGGCGTCTATGAAACTGTACACAGTGCAAAATGGCTTTTCACGTCCTTCATTTTATTTTCTTGTACCTCACATTGCTCACGTACACCAGACGATTTTCTCCAAAATGCACCACTTTTTGAATCAAATTCTAGTAGAAAACAATGCAAAAACAATAAAATAAAACTACAAATACGTTCACCACAAATCCTGCCAAAAAATCGGTAAACAATGTGTGGCGATTAGGATCGCCAGACATAGCAACACTTTTGTTTTGGAGAGAGGATTTTGACAGGAGCATTCCGTCGACAACAAATAATTTATTTTCTTGTATATTTCTTTATGTCTTGTGTTAAAACCACCAAAACTACAACTGTCTTGTGTATTGTGGCTGATGCTTTCTCTCGAGTAGATGCAATCTCCTTTGAGGAACACTTTACAGCCCTTTCCGAATCACAAAAACTTGACACAAATGCACAATAGATCATCTTTTAAGCTTAAAAACATACCCATCCATGGAACGAATATAACCCTTGATACATTAAAGACAATACCATACGAAGAATTATGGCTTTATTCAGCTAAAAATACAGGATAGTATTTAGTCGATATAATTGACACCATCAGAATAACATGCCATGGAAACGTGCCATAGACTACACGTCATTCACCCCCCCTAAGATGTCTGGTAGTCCTGCAGGTAGTCTGGTGGACGCCTGGTGCGCGTAGAACGCCGAAGCTCAGGTTGAGGTGCGTTTGGCGGCCTTGGTTCATCATGTACTGGCAACACGACGTCATTTGCAGGGACTGATGGTTCATCTTCGTCATCATCTGAGGATATCGATTGATATTCATCGTCCGAGGGGATAGATGCCAAATGTCTATTTGATATGGTGCCTTCTCTTCCATCCGAGTATCTTACGTGTGAATAATGTGGATTGCTTTGTAAAAGATGGCCTTCCTCTACCACTGGGTCAAATTTAGAGTGGCGTACACTCTTCTTTATTAAAACAGGCCCTGGTGTAGTAAGCCATGCAGGCAGTGATACTCCATTAGGTGATCTGCGAGGGTGATTAAACATCCTCTCATGAGGAGTGGCATTCGTGGCCGTACACAGTAATGACCGTATTGAGTGTAGGGCTACAGGGAGTACTCTTTCCCAGTCCGTCGTCTCTAGACCCTTTGATTTTAAAGCCAGTTGAATAGTCTTCCACAACGTGCCATTTAAGCGCTCGACTTGGCCGTTCCCTTGAGGATTATACGGAGTAGTCCGACTGCAAGCTATTCCGAGAGAGACCAGGTATTGGGTGAGTTCTTGCGACATAAACGAAGTTCCTCTATCCGAGTGGATGTACAAGGGAGTACCAAACATATGAAATATTTTATCCAAGCAGTCAATAACGGTGCTTGACGTCATGTCTTTACAGGCGAAAGCAAAAGGGAAACGGCTGTATTCATCGATGACAGTAAGTATGTATTTATTGCGTGACTTTGACGGCAATGGCCCTTTAAAATCGATATTGAGCCTCTCTAATGAAGTCGTCGCTTTAATAAGTTGCCCATTTAAAGTTGCGTATCTAGGCTTGATCTCTGCGCATACTCTACAATTGGCAGTCATTTGCCGAATGTCGTTAATCGAATATGGAAGGTTTTTCGATCGTACCCAATGATTCATGCGAACGATTCCAGGATGACAAAGATTGTTATGTAATGTTTTTAAATTATTGACATCCATATGCGCACATACTCTAGTCAATGCATCTGCAACTTTATTCTCTTTGCCTGGGCGATAAATAATGTCATACTTAAAACAAGACAGCTCTAATCTCCATCGTTCAATCTTCTCGTTTTTTATTTTACTTGAATGTATTTGATTAAACATGAACGCAACCGATTGTTGGTCTGTAATTAGCAAGAAATGTCTTCCGATCAGGTAGTGACGCCATCTGCGCAATGCTTCAACTATCGCGGCAGCTTCTTTTTCGATTGAAGATTGGCGCTTTTCTGAGTCATTCAAAGATCGTGAAAAGAACGCTACGGGCCGCTCATTTTGAGAAAGAGTAGCAGCCAGGGCGTGTTCCGAAGCATCGGTTTCTACGGTAAACATGGCATTTTCATTGATAGCTGACAGAGATGCTTTTGCTATGTCTTTTTTTAATTCGTTAAACGTGGAGATTGCGTTTTGTGAAAGCGGAAACGTTTCAACTGAGAGCAGCGGCTTGATCCTTTCTGAAAAGTTTTGTATCCATCTCGAATAATGTGCAAAAAGCCCTAACGCTCGCTTCAACGCAGGTCCACTTTCGGGTGCCGGCAGGTCAAGCAGTGGTTTAAGGCGGTTCTCGTCTGGTCGAATTTCGTTGTTCTTTATAGTGTAGCCGAGTAGGTTGATCGTTTCCTGATTAAATATACATTTCAGTTCATTTAGTTGTAGATTATACTTTGCGGCAGCCTCCTTAAACTTAGACAAGTTCATATCATGTTCTTCTTTTGTCTTACCGCAAACGGTGACGTCATCCAGGTAAGCAAACGTAGCGCTTAAACCTTCCTTTTCAATAATGTGGTTTAGAGTACGCTGAAAAGCTGCGACACCGTTGGTGACGCCAAACGGGATTCTTGTGAACTGATATAGCTTTCCATTTGCTTCAAAAGCGGTAAATATTCTCTCTTTCTTTAGAATGGGAACTTGATGATATGCACTTTTTAAGTCAATTTGACTGAAATGATTATAATTAGCTGCTTTTGATACGATCGTCTCTATCTTGGGTAGTGGAAAGGCGTCTAATTCTGTATATTTGTTTATTGTTTGTGAATAATCTATTACCATCCTCTTTTATTACCTCAACCTGAGCTTCGGCGTTCTACGCGCACCAGGCGTCCACCAGACTACCTGCAGGACTACCAGACATCTTAGGGGGGGTGAATGACGTGTAGTCTATGGCACGTTTCCATGGCATGTTATTCTGATGGTGTCAATTATGTCGACTAAATACTATCCTGTATTTTTAGCTGAATAAATTGATACATTAAAGACAATACCATACGAAGAATTATGGCTTTTTTCAGCTAAAAATACAGGATAGTATTTAGTCGACATAATTGACACCATCAGAATAACATGCCATGGAAACGTGCCATAGACTACACGTCAACCCTAACTTGTGATACTTCCAACGGCAAGCCACGACCTTACCTTACACCCCCATTCCGTAGATCTGCATTCGAGAAAATCCATAACCTCAGCCATCCCGGAGCACAAGCTACCGCGCGCTTAGTAGCTGAAAAATTTGTCTGGCCAAACATGTGAAAAGATTGTCGTGCCTGCACACGATCCTGTTTGCCATGCCAACGAAGCAAAATAACTAGACATACCACATCACCGTTGAGTCATTTCAGCTATCCTTCCGCTCGTTTTCAGCATGTATACTTGTACATATTGATATTATAGGCCTATTGCCCTGTAACAATGATTTTAACTACTGCCTAACGGTAATAGACCGTTTTACGCGCTGGCCTGAGGCCATCCCAATAATTACGATAACTGCAGAAGAAGTCGCCGAAAGATTCATTTACGGGTGGACATCTAGGTTCGGGGTTCCTACCCTATTGACGACAGATCAGGGCTGCCAGTTTGAATCAATTCTGTTCCACAAAGCGTATCAGGACAACCAGTTACCATCCGTGTGCGAATGGAATGGTTGAACCCATGCACCGCCATCTAAAAGCTGCATTAGTCCGTCATGGCGATTCCTTGTTGTTCGCTCGTTTTACTTGGAATACGTACAGCGGTAAAGGATGGCTTAAATACATCTTCCTCAAAACTCGTCTATGGAGAGCCCCTGCGCTTGCCTGGCGAACTGATAGAAACACCGGGCCCCAGATCACAAGTTTGGGAAGATGTCACGGACTATGTCGTCCAACTACGCCAGAAAATGAGTCAACTTAGGCCAGTTCCGGCCTCTAGACACACCACAAAGTCACCATTTGTATTTCGTGACTTGGCAACTTAATCGCACGCCTTCTTGCGTGACGATACAGTTCGTCGCCCTTTGCAGGCCCCTTATCTGGGACCCTATGAGATCGTAAATCGAAGAGACAAGACTGTAACCCTTAACATACAGGGTAAAAACGTTGCTGTAACCTGAACGTAGATCGTCTGAAACCTGCTTTTATAGAATCGCATGTTGAGACACCTGCTTGTACTGCTCGTTTACCCGCAAACACCGACACCTCAATCACTCGTCTCTGCTTCAAAAGATGTAGTAATTCCTCCTGCTTCCTCTTTGGCTCCTGCTGCCTCGCCAAAAACAACAGCGACACAGGACAAAACTTACACGACCCGTTCAGGACGTCGTGTCCGTTTTGCTAATCCTTTAGATTTGTAGGTATTTAAGTATTTATGTTTGTGTATTTTTCATTTTTTCTTCTTTACCCTGGTTTTGTTATCTGCCTAGGGGGGTGGTGTGGCGATTAGGATCGCCAGACAAAGCAACACTTTGATTTGGAGAGAGGATTTTGACAGGAGCATTCCGTCGACAACGGATAATTTATTTTCTTGTAGATTTCTTTATGTCTTGTGTTAAAACCACCGTAACTACAACTGTCTTGTGTATTGTGTAACAAGGACTTCAATTAATCTATTCGAAGTTTTATTCCTACGCATCAAGATCTCATATGTATGTGCGCATCAGGGCTGCCAGATCAAAAACTCGTTTCGTGGCTAAGGACAGTTTAAAAAGTTCTAGATCATATTAAAACAATAGCAAGCGTCGGGTAGATTCACTATTTTTGAGATAGGTATACTGCTTTGTTTGTTGTTTGCTTGTTGATTGATTGACATCTCCTTTGGGTTTTTGGCGGGATTTGTGGTGAACGCATTCGTAGTTTTATTTTATTGTTTCGCATTGTTTTCTGCTAGAGTTTTGTTTCAAAAAGTGGTGCATTTTGAAGAAAATTGTCTGGTGCTCGTGAGGCATGTGGAGAACAAGAAAATAAAATGAAGATGGACGTGAAGGCCCGACTTGCACTTGGTGTAGTTTTATGGACTGTTTTATTACTGTGACCGAGTGTTCCAACTCAGAATGAGGCTGCTGGAAATACTGTCAAGGACTCCAGAGATGATTTTGTAATACACTGGCGATAGCATTTTAAATCCAAAAATAAATGAAGACGAAAAATGAACTGTCTTAAAAAGGCTTGTACCCAGATACGTCAATATACTTGACCTACAGTCCAAAGATGATATAAGCCAATCTGTCCAGTGTCAGTCAGTCTGTCACTCTGACAGTCAAAGCGAAGGTAACATTACGTTACGTTCTTCTGTCAGTCAGCAGCGGTCTGTGGTCTGAATGTCGTGTTCGCAATGTTAAAAATTAACTTTGGTACATAGGTGAGGCGTATTTTGTTTTGTGATAAATATCCAAGTACTTCTTTGAAGTAGTGTTTGAACGTGTAACAAAGTTTATTATACTACCATTAAATTTTAAATAAAAGACTAGTAACTATGTTAATTTTACTCTCCGGTTTACGTGATTTAATTCTGTACTAGACAATTTTTATTGGTGTCACAACAGCCAACAGCTGGAACTTGTAACCGAATTTAGTCCCTACTGATAGAACTTCTTTGAAACGTGAATGTGCAGTGTGCAGAAGTTGTGCAGTTCGTCCGTCTTCTTCACTTCTTCAATCCGTGTGTGTCACGATGGACCAGAGTGGAATAACTCCAAACACATCGAACCAACAGTTAGCGGTTAACGGCGACAATGAGTCGGCGACGGCGCTGCTGCAGGGCAAGCAAGCCAGGAGGCGGGAGAACCTGAGTGATGCTACCTTCACCGAATTCATGACGGTCGCCATACTATGTTACGTCAACCTCATCAACTATATGGACAGATTCACCATCGCTGGTAAGTTCACTTTGTTGTCTATGACCCCACCTATCTAATCCCACCATATAAAGGGGGTCATTATTCGACAGTCATCGAAAATTTTCTGAAATTTCTATCTGAAAAGTTTTGCTGTAGCCCTTATATGTGCACCCCGACACAGAAAACTTTTTTTGCTCAGATTTTTTTATTATGGCAGCCCTTTAAAGTGCACCCTAACCAAATACATTTATTCTAACCCTAACCATTGCCTCTCTAAATTATAGACCTAACTTCTCAAAAGTTAAGAAGGGTAGTATGAAACTCATAGGCTGTTTTGTACTTCTAATCTACCATGCTGGATTAAACAATTAGAACAGATTTTTCTAAATGTTGTATTTTTCTTGGTCCTTCTGGTATTTATATGACTGACTTCTCAAGAAATAGAATTCAAGACAGAGGCTTGTAATAATATTTTCTCAACATGCTTGGAAATTTGACCATTATTTTGAAATAAATCGAAATTGCTGTACTCGCCAAATATATGTGAGCAGCGGCTGGCAAAAGTTGTATGAAAATCCATATCTGTTGTGTTAAGCGGCCAAATAAATTACTATGACGTATACTCTTATCTGTCGTCTAATTTAAGAATGGAACTATATTTTACTCCGAAACATGGCAACCAAGGAGGTAACTTATCAAAGGTTTTATTTTAATTTCCAACTGACTTGCAAATAGAACACTGTGTAATGGAAAAAACAAGCAAATGAATACTTTGGTGTGTGAAAAAATATCGTTATTCGTCATTAATTTTGAAAAGTAGTTATTGAAGTTTTCATTTCTGTGCATTATTTGAGAAAAGCCTTGGCCACAACTGGGCATTGATGGACTTACAGGATTTACATGTTCGTCCATCAATGCCTCTTTTGCTGCCTGCTGCAGTAATGTACTATATCTGTAGTTGGGTTTAACTTGTCTTTTTACACACTCCTCATGCATGTCTGTAAAACCAGATGTACATCTTTCTCCCTTTTATTCACAGCTCAGATATTCAAAAGAATTACATATAAAAGATATACTATTTCATGTATTACATTTGTGTCCCTCTGTAATTCTCATGATTGATCCTTACTAATATTATAAACGTGAATATGTGTTTGTTTGTTTGTTACCTTTTCACGCTTCAACGCCTTGACCAATCTTTATGAAATTTGGCATGCAGGTAGCCTATGTCACGTGGAAGGACATAGGCTACTTTTTATCCCTGGAAAATAGCATAATCTGATGCAGTTCCTGAGGGAACTAAAAAAATACTTGATTGTTGTGATTTTTTGCACAGAGATGGTTGAGTAGGTGGGAAACGACATAATTTACTAATCACCCTTTTAGACAGTCATTAAAACGATGTCCACGCGGGCGAAGCCGCGGGAAAAATCTAGTATAATAATATATGTTTACCCTGGTGACTTGAAATGCTTGCGTCTTTTGTTGACAACACTGTCATCAGGTGCCTTAGGATAGACTATTTTAGTTAAACTCATATAGCCACAGTAGCCTAGCTGGATAGTGCTCTGTGTATATCAACAGGTTCGGTTGTGAATCTTAGTGGTCTTAGCAATTTTTTTTTCAACTGGCGGTTAGTCTACAACTACTACTTAGTACTCCAGTACTCTACTACTCTAATTCTTCAAAATTGTATTTAGATTCATTTTCGTATTGTTTTATTTTAGGGTTCCATGCCTAAAAAGGAAAAGAGTAACCCTTATGGGATCACTTCGTTGTCTGTCTGTCAGTCCGTTCGTACATCCCTCTGTCTGTCAAGACATTTTTTTCTTACGAATGCATTGTGGAAGGATCGAGTTGAAATTAATAACAAATATTCAAGTCTACTGTCCCTTGAAGCTGTAAAAAATTAAAGCTATAAAAATATAAGGCCATTTTATGGCCACTCATATAATATAATTTTGATACTAAGAAGTATATCAAAACCTATAGGGTACTTCCTGTTGATGAATGACTCATGAAATTTGGCAAGAAGCATGGTCTCACAGTACTAGTAAAGAAAAAATCCGAGAACTGAAATTTGTAGTTAGGTCACCATCATATCAGCCGAAAGATGTCCACTGCTGGACAAACGCTTCCCCCAAGTATTACCACAATGACTGGTCCTGCGCTGCCCGCATCCAGACTTTTACCAGAATGTTCGTCCACCGTGTGGAAGGCCTGCCTACGCTACATCTTTCGGTGTGCGGTCGCCACTGGAGAACTTTACTGCCCCAAGGGCTATCTGTTCTATGAAATATGTGCCCTGCCCACTGCCACTTGAGTTTACAGGTATATCACGTTAAAAAATATTTTTTTGCTGTTAGTTTAATTTTAGTTAAAATGTTTAAAACTTTGTTTTGAGTATTTAACTTATAATTTTATTAAATTTTTTTAGTATTCTATGTATTAGTTTTCATGTAAGTACTTAAGTTGTAACTTTGTTACCTGATATAAAAAAATAAATAAAACAATATTGCTACTGAAATATTTAAATGTAGGTGTGAAACTCAGAACAATACAATTGCAGTGTACATAGCTAGAAGGTATTAAAATAAATTAGCTCTCAGTCCATTATAGTCATGTCTCCATTACAATGTGAACTATTTTTACAATTTTATTGTATTGTCAGCCTTTGTGACCATAGGTTATTTGAAATTGGTGGTCATTCTACTGATGAGACTGTTTTGTTGTACAATTTTTTCGAAACTGTAAAAAAATAGGATTTTTCATAGAAAGTTGGCTGCTCAGCTGATCAATTTGTATGAAAAGTCCAAAAATGGGAATTAACCTTTTGGAATATTCATATTCACATTTATTCAGTAAAGATCTCACAATGTGAAAATTCACAAAAAATAATTATAATAGTAATTCAATTAATATTACCAAGTCCATTTCATAGTTTCTAATACGATTTAAATGTCAAAATATTACAAACTGCCTAATAAAAAGATAATGTCCTAATAGAATAATAATTGAAAACTAAATAAAAATAGTTAAAAACAATCTAAAACAAAGTACTTACAGCCTTAATTCTAAAAATTCACAAATGGAGTAGAAGTTCTTTTGGATCAACCAGCACTTCAGTTTATTTATAAAACTATGATACCCTTTAGTTTCGTTGATGTTTTCAGGTATCAATTTATAGATACGCGGCCCCATTGCAAGCAGAGAGTTATTAGACCTTTTGGGTGATAAGTCATTGATTGCAGCTCCTTTTCTCTCCTTGCGGTTTTTCGCTTTCCAGCCCAGTTCAAGACCGCTGCTGAGGTTCTGTCTCACATACTTTGTGAATAGCTGAACAATTCAAACTCAAATAACTCTTTATTTTATAACTGTAATAGCAAGCCAGTTGAAATTTTCACAGATGATGTATTTCTGTTGCTGCTATAACAAAAAATACTAAAAAACAGAATAAAATAAATATTTAGGCAACAGGGAGACGCTTGAAATATTCACAGACTATTTAGTTATACATTCACTTTAAAAATAAATAATTAAAATAAAATAAAACAAATATTTAAGGGGGGCTCACAAACGTGATTTTTTTGCTCGATTTTGCTCGATATTGATAACGGCAACAGGTAGAAGCTTGATTTATTCACAGAATATTTAGTTATATATTCACTTTAAAAATAAATAATTGAATTAAAATAAAACGAATATTTAAGGGGGGCTCCCATACAACAAACGTGTTTTTTTTTTGCTCATTTTTGCTCAATATAGATAACGGCAACAGGTAGACGCTTGAAGCATTTAAAGAATATTGAGTTGTATATTCACTTAAAAATGAATTAAAATAAAACTAATATTTAAGGGGGGCTCCCATACAACAAACGTGATTTTTATAGATAATGGTATGGAACCCTTTGTGCGCGAGTCCGACTCGCACTTGACCGTTTTTTTTTTGTTTGAAATTGTCTTTATGAGTCAATCAGCTCCTTATTAATATTACATGCCTCTACTTTCATTTTTAGTAGTTTTTACGTGCTGTTGATATATAATTATGTTATCTTTTTTTAAAAAAATACAATTGGTAAGCCCTTGGCATCATCTCACCTGCTGGTAAGTGACGATGATACCGAAGATGGAAGCGTGCTTACCAAGATTCCCCAACGCAATGGAGAACTGGCTATCTTATTTTCAAGCCGGAACACATCAATGTTGTGGACACAAGACTGAATTAAGATGGTGGTAGCTAGCCAGGCGGACTTAGAAAATGCCCCCTACCACCAACCAAACCGAGTCTTACAAGTTGTACCTACCGGGAATCGAACCCGCGACCTACTGGTGTGAAGCGAATGGACTAACCATTACGCCACTGAGGCGGTTAAAAGCGTGAAAGTAGGTGCAGTGCTGCTTTACAATTATCTTTTCAAGCGAATTCCAAAGAGGAGGTTCTCAATTCGTCTGTATGTTTTTTTTAATGTGTGTTACCTCATAACTTTTGACTGGGTGAACCGATTTTTATGATTTTTTTTATTTGAAAGCTAGTGCTTCCCGTGTGGTCCCATATAAATTTTATCAAAATCGGTCTAGTACTTTATTAGAAAATTAACAAAGACTAAAAATAATAATGCAAAAATGTACTAAGTTGTTGCGATGGAAGTCGGTTTTTTAACGTGTTTAGCGTACAGTGTACTGGAAGTACCTAGAACGACGGTCCTTTATAGATAATGTCTCAGTTCGATTACTTTATTGACAAAAACACCTTTGCCGTTGTCAATAACATTGTAATGATCTGATCTTCCTTCAATGTCATTGTAATTATAAACAGTTCAATGTAACCGTTTTCATTATACCTTTACGCCTCCAGCATTTTCGGTCGACCACTTTATGTTGCCCCGTTGCTTCGTCGTCGGGACTATTATACAGCTGTCTTAATTATAAACGTTAGGGTTAAGTCGTCAATTGCCTGTCCAATTAACTAAAACCCTTCTAATTACATTATCTATCTTGTTAGGTATAATTGTATTATGTTAGTGATACAAACCAGAATAATCTTAGATAAAAATAATAAAGTTTATAAAGAGTGCAGTTCAGTCATCTTGTATGTATTTAAGTTTTTTTATTATTAAAAATTTGAGTGCGTTTGACTATATCTCACCTGATGGTAAGTGACGATGTAGTCGAGGATGGTACACGCAAACAGAAATATTACGAGTATGTATGGAGTATGTATGTATAAATTCTTTATTGCACACAAGCAATAATCACAACATGGTTTTATCAGACTGAAGTGTACAAAGGCGGTCTTATCGCCAAAAGCGATCTCTTCCAGACAGCCTTTGGCAGATGAGATATATTCAAACATCTTGTGATATGTTTACAAAAAGTATTATTTGTAAACAGATCGCAGATCACCAGAGCCCGTCAATGAAGATCATCAAAGATTTACACAAAAAAGTGGATTGTATAAATTACTAGCTTTTGCCCGCGGCTTCGCTCGCGCGGACATGGTTTTCATTACTGTCTTTGATTGAGGGTGAGTGGTGCGCGAGCCGCGAGCGTGGACATGAGTTTTCTCCAGATCCCTCAGGAAGTATATCGGGCTATTCTGATCAGCGGGTCTATGTCACTTTTCACCCCCTCAACTAATTCATGAACATGTATATAGGCGCCGCTCCCAGCAAGTCGGTATCGACTGACCCGGGCAAAACCGGATGAACCAGGGTGCGCAGTTTTTACAAGGGAAAAACACGCTCTAGGATGGGAGATGATGATCGACCAGCCGCAACCAGTCTGACACCAATATCGATATATGTCGATGGTTGTCAGTCAGAACAAAAGCATAGTATAATAAAGCGTAACAAAAACTAGGCTTATACGTTTTTGTTTTTTCGATAAAATTAATAAGTTTAGTTTTATTGTCGTTCACGTGTTTTCATACAAAACCTGTTTGCTAAACTAATTTCGGTCACTTTTCAACCGAATTCCAAAAAGGAGGAGGTTCTCAATTCGTCTGTATGTTTTTCTTTATTTTTTATGTGCTGCTGTACAATTATCTTCAAGCGAATTCCAAAAAGGAGGAGGTTCTCAATTCGTCTGTATGTTTTTTTTATGTGTGTTACCTCAGAACTTTTGACTGCGTGAACCGAATTTGATAATTCCGAATTTGAGAATTTGATAATTGATAAGTCCCATATAAATTTTATCAAAATCGGTCTAGTACTTTATTAGAAAATTAACAAAAACCAAAAATAATAATGCAAAAATGTACTACGTTGTTGCGATGGAAGTCGGTTTTTTAACGTGTTTAGCGTTTTCAATTATAAAACACTGTAATCTGTTTAAAAGCTGGCGACATGCGTAGTCGTAAAGTCGTAAATTGAAGTGTTGCAATCCAGATATGAACACGATGACCGAAAGGATCATGTCAGGTTTCCAAGGAATCCTTTTATCTCACTATGCAAAGCTCGAAAGCTCTAGTAGAAGCTCATTACAAAACCGTTGGTTCGTAATTCATATTTACGTTTTGTGTTAGTACGCTGGGCTTCAAGGATGCCTTGTTGAGTTGTCTGTCACACGTCATGAAAAATAAAATAATTTTAAATTTCCGTACAAAAAAAAACGGAAACCCTGATCCTATCACTCTTGCGTCTGTCTGTCTGTCCGTCCGTCTGTCACACACAGCCAATTTGCTCCGAATCTACTGGACCAATTCAGGTGAAATTTGGTAGGGTGGTGTAATCCTATGACCCAAACACAGATGTGCAAAGTAAATATTTTTTTAAATATGGGTCATTTTCCGGGGACAAATTAGGAAATTAAAAAAAAAAGTTCTGCAAACCTTACTGTGTCATTATATCAAAATATGAAAGGGCTTGTTATGAGGATCTCAAATATATTTTATTTTGTTATTGTCCTCTGCGACCGCAAAATGCCGATTCAGGTCAAGGGAAAAGTTTACAAAACGGTAGTAAGACCAGCCTTAACTTATGGAGCAGAGTGTTGGACCTTCAAAAAAGTACATGAACAGAAACTCCATACGAATGAAATGAAAATGTTTAGATGGGGCGGGAGGAGTAACTCGTGTGGACAAAGTAAGGAACGAGTATGTTAGAGGATCATTTAAGGTAGCACCAATCGCCGAAAAAGTGAAAGAAAGCCGACTACGCTGGTTCGGCCATACTCTAAGACGACAAGACGAACACCCTGTCAAAAAGGCCCTAAACATCCCTGAACGACCACGAGGGAGAGGACAACCACCGGCCACCTGGTAGTCAAGTATGCAGAAAGAGATCCAGAGCGAGAACCTGTGTACACAGACAAGCCAGAATAGAACTCTCTGGCGCAAGCGTACAAGGAGACCCGACCCCAGGTGAACTGGGAAGAGGGTTGGACAAAGAAGATTATTGTAAAATAAATAGTTTTGATTTTATCCATGAAAGAAGACGAAAATTGACCATTCCCCCCTGATCTCCGAAACTACTTAGTCTAAAATTTTGAAAAATATAAAAAATATAGTTCATTGCTTGTAGATTACAGGAAAACCTATAAGAATTCTATCAATTTAAGATAAAGTGGTAAACTGAATATAATACGTTCACTTACGAAAAATAGTTCACTAAAACTCCACTAGATACCGCTAAGTAGTGTAGTTAACTCGCGTCTTACTGTGAGGATTTCAAATATGATATTTTGTATTTGACTTTGGCATTGTACAGAACTTCGCCGGTTCAACTCGCACTTGGCCGTTTTTTAGGAATCCGTGCACCCAACGGGTAACCAGCGTGGGACCCTATTACTAAGCCTCCGCTGTTTGTCCGTCTGTCAGCGGGCTGTATTTCATGAACTGTACTTAATAGGTATATAGATAATTGAAATTTTCACAGAATATGTGTTTATGTTACCGCTATAACACAAAAAAATAGAAAAATTGAAAAAATAAGGGGGGTGTCCGTACAAAATGTTTTATTATAGGTCTTAAGAAGTATTTTTGATTAAGCTCTATCGTAAAAAAACAGTAACACATACAAACATGAAACTTGTTGTGATCATAGTACTAACACTGAGGTAAAACAATAAATACATATTTTTGATTAAGCTCTATCGTAAAAAAACAGTAACACATACAAACATGAAACTTGTTGTGATCATAGTACTAACACTGAGGTAAAACAATAAATACATATTTTTGATTAAGCTCTATCGTAAAAAAACAGTAACACATACAAACATGAAATTTGTTGTGATCATAGTACTAACACTGAGGTAAAACAATAAATACAAAAGATCGGCGGTGAGTCGAACTCGCGCTATGGAATCCGAACTAAAAGCATATTTTTGTAGATGTCTTTTGTTTGTAATGTGAATAGGTATCATGATCATTAGGGGACGTTCAAGTATTACGTAACGTGTTTTTTTTGTAAAACGTTACGATGTGTTACAGGGGCGGGAGGGGGGTTCAAACAACGCGTTAAGTAACACTAACTAACAGTAACTAGGAATTAAAATCTCCCAAATTGACAAACCTTTTCGTTTATGTTTTACGGGGAATTCCTCGACTGTATTGTATGCCATTTTTGTTTTATTTAATTTAATTTAAAATGGTCACTTAGGTGTAACGAAACGTTAAGGGAAGGGGAGAGGGATACAGAAAAAACGTTACGGCACGATATATATGGGGAGGGAGGGTCAAAAATCTTCATAAACTGTGTTTCGTTATACTTGAACGCCCCCTTACGGTAGTACGGAACCCTCGGAGTGCTAGTTAGACACGCACTTGACCGGTTTTTTGAGTAGTTTATGTCGTAGCCTTGTTGGGCCCTTTACGTGACGGCTCGTCTGTGCGCATAGGTCATACATAACATAAGGTTCACGGCCGGCCGCACTAAATGTGGTAATGGATTGAAAAGCACTTACGTAGTATCGTACGTACGATACTGATCGGATCGTTTCAACGTCGTAACGTGTAATTGAATGCATCGCATCAGACGATAAACTGAGCCTGTAATCGAATAGCTTTACCAGGGTTCCGTGCCTCAAATGGTGAAAACGAAACCCTTATAGGATCACTCGTGTGTCTGTATGTCCGTCCGTCTGTCACAGGCAATTTGCTCGGAAACTACTGGACCGATTGAGTTGACATTTGGTACCTACACGTATGTAAGTCGGTGACCCAAAGACGGACGTGAAACGTAAATAAATGGATTTTAAACATGGGCACCACCGTGTAACGTAAATAAATTGATTTTAAACATGGGCACCATTTTTGGTGGTAATCAGTGGTCTAACTTTCCTATTGTGTAAATCATGGTATAGAAGTTGTTACACTCACGATGACGCGAAGACTGTGCCACAGAATGAGGGTATGCGTGAAATTTTTTATTTGTTCGCAACGTCACGGGAAGTAACTAGCGTCTAAGATACAGGCTCGGCCTAGTTTAGATGCTAGTGGTCATTGAATATGTACAGTGAAAATATATGTTATCTACCATAAAAAATTCAAAATTAGGATGTAAGTTATATTTAACTACCTTTATATTAATTCCTAGCCTTATTAAGTTCTAGTTATTCACAAAGTTTTTATTATTATTATTAATAAATTCAGATCGGATTCATAAGACGCATGGACTTGTATTTATACTTACAAAAACTGTGTTATGTACTTATAATTAATCTAAGTTATGAACTTATATACTAAACTAAAGTTATGTACTTACTGACTAAACTAAAATACACACTTACTTAAACTAAATTACTTACATACTGAAACTGAGTTATGTACCTATAAATATACTAACATTAAGTTAGATACTAAAATTAAGTTACGTACTTACATGTATATGTTACTGTTTGTTTTTTACAATAAATTCTATTCTATTCTATTCTATTCTAATTTAAAAAAAAAATCTTAGTATATTGTGTGACATATGAAATGAAAGGGCTTTGTTGTAATAAGAATTTGTATATACTGGTTGAAACGAAATTGGTGTATTGTGCCGTTAACTGGGGCTTCTACTCATCATACTGAACAACTTTTGTTCTAGCAGTTTGCTGAAATCGCAAAAAAAAATTCTTAATACAAAACGATCAGCTGATTGACCAATTTCGTGCGTTTTTGTATGGAGCGTCGAATATATTTTTTGCGAATTGATTGTGGGTGGGTTTCGTGGGGAAAGTTGTTCAGTATGATGAGTAGAAGTCCCAGTTAACGGGTCCTACACCAATTTTTTAACACCCTGTATAAAAGGAAAAGGTGACTGACTGGTATATCAACGCCCAGCCGAAACCACCGTACGGATTTCGCTGAAATTTGGAATACACATATCAATTAGGACGTGGGCATCCCCTAAGAAAGGATTTTGGGAAATACCCACGGGAACGGCTAAAAACGAGATCTGCGCGGACGAAGCTGCGGTCATCCAATATTTTTTAAAATTTTAGGATAAATATTTAAAATTTTGAAAAAATCTCAGTTTATGAGATTAAATGCACAGACTACATTAAAATATATGAGAAAAGCTAAGGCCCTATCGTTCCCACAGGAACTATGACACCTCTAGACCCCTATTCACCTAGAGCAAAGTAAGTAGTGAGAGGTCCTATTCGGTTGGCAGTTAAAGCTTTGTTACAGAACCCCGTTTGTGTCATCCCGAGACGCACTTGGCCGCTTTTTCCTATAGTTACCCGCTATAAATAAAGCACCAAGCTCATAATAATGCGTCAATAACCTTATTAATGACACGAGCACATGAACACCCGGGAAGGGTCGATGTCACGTAATCAGAGAACTAATCTCCAGTGTCTACTCACGTGCGTGGGCCCGCACCTCTTTCTTCACTGAATACAATGTCGCCCTTTTTAATATGGAAAAGGTTTGTAGCATGTACGTACTGATTGTTCGTCAAATCCAGTGTTACCAGATGAAAAATATAAACTACCGTGTCACACCCTGGACACTTCATACAACGGGCCAGAAATGACATTTAAAAAAATGGATGACGGAACAAACAAAATGGCGGCGAAATCCTATACGTTCGACAACCAAACTGTAACCAATCTATATCAATCTGGGTGACGAGGGGGTGAGGTCGCAATCTAGAGAGGTAGGGAGTGTCCATACTGATGTTAGTACTAATATATATACTTTGACCGTGTTAAGTAGTTAAAAATACGGTGTTTCGGACTCAAATTACCGTAGAAGCATTTGAAAAATACAGTGTAAATTACCGTGTAAAATGCAACTGAAACGACCTTGAATTTTCAATATTTTTAATTGATATCAAACAGATTCTTAATCATCTAAAATAAGTACTTCTCTTTCATAAATGGCTGCCGTCATTTTTGATAACATGTTTTTAGTTGGTGTAAAATCAACACAGCTATTTTCATTTCTACACAAAAAGGGCCGGCGTGCTCGGTGTTGCCAACTGCAGGTGACAAAACTGCGCTTCGTTTTATGTATATTGTACTTTGAGATCTTTCAAACTTTTCTTGTGCTATTTGTGTCTACTACTGCACGGTAGTTAATATCCACAAATACCGTAGACCGTGTATTGGCCAAAATACCGTGCATCTACGGTAATTTCACCGTGTTCCTGGTAACACTGGTCGAATCTAAAGTGAGTGCTGCCGTCAGTGGCCGTGGGATGGTGTTCGATTCTTTGGCGCATTCCAAATACCATTGCAATGTACAAAGTTGACAAAAGGTTTATTATTATCATTTTGATTTGTAGCTGGTTGTCTTCTCTTGACGGGCTCGTAATTAGAGAGCCGGTGCGGAGAAAGCTCCCACGGCCCCCAACGCCGTTCGTTCAGTGTAAACTTGGAATGTTGACGGGCAAAAACAAGCTATAAGCTTAAGAGGAAACGCGGGCGCCATTTTTTCCATACAAACGTAGTTCCCTGTTTCCTCCCTGGATAATGATTAATGACAATACAGCAAAAATGTTTTCTTCCATCAAACCTATATCCACCATTGCCCTGCCTCTATGTTTTGTTTTTTCCCATAACTCTGGCGCCATTTTTTCCATACAAACGTAGTTCCCTGTTTCCTCCTTGGATAATGATTAATGACAATAGAGCAAAAATGATTTTTTCCATCAAACCTATATCCTATATCTACCATGGCCCTGCCTCTATGTTTTGTTTTTTCTCATAACGCGGGCGCCATTTTTTCCATACAAACGTAGTCCTTTTGTTTCCTCCCTGGATAATGACAATAGAGCAAAAATGTTTTTTACCATCAAACCTATATCCTGTATCTACCATGGTCATGCCCCTATGTTTTGTTTTTTCCCATTATCTAATTATAATAGGAAGTAGGAGCCTTCAAAAACTGAGAAAATTGCCCGATTCAAACGTCATTTTCAGACACCCACCAAAAAATAATATAAAATGAAAACATAGAGGCATAGGTGAAGCGTTTTTTTAAATTATTTTTGAAGAAATATTATTGCTCAAGTTTTGGAGGAGGAAATAGGGGGACTAAGAAATGCCGTTTTTGTAAATTTTAGTGCCTATTATCGGTCTGTGCTGCAGTAGGGATGACGACAGCATCAGAAATAAAATAAATTATGAACTCTTGATCACTAAATTGCCCTCCTACTTAAACTTCGGAAAACCTTACTCGTTTTGTTTTACATCAAGTCTTCGATTTTTAACTCACCAAAATCACACATAAATGACGCTGCAAATTTATGACGTCACGCCCAGGTATTTCAAACAGTTTAAGAACAAAATGTCGTTTTTGACAGATGATAAAAGTAAATCAGATGACTAGCATTCGTCATCCCTGTTCTCCCTTTCTTGTATACGGAGAGGTTTAGGGGTTGGAAAACAGCAACATTTTATTCAATATTCTTTAGACCGCGTTTCCTGTTATTAAAAGCTTAATAGATACCTAGTATTCTTTGGTAAATGCTTCATTGCAATTGTTTTGTTCAGCAGATCTTCAATTCGCTATTTTAGTAGTCACCTATGAGCGTAGGTATTTACAAAATCGTTTACCATTCAAACTTGGCGAGATGTCGACTGGAACAGTTGTCTGTGTCTTTTTCTTTACGTGTAAAGAGTAAAGAAAATAACCACACTTTTTCAATGGTTTTTCGTTTCAAACAAAAACTATAATGAAAGTATTATAAATAATAATATCATTTACTTTGTATTATCATAACAAATATTTTTGTATATTTTTTAAAATTTAATCTTCAAAATATTAGTCATAACTAGAGTTGAAAGTAACGGTTTAGACCTATCTTTAGGATTTTTTCAATCGAGCCAAAACTGCTCAATCGTGTTTCTAATAGCTTTTGACTTTAAGAAACATCTTCAACAATAAGGGTATTTTTCAAACTCCGTTTTTCTATCGTTTTGGAGTAATAGACGTGAAAAATAACGAAAATCTGTAATTTTAAAATTCCACGACGACCGGTACTGCGCTGTGTGTGTGTGGGCAGGACACATAGCTCGTAGAACAGATGGCCGTTGGGGTAGTAAAGTTCTCGAGTGGCGACAGCACACTGGAAGACGTAGCGTAGGAAGGCCTCCTACGCGGTGGATTTTACACACCACTTGTGTTCAGTGTTATGGGGACTCACAGGGGATTCTCTGATGCAGCGGTGGGACGCTGCAGGCTGGGGCTGATTTCCCCAGGGCTCGATCAACAAGTTGCCGCCGTTTCCACCGCGGTAACGGGGCCCATAATACGTATTATAGTATTCTTATCTTGATTAAAATCTTAAGGCAATCAGAGGTTTAATTTGCTAAGTCCACCTGTCTTTTGTGAAGGGGACCAAGTGGGAGAAAACACATTTAAGTTCATACCTACCTGGTGCTTTGTTTTGAACTGCTAAGATGTTTGAACCTAGTTTTAATGTCCATTAACCTCAGATCAAAAATAAAAGGTAGAGTAGTGTTAGCGCTTTGAAAACGGGGTATAAAAAACTCTGCTTCAATCACGACGGAGCATAGTTTTGCTTACAGTCACGCGTTAGCAGACTTACTGTCAACATCCCCAAATATGCTGTGACATGTCTCAAATGCTGCACTTGTCTCAATTACTCAATTACAGTGAAATAAAGGACCTATCTATCATGTGGAGAAACATTATTCGAGATCGCTGAACTAAAAATTGAAAAATAAATATATTTAAATACAACTTGCGTGGTGGGGTCGATTACGCAGGTTAGGACAGTTAAGCTATACGAGTACTGCATCATCAGAGAAGGACATTAATATTTAAAAAAAAATCATACTAAATGTGTGGGCATAGATTTTGCATTTCTAACATTTCTAGTATTCTTACCTTAGTTGGTCTAGATCTAGTAGAATCTTTTGATCCTTATAAAGAAACTGGATCGATTGGCGTCATAAAAAGTTTTTGTGTCAATTGTCCATTTTCTCCGACTGTAATTTTTTTTTACAATCTGTGAATGTCGAACATTAGTTAAGGTCTCCTAAGAGCATTTTTGCGTGGCAGCAAGGGATCTAGTAGCTGCCCCACTTACCTATCTCAACTTTCCACCCTGTATATGGTTTTACATTACTTTACGGCGTCTTTCTTTTAAATATTCACGGTCTAGTTAAACTTAAGCTAAAAAAGTGTCTTTATCCCGGTGCAGTGTAGACTTTTTATAACAATTCGTTTCAAAAATCCAATATAACTCAGTCCTCCACCTCGTCAAACGTACTTATGTTCAAATATAAACTGTCATGTTGTCTCCAACAAATATTTGATCCCCAACCCCGCTCCGCCCCGGCATCAAGTTGTACGTGTGTATAGATCGCGGCATTTAAGTTGAACATTCCCCTCTCGTATATCTACCAGATACGCTAAACTACCAGGTTTATGATATAGCGTCCACACTCACCGACAGCTAGGTCATACAGTGAGGGCCGCTATTCCTGCCAACACCATAAGGTGAAGACAAGGACCAGTTACGGTATATAGGTCTTGCCGCCAAGACGCTTGTCCCGGTACTCTGCAAGGCGAGTGCCTCGTGGAAGAGAACCACTACCTACTGTCCAGGTAGGTCCCGCAGCTGTAGGCACGCTCACCTCCCGCGACTTTCGCTGCTGGCGGTTCGATCCTCGCTCGGGACGCCAGAGAAGCGGGCTCCCACATCACCGGTGTGGTACCGGAGCTGTAGGCACGCTCACTTCCCGGCGCTTATATAAGTTGAACAGTGCGCAGTGTCTTTTTCAGGCCTCAATCGAAGTGCGGGACGCAGGGGTCGCGCGCACCAAGCGACGCTAGCCCCCCGCGCAACCCGCGCGCTTCCCTAGCTGCGGCTGCACAAAGGACCGCCATTTGTGTTCAACTTATACGCCGCGAGTTATACATTTCCTCGAGTTATTTAAATTATCCGCTTTTGTATACAATCGCTTCGAAATGTTCGTGTCATGCCGTGTAAGTTGTAACATGACTGGCTAGTTCTGACTGATACAACATCATGGCAGACTCTGGTAGACCATTTAAAACTGGACCTCGTCTGCCATATAAATGACATATTTTGTGCATTTTAAAATGTCGAGCAATGAACATTAATTCGGTATTTTAATGGAACTTAGGTTAAGAATCAATATAAAATGTGGGCCTATTATTTAAATGGTTTAAAGTACCTAGGTACTATGTTGTGTCGTCGACACTTTCTAGGCCAATAAAAAAAAATCTTTATTATTTTAGTAGGTTACTTCCTCTTCAATTTCTTCTGAACCAAGCGAATAAATAACAAAAAAATAAAAACTAAATTAAATCATAGCAAGTGCGGTTCGGACTCGCTTACCAGGAGCATAAACAACCGACATAAAAGACTTTTCAATATAAAAGATATCACCGAGACCGACAGTAGGTAAAAAAAACCGGTAAAATGCGAGTCAGAATCGCGCACAAAGGGTTCCGTACTATTGTACTAGATGTCGCTAGTTTCTTCACGTTTCTAAACAATTCACGTTTGTTGTGTTGGGGCCCGTTCTTAAATATTTATTTTATTCTTTTTTTAGTATTTGTTGTTATAGCGGCAACAGAAATACATCATCTGTGAAAATTTCAACTGTCTAGCTATCACGGTTCATGAAATACAGCCTGGTAACAGACGGACGGACGGACGGACAGTGAAGTCTTAGTAATAGGGTCCCGTTTGTACCCTGTGGTTGGGTACAGAAACCTAATGATTATCTTTTATTAAGTTGGGGATCCTCACTGAACCGGTTTTTTATTAATTTGTAGAGTTTTACTTTAGAGTTTAGCACGTAGAACAGATGGCCGATGGGGTAGTAAAGTTCTCGAGTGGCGACCGCGCACCGGAAAACGTAGCGTAGGACGGTGGACCGGCGACCTGATGAAGATCGCGGGAAGCCGATGGATGCGGGTAGCGTAGGACCGGTCGTCGTGGAAATCCTTGGGAAGGCCTTTGTCCAGCAGTGGACGATTTTCGGCTGATATGATGACTTTAGAGTTGGCACTATGTTCAAGCTAAGTTCGATGCTTATTACCGTTTTTACGATACAGCAAAAAAAAATTAAAAACACGTTTCTTGTATGGCGATTGGCGACCCCATTTATTATTCACTATTTGTTTTTTTTTTTCAAGGAAAACCCCCTTAATAACACATATTCTGTGAAAATTTCAACAAGGTCGGACACACGGACGGATAGCGTAGGGTCCCGTTGGCACCATCGGGTACGGAACCCTAAAACGAATTTAAAAACACACGCAATATAGGTAGATACACTTGTGTATAATATTTGGTTTTCATGGCATGGGGTGTAATAAAAGGGGTTCCCGCTGTCCCTATTTTGTATGTAGTAAGTTATTGCGGGGCTTAGGTGTGTGTTCATCGATTAATGAATAAAATATGGGAAAGCTTATGTTCGTTTGCCGCCTCGCACAGTGAGGGGTTAAAAATATGGGGGACGCGAGTTTGTGACCGAGATAAGTTTTCCATACCATTGGCAAAGTATTATACATATGTTAGTACTAACATACAGTTGGACACTCCCTGCCGCTCTCTAGATTGCGACCTTACCACTTCGTCACCCAGATTGATACAGATTGGTTACAGTTTGGTTGTCGAACGTATAGGATTTCGCCGCCAATGCGCCGCCAATTTGTTTGTTTCGTCATTTGTTTTTTGAATTGACATTTCTGGTCCGTTGTATGAAATGTCCAGGGTGTCGTGTGCCATTGGCTGGCTTACATTTTACAGCTCTCGAACTAAATTGATGATGAGTGTACCCATTCGCACGTAATATTTCTACAGTATTACATGCACGAATCCTGCCACGTACCAATGTGATTTCTAATTTTGATTTCATATGTACGTTTATCCGACGCTCTTACGGTGAAGGAAAACATCGTGTGTAAACTCGAAGGTTGTGTGTGAAGTCGACCAACCCGCACTGGGCCCGCTTGGTCGACTATGGCCCGATTGCCCTAATTGAGGGTAGGCTCGAGCCCCTCGGTGGGGACGTATATGAGCTGATATGATGATTACATACAGTGTGTTGCAGATGTTGTAAATTCAGGCACAGATTATATAATACGTAAATTCAAGTAAAGAACACATACGTTCACAGTACCATACGAACTACAAACAAAACGTTGTAGTTTTCTCTTTTTCTTTCAAGCTCAATAAAACCAAGTTAGTGAGGCGTATGAGGAATTTACCACATCACGGGAACACTAAACTTTGTTGTAGCTATACGTTTTCGTAACGTGTAGTGTGAGCTTCGAGCTGATCCTTTTATATGCTTTGGAGTGATGAAGGAGTGAAGAAGGTATTGTAATGGCAAAAACAAAAACCGGCCAAGTGCGAGTCTGTTCGCGCAAAGTTAAGGTTCCTTAGTGATAAAAAAAATAAATGTGTACCTATTTTAAAAAAAACCAAATTCTATTCGCAGTTGGTAATAGAACATTTTGTATGGAAAATCTATGAAATTTTTACAAATCCAACTGCACATCTTACCCCCTATTTACATGTAGGGGAGGTACCCTAAAATATGTTTTTTCAAGATTTTATTGTACCACTGTCGTCGTGATTAATATGTATACCCACGCCAAATTACAGCTTTCATGTCTTGAGCTAAGCTGCGAACAGACAGACGGACAGACATGGCGAAACTTTAAGGGTCCCTTGTTGGCAACGGAACCCTAAAAATGGAAGTTGGGATTTTGATGGGGATCGATTGTCTCTTACACTAAGAAACAAAATAATAATATAATAAAAAAATTAGGTGTGTGCATGCGTGTGTGCATGTTTGTTTGTTTGTGTGTGTGTATGTCCGTCCGGTGCTCTTTGGGTAAAATTTGGGTTATTGCAATATTATTGTTACATCTCCAGCCATGTTTTTAAATTTTCTCCTATCTCAATTTTTTTAGGGTTGCAATCACAGCAAAAAAAAAATTAAAATCAAAAATGGCTTTAACCATTTGGATAAAACTCAATACGTTACTAAAACTTTAAACTTTAATATGCTGTAGTTCGTTATTTCGGGAAAAATCGGAATAAGGTACCTCCCATACAAATCCTGGACGTTTTATTACTTATTTTTCAAAAATTTCTGAACGATTTTAATGAAACTGTGAATAACAAGGACTTATTAAGGCCTACTGCACTAAGTAGTTCATTGTTCCAGGAAAAAAACGAATTCGGTATCTCCCATACAAACACAAATTATTTGACTCTTTCATCAAATCAAATCTAAAAAAAAAAGTAAATGTGTGGTTATATAAAACCACGGTAAAAATGAAACTTTACAGAGGACGAAACGATCATGGCTGCTCTGGCTACGGTACAGACTTTGATTATTTACTCTCGGTACAGAGGACGAAACGATCATACCGTCAGACGAAAGCGACCGTCACGCGACATGCAACACACAGACGAAAAATTTTTAGACGATGTAATAAAAGTTTCACTTCAATATCTATTTTTATTATACCTATTTTTACCTAGACAAGCGCAATGTTTATAGTTATTTTTCCATTTCCAAATCCCGACTACGCCATACGGTGAAGGCTTTGCGACAAAGTACGCAAAGCGTGGCTGTACAATTTATTAAAATGGGGTATTAACCTAAATTATTAATCGCAGTGCAGTCGTTGGGGCGTGCGCACCCATATATTATGGCGTTTGGGAAGGTATGGGGGATCAAATAGGATCACAGATAAACCGAGACAGAGCGTTACCCAACGCGCACGATTTATAAGCGTTTTTAATCTCGCTTTTAGGCGTATCAGGTGTTTTAAAGCTTCCCATGACACTCCAGTAACATTCCGTGTCTATGGACGTCAACATTTGGTCGTAAGTGTTTTCCCTTCTATCTATTGACCGCCACTTGAATTTGAATATTTTGTATCTGTGGGAGGTCTGTGAATTTGGAAACATTTCAATGTTTATCTTTATAGTTCCTACAATCTTGTATGCATTCTTATGCCATAGATTGTTCCTCACCGGGAGGCTTTACACTGTTTTTAAAAGCTTTTATTTAACTTGCAATGTTTGTACATACGGTCTATTTTAGAGCGACTTCCAGGGGTCCGATTATGCTGAAATTTGGAATTAACCCGTTTTTGTTTTTTTGACGTTGATCTGATTGTGAACTTTGGAGTTGGAATCAAGGTCCCAGAATCGTCTTTGCTGCGCTCCCTTTAAAAAAAAAAATTTGGAACCGTGTATTTTTTATATCCATTTGATCATTTGGCTTTAAGCAAAACACTCTTTTAAAAAAAAATCTGGTACCAAAAAGCTTTAAGGTTTTTCGAAAATTATTAACAAACATACGCCTGCATGGATTTGTTAGATTCAGAGATTTTACCTTCCTTTTAAATGCTTGCCAGTTTGTAGAGCATAAAATGTAGTGGCTAACGCGGTAAAATCGTTTGAAAATGCGCTGTTTTCTTCATGTATCGTGATTAATTAGAATGTAATGAAATCGTTGATGCGCAGGTCCATGCACCATGAACTACTCAAGTTCCGAACAAGCAGTCTTTGATATCGCCCGATGCACTGCAGCGTGCAGCGGCCGTCAGTCACAGTGCAGCGGGCACGCAGGTCGATGAATACAGGATACAGGGATATCGGGCACCAAGTACTGGTGCTCAGGCATTAGTAAGCGAATTCGTTTAGGGTAAAAGCCGGATAGTTGCCACACTTTTTGAAATCACTCAATATCTCCTAGTACAAAAAGCAAAATACTTTATTTGTAAAACTGGCCAGTATACTTTGGTTTTTTATCTACAAATTTATGAAAATTAAAAAACATTATCTTTAATATTTTTATAGAGTATTAGCGATTTTTGCGGACCTCTATATTTTGGAACATCTATCCCACATAGGGGATAGTTGCCTAATCCATATTAATTACGTTTAGGATAGATGCCACGCCGAGAAACAGGACATCTATACCCCGCAAAAACTTTGATCGCATATTGCTTTCCCATGCAATCGCACAGAGACATGATACACAATCAACTTAGTGCTAATTGGAGAATCTTTCGATAAATTAGTAAAATAGCACGAAACTAGAGTAATTACAATCAGGGCAACTATACCCCTGGGGCAACTTTCCTGGTTTTACCCTATCTGTGGTAAGACTAAGCTCTCGGCTCTCGAGTGCCTATTGAGACTGCACTTGTGGCCAATAAGATCTGCCTCGGAAATGTCTTAGTCTTAGTGATCGTATGCAAGAATAACCCAATGAATAATGAATTAAAATCCGTGCCAAAGAACCGGGTTCGTGATTGACTTGACATCCGTGTTGATATAATCTGGCCAAGAAACGTTGACCTTTTGTTCATTGAATCTGAATTTGATAATGATGAAAACAAAACATGAAGAATGTACACAGGCCAGCACATCAAGCTAGACACTTTGGACTTTGTACCGTTCTTATGCCGTACGCGGATGGATGAGAATCGCACTACGAGTGTCTAGCTTGATGCGCTGGCCTCTGTACATCGCCATGGAATCTTTTAACGTTGCAACTAGACGTTTTAAGTATTAATCACCTGACTTATCCACCGCTCAGGGACCGGTGGTGATAAGATAACGCTCTTTTATGTACAATGCTGGAAATTTTTAACAACAATCTTTGGTATCAACCAAAGGTTTTATTAATTAGTCGCGTTCCGAACAATGAGCTCGAAGTTTAACGATTCATAAAAGTATGCGACATAAAAGTGACCATTTCAAAAGCCGATTAATTCGATTTGAACAGACACTAATCTGGATTTATCTTTTAATGTCCATAATGAAGGTTTTAGTAAGGTTTTAGTCCCTGAGGGAAGGGAACACTTGGGTACTGATTCGATAAACGTCGATAATAGTTAATGTAAAGTGTGGTAAAGATGTAAATAACAAACGAGTGATATTTATAAGCCCGAGCCGGGTTTACCATCGTCACGAGTTTGTCATTTCCCTTTACACCTATGTATTATACGACATTTTTCAATACAGTTGTAAGAAAACAGGTAAAATAGAAAACGACAGTGACAGGCAAACAAAATACATGGATATACATACCTATCAAGGTTTCGGCAACTAAAGTTCATTTTACGCGACTTGTGGCTCATTTTAAATGTCCGGGGAGTAATCTCACATTGTTTTTCCTATACATACACAATATAAGTATATTTTTTATTACGCCTAAATTAACTATTCTTTATTTTATTCGTATTTACAACTAAAACAACTCAATTCTGTTTTACGAAAATTGAGCTATATTTAATTTAGCTGGGCACACGTAGAACGCATGCGTATTTTTTTTAAAATATTACCATACCTAAATAGATTACAATAGGGCTTGGGATAATATTATTGTAAGCATTAAAATCTCCTCGGAAAAGTGACTTATTCCTTGGTGTAACCTATGCGCTTCATTCTTATTTATTCTCCTTTCGTCACAAAGATGTAACTAAAGAGAATCTAATCAGCTAGCGTTATGTAACTATATCCTCACGGAGGAACAACCTATCTCTTCTAATTCTCCCTTTAAAAGTCGTAAAGAAAACTATGTATCTTTGGTTATAATATTTTTTATTAACTTGAAATGTCTTGTTTCTCAGAGCAACAAATTAAAATAAAGTAGCAAAGTAAAAACCACGTGTGCTTTAAAATAAATTTTGCGCACAGTAAACTAGTATATAAAGTACCTAACACTTTTCGAGCAACTGCATTAAAAAGTATTTTGCAAGGAGTATTGGATTAATAATACAAACATGAAACACACGATAAGACCGGCCTGATTCTTAGATTGCAACACTTCACGTACTGCTGAGTGGACGAGCGTTATTTAGTTACTGTAGATACGAATACGGGTGGTGTGATAACAAACATCTACATCAACTTGAGTGGCAGTAAACCGACCAAGTACCTGTCCTCTATACTGCTAACCTTATATCAAGCACAGGTCCGCTCATGTATGGAGTACTGTTCACATTTATGGGATGGATCAGCCCGCTATCAGCTGGATACCTTGGCAGCTTGGACGCCATCGACCGACGCGCACGGAGACTCATTGGTGACGACGAGCTAGTCAACAACAAGCTCCAAAGCCTTGAGCATCGCCGCAAAGTCGCCTGTCTATCGGTATTCTATCGAATTCGGAGAATATTTCGGAGAGTGCGCCCAAGAACTTCACGACCTCATTCGCCCGGCTCCATTCCTTCCACCTACGGTCAACGAAACACCCCGTTTTTGTTGATGTTCCACCCTTCCGCACGAAGCGTTATGCTTCCTCATTTATTACGCGGACAGCGAAAGAGAGTGGAAATCCTTGCCCGCTTCAATGTTTCCCGATTCCTTTTATTTGGAGATCTTCAAGGCAAGAGTGAATTATTATTATTAAGGTTTTCATGTCATCCTCGACTACATCATCACTTTCCATCAGGTGAGTTGCAGTCGAACGCACTCAAAATTTTATTAATATAATTGAAAACGCTAAACAGGTTAAAAGACCGACTTCCATCGCAACAACTTAGCATATTTTTTGCATTATTATTTTTGGTTTTTGTTTATTTTCTAATAAAGTACTACAGCGATTTTGATAAAATTTATATGGGACCACACGGGAAGCACTAGCTTTCAAATAAAAAAAGAATCATAAAAATCGGTTCACCCAGTCAAAAGTTATGAGGTAACACACATAAAAAAAACATACAGACGAATTGAGAACCTCCTCCTTTTTGGAAGTCGCTTGAAAAGAAAATATAGCGACCATGACTTTAACGAAAGAGTTTCATGCACCGGTTACTTCTGACCGACAATGTGAACAACGCTTTGCTTTTAGCATCGCCTTGTGGATTCTATAAAACTATACCTTAGGCTACTTTAAGCCATGCTTCATGGAGAAACAATACCCGCCTCTGTACCAGTGATGGCTATCAAATAAAGCAAAGTAAGCAATCTCCGTGCAGCCTCCAGATGGTTGCCTGTAAGCTCTGAGATATCATCAAGATGCCATCTCTCCTGGATGTGCACTGTAGTTTGCCCGTTGCCGAGCCGCGAATAATTAAACACATATTTTTCATTATTTTTTACTTATGGGAATGGCGTTTCAAGATCCGTTTTAAGTATTAACAGGTGGATGTTTTATTAGGAAGATAAATAGGCGAACTTTAGGACACCATTTTAAGCTTATCGCATGTTTGCCCTCTGCGTTATCTTGAGGGTTTTTGCAGAGTTTTTAAATGTTGCGTCGGCGCCTCTCCACTGATAATATTTAATAATAATAAGAAGTCGACGAGACGTCGCCGTTGTCCCTCGGGACTACGTTAAGTAATGCCTTTGGCGCGTCATATCTGCTACTTAATTGCTAAATTTCTAATTTTTGACTCAAATACAAATACCATACGTCTTTTCCATGTTGCGTTTTAGTATTCTGATTTAGTTACGTACGATATTCTTGAACATCGTATAGCTACGAGTGATCTAAGAAGAGATCTACTACAAAAACATCAGGCCCGGAAGCAGATCATTGCGAGGGCTGTAAAAGTAAAAACTACTTGACTGAGCTCAACATTCTTTTATTCAGTCGCAAGGTACACAGAAACAGACACAGAATTTTGTCCGTCGGCTCAGCTACTTCTTAGATTGATGTGTGATTGATAAAACTGATAAAAATTGTCTAATAGAAAGCGAACTAGTGAATTACATAAATATGTAGGTAGCTATAGCTAGCATACACCGGCTAACTTTCTCGCTGATTTCTGAGAATGATTCAGTTGTATGATTGCTCGTAATAGTAGCTATTACCGGTCAGTCATCAATTTTATACTTTGTTTTCATTCAGTGTATCATACATACAATGCAATCGCGTGAGCTGTGCTCGGATTTTCCGAGAGATCCGCAGGAGAACCGAAGTAACCGACCTAGCTCACAGAATCGCTAAACTAAAGTGGCAGTGGGCAGGACACATAGCTCGTAGAAAAGATGGCCGTTGGGGTAGTAAAGTTCTCGAGTGGCGCCCGCGCACCGGAAAACGTAGCGTAGGAAGGCCTCCCACGCGGTGTACCGACGACCTGGTGGAGATCGCGGGAAGCCGCTGGATGTGGACAGCACAGGACCGGTCGTCGTGGAAATCCTTGGGGAAGGCCTTTGTCCAGCAGTTGACGTTTTTCGGCTGATATGATGATGATGATGATCATACTTACGAGTGTATGAATGAAATTTGAACAGTAGGTATACTAAGGTGTCTTATTACATTATCGGAAGAAATATGCAATATAATGCAGACCAGACGCTACTCGGAACACCTGCCTTGCACTAATTAAAGTCATTCATTACACATTCCACATTATGTATATTTGTAGAAAAATTTTATGAATGAGAAGTTATTTGAAATGGATAAGTAAATAATTATTTTCAAAATCATGCGCGATGTGACTTTATTATAATACGAGTATTTTAACAGATGTAAACCTTAAAAAGGAGGGAATCAAGTATGTTTGTATAATGTACATATCGTTTCATTTCAACTAATAATAGTAGAAGTGGTGTTTCATTACCAATATTACCATCACCCACCACTCCCTAATCCACGCCACGACCATAAGTTAACGCTTAACGACCATCCTCACGATTACGCACTGAGCGTGTAATGCTTTAAACCTTTCACCAGTATAACTCGTTAGTCTATCATCATTGCTTTTATAGTCTTACTCGTGTTGTCAACCAATATTTTTATATATCGAACTTTTTTCTTTGTAATGTTCGATCTTTTTAACCGACTTTAAAAAAAGGAGGTGGTTTCTCAATTCGATCGTTTTTTTTATGTGTGTTCGCGGATAACTTCGTCGTTTGTGAACCGATTTTGATGATTCTTATTTTGTTGGAAAGGAGATATCCCAAGGGTGGTACCACGATAAGGAAACCAGGACACACCCCGGACACTCCATACAAACGAGCGAGAAATGATATACATAATTATAACTGACGTATCTATAGGCAAGAATGCAGGTAGGGTTGAATCACACCGGCGGTATTGGTCACGAAATGTTTGTTAGTTATTTACTGCATGCATACTCAACAGCAACAATCAACAGTTATCTTACATGATTAAGTAACTTACATGGATAACATTGTTCATTTGTTCTTCAAACACAGGAGTTTTTGTCCGTGAAACAATCTCATTTAGCAACCTACAATAATAGTCAATCTCAATCTATAATTCCGAGATCACATTTTATAATATCACACCACTAGATATTTCTATACAACTCATACTTTCACACGATCTAATCAAATTATTTTAAATAAATAAAACGAACAAAATATCTCACAAGCCACAATAACAAACTGACATCTGACATAATGAAAAACATAAAGGAACTACATTTCTAAAAAAAAAAGATACAGCTAGTATGAAGATTCATAGGAACTGATTGTTCTTAGATTTGGTCGTATAATATTGGTGGTCAGCCAATCATGATACGAGGCATGCTGAGACGTCGCGGCCGCCAATTGGCGTCGAGCGGTGAGCGGCGCGCAAAGTAAATATAAGTGACGTTTGTACGTAGTATACTAATTACTCTGAGGTGACGTTAATCGCGCATGCGTAGTAGTTCGTCTTTTACGTTCGGTAAATAGGTGCTTTTTATTCCGGTGTACGAAATCACAGCGGCGCGTAAAGTGAATATAATACGTTTATCGCGCTTGCGTAGCTCGTCCTTTACGTTTGGTACCCAATCTACATCCAATCTGAGTAACGGGGGGGTGAGGTCGAATCTAGAGAGCGGCAGGGAGTGTCCATACTGTACGTTAGTACTAATATATATACTGTGACCAGGATCTGATGATGGCATTCCAGAGAAATCGTGGGAACCTTAGTTTCCTGTTTGAAGTCGGTTTTTTTTTGTTCAAAATTATTCTTTTAGAGGTAAATAAACGTTCGTAAGAGTATTTTAAGACTTCTGACCACACTTTTAAAAAAAAAAGATGTTTTCTTAGGAATGACGTAAGTTGACTTTTATTTGTTCAAGTTTCAGCAATTTGAATAGCATTGTACGTACATATTATAATTTATAACATTTACGAGTAAACGCTAAAACATTATATTATAAGTCACTAGATTTTTCTCTTAATTTTTTTGTAAGTATCGTTTTTAGGGTTCCGTACCCAAAGGGTACCAATTTTGAACAAAAAAAACCGACTTCAATCAGGAAACTAAGGTCCCCCTCGATTTCTCTGGGATGCCATCATCAGATCCTGGTTTCCTTATCATGGTACCACCCTTGGGATATCTCCTTTCCAACAAAAAAAGAATTATTAGAATCGGTTCAAAAACGACGAAGTTATCAGCGAACACACATAAAAAAATATATTTACGGTCGAATTGAGAAACTTCCTCCTTTTTTGAAGTCGGTTAAAAACGGTTCGTCCGCTGT
The DNA here is from genome assembly GCA_947284805.1 of Coleophora flavipennella. NCBI lineage: Eukaryota > Metazoa > Arthropoda > Insecta > Lepidoptera > Coleophoridae > Coleophora > Coleophora flavipennella. Next base: position 2,059,608 of record OX369270.1, on the reverse strand, counting down.
CCGTCCGTCTGTCTGTCATCATCAGGCTGTATTTCATGAACCGTGATAACTAGACAGTTGAAATTTTCACAGATGATGTATTTCTGTTGCCGCTATAACAGCACACACTAAAAATGAGAAAAAGTGAAAATAATCCATACAAAAAACGTGTTTCTTTTAAATGTGAAGAACTAGCGCCATCTTGTATGATGTTACGGAACCCTTTGTACTAGCGCCATCTAGTATGATGTTACGGAACCCTATGTGTGCGGTTCTGACTTGCACTCAGCCGGTTTTTATGGTTTAAATCGAGGGTGCATCGTTTGAATCGTGAGTTATTTGTCTTGAGTTCATATAAAAATCCCATACAAAAAGCACTTTAAGTTTTGCCAAATTTTTCCACTTTGCCGAGCCTATTTTTAAATTTTGCGAACACAAAATAATTTTCGAAAAACCTAGAAACTTTTAGGTAGGTACAAGCTTTAATATGAAAATAATTTTAATTATTTCATATTCTTCTCAGCAAACCTTTTCATTTGATACCCATATCATGGGGGTGCATAAGAAAATAACGGTCCGCCATCTTTGGGAGTCCGCCGAATTGGATTTTGGAAGACATCGCTTAGCTAACCATGCATTGTTCTCAATCGGGAACCGGGAAGTGATTCTCATTTAACTTCCAAGATTTGTCCTAAACTATATAAAACAGACTAACTAACTAACCAAGTAACAGTTAACGTAAAGCTTATTGAAAATTTGCCAAATCGGTTTAGCCGTTCTCAAGTTGTGCGCTTACCAACGAACATTTCATTTAGGATGTAGATTGTAATGAAGTCATCGGATGCAATAGTTTGACGTTTATAGTATTTCCTCTAGCTTAAAATGGTTAAAACATTATACTCGGTGCAAGAAAGTGGAGCCATTACCTACGGCTAAGGTTACTCTGGATTCCTTGTATCCACTGCGCCTGGCTTCAGCTTACATAATAACTACATAACCCTGGATTTACACTCAGCCATTGCCACTGCTCCTGCCAGCCTGCCACTGCCAAAAATATTGCCTTTAAGAGGAAACGCGGGCGCCATTTTTTCCATACAAACGTAGTCCCCTGTTTCCTCCCTGGATAATGACAATAGAGCAAAAATGTTTTTTCCATCAAACCTATATCCACCACGGCCATGCCCCTGTGTTTTGTTTTTTCTCATATTCTAATTATAGTAGGAAGTAGGAGCCTTCAAAAACTGAGAAAATTGCCCAGTTGAAACGTCATTTTTAGACACACACCAAAAAAATAATACGCATAATAACAATAAAAGAAAAACATAGTAAAGCTTTTTTTAAATTATGTTTAAAAAATATTATTATGGCTTAAGTTTTGGAGGATGAAATAGGGGACTACGAAATGCTGTTTTGGTCAATTTTAGTGCCTATTATCGGTCTGCCTTGTATTTCTCCCTTTCTTGCTGTATACAGAGAGATTTGGGGGAGGGAGACAGCAACATGTTATTCAAATACCTATTGTGTAGACCGCGTTTCCTCTTAATACTTCTGCGGCAACATCATCGACGCGAGTGTGTGTTCACAATCAGTCGAATCCTTTGACTTCCGCACGAAAGCCGACAATTGTGGCAATGGCAGCGGCGGTAGCGGCATGAGCAGTGGCAGCGCGAGTGACCTATTTTCATTCTCGCGTTACCCACTTCCCTGCTTAGTTTCCTGCCCAACAGGTCTGAGTGTAAATGCGACACAAGAACCTGAGTAGCAATGCAGTCTGTAGATAACTCCAGACGGCGTAAAATTGATTCCAATTCAATTTATTCTCACGTGAAACATTTGCATCACTAAGTATTACGAAGACTCCTTCACCTCTTTGGGTCATAGCATTGTTAATATTTGTAAAGACAACTCGTCTCGAAATAATGTTATCTGAACTATTCAAAACTATCTAATAATTAATATTATTTCTATTTCTATTCTTGTTATCAGTATGAACTGAAATTTTCTAACTTTCGCTGTCTGAGAAATTTTATGCCACTAATGCATGTTGAAATCTTGTAGACAATGTTGTCTTAAAGCTACGACACGTCTTTTATTTATTTAGATACTTGGCCCTACCTACATATTTTGTTAGTTTGTAAATATTGTAATAATCTTTAACTACAATAACTTGTTTCTATTGTGACAATAGTCTTAAATCTTAATACTGTGCTTTGACTGAAGGCTACATGCAAAAGTTATTTTTGGACAGTCTATACAATATACCTACCTACTTTGTTTGTCAAGTGATAAAAAAAATCTCGCCATCGCATCAGAAATTACCTGTTTAGTTCAATCAAACTGTAGAGGTATCTTTTTTTACAATAAGAAAACGCTAAACACGTTAAAAAAACCGACTTCCATCGCAACAAATTAGTACATTTTTGCATTATTATTTTTAGTTTTTGTTAATTTTCTATTAAAGTACTACATCGATTTTGATAAAATTTATATGGGACCACACGGGAAGCACTAGCTTTCAAATAAAAAAAGAATCAGAAAAATCGGTTCACCCAGTCAAAAGTTCTGAGGTAACAAAAATAAAAAAAAAACATACAAGCGAATTGAGAACCTCCTCCTTTTTGGAAGTCGCTTGAAAAAAAAAACAATTAAAAACGTCACTGCTTAGAAATATATCCTACTCGTATTTCACGAAATTTAACTCCACCTCACACCACAAAATCCCTTGATGGTTTACATACATCCGAAAAACGCACGGCGTCAACAAGTGGAGTCTAATCGAGCCGTGTGTCCGTGTCATCGACATTTCTTGTGTGTCGTGCGTGTCGTCCGTAACTAATGCAATAATAACACACTTGGCAACCTCTCTGGCACCGCCCGCGCCCATCGCACCATACCGCACCGTCTAACACATACATACATACACGTATTATAGCCCAGCTTGGCTCACCTACACTACATGTACATATATTGATTAACAATTACAAGTTCTGGTGTTTGTTCTACTAGCATTATTTCAATATCAACGATGTACACACCAATTCGTTCTATCATGAACACACATAGGTGTTTCGTAACATCTAGTTTTATTTTTAACTAGCCGGTGCCTGCAACTTTGTCTGCGACGACTCCAGAACTGGGTTCAGAGTGGATTAAGTGTCCCAAAATTTTACGCAAATAAATCTTTCGAGTATTTTTTTCTCGAAAACGTTTCATCCATCTGTTTACCTATGGATACTTTAGGCTTCAAACATACTCCTATGTCAAGGCTGGCTTACTATGCAACATTCTAGATTCCCAACAAAAACTTCGAAAGTGTTAAGCCCCACCTCACCTCCTTAGGGGTGCAATTGCCAAAATTTACATTATACCAGAGAACCAAATATAAAAAACCACATTTGTATCCCCCAACTTAAAAAATAGTAGTTTTCCCGTAGTAACTTTCACACCCTATTTCAACCCCATCTAGTTTTGTCTTCGCAACAAAAGGTAGCCTATGTTCGTTTCCAAGGTCTAATCTATTTCTATGCTAAAATTAATCAAAATCGGTTCAGCCGTTTTTACGTGAAAACAGAACATACATACACACTTTATTTTTAATTTTTACTAGCTTTTGTCTGCGGTTTCGCCGCATGGACATCGAGGGTGCGCGGTGGGTTCGACTGATATTATGATGATTGAAGGTGATGAATTATGATATTATATTTATTTTTAATGACCGAATCATTTTATTTTTTAACATCGGCATGTTTATCTAAATGCAATAATCACGATCGATTTTGATATTAGGTATCTGGTGCAATCTAACACGTGAATATTGATAAGTTGTATGTCATCATTATCATCCAGCTAGGTAAACAGGTAAACATGTGCTTAGCTTTAGCTTTTTCGTGCTAGTTTATATTAGGTCCAACTTCGAAAAAGAAATCAATCGTCAAATCCAACTCGGCTGGGCAGCGTTTCGAAGCTTCCCAGTATCTTCACGTCCCAAATACCACAGTGTCTCAAGATTAAGGTCTTCGACCAGTGTGTGTTGCCACTTGCCAGTGATGGCACAATGAACTAGGTCACTCAAAGGGCAATGGAGCGATCGTTTCCCCACGTGATCGAATCAGAAATGAGGAGATCCGTAGTAAAACTAAAGTAATCGACACATAGCTCACAGATTCGCCAAAGTCAAGTGGCAGTGGGCGAGGTATCTAAATAGCTCATAGAACAGATGGCTGCTGGGGTAGTAAAGATGTCGAGTGGCGACTGTGCACCGGAAGACGTAGCTAGGCAGGCCTCCTACTCGGTGGACCGACGACCTGGTGAAGGTCGCGGAAAGCCACTGAATGCAGCCAGCGCAGTATCGGTCTATGTGGAAATCCTCGGAGTAGTTAACCTATTTTTCAACTAAGTACGTGTTTCGGCTGTTTAGATTGATGATGATGATTTAATTGAATTCAAAAATGGAGGAGGTTATCAATTCGATTATATGATTTTTTTAAAAATTTTGTACGTTACGCGATTTCTTCGGCGATTGTGAAGCGATTTTGATTCTTTTTATAATTGATAGGTCATGCATCCAGGTTGATTCCCATATCAATCCTATATTAAGTCCTATATTAACATGATTACCATCGACACGATAGAAGAAGATAAAGTCCCATATAAATTTTATCGAAAATAATTTCAGTACTTTTTTGGAAACTAACAAAATCAAAAATGTAGTGAAGCGATTTTGATTATTCTTTTTTCATGCATCCAGGTTAATTCCCATATCAATCCTATAATAAGTCCTTAATTAACATAATTACAATCGACACAATAGAAGAAAATAAAGTCCCATATAAACTTTATCAAAATTTTTTTTAGTACTTTTTTGGAAACTAACAATATCAAAAGTTTTAGCAAATTGTATTTGTTTGTTGATGCGATTGAAGTAGGTTTTTAAAGTGTTTTGCGTTTTCCATTAACTAAACCCCCGCTTGCCTTTATTCAACCCCCACTTTTTTAACCGCCTCCGTAGCTCAGAGGCAAAGTTCACTGGCTTTACACAGGAGGTCGCGGGTTCGATTCCCGGCGGGGTCAATTGTAAGACTCGGTTTGGTTGGTGGTAGGGCATTTTCTAAGCCCGCCTGGCTAGCTACCACCATCTTATCTAAGCGTTGCCGCCAAATATCAATGTTGATATCATTGGTGTGTTCCGGCATGAAGATAAGATAGCCAGTTCCCCATTGCGTTGGGGAATCTTGGTAAGCCCGCTTCCATCTTCGGCAACATCGTCACTCACCACCAGGTGAGATGTTGTCAGTGGATTACCAATTGTGAATAAAAAAAGTTATCTATCAAAACAGTAGTAAAAACCTGGAAAAAAGTAATAACTCCTTAGAAACTCGTCGCAATGTTCCCTCTCACTAAATATTTAACGTTTCAACGGTATTTTATTTACTTACTGAAGTTTATTAGCCTCCCCGAGCCCTGAGCCCCCAGCCCCAGGGTGATCCTTCAACTACAGCCTACGCGCCCCTTCGCCGGAAATGGAACCCGGTGGCACAGTAGAAGGCGCGTTGTTTATCCCATTTTCCATCGGCGGTTATTGCGTTTGGCGGAAAGTCATTACACGTCCGCCACTGTGATTGACACTTTGTCAAGCTCCCCCAAATCCCGTTCTGTTTGTTACCTACTAATTCATCTGGAATTACTTCCGGTGGTAGATTTATGTTTAACACTATCTGGGGTACCCGGCTTCACTCGGGGATTTGATGTGAAAGTTCTAGCTAAGAGTATACGGCGGAAAGTCGTTACACGTCCGCCACTGTGATTGACACTTTGTCAAGCTCCCCCAAATCCCGTTCTGTTTGTTACCTACTAATTCATCTGGAATTACTTCCGGTGGTAGATTTATGTTTAACACTATCTGGGGTACCCGGCTTCACTCGGGGATTTGATGTGAAAGTTCTAGCTAAGAGTATACGGCGGAAAGTCATTACACGTCCGCCACTGTGATTGACACTTTGTCAAGCTCCCCCAAATCCCGTTCTGTTTGTTACCTACTAATTCAACTGGAATTACTTCCGGTGGTAGATTTATTTTTAACACTATCTGGGGTACCCGGCTTCACTCGGGGATTTGATGTGAAAGTTCTAGCTAAGAGTATACGGCGGAAAGTCGTTACACGTCCGCCACTGTGATTGACACTTTGTCAAGCTCCCCCAAATCCCGTTCTGTTTGTTACCTACTAATTCATCTGGGATTACTTCCGGTAGATTTATATTTAACACTATCTGGGGTACCCGGCTTCACTCGGGGAGTTGATGTGAAACTTCTAGCTAAGAGTATACGGCGGAAAGTCATTACACGTCCGCCACTGTGATTGACACTTTGTCAAACTCCCCCAAATCCCGTTCTGTTTGTTACCTACTAATTCATCTGGAATTACTTCCGGTAGATTTATATTTAACACTATCTAGGGTACCCGGCTTCACTCGGGGAGTTGATGTGAAACTTCTAGCTAAGAGTTTACATAAGCAAGCTACTCTAAGTTCTAGCCCTTATATCTTCAAGATCAGGCCCTTCAGGCTAAAACAGGAATGGATAGGGGATAGAGGGCTACCACGCCATATAACTCCCTTGATGGTACCAGGCTCGTTTCTAAGATTTAGCGGCACGCACATGCACTAACTTTTAGTATATACTAGCTCTTGCCCGCGGTTTGGCTCGCGTGGACATTGTTTCTATGACTGTCTTTGAGGGCAAGTAGTGCACGAGCGTAGGCAGGAGTTTCCTGCAGATCCCTTGGGGACTACATCTGGCTATTATGATTAGCAGTCTCTGTCACTTCCCACCCCCTCAACTATTTGTATGCAAAAAAACACGTCAATTCGTTGCACCGTTGCGACGCCTACGTACGCGAGCTTGGAAATTAGTTTTCCCTAGATCCCTCGGGAACTAGCTCAGGCTATGGTAATTGGTAGTCTATGTCATTTCCCACCCCTTCAACAATTTCTGAGCAAAAAATCACAACAAACCGTTGCTCCATTGCGATGTTAATAAAATCAATCAAAAAGTTTTTTTTAGTTTTCTCAGGAATTGCATCCGACTCTATTTTCACGGGATAAAAAGTAGCCTTTAGCCTTTGTCCTTGCCCGTAACACAGGCTACCTACCTGCATGCCAAATTTTGTTAAGATTAGAGGAGTTGTTGAAGCGTGAAATGTAACAAACAAACAAACACATTTTCACATTTATAATAATACTAGCTGTTTCCCGCGGTTTCACCCGCGTGGACAACGTTTCTATGACTTTTCGAGGGTGCGCAGTGCGCGAGCCGCAAGCGGCTCGCGAGCGTGGTAAAAAGTAGCCTATGTCTGAATCCAGGTCCTAATCTGTCTACCTACCAAATTTCAGCCAAATCCGTTCAGTAGTTTTTGCGGGAAAGCGTAACAGACAGACAGAGTTACTTTCACATTTATAATATTAGTAATATTAGTAGGGATTAGTAGGGATTATTATAATATATAGAGTGTTTTTTATTTAGTTCTTGATATTAAAGGATATGAATGTACTCATGATTACAAACAACTTTCCCAAAGAAACTATATGTCAAATATGAAAAAAAAATCGGTGCTTTATACATTTTTGCGCGGATTTGTTCTTGTTATGTATCGAGGACCAATTTTTTTTCTGATTTAACAAGTTTCTTTGGGAAAGTTGTTTGTAATCACGAGTACATGCATATCTTTTGTTATGAAGAACTAATTAAAAGTCACTCTATATGTATACAGTAAGGATTGATTTACCCATTGCAATTTCTCTTCAGTGCTGGTAATCGTATCTGGTTTAGACCTTTGCTGCTAGATCTGTCGTGTCGTTCGCCTAAAAAAATCTAGCATCATTTGTGACATCAAGTATGCTGTCCAAAAATACTAAATGTGTTTTAATTTAGTCTGAAGAACCGCGTGCTTGTTTACCTTTGCCTCGGTCACGCGAAGGCGTTGCGGTCGCGGCGGCGTTTCGAACGAGAGATTTCACCGCAGCCGGTGATTGGCTAATCAACGTGGCGTGATAGTAAGGTCGGCTGCGTGCGCGCATACTTACCTATACCTTGCCCATGCCCATGCCCACTGATTTCGCCGGTGCCGCATGCCGGCGGCGGCGCTCAGTGTTGCCAGATGACGTTTGTTAAATGTAGCTAAATGATGTTTAAAAAGTCACTAGAACAATATAAAATTGGCAATTCTGTCGCTAGATGTATGGTGTTACTGTGCTTGAAAAGTCGCTAAAATGTATGAAGCTAGATTTTTTTTGTCGCTAGACTACTCCGAAAATACGTTAGATCTAACTACAAGTCACTACATTGGCAACACTCGCTGCCGCGCGTCAAGTCGCGACACACGGCACACTGCGACGACGGTGACGCGACATCGCGCCACACCACGCGATTTACGAGTAGTTACGCCAACCCACGTGATTTTTGTGCTCCCACCACTGGCTATGAAGGTCGTTTCACTATTATCTTGGTGATTATGATTAATTCAACCAAAGCCAATGAGTTGACAAATAACGTACTAATTCAGCACTTTGAAATTGCCCATGAATGGATCTACGACGAGTGTCGAGTACATACATATACTCGTACAACTAGTGGTACCTCATCCACCTATAGCAGGCACAACCAACATAGTAACAACCAAAATGAAGAAATACTACAAAGACTTAAAAATAGAGAGCTTCTAAAATATCAAAGCGAGCGATGAGGCGACAGAGCTTGTATTTTTGTAACGGTCGCAGCCAGGTGATGAATGAAAGAAAAAAACCGGTCAAGTGCGAGTCGGACTAGGACTCGAGGGTTCTTTACCTACCACCATACCTCCACACAACTACATTGTATAATGACAATGATACCTATTCACATTACAAGCAAAAAACATCAACGCAAGTGAAAAAAATATGCTTATTTGTCATTCAGTTCCGAATCCATAGAGCGAGTACGACTCTCACTTGGCCATTCTTTTAATTTGTTATTCTAATTGTGTATTGGTACCATAATCACACCAAGTTTTACGTTCGTAAGTATTACCGTTTTAACGATAGAGCTAAATCAAATATACTTCTAAAGACCTATAAAAACACTTTTGTATATGGGGACCCACCTTATTATTTCACTTTTTTATTTTTTATTGATGTTATAAAGCGGCAATAGAAATACACATTATGTGAAAATTATGAAATTATTGTGAAATTTTCTGTGTACTTATTACGGTTCATGAAATACAGCCCGCTGACAGATGGACGGACAGACGAACAGACAGCGGAGACTTAGTAATAGGGTCCCGTTGGATGAACGGAACCCTAAAAATCGGCTAAGTGTGTGTTAGACCACGCACAGTGTAGAGTTCCAGTGGCATAACTTGTTGCCTGATTGTATCAGGAAACTCTAAATAAATTTAGAAACGCCAGGGCATTATTACGACTTTGACTAGCTATACCTATCCTGAGAACGGATCGCTTTATAAAATACTAGCTTTTTCCCGCGGCTTCGCCTACGTGGACATCGTTTTTATGACTGTCTTTAAGGGTGATTAGTAAATTATGTCGTTTCCCACCTACTCAACCATCTCTGTGCAAAAAATCACAACAATTGAGCATTTTTTTAGTTTCCTCAGGAACTGCATCAGATTATGGTATTTTTTCGGGATAAAAAGTAGCCTATGTCCTTCCCCGTGACACAGGCTACCTGCATGCTAAATTTCATAAAGATTGGTCCAGGCGTTGAAGCGTGAAAAGGTAACAAACAAACAAACACATTCTCACATATTATTAGTAAGAATTACGTTGTTGATAGTACAAATACTATGAGTAACTTTGATCGAAGATGAGTAAGTACTACATTTAAGAAGTGGCCAAGCAGTCCAAGTACCTACGTGTCGGACCACGCGCAAAGTAGCGTTCCGTAGTATTTTCGCTGTTATATCATGCCAAAGTATATACAGGGTCTTCGGCAGATGGTTGAAAATACGAAAATGGGGGATAGGTGGGGTCGCCTCCCAACTATTTTGAGAATTTAAAAAAATCTAGGACTTGTAATTTTTTTTACAGGATTTTTTTTCCTTTTTTTAGAAATTTTGCCATTTTTATACCTTTGAACACATGTAACTTTTTGTTTTTTAAAGCTAGCTCCAAAATCTTTTTTTTAATAGACTTTTATAAGATTGTCGGCTCTAAAAAAAATTATGTTTGTTTCAAGTTATTGCTAAAAACAAAAATGTGGGCCCCCGAACTTAAAAAAAAAGTTGAACAAAAATTTAAAAGTCAACTTTGCGATGCATTTAAAAAAAAAATAATGGGGCTGGAAGGCTTCTGTTTTTTTTAAAACATCTCTAAAGCTTAGGCTTTTGAATGGTATGTAATTTGTTTCGGTATCTTTTTTGTAACCGGAGTTGTTAATTTTTTTTACTCAATTGGACCATGTTGACGAAATTCCACTAGTTACATGTTTTGTGAAATGTATCAAATGCAAAGTTGAAAATAATGTAAATACTTACTGTTGGGACGGTTACAAAGAGCAGGTACGTTTTTTTACATTCTTGCACACACATAATGGCTATCTTTTGTCATTTATTGGCATATTGGAGTTAGCACTTCCATATGCCAATAAAATGTCCGCATATTCCGCATTGGTAAATTGAGCCATTTTAAACCACAACAAAGTCTTAACAAAACGTCTGATAATAACAAAAAGTGACAAACAACAAAAAAACTTAACAAAATCACAAACACAGCAAAGTGAAATTAACGAAAACAAAAAAAAACGTTAACGTTATTAACGTTTGTGATTTTGTTAAGTTTTTTTGTTGTTTGTCACTTTTTGTTATTATCAGACGTTTTGTTAAGACTTTGTTGTGGTTTAAAATGGCTCAATTTACCAATGCGGAATATGCGGACATTTTATTGGCATATGGAAGTGCTAACTCCAATATGCCAATAAATGACAAAAGATAGCCATTATGTGTGTGCAAGAATGTAAAAAAACGTACCTGCTCTTTGTAACCGTCTCAACAGTAAGTATTTACATTATTTTCAACTTTGCATTTGATACATTTCACAAAACATGTAACTAGTGGAATTTCGTCAACATGGTCCAATTGAGTAAAAAAAATTAACAACTCCGGTTACAAAAAAGATACCGAAACAAATTACATACCATTCAAAAGCCTAAGCTTTAGAGATGTTTTAAAAAAAACAGAAGCCTTCCAGCCCCATTATTTTCTTTTTAAATGCATCGCAAAGTTGACTTTTAAATTTTTGTTCAACTTTTTTTTTAAGTTCGGGGGCCCACATTTTTGTTTTTAGCAATAACTTGAAACAAACATAATTTTTTTTAGAGCCGACAATCTTATAAAAGTCTATTAAAAAAAAGATTTTGGAGCTAGCTTTAAAAAACAAAAAGTTACATGTGTTCAAAGGTATAAAAATGGCAAAATTTCTAAAAAAAGGAAAAAAAATCCTGTAAAAAAAATTACAAGTCCTAGATTTTTTAAATTCTCAAAATAGGTGGGAGGCGACCCCACCTATCCCCCATTTTCGTATTTTCAACCATCTGCCGAAGACCCTGTATATTAGTACTAACATACAGTATGGACGGACACTCCCTGCCGCTCGCTAGATTGCGACCTCACCCCCTCGTCACCCAGATTGATACAGATTGGTTACAGTTTGGTTGTCGAACGTATCATAGGATTTCGCCGTAATTTTGTTTGTTCCGTATTCGATTTTTGAAATGTCATTTCTCGCCTGTTGTATGAAGTGTCCGGGAGTGATCATGCCTTTGAATTCAAGTGGGAATTTAATTTCCGTTTCCTTCACAATTTACAATCAAGAGACGAGGGAGGTGGAGCCTAAACTGCTATAGTCACCGTTGTTGGGACATTTTATTAAAAGTAAGAGTAACTGTCACAGAACAGGACGAGGAGGTGGGCGACAGTGGCTACTAGTGAAGTCGGCGTTGTTGGACCACTGTATATGGTTTCTTACACTGTGGCACAGGTTTAATTAAAATCTCTCCACGCTTCATACACTTCACTACTCACTACCTTATACCTACTTTCCATTTGTCCAAGAGACAGTTATAGTTATTACCTAAAAGTCCGGACCACTTGATCACTTTCACCTCTTTCAAACGACTTCAAAAAAATAATAATTGAAAACGTTAAACGCGTTAAAAAACCGACTTCCATCGCAACAACTTAGTACAATTTTACATTATTATTTTTGGTTTTTGTTAATTTTCTAATAAATTACTACACTGATTTTGATAAAATTTATATGGGACCACACGGGAAGCACTAGCTGTAAAATAAAAAAAGAATCATCAAAATCGGTTCACCCAGTCAAAAGTTCTGCGGTTACAAACATAAAAAAAACAGTCGAATTGAGAACCTCCTCCTTTTTGGAAGTCGGTTGCAAAGAGGAGGTTCTCAAGTAAACCTTATTTTTTTAATGTATGGCCACGCATAACTTTTTACAGAGTACTCTGATTTCGAGAATTCTTTTTTTATTGGTTATGTCTTCAGGGTAGTCCCATGTAAATATTATCAACATTGGTTAAGTAGGTAGGTAGGTACTTCTTTAGAAAAAAAATGACAAAAACGAAAAAGTTCAGAGTAGTCCCATGTAAATATTACAACATTGGTTAAGTAGGTAGGTACTTCTTTAGAAAAAAATAACAAAAACGAAAAAGTTCAGGGTAGTCCCATGTAAATATTATTAACATTGGTTAAGTAGGTAGGTACTTCTTTAGAAAAATTAGCAAAAACGAAAAAGTTCAGAGTAGTCCCATGTAAATATTATTAACATTGGTCAAGTAGGTAGGTACTTCTTTAGAAAAATCAACAAAAACGAAAAAGTTCAGGGTAGTCCCATGTAAATATTATTAACATTGGTTAAGTAGGTAGGTACTTCTTTAGAAAAATTAGCAAAAACGAAAAAGTTCAGAGTAGTCCCATGTAAATATTATTAACATTGGTTAAGTAGGTAGGTACTTCTTTAGAAAAATTAGCAAAAACGAAAAAGTTCAGAGTAGTCCCATGTAAATATTATTAACATTGGTTAAGTAGGTAGGTACTTCTTTAGAAAAATTAGCAAAAACGAAAAAGTTCAGAGTAGTCCCATGTAAATATTATTAACATTGGTCAAGTAGGTAGGTACTTCTTTAGAAAAATCAACAAAAACGAAAAAGTTCAGGGTAGTCCCATGTAAATATTATTAACATTGGTTAAGTAGGTAGGTACTTCTTTAGAAAAATTAGCAAAAACGAAAAAGTTCAGAGTAGTCCCATGTAAATATTATTAACATTGGTCAAGTAGGTAGGTACTTCTTTAGAAAAATTAGCAAAAACGAAAAAGTTCAGAGTAGTCCCATGTAAATATTATTAACATTGGTCAAGTAGGTAGGTACTTCTTTAGAAAAATCAACAAAAACGAAAAAGTTCAGGGTAGTCCCATGTAAATATTATTAACATTGGTCAAGTAGGTAGGTACTTCTTTAGAAAAATTAGCAAAAACGAAAAAGTTCAGAGTAGTCCCATGTAAATATTATTAACATTGGTCAAGTAGGTAGGTACTTCTTTAGAAAAATTAGCAAAAACGAAAAAGTTCAGAGTAGTCCCATGTAAATATTATTAACATTGGTCAAGTAGGTAGGTACTTCTTTAGAAAAATCAACAAAAACGAAAAAGTTCAGGGTAGTCCCATGTAAATATTATTAACATTGGTTAAGTAGGTAGGTACTTCTTTAGAAAAATTAGCAAAAACGAAAAAGTTCAGAGTAGTCCCATGTAAATATTATTAACATTGGTCAAGTAGGTAGGTACTTCTTTAGAAAAATCAACAAAAACGAAAAAGTTCAGGGTAGTCCCATGTAAATATTATTAACATTGGTCAAGTAGGTAGGTACTTCTTTAGAAAAATCAACAAAAACGAAAAAGTTCAGGGTAGTCCCATGTAAATATTATTAACATTGGTTAAGTAGGTAGGTACTTCTTTAGAAAAATTAGCAAAAACGAAAAAGTTCAGAGTAGTCCCATGTAAATATTATTAACATTGGTCAAGTAGGTAGGTACTTCTTTAGAAAAATCAACAAAAACGAAAAAGTTCAGGGTAGTCCCATGTAAATATTATTAACATTGGTCAAGTAGGTAGGTACTTCTTTAGAAAAATCAACAAAAACGAAAAAGTTCAGGGTAGTCCCATGTAAATATTATTAACATTGGTCAAGTAGGTAGGTACTTCTTTAGAAAAATCAACAAAAACGAAAAAGTTCAGGGTAGTCCCATGTAAATATTATTAACATTGGTCAAGTAGGTAGGTACTTCTTTAGAAAAATCAACAAAAACGAAAAAGTTCAGGGTAGTCCCATGTAAATATTATTAACATTGGTCAAGTAGGTAGGTACTTCTTTAGAAAAATCAACAAAAACGAAAAAGTTCAGGGTAGTCCCATGTAAATATTATTAACATTGGTCAAGTAGGTAGGTACTTCTTTAGAAAAATCAACAAAAACGAAAAAGTTCAGGGTAGTCCCATGTAAATATTATTAACATTGGTCAAGTAGGTAGGTACTTCTTTAGAAAAATCAACAAAAACGAAAAAGTTCAGGGTAGTCCCATGTAAATATTATTAACATTGGTCAAGTAGGTAGGTACTTCTTTAGAAAAATCAACAAAAACGAAAAAGTTCAGGGTAGTCCCATGTAAATATTATTAACATTGGTCAAGTAGGTAGGTACTTCTTTAGAAAAAAATAACAAAAACGAAAAAGTTCAGGGTAGTCCCATGTAAATATTATTAACATTGGTCAAGTAGGTAGGTACTTCTTTAGAAAAAAATAACAAAAACGAAAAAGTTCAGGGTAGTCCCATGTAAATATTATTAACATTGGTCAAGTAGGTAGGTACTTCTTTAGAAAAAAATAACAAAAACGAAAAAGTTCAGGGTAGTCCCATGTAAATATTATTAACATTGGTCAAGTAGGTAGGTACTTCTTTAGAAAAATCAACAAAAACGAAAAAGTTCAGGGTAGTCCCATGTAAATATTATTAACATTGGTCAAGTAGGTAGGTACTTCTTTAGAAAAAAATAACAAAAACGAAAAAGTTCAGGGTAGTCCCATGTAAATATTATTAACATTGGTCAAGTAGGTAGGTACTTCTTTAGAAAAAAATAACAAAAACGAAAAAGTTCAGGGTAGTCCCATGTAAATATTATTAACATTGGTCAAGTAGGTAGGTACTTCTTTAGAAAAAAATAACAAAAACGAAAAAGTTCAGGGTAGTCCCATGTAAATATTATTAACATTGGTCAAGTAGGTAGGTACTTCTTTAGAAAAAAATAACAAAAACGAAAAAGTTCAGGGTAGTCCCATGTAAATATTATTAACATTGGTCAAGTAGGTAGGTACTTCTTTAGAAAAAAATAACAAAAACGAAAAAGTTCAGGGTAGTCCCATGTAAATATTATTAACATTGGTCAAGTAGGTAGGTACTTCTTTAGAAAAAAATAACAAAAACGAAAAAGTTCAGGGTAGTCCCATGTAAATATTATTAACATTGGTCAAGTAGGTAGGTACTTCTTTAGAAAAAAATAACAAAAACGAAAAAGTTCAGGGTAGTCCCATGTAAATATTATTAACATTGGTCAAGTAGGTAGGTACTTCTTTAGAAAAAAATAACAAAAACGAAAAAGTTCAGGGTAGTCCCATGTAAATATTATTAACATTGGTCAAGTAGGTAGGTACTTCTTTAGAAAAATCAACAAAAACGAAAAAGTTCAGGGTAGTCCCATGTAAATATTATTAACATTGGTCAAGTAGGTAGGTACTTCTTTAGAAAAAAATAACAAAAACGAAAAAGTTCAGGGTAGTCCCATGTAAATATTATTAACATTGGTCAAGTAGGTAGGTACTTCTTTAGAAAAATCAACAAAAACGAAAAAGTTCAGGGTAGTCCCATGTAAATATTATTAACATTGGTCAAGTAGGTAGGTACTTCTTTAGAAAAAAATAACAAAAACGAAAAAGTTCAGGGTAGTCCCATGTAAATATTATTAACATTGGTCAAGTAGGTAGGTACTTCTTTAGAAAAAAATAACAAAAACGAAAAAGTTCAGGGTAGTCCCATGTAAATATTATTAACATTGGTCAAGTAGGTAGGTACTTCTTTAGAAAAAAATAACAAAAACGAAAAAGTTCAGGGTAGTCCCATGTAAATATTATTAACATTGGTCAAGTAGGTAGGTACTTCTTTAGAAAAAAATAACAAAAACGAAAAAGTTCAGGGTAGTCCCATGTAAATATTATTAACATTGGTCAAGTAGGTAGGTACTTCTTTAGAAAAAAATAACAAAAACGAAAAAGTTCAGGGTAGTCCCATGTAAATATTATTAACATTGGTCAAGTAGGTAGGTACTTCTTTAGAAAAAAATAACAAAAACGAAAAAGTTCAGGGTAGTCCCATGTAAATATTATTAACATTGGTCAAGTAGGTAGGTACTTCTTTAGAAAAAAATAACAAAAACGAAAAAGTTCAGGGTAGTCCCATGTAAATATTATTAACATTGGTCAAGTAGGTAGGTACTTCTTTAGAAAAAAATAACAAAAACGAAAAAGTTCAGGGTAGTCCCATGTAAATATTATTAACATTGGTCAAGTAGGTAGGTACTTCTTTAGAAAAATCAACAAAAACGAAAAAGTTCAGGGTAGTCCCATGTAAATATTATTAACATTGGTCAAGTAGGTAGGTACTTCTTTAGAAAAAAATAACAAAAACGAAAAAGTTCAGGGTAGTCCCATGTAAATATTATTAACATTGGTCAAGTAGGTAGGTACTTCTTTAGAAAAATCAACAAAAACGAAAAAGTTCAGGGTAGTCCCATGTAAATATTATTAACATTGGTCAAGTAGGTAGGTACTTCTTTAGAAAAAAATAACAAAAACGAAAAAGTTCAGGGTAGTCCCATGTAAATATTATTAACATTGGTCAAGTAGGTAGGTACTTCTTTAGAAAAAAATAACAAAAACGAAAAAGTTCAGGGTAGTCCCATGTAAATATTATTAACATTGGTCAAGTAGGTAGGTACTTCTTTAGAAAAAAATAACAAAAACGAAAAAGTTCAGGGTAGTCCCATGTAAATATTATTAACATTGGTCAAGTAGGTAGGTACTTCTTTAGAAAAAAATAACAAAAACGAAAAAGTTCAGGGTAGTCCCATGTAAATATTATTAACATTGGTCAAGTAGGTAGGTACTTCTTTAGAAAAAAATAACAAAAACGAAAAAGTTCAGGGTAGTCCCATGTAAATATTATTAACATTGGTCAAGTAGGTAGGTACTTCTTTAGAAAAAAATAACAAAAACGAAAAAGTTCAGGGTAGTCCCATGTAAATATTATTAACATTGGTCAAGTAGGTAGGTACTTCTTTAGAAAAAAATAACAAAAACGAAAAAGTTCAGGGTAGTCCCATGTAAATATTATTAACATTGGTCAAGTAGGTAGGTACTTCTTTAGAAAAAAATAACAAAAACGAAAAAGTTCAGGGTAGTCCCATGTAAATATTATTAACATTGGTCAAGTAGGTAGGTACTTCTTTAGAAAAATCAACAAAAACGAAAAAGTAGCAAAATTTTACTTTTTGCGGGTTTTTAGGGTTCCGTACACCCAGCGGGTGACCAACGGGACCCTGTTACCAAAGTATATACTCTCGGCGTCAAAAAAGCCGCACCTTCTGTTTTTTTCAGTACATTTTCATACTAAAGGGTGCTCCAAAAAGGCGATTACTTAAACTAAAGACAACTAAAAAAACTGAAAAGTGGTATCAGTTAGTTAGATACCTGGCTATAATTTTGTCTTAGAGCACAATATTCTACGGAACCACGAGAGCTCAGTAGGCTGCTCTAAAGAGAGCCTACGGTAAAGTGGCAAATTTTTCATTCATTTTGCAGAAAAAAACATGTTCTTTGTTTTGAGTAGTCTACTGATTTCTCGAGGATCTGCAGAATGTTGTGGTCTTCGATATATTTGTAGCCAGGAATCTAACCCACTGATATCACTTTTTAGTTTTCTTTATTGGAGTAAGTAATCGTCCTTATTTGGAGCACCTTTTGTATGAAATTGTACTGAGAAGAATAAGAGGTGCGATTTTTTTGACGCCTAGGGTATATATTATTAATATACCCTAGGCGTCAAAAAAATCATTGTTAAGTACTATCACAGATTACTAAATAGTTACTTCGTAAGTACTATTAAGTACTATATTAAGTACTAACGTACTATTACTAAGCCTCCGCTGTTTGTTCATCCGTCGGCGGGCTGTATTTCATGAACCGTAATAGATTTACAGACAGTTGACATTTTTACAGAACGTGTATTTATATTTCCGCTATAACAACAAATACTAAAAATTAGAAAAAGTGAAAAAAATGAAGGAGACAAAAAAGTGTTTTTTATAGGTTTTTAGAAGTATTTTTGATTTAGCTCTATCTTAAAAACGGTAATACATACAAGCGTAAAACTTAGTGTGATTACAGTACTAATACTGAAGTTTAAGAACAAATAATAAAAATGTGTGATTACAGTACTAATACTGAAGTTAAACAACAAATAATAAAAACCGGCCAAGTGCGAGTCAGAACCGCGCACAAAGGGTTCCGTACCATCATACTGGATGGCGCTAGTTTCTTCATGTTTAATAAAAACCACGTTTTTTGTTTGTAGACTTTCACTTTTTCATTTTTTTTTGTATTTGTTGTTATAGCGGCAACAGAAATACATCATCTGTTGCGACGTTATAGGGTTCGCAGCTAGATAGGTGTTGCGTGTAGACCGCATGAGATTGTTGTGAGATTATGCAGTAGATGGTCTTTACTGCTTCTACAGGCGAGAGGGCGACTTTGTATGTTAGTCTCTGCAAAATAAGTTTAGGGATAACTTTGCCAATGGGCATGGATCTCGGCATAGGGTTTACTTGCGGGGTGTCGGATTGAAGACAGAATAGGTCATCTTGTTTCCATCTACTTTTTACGTAGTCGGGTTTTAGTTTTTTTAATTTTCTTTTTTAATTTTACACTTTTTAGTTAATTCAATATTTTTTAAAATATTTTTTTTTGGTTTTCTTAGTGAATGAATTTATCATTAAATATCTGCACGTTAGTAAATTCCCACGAAAGTAAGGTTAGGTATCTGTATCTTAGTATCTTTCTTTTGTTATGACTTATGTCTCTCTTTCACAAATAATTTATATATTTTAGCATTTCCCATTCCAAATTAGATTTAAACATATCAGTTGTATATATTTTTGTAAACTTTAAAAAAAACCCTTTATTTTAATACCCCACTTGATAGGTTTTGAAGTAAAAAATTTATGAAGACAAAAATACGCCATTTTAACTTTTTAGAATTTTGATATAACCAGTGTCACTCGCACAATCAAAACGACTCCAACGATACCTGTAAAGTTAAAACAGGCTACAGAGCGTGCCAAAGAAATATACACCCATACATACATACACTCTTAAAAGATAACCCTCCTTCTGGCGTAGTCGGGTAAAAAATGTATTTTTGTCGTACGAGTTGATGTCTTTTGTTACCCGACTTCCTCACTGACTGACCCACGGCTGTAACCCAGATGAAGGGTAAAAATAAAGGCTATGATTTCAGGTGGGCAACCCTTGTTTTCGTAGTCGGATTTTAGTTTTTTTTACTCTCATTTTATTCAGCAGCCGAAAGGAATCTCCATTTCTGCATATTTAGGTACTAGGTAATAATAATAATAAGTTTAATTAAATTTGAACATCTCAGTCTACTTATAACTGCTGGTCCTGTTGATTTTCACGAAATAGTTCACTAACTAGATTACTTGTTGTTTTAACTGTTACTTACTGATTATAATTATGGCTATGCTAACGCCATGCCTTGATGTACATATGAACTAGATGTATGTACTTTGCCTTGATCGTTGGTTGACCGTGAACCCACCTCGACCTGCCTGTCTACGTCACGGCATCACACCACTCTGGTTGGAAACAAACAATATTAAAATAATGTTAAGAATAGTAGGGATGCAACGAATAAGAATACTGTTATTCGTGTTCGCCGAATATTGGGATTATACGAATATTCGTATTCGCCGAATATTATGACAGCTACTCGTGTAGATACTTTATTAATTTGTTAAGTGAATCCACTGGCATATTGGTGAGAAAACCATTTCTTCCCGAAGCTTAGGAAATTAGCTTAAATGTATTTCTCCGTTAAAGCGTCCACCGTTGACTACGAACCGAATATTGAAACGTCTATTTTCAACGCCGGGCAAGGTACAAACTGATGATAGGAACAGATTGATACCGAAAAACTTGCAAATGCTTGCTTTTCATAAGAGCAGGCTCCCAGCGTGGCACTGGCGAACAACCTGATATTTAAACTTATGAAATCATTACAGTTGAATTTCGCGTGAATGTCTTAACGCGATTTACGTCCTTTACTTCGGGCGCAAATGCACATTTTCGTTTATTGCGAGCTTAGTAAATTTCGTCTTAGCCGTTTTATCAATACCCTTATTCTCTTACTGCCGGTATTTATTTCTTGCGCCTATCTTATGTAATGTAGGAGAACCTAATAAATAATCTCACAAAATAAATAGTTTTACAAAAACAAAATATCAAGCGAAAACCAATTAACCGTGTTTTTGTTTTAAAAAGGATCAAAGAATGAGATGTGTACCTAGTTTTCACGTTCAGCAAGCTTGCGGCTGACTCAAAATATTCTAGCAAAAATGCTCTCATTTTGGGAACCTGTTTTTTTTTTAAAAAAAACTTATGTCGTTACGAAGAACTTATGTTACATAAGTTATTCGTAGTTATGTCGTTGATTTTAAATATTAGGATAAAAAAGATATTTTTAATTAAAATGTTTTATTATTCGTATTCGACGAATACTAATTTGATATTCGTATTCGCTAAAGTACTATTCTTTACATCCCTAAAGAAAAGACTCAACGGAAATAGTAACTTAGTGATGTAGCAGTTAAAAAATATAGAGATAAGGTGTGCCAGATCATAAAAATGGAAAAAGTATTAATAAAAGCACTTGAAATATGGATGAAGCACAGACTGGGCCTTCAACAAACAGCGGGGCAGCAAACAATGGGGCCCTTAATAAAGGGTATGATTTATAGAGGTGTCACGCAGTTATTACGCTGGGACGTTATAGGGAACTGGGAATGTGTTTTTTTTATCAACAGACAATATTGAATCCGGCTGCCTGTTGCATGAAGCTACAAAAAAGAATGCTCTATAACAGTGTTTTTCAATCTTTTTGAGAACGCGAACCCTTTATAAGTTAAAAAATTCTAGCGACCACCTGGGGCCATAAACAAAATTTTAGTGATTTGAAAAACCGCGTTGATTTTTTTGAGACTTACATCAAAATATTATTATTATTACGTTGTAATAGGTGAGCAGCTTAAAGCTGATGTGCCTATATTACTGCACTAAATCGGATTGTCTTTGCACCATTTGTCCAGCCTGTCTGTTTTTAAAACTATTCACGGAGGGGGCATCAACCATACCCTGAGGCAACCAGGTATGCCAGATGTTTAGTCCCATTTTTATTGTAGTTTACTAGAAACACAATTTTTTTTCTTTTGTCCGCGACCCCCCGAGTAAGGCTTCGCGACTCCCCTAAGGGTCGCTACCCACAACAGTTTGAAAAACACTGCTCTATAACAATAAGGGTTCCTTGTTGACTACGGAACGATAAAAAGAATGTAAGTGTTATGGAAAAACTCTATAAAAACTGAAAGTTACATCAAGGTGCCCTTTAATGACCACCTATTTATTTGGTACGTCGTTTTAATTTTGGATTCTCTAAACTGTCTGTGTAGGTGTAGGTTTCGCATTAGAACTGGTTCTTTTTACGTGGCCAAAAAGTAACAATGATCAGCATAAGAGGTCTGTGAACCCACGGCTCAAATTGAACTTTTCACACAAACGACCAAAGCGATTTTCACCTCAACCAATTTTTGATAGGTTGTCAGTCCAAACGCTAGGTTTATAGTTATAATGGCAGATGAACGACAATAAAATTGAACTTATTAACTTTAAAAAACAAAAAAAGTACAAAAAAACATAGCTTTTATTTTGACTCACAAACTATCGAAAATTGGTGAAAATCAATTAAAATTTAAAAGGTGCAAATCGTTAACGCCGTTTGTATAAAAAGTCGCAGCTTCACAGCGTTCCTAATCAATGGCGGTCAATCACATTTGGAAGGTAAAAAGGAATGTTGATGTTCCAGCCACGTCGTTCTGAATGTTTTATGTCAATTGCTTAGTTAATTTTATTCTTATTTTATTAATTAAACTGGGGGTGCACCGCGGCGCCGCCTCGCCGGGCGTTTTTTTTTGGTCGGAAATTAAAATTCCGGTGTGCGTTTATAATTCTGCTCTCCCTAAACGGCTTGACCGATTTTGATTTTTTATTTATTTATGGGGTCACCTGTACAGTTCTTTTATAGCTATATTTGGACCCAGCAGGTGGCGTTGTTGAAAAAAATCTGGATCTCGACCTAACGGGTCCAACTATAGCTAAGACCCTTCGGCCGTTTACGAAAATCATCCAGGTGACCTCGTAAGTAAACGGAAAAACGTCAAAATCGATCAAGCCGTTTTGGAGGAGATTTGCGTGTGTTTATAATTCTTCTCCTTCTAAAGGGCTTACCGATTTTGATTTTTTTTTGCTTTACTTATGGGGTCACTTGGACGGTTCTTTCATATAGTTGGACCCCGGTAGGTGGCCACGCACACCGGAATACTTACTAATAAAGGCTGTTTTTTTAACACCAAGCCGTTAAGGGTGGGCTCTACTCATGAAATTAGACAACTTTCCCCAAGAAACCCATGTATGTGTTTGTTTGTTTCCTTTTCACGCTTCATCACCTCGACTTATCTTGATGAATTTGGCATGCAGGTAGCCTGTGTCACTGGGAAGGACATAGTCTACTTTTTATCCTGTGCTGTGTGTATTTGAAGCAGTTAGAAAGTACCTACATGTAGTGAACTTTTTGCAGTACAAATGTAATTCAACTTATATGAAGCAGTTAGAAAGTACCTACATGTAGTGAACTTTTTGCAGTAAAAATGTAATTCAACTTATATGAAGCAGATAGAAAGTACCTACATGTAGTGAACTTTTTGCAGTAAAAATGTGATTCAACTTATATGAAGCAGATAGAAAGTACCTACATGTAGTGAACTTTTTGCAGTAGAAATGTAATTCAACTTATATGAAGCAGTTAGAAAGTACCTACATGAAGTGAACTTTTTGCAGTAGAAATGTAATTCAACTTATATGAAGTAAACTTTTTGCAGTAGAAATGTAATTCAACTTATATACTTTTTGCAGTAGAAATGTAATTCAACTTAATGAAGCAGTTAGAAAGATAATCTTGGTGTACTACTTTAAATTAAATTTCTATGGAATATATCTATGAGGAAGAAACTCGATTAAGAAGCTGATAACATGAGTTTACTATGCTTGCCGTAGTTATTTAATCTTCAATCCTTGTTACAGGTGTGCTAGGCGATGTGAAAAAAGAATTCGAAATTGGCGATGACAAGGCCGGTTTCCTCCAGACCGTGTTCGTGGTCGCGTACATGGTTTTCGCACCTGTCTTCGGCTACCTCGGTGACCGGTACTCGAGGAGGTACATCATGGTCTTCGGCGTCAGCCTGTGGTGTTTCACCACGCTTATTGGATCGTTTGTTAAAGTAAGTGAGGGTTACTTATATCTGGTTTCTTTTCTTAGTGTTTGCCTAGATGTGCCCGTTCTTTCTGCACAGTGTGTGTGTAGACTTCTGTTTCCGTGCCGTTCGACATATCGCATTGACAATTAGATACAAAAAACCTTGTTTTAATACATATGCTTAGCTTCGCGAATCAACTAGGTATAGACACCCTCGTCGCATTCAAGTGTGACTTTTATTAGAAAAAATTATGAAGCTAAAGACGTTAAAAACGGACTTCAACAAACGTTTTTGCTAATAAAAAAAAAGTAAATTGATAAAATTCATATGGCACCACCCTGGAGACATTAACTCTCAATTTAAAGAAAAAAGTCATTAAAATATTTTTACCATCAGCGACAAAATCACGTAAGATATATACAAATACGTTTAGTCGAATTTAGAACCTCCTCCTTTTTTGTAGTCGGTTTAAAAAAAATGACATATAAGTAGAATGACCATTCGTGTGAATCGTTCCGTACGTACAAAGTTTTTATGAGGAACCACGTTACGTATCGGAAATGCTAATTAGATGGGCACGTTGACCTCAGTGTGTTTTCCACACTCGTCAGCCGCTTTATCAACGGTTGATTGATTGTTGTAAGTACCTACATTCTACTAATTATCATTCTTCTTGGTAAGCCCGCCTCCACGTTCGGCACCATCGGCACTTGCCATCAGGTGAGATGATGCCAAGGGGTTACCAATTGTGAATAAAAAAAACCGGCCAAGTGCGAGTCGGACTAGCACTCCGAGGGTTCCGTACCACTACACCTCTCCACACAACTACATAGCATAAGGACAATGATATCTATTCACATTACAAACAAAAGACATCATTGTCATTCAGTTCGACTCCTTAGCGTGATTATTATTATTTGTTGTTAAACTTCAGTATTAGTGCTTTAACCACACCAAGTTTAACGCTTGCATGTATTACCGTTTTTACGATAGAGCTAAATCAAAAACACTTCTAAAGACCTATAAAAAAAACAGGTTTTTGTACGGAGACCCCCTTATTTTTTCACTTTTTCTAATTTTTTTGTATTTGTTGTTATAGCGGCAGCAGAAATAGACATCAATATGTGAAAATTTCAACTGTCTACCTATTACGGTTAATAAAATACGGCCCACAGACAGACAGATATCGGAGGCTTAGTAAAAGGGTCCCGTTGGGTGTACGGAACCCTAAAAAGCAGGCTGCTTTGGCATGTGACGATGATGGATAACAATCATCACATCAGCCAAAAGATGTCCACTGCTGTTGTGAGGGGTTTTTCCGTAATCGCCACGCTTGGCGATCAAGCCGCCGATTGCAGTGTGTAGGCTTCAAAAAATGTTACTTCAGTATAGCGTATTTTAATGAAATGAATTTGTTCACTCGAGTCCTCTAAATTATTGTAATTAGTATTTAATTTTCGTTGAAATTAAATACTATTTACAGGTAAAAAATATTAGAGGAAGTGTTGAATTGGTGTCCGTTTTGATACCTTAAGTAATCTATATATATAAAAATGAATTGCTGTTCGTTAGTCTCGCTAAAACTCGAGAACGGCTGGACCGATTTGGCTAATTTTGGTATTGAATTATTTGTGGAAGTCCAGAGAAGGTTTAAAACGTGAATAAATATGAAAACGCTCGGAATTAAATAAAAAAAAAATTTGGTTGACTTCACACACAACCTTCGAGTTTTTATACTTACACTTAAGTATATTTTTGACTGTTCGTTTGTCTCGCTAAAACTCGAGAACGGCTGGACCGATTTGGCTAATTTTGGTATTGAATTATTTGTGGAAGTCCAGAGAAGGTTTAAAAGGTGAATAAATATGAAAATGCTCGGAATTAAATAAAAAAAATCCAAAAATAAAAAATCAGTAAAAAAATAATTCGTTTTAGGTTAGGGTAGTGTAGTGTAGGTGTAGGGTAGGGTAGGGTTGGGTAGTGTAGTGCAGGGTTGGGTAGGGCAGTGTACGGTAGGGTAGTGTAGAGTAGTGTATGTAGGGTAGGTTAGGGAAGTGTAGTGTAGGGTAGGGTAGTGTAGGGTAGGGTAGTATAGTGTAGGGTAGGGTAGTGTAGAGATGGGTAGTGTAGTGTAGGATAGTGTAGGGTAGGGTAGTGTAGAGTAGTGTTTGTAGGGTAGGTTAGGGTAGAGTAGTGTAGGGTAGGGTAGTGTAGAGATGGGTAGTGTAGTGTAGGGTAGTGTACGATAGGGTAGTGTAGAGTAGTGTATGTAGGGTAGGTTAGGGTAGTGTAGTGTAGGGTAGTGTAGTGTAGAGATGAGTAGTGTAGTGTAAGGAAGGGTAGTGTAGTGTAGGATAGTGTAGGGTAGGGTAGTGTAGAGTAGTGTTTGTAGGGTAGGTTAGGGTAGAGTAGTGTAGGGTAGGGTAGTGTAGAGATGGGTAGTGTAGTGTAGGGTAGTGTACGATAGGGTAGTGTAGAGTAGTGTATGTAGGGTAGGTTAGGGTAGTGTAGTGTAGGGTAGTGTAGTGTAGAGATGAGTAGTGTAGTGTAAGGAAGGGTAGTGTAGGGTAGGGTAGTGTAGGATAGGGTAGGGTAATGTAGTGTAGGTTAGGGCAGTGTAGTGTAGTGTAGGGTGGAACGAAGTTCGCCGGGACAGCTAGTATTAAATAAAACCAATTATGAACTCAACCTTCTAATTTATTGATTAGAAGAATATACTTTAATAATTTAATAATACTTGAATATTAAAAAAAAAACAGAAAATATTTATATATATTTTTCAGTTTTGTTACCATTGGTTCCAAAATAACTTTATTTTATGCTATCAACGAAAATCTAGCAAATAATGTACTAAAAAATTGACACAAAAAGCATTATTAATATTAAACAATCTCATTGAAACAAGATTCAGTATATTTGTAAATTTAGGAGGAAAACCTTAAAACTTTTTAAATATTTAAATAGACAGTAACAAAACCGACTGTAACAAAACTGTAAGGAAAAGTTTGATATGACCTCATTGAGAAAGAAAAATTGTATTCTTAAAACTTTTTGGCCTATTCATATTCATAGGTGTACACGGTAGTACTAATTTACAATCATAATACTAGCTTTATGCTGTCGGTTTTGTTACTCTACCGGTCACTCTATATGTTACCGGTCCTTTAGTAATAAAACCGAAGTAACATATAGTGTGTCTTCTTACATTAAAAAAATATTATTAACGGTTCTGTTTCTAAGTAGGTCAAACTACATATACTAATTTGTTTGTATAGAACTTCATATTTCTTAAAAATGCGTGCAATCAAAAATATGTTAGTAAGTAACAACTTGCATTATCTATCACAAATCTGACAGTAATTTTTTCTCTACTTCAGCCAGCCGCACAAATTACTTTCACAGCTCTACATATATGACACTGTCGTAAAAAAAATAAAAAGGCCGATCTCATGTAGAACGTTAGTGTTGCCATTTAGCAAAATAAAAACTGTATATTTGGTACAATTATTTTGTTTAGAATTTGTGATAACAAAACCGAAATGTCCGTATGATACAAATTTGAGGGACAACAATATAGCTGTGGTTAAAGGAGACTACATTCATTTTAAGCTTATTATTTTAAACTTAGCACTAAAGAAAAGGGATCGTTTATGGTAAAACAACAAAAAATGCTAAGGTGGTTTAAGAAAATTTTCACACAAATTTAACTTAAAATTTCTATATAGGGTGACTTTTAATTAGTTCTTGATAGCAAAGGATATGAATGTGCTCGTGATTACAAACAACTTTCCCTAAGAAACTATATGTCAAATATGAAAAAAAAAATTTGGTCCTTCATACATTTTTGTCGATTTGATAACTTGTTATGTACCGAGGACCTAAAATTTTTTTCTGATTCGACATATAGTTTCTTTGGGAAAGTTGTTTGTAATCACGAGTACATTCATATCCTTTGCTATCAAGAACTAATTTAAGGTCACCCTATATATGACACCAGGGACAAACCAAATCTAGGGGAGCTGTTTTAATAAAAAAAATGTCAATATTTTACTCTTTTGGCTACTTGAATCTAATTTAAAATAGAAAGAAACCTAAAAGGTGAATTTTTAAATATCAGATCATAATCCATCTTTAAATAAATGTACCTATTTAAAATATGTACATTAATTTGAAGGACAGTCAAAACAAGCGTTGTACCATATTTTTAAATCTCCTCACCTAGCCAGGCGGGCTTAAAAATGCCCTTTCACCAACCAAACCGAGTCTTACAAAGTTAGACTTCGCCGGGAATCGAACCTGCGACCTCTTAATGTAAAGCTAATGGACTTAACCATTACGCTGTTAAAAGGTGGTTAATATACTTTAAATAATTTCTGGAATACTTCGAAAAATTTACTTGAGTTTATTCTTTCTTGGTTCATAAAAAGGATTTTGTTTGTTCCGTCATTCCCTTTTTGAAATGTCATCTCTGGCCCGTTGTATGAAGTGTCCAGGGTGTGCCAGAATCATGCCAAAATAAAGGGTTTATCAGCGCTTCCGACCCAGCATATTTAGCATCATTGCAAATTATTCCTTTACAGGTCTTTGGGTGGTTCGCGTTCTTCCGCGGATTAGTGGGCGTGGGTGAGGCATCGTACTCCACCATTGCGCCCACAATCATCAGCGACCTCTTCATCGGCAACGTGCGCTCCAAGATGCTCGCGATCTTCTACTTCGCCATACCCGTCGGCAGGTAAGCCCTTATTCGCTTCTTTTGCTTGCTTGATTGATTTGTATTGTACAATTATCTTTATGAAGGGCTAAGATCTTTATAAGGTATACCTAAATATATTTGACTTTATAAAAAAATGTAAATATAAATAATTTATTATTCAATAAATAAATAGCATTTCTCCTACAAAAGCATTAATAGTTACTCATTTGATATTTTAATTCAAATTTTTATTTTTTTTTAAATTTCTCATAATTAGACAAATGCTAGTAACATGAACAATAGGGTAGTTGACTGCATCAAAAATAAATTATGAAATGTTATTCCCCAAATTGCTCTCTAATTTAAATAAAAAAAAAAAACTTTTTTAGAACAAAATTTCGTTTTGAACAGATGATAAAAAGTCACTCAAATGACTAGCAGTCGACATCCCTATTTCAGAACAAAATTAAGTATTTGATAGTTGATATAAAAAAAAAATTACGACTCGAATTGAGAGCCTCCTTTTTTTTTGAAGTCGGTTAAAAAAGTAGAACTCAAATGGATGGTAGTCAAATATCGGATCAACGAAATGAGAAAATGGCTCGCGCCCAATTTTCTTAAATCGTTGGCGACAATCGACACAGACAAACAAAACGTCAATTTCCGTCTAATGTTTCCTGTGCTGTGGCTGGGCTGGTGAGGCTGGACCCTTGCAGACCCACTTCTGATGAGAACGCCCCTGACTGAACGTACTTGTGGCTGTGACCTATAATTTTGGATAGCTTCATTCGACCATAAAACGTATTATTTTGTCATCAGACGGTACGGATTTGTTACAATAGGTAAGGCTAGACCAGTGCTTCTTAAACTGTGGTCCGCGTGCCCCTGGGGGGATCTCTGGACCCTTTAACAATAATAAATAAATGCCACCAAAAGCCTTGTAATCGCTAAGCTTACTTACGTTGGAATCCGATTAGAGATGACAACTTAGTAGCAACATCAACCCGAATATAACTAAATTAGTTGCAAAAAATCGGCCAAGTGCGAGTTGAACTCACGCAAATTAGGGTTCCGTAGTCTTAGAATAAGGTATATTTTTAAAAACATAATTATGTTTGCAGTTGGTAATTGAACATTTTGTATGGATAATCTATGAACTTTTTACGAATCCAATTGCACATCTTAAGTTGGTCGACTATTTAGAGCCTCGATAATCCATACCTAGGCTAATCCGAACGCCCGCCGCTATAATCCGAACTGCCCAACGCCCGCGCCCGCGCTGGCACAATGTTACGTAAAAAAATTTTTTTCTCCTCTGACTGCGGAGGAGGGAGGAAGGAGAATGCTTTTACGCATACCAATAACAGCCGGCTGTACTGGTTATGTGAGACTCACAGCCCTGCGCCTATATGCATACATGCCCATTGCCCATTATATACATAAGTTATATTTAAATAAATATGCACAGGCCCAGGACCACGCTACCCACTAACCTCCCATTAAGCTTGTCCCATGTCAGCAACGTCATTTTCTCATAAATATGGTGTCGGGAAATCTACAATTACTTTATGGCCACTCGTTTCCCGCAAATTGAGAGATAAAGCTTTTTCTTGGTATAAAACTCGCCAGACTAAAATAGATCAGTTTATGACTGACAAGGAAGGGTACCCAACTGTCTGACTCCGATTTGATTTATTTTGATATATGTTATAGAGTAGTCTAAAATAACGGACTTTTTTTTACGGATAATTTTTTTTTTAGCTGCCCAAACTCAACCTGTTATAAAATATAAAAAATGAGTTTGTGGTGAAATGACAAAACACGTCCCCATTCTTTATTTATGTTCTTCAACATTTATCGAAACCAGTAATTAATTATATTTTTTTTTGAATAAATCTCTTCTCAGAAATTAGAAGGTTTGGTCAATTTTCAGTACTTTGTAGGCCATTTTCTCCTAACATGTTGAGTTTGGGCAGGTAAAAAAAATACGTATCCGTTATTTTAGACTACTCTATAACATATATCAAAATAAATCAAATCGGAGTCGGACAGTTGGGTACCCTTCCTTGTGATTTTCCGATTTTTTTTAGTTTTTATTTCAATTTTTCGTGTTAAACATGCTATAATCCGAACGCTCCGTGATTACCAACAGGGGCATGTTACTGTTAGTTCGGATTATCGAGGCTCTATTGTACTCCTGAACTAAGGAAGCCTACTTAGCCGTGATAGTTTTCCTTTTAAATTGAATTATAATATATGTCCTACTATTTATATTTTTGTCAAATGTCCTAGTAAGCTGGTGGTGGTGGTGGTGGTGGGAGGGGGGGGGGGGGGGCACTTGACTCTAACTAAAATTAGTAAATCTAAAGAATAAAGATTATTTACTAGTGAAGATTAATATTTGGCCCTGAATTTTAGTACCTATACTTAAGTTGTTTATTGTTATGCGCAGTGGCGTGAGGCGAAGCGATACGATATCTTTCACCCATAACAACAAAGAGTATATTTAATTTTTTGATAATAAAATAAATAATATTTCCACTGTCTCTCACATATCCATCATTACCTCTTTCTTTGCTAATAAATAAATCTATCGAATGGAGTCTAGACAATCGGAATGACCGACATCACTCATTACGTTCTTAATAATATCTTTCTTATAATTATAGCTATAGTTTATTGAAGTACCCTCAGGACTGGACGCAAATCATAATAAAGACTTGTAATTGCGACAATCATTCTTATTATGCCTAGGCGTCTTGTGAATTGTAGTATACGTGACACAATACGCGTAGATGCCAAAGTCACAACCAAAGTCAAGCAAAACGGACTTAGCCTTTCATTATGCTGTGTCTACCAGTATATGACTTGGAGGAAACGCGGTCTCAAGATAAGGTATTTGAGTAAAATTTTGCTGTCTCCCTCCCCCAAAACTCTCCGTATACAGCAAGAAAGGGAGAACTGCAGCGCAGACCGATAATAGCCACTAAAAGTGACCAAAACAGTATTTCGTAGTCACGGCGTTTTGTTTAGTAGCATGGAGTTATCAAACAAGCTATCTACGTTATTTATTTATTACATTATCATTCTTTTTGTTCTCCTGACTCAGACCAAAGTTTGGACACAGAATACCTAGGTATTAGGTATTAGAGTTAGTAAAAAATAATAATAATCATCAGTTCTATTCGTACGTTTGACCTTGCAAATAGTAAAGAATTGCAATAAGTAAAGAAAAATGGTAGGAATTGCTGATAAGTAACATCCGCATTTCAATGTTGTTTTACCAATTTATGAGTGAAAACGTGTACCTATGCACATAAAAGGTTAGGTTTTTAGGTTTTGTAGACTATCCGAAGGGTAAAATCGGGACCCTATTACTGAGACTTCGCTGTCCGTCTGTCACCAGGCTGAATTTCATGAACTGCGATAGCTGGACAGTTGAAATTTTCACAGATCTATGTATTTCTGTTGCCAAAAAATAGAATAAAAGAAATATTAAAGGGGGCTCCCATACAACTAACGTGATTTTTTTTGCTCGCTTTTGCTCGATACTGATAACGGCAACAGGTAGACGCTTGAAATATTCACGGAATATATATTTATACTATATTAATTTATAAAATAAATAATTAAAATAAAATGAAACAAATATATTTAAGGGGGGCTCCCACACAACAAACGTGTTTTTTTTTGCTCGATTTGATGATAACGGCAACAGATAGACGCTTGAAATATTCACAGAATATTGAGTTGCATTATTCACTTTAAAAATAAATAATTATAATTTAAAATAAAATTAATATTTAAGGGGGGGCTCCCACACAACAAACGTGATTTTTATAGATAATGATCCGTCGTGCGCGAGCCCGACTCGCACTTGGCCGGTTTTTTATTTTTTTAATTTAAAATTTGAGTTCGTTTGGCTGCACCTCACCTGATGGTAAGTGCCGATGCAGCCGAGTATGTAACATGCAAGCTCAAATAGTGCTTATTCACTTTGTTATACGAAGCGGGGAATACAGACGCCGGCAGGGGATTCCACTCCTTGGCCGTTCGCATAATGAAACATTAAGCAAAACGCTTCGTGCGTAAAGGTAGAACATTATCGACAAAGGGGTGGAATCGCCCTCCGCGCCTGGTCGTCCGATGATGAAATTGACAGGAGGAATGAGGTCGTGAAGCTCTAGGGCACACTCTCCGAAATGATTCCTGTAGAACACCTAATACTAAGACTATCTACACAATAATTATATCGCAAAGGCAGAGGTACCTACTTTTACATAGATAAATTAAAAGATACTACAATGTACACTAAAATCCGGCCAAGTGCGAGTCGGACTCGCGGTGTGAGGGTTCCGTACCACCACCACTCTCCACACAACTATGACAATGATACCTATTCTTATTACAAACAAAGACAAAGACATCAACGCGAGCGACATAAAAATGATTTTTTTCATTTAGTTCGGACTCCTTTGCGCGAATTCGACTCACGCTTGACTTTTTTAGTATTACTTGTTGTTTTACTTCAGGATTAGTACTATATAATCAATCACACAAGTTGCACTCTTGTATGTATTACCATTTTTACGATAGAGCTAAATAAAAAATACGTTTATTATATGGAGGCCCCTGATTTTTTATTTTTTTTATTATTTGTTGTTATAGCGACAATAGAAAAACACTATGAGAAAATTTTAATTGTCTTTCTATTAAGGTTCATGAAATACAGCCCGTTGACCCACCGAAAGACATGGACGGACAGCTGCGGTTTAGTAATCATTAGTACAGAACCCTAAAAATGACAATATCATAATTGCAATTTCCAGTGGGATGGGCTACATAGTGGGCTCGCTGACGGGCGAGGCCGCTGGCGACTGGCGCTGGGGGCTTCGCGTGACCCCACTGCTGGGTGCGGTGGCCGTGGCGCTCATAATGTGGGTAATGGAGGACCCGGAGCGGGGGCAAGCTGAGGAGAGCAACATCAAGCCCACCTCCTACACGCACGACCTGCGATCGCTTGTTAGGAAGTGAGTTGAAAACCAGCAACCAACTTTATTGTCACTTTACATACTCTACACTGTTTACACTAGTATTATAATCAAGTTTGGTAGTAGCAAGTAATCTCTGGAACTACTGAACCGATTTTGAAAATGCTTTCACCAGAATAAAGCTACATTAATCCTGAGTGTCGGTGGCGTAACGGCTAGGGCCGCCGCCTTCTGTCCGGGAGGTCGTGGTTCGAATCCTGCTAAGTAACAATGTGTTTTCGAATTTCGATTTCATATGTACGTACGTTTATCCGACGCTCTTACGGTGAAGGAAAACATCGTGAGGAAACCTGCACACGCCTGCGGAGAAACTCGCAGGTTGTGTGTGAAGTTGACCAACCCGCACTGGGCCCGCGTCGTCGTCGACTAAAGCCCGATCGCCCTAACTCGGGGTAGGCTCGAACCCCTCGGTGGGGACGTATATGAGCTGATATGATGATTCCTGAGTGACACACCACTCACCCTCAAAGACGATCATAAAAACGATGCCCACGCGGGCGCAGACGCGGGCAAAGGCTAGTTATAAATAAAGATGACTATCCGATTAACAGGATTTTTCTGAATGTCCATTTGCTATGGAATAATGTTAGCCCCTTAAATAATCAGTTCAGGTAATATAATATGGTACCTATATCTGACAAAGATATACTTAGGTGCAGACAGTGGAATATATTTTCAAGTCGAATGAACGCATCTTTAATTCATATTCTCATGATCTTCTTTTAGATTTATTTTCCTACTTACTTTATTAACCCGGCGCCAATGACGTGTAAAAAATAACGCGGACGATGACACTTGTGAATGTTATTTTCTTAATTATCTGGATAACTGCTGAATTATAACAAATTTAATACAAAATAAGAACTATTGCATGACCATGAAGTCATTGTAGTACCAAGATGTTTAAGTCAATTTAGATATCAAATTATGATTTGAACATATTTAGGTTTTTTCTTGCACTATTCCACAATTAATTTAAATAAAACAAATTAAAAAAAATATGATTTGGTTTTAATACAACAACCTCAAAACGGCAACAAAAATAATTTCTCTTTTAGAACTAAAATTGTATGGAGCTGTAGCCGTTTTATTCAAGAAAAGGGATTTTATCATTCTTTACTGGCGCTTGCTCACTACACTAAGTTACGAATCATATGAATTGAGGTCTTATCTCCAGCAACTGAGAAAACCAATAATGATTATAATATGTTTTTTTCGAAATTTCCCCAATTGAAAATCGCTCGGGTCAATATGACCCAGCGTCATTGTCGCCGGGTTAATTATAACAAAATCTAATCCAAACTGTCAAACACAACTTTGACGCGTCGTCGCGTTCTCGTCTGCAGCCCGTCGTTCATGCTGACGACGCTGGCTTTCACGTGCGTGGCGTTCGTGACGGGCGCGCTGGCGTGGTGGGGCCCGCAGTACATCTACCTGGGGCTCTCTCAGCAGAAGAACAATACGGCCACTATTGAGTCGTAAGTATTGATTTTAGCTAGTCAGCTAGTAACCTACCCAATTAATTTGAAAAATTAAACCCGTATTTTGAAATGTATCCTATGTCACTCAGAGGATTAAGACAAATCTAACGACTCCCCGTACTCCAAAATCTATCAAACCGTTTGGGGTTCAGGCTCAGTCATAGAAATATACATACATACATACATACATACACCCCAAAATTATTACCCCCCCTTGGGCAGCCGGGTAAAAAGTTGCCTCGGTTGAACCACCATTTGTTAAATCAATTCCTGCATAGGAATGTTTTACTGGTGGTGTTGTGATTAAGGTCGCGGTATCTAAGTATCTTCCGTGTAGATCACTTTAAATCTATTTTATTTTATTTTATTCTATTCGGGGAGCTTATGTTTGTTTTTGATCTGCCTAATATCCGATATGAAAATCGGAGATGTTATATGAACCTACTGTGTAAACATATTTTTGTCCATGAACATAATGGAATATTTTTTTTTCTATTCTCCGTTCTGTTCAACGACTCGCACTTCGACTAAAATAAGAATTATGGACCGGCCTTGCGTACCTACAACGATTTTGATGTCTAAAAATCAGTGAATTCACTCACACATTTCGCATCAGTCAGAGGTGACACGCCACCTATGTTAAAAAATAATAATCGCAGACGCAAAGATACAATATTTTTCTATTCCCATTTAGCAATTTGCTTAATACATAACCTCAAATCATATCACAAAAGTATTCATTCCTACAAGTCGTTTTAGAATGATCACTACAAAACGAGACAACTGTACTACAATGATTTTTTAAAATATTTCTGTGGCTTTGGCTTCAAAAATTCAATATTATGATTATGACAAAATTTCAATGTATTTTATTTAATTCATGGTCGCAGAAAAAGTATTGTATGGCACTGCACGCAATTAGTCATTACTTGGCAGTGGCATTTTTTTATATTTTTTTTTATTCACAATTGGTAAACCCTTGACAACATGTCACCTGGTGGTAAGTGACGATGTTGCCGAAGATGGAAGCGGGCTTACCAAGATTCCCCAACGCAACGGCGATAAATAACTATTTCAACTGACTTTTTTTAATGATACAGTGCGCAGTGTAGGAATAATAAAAAATATGTATATTAAGGTTAACATCACAATTACTTAGTACCTAAGTAAACGTTTTGTCTATCTTATTTTTATTGAGATTCGTAGGGCCCGTCCTGTTTATTTGGTCGAAGTGAGTTAATGATGATGACGACACAATAAAATTACGTGGCAGCGTGTCGTACAAGTTCGGGCTAGTGGGTATGTTCGCGGGCGCGATTGGCGTGCCGCTGGGCGCGGCGCTGGCTCAGCGGCTGCGCGCGCGCGTGCCCGACTGCGACGCGCTCATATGCGGGTTCGCGCTACTCTCCTCCGCGCCGCTCGTCTACTTCGCCCTCATAGCTGTCAGCGCCCACGTGGCGCTCACGTACCTGCTCATATTCGCCGGCATGCTCACCCTCAACCTGACGTGGTCCATCGTCGCCGACATCGTGCTGGTGAGCGCTTTCTGCATTTACATTAAAGCGTAAAGCAGAAATCGTCCACTCGGCTCTTATATTTTGAAACGGAAATATTCCAATGAGATCTTTTTCTTGTCACAGTCACAAATTCAGGTACAGCTATTTCATTCCATCGTGCTCCCACAGAATATATTGCCGCTTATTAATAAATCTTCCATTTCTCATACTTTGATTTATGCAGGTGTTACAAAATGGTGTAGAAGCTGTTGATTGGGGTGTCTACTAATCACCATCGTCATATCATCGTAGGCCTTTCCCAAGGATTTCCACAACGACCGGTTCTACGCTTCCCGCGACTTTCATTAGGTCGTCGGTTCACCGTGTGGGAAGCCTGCTATGTCTTCCAGTGCGCGGTCGCCACTTGAGAACTTTACGGCCCAACCCATCTGTTCTAGTTATTAATCAAACAGCAGTTTTTCTCGAAAAGTTTTTGGACTCCATACACAATTGGCTGATCGATTAGTTTGAATAGTTCACAGTTTTTTTTTACTTATTGACCATGGGATTCTTGAGGAAAGTATATTAGTGTGGTGAATACCAACCCCAGTTAACGGGCCCTACACCATTTACATTACACCCTATATATATAGGGTGTTCTCTAAATATCTTCTGCCGCTACAAAGGGTGCTCCTACTCGTCAAATTGAACATTTCCCTGAGGAATCCATAGGTAATAAAAAAGGGACTCTTCATACAAAATTGGACAAGGCTCGGCACAAATGGGCGACCTTCCACAGCTACCTTTGGTCCAGCGAAAAGCAGTTTTTTATACATTTTGTAAGGAATTGCTCGCTATGACGGGTGGCGCGCGACAGGTCGATCGCCCGTTTGCGACCTTAACTGACCAATTAAAAAAAAAACAAAAAAATTGCGAATTGACTATGGGTTCCTTAGGGAAAGCGGCGGCGGATATTTTTATGGCACCATGCGATTATCAAGCATGACATATCGGACAGTAAATCTAAAGCATTAGGGATGTTACATTCTTGCATGTACCCTACATAGCTTACTTCAACTATTCTTGACCTGAATACATGCAGTCACGTTTGTTTGTAATCTAGCGCCAAATGATTCACGATTCCGTTCAATGTAACATCTCTATTGTGTTCATGTTAATCATAAAATGGTTCTAATTGTTAAAGACTGGATTCACAACACATTTGGATTGGATGACATATAAAATAGGCCTACATATTTTGTTTTAATGTTTTACTAAAGTATATACGAGTATATTAGTACTAACATACAGTATGGACACACCCTGCCGCTCTCTAGATTCTCGTCACCCAGATTGGTTACAGTTCGGTTGCCAAAAGTATGGGATTTCGCCGCCATTTCGTTTGTTCATTCGTTTTTTTTGAAATGTCGTTTCTGGCCCGTTGTATGAAGTGTCCAGGGTGTGGTTTTACACTGTGTTTTGTTAATTAATCACTAAAGTTATTCAATTAGACAGAGAAAATGCCGAGTTAACCTTAATTATTGTTGGTACCGTCACATCACCTAAAAACTAAATCTACTATAACTACATCTCCTTTCAACCAAACGAATATCCCAACCATTTTAATTATGAAAATAAAAACTCGAACATTTAAAATATTATGTACTGTCACTCAGGAGACCAAGACAAATTTAACGGCATCTCGCACTCAAAAATCCATTAAGCCTTTAAACTACACACTCAGACAAATAACAAGCCAACAATAAAATAAAATTTAATAAAAACTAAAACCCTCCTACGGAAAAGTATGAAAACAAGAGTTTCCCGCCTGAAATCATAGCCTTTATTTTCGCACTGGGCCCGCGTGGTCGACTAAGGCCCGATCGCCCTAATTCAGGGTAGGCTCGAGCCCTTCGGTGGGGACGTATATGAGCTGATATGATGATCCAGTGACACGCGGAGTCATCGCACGAACCCAAAGACACCACATTTGTCAAGATCGGTTAAGTGGTTTAGGAAATACGAGGGAACAGATGAACATCCATACATACATAGACTGTCCAAAACGTAACCCTCCTTTTTTCGTAGTCGGGTAAAAATACACGTGTAGTTATCCAGTCTTTAATTATTACTCCAACCTCCATCCCAGCCAAAACACGCATGTTTGTCGAGCGTGCTAAAGCTGTTGCGTTGCACGAAGGGTGGCCCTAACGTTCGGCGTGGTCACCATGCTGGCGGGCCTGCTGGGGGTGCCGCTGGGCTCTTGGGCGGGCGCGGCGCTGGTGGCCCGGTGTCCGCGCGCTCACCCCGCCATCTGCGGCGCTGGCCTTCTCATCTCCGCGCCGCTTCTCACCCTAGCCATGGTCCTCGTCGAGCGCTACCACGTACTGCCCTTCTTCGTCATCTTCCTCGCTGAGATCGCGCTCAATCTCAACTGGGCAATAGTGGCTGATATGTCGCTGGTAAGCTCCTACAGTCTGAGGTCTTTAAGGGCCATGCCTATCGACCATGGTGCAAAATTGTTTTTTTTTTATGACTCCATCTTTTTTTTTCGTGACACCATGCTGAGGGAATAGGGTGCACCTATATTATGTTGCCCGTAAATTACAGTATAAATACGTCCAAAACTTGAGGGTACGACATAAATTTTGCATTTTTTTTTTCTATCTTGTCTAAGGTCCATAATAAGTTTGCAACATAGTTATATTTTAATTTATGGGAATAATAAACGGCCGGCATAATGTCACGAAAAGAAATAATATCTTAAGGAGCCAAAACATAAATTGCAAAAAACAAAAAAAATAAATTCGCGCTATAGTCGAGGGCAATCACCTTATTGATCTAAGTCAAGGGGTCCTAAAAGAATTCATTCCTTGGTTTTATTTAGCTACTTTTTTAAACAGGGTTATTTATTATTAGCTGAAAAGCGGCAAATGGTTGATTCTACTCATGAAACTGAACAACTTTTATCATTAAACTTTACAATCTGAGAAAAAACATATCGACTTGTTCGGTCGATTGCAAACTTTATAACTTTACTCAAACTTTGTTTTATCCAGTTGTATAGGTTCGTTGGGAAAAGTCGTTCAGTTTCATGAGTAGCATCTTCCGTTTGTCACTTTTAAGCAAATAGTAACTCACCATGTAGGTTTATTGTGGTTTGACGAATTGGTTACCTTTGGTGTTTGGTGCATGTAGAATGAGGTTTGTACCTGCAGTGCTTGTAAAAATGCTTTAACTTGAATTCAGCCACTCATTAGCATTAGTACATATCTTAAGTTCACTATTGCCTGGTTGAGACGGTGGTGACTGTATTTTAGAGAAAATGTATCTCATTGGAATATTTTTAGAACAAAATTGTAAAGGCGCTGAGTGGACTGGTTTCAATTTATGCAAAAATAGCGACATCTATTGACATATCTTTGAAGCTTGTAGTTAGCTTATTTGCTGTGTGCGTGTAGTTGATTCAATTCTAGACAACAACAACAGATGGCGCTATTAAGTAAACAGCGTGCGTGAATTTGAAATTTATTTTGCGTTGCAGACTGGGTGATCTGGTAATCGGTAAGAATGTCGGGAAAAACGCAAGTCTCTTTTTCAAACGACTAAATTCCAAAAGGAGAAGGTTCTCAATTTGATATCTTCGCAAACTGTGAACCGATTTTCATGATTCTTTTTTTATTCGATGGGTATGCTCCCGAGTTGGTCCCATATACATTTTATCAAAAGCGGTGTAGAACTTTAGCAGTGTTTAGCGTTTCCAGTTATATTTTCCAGCGACGAAGTAGTGAAAAGGTGTTGTAAAAATCGAAGTGGAGATTTTGGTGGGAATGGACTGTATTACACTAATAGTCTAAAAAACCAAAAAAAAATCCGGTGCTCCGGTGCCGCAGTTCCCAAACTACTGGACGCATTTGGATAAAATTTGAGTTAGTTCAATAATTTTTTTTTCTCCAGTCCAATATCTTGATTTTTATTAGGTTTGCAACCATAGTAAAAAATCACTTTTTTGCAAAATGGCTTACGATTTGGCTGAAACTCTGTACGTTGCTATAACTTCATATAGCCTACTTTACGCGTTAGTTCTTTATTCCGGAAAAAATCAAAATAAGGTACCTCCTATACAAATCCATGTTACTTTTTCTCAAAAATGACTCTTACCATTGTAATAAAAAACTGTGTGAATAACAAGGCCTTAATAAGTCATTAATTAATTTAATAAATTAATTAATTAGGCACTGGGTAGTTCATTATTCTAGAAAAATCTGTATAGGGTACCTCGTATACAAACCCAAGTTTTTGTAAAATTTTCATATAATTTTGATTTGCGTGTATTAATAGTACACAGTAAGCGTAATAGTAGGTCGGCGAAAGCGAAGCTACAAAAATACGATTTTGCCACGACTTGAGGCAAAATTCGGAAGTAGGGTTATGTGGTTTCAACGCGTTTATTATGATCTCCTGAACACAAATATATGAGATGACAAGCGCACAGACTGTGAGGGTAGAAACTATGACGTCATAAAGATAGTCATACAAAAGATATAGCTTAATAGGTCGGCGAAACTATAAAAAGTAGCTTAAATACGATTTTGCCACGACTTGTGGCAAAATTCGGAAGTAAGTTTATGTGGTTCGCAAGAGAGTGTGTACAGCGTGGCTGTACCTATAATTTATTTTATATGTAATTTGATAGAGATAGACTAAAACAGTTAAATCTTAATTTCTGTCGCATTGTTTTAGTTAGAAAAGAGAAAGACTTGCGTTTTACTCGCTTATCGATAGTTAAGTTTGCCCGAGTCAGTGCACGGCAACGCTCATGAGTGCAAAAATCAATTCAGTTTTCACGTTTTCAGTATGTGGTGGTTCCACCGCGAAGGTCGACGGCAGAGGCTTTCCAGATCTTGCTGTCGCATATGTTCGGCGACGCTGGCAGTCCCTATTTAGTCGGAGTTGTAAGTATTTTATTTTATCAATTGTAGGCACAAGTTTGCACGTTCTCCGTAGTCCCTATGGGGAAGCGTTCTAGTAGATCTGGTACAGTTTTAGGAGTAATATAGAAAACGTTTGTCTAGAAAATGTACACGTTTCGTGCGTTATTTATTTACTTTATTTGGAAAACAAACGGTTATCACATAACAATTAGTGACGACTATTTAGAATAACTATAAATAAAAGCCTAAATACTTGCATATCGGTAAGTGAATATACAGAAAATGAATGAAAAAAAAAAAGAAAAGAAACACAAAATAAACTCCAAACAAGCACAAATAAATTACAAGCTTACGCACAGTTGAATTCAGTGGGGGCACGGATAAAAAAACGTGTTTTGTCTATATAGTTGGAAGAGATTTGTTGTACAGATAAATAAACTTGGTGCCTAACAAAACTTCTTAACGGAACTTTTATGTTAATTAAAGATAGGAGTTGCGGTGAGTTAATCCTGTTCTAAGCTATTTTACTAAGAAATCGTCACGTATACTCTTGCAACTCTTTTGGCAGTAAAGTACTTACTTCGAAGATACTACAAGCACAGTATTACAATATAGCGGCATACAGTAGTGCAACGAATGTACTTACGAAGAGCAACGGAAAGGTACTTGCGGGGCAGCGGTCGGCAGGGTACAGCCTGGCAAACTCCGCGACATCACCAGGCTGGCTACAGGCTAGTACCTACGCCGTGGCGGCATCGTGTGACATCAAAAGCGTTGCGCTACTCTAGCCATATCGTAATACTGTGCTACAAGGCCACAACCATAGTGCACTGAAAGTGAGTGAGAAGTAGCAGCTGAGTGCGCGTAGGTCAAGCCGGGTGAATTTAGTGCTTAATTTTCTTTAATAAACCTATTTTGATTACGACAAATCTGAAAACTGTTTTTGATATCGATATGAAAACTTCATATCGGATACAAAATCGTTTGCGAAAAAAATCGATAACGCCCATGTCTAGTGACGTATAACGCAAATACCAACATTTTTTTAATAATCTTTTTCAGATATCTGAAAGCCTGAAGCGCTCGCTGTCGCAGCCGGGCACGCAGCCGTCGCCGACGGTGGAGTTTCGCTCCCTGCAGTACGCATTATTCACCACCTGCTTTGTGGAGGTCCTGGGCGGCATCTTCTTCTTCCTCTCCGCCGTCTACATCGTCAGGGACAAGATGCGGGTCGACCGAGCTATCGCCGGTAAGTGCCTAGACCGATTGGAGCAATGAGGTTTTATATCTTTTAATAGACTCACTCAAGTTTTTAATAAAAAAAAGACAAGCATGTCTTTTACGGCTGGACGCAGAAGTAGAGTCAAGTACGTTCAGATATATCGCAGCGGGCGAGGTGTTCAAATATATCTGAGCAGTGTTGAATTTCAATAAATTATGTACACTAGAAGTTTCTAATAATATCTGGACATAAATATCTGATCAGCAGATTTTCAATATGTGGCGTTTTAGGAAAAACTACCTCACGTCATTGTACGTGATGAACCTCTAATATGGTTGATGGGAGCGATGGCTGACTCTCGCGTTATACTCGTGACCGGGTGCTGTCCGTGTGAACTAGCCTACTCTTGTTAAATGCATTCAATGATTTTTATGTATAACTTTTCGTGTCATATTGTTTTCATGTTCTAATGACATAATCTGGTTTATATCAGTGATTTAATTTAGACGTTATTAACTAATTATTCGTTTATTTCTTGATTCTTCACAAATGACATTGTTATTATTATTTTATGACTATCAGAAAGAGTGTAACTTGCGCCTATTTTGAATAAATATATTGAATTGAATTGAATATAGCAATTTACTAATTACTAATTGTTAATAAAAACAAAACTTCTAGTTTTCAACACTGTTCAGAAGCATTTGAAAAACCTCGCCCGCTACATCTGATGGCGACTGTACCTAACAGAAACTAAGACGTGGCTGAGATAAATAAACTGTGTGAACATTACACTACATTTTTCTCATTCTTACTCAAGGAGTCTGTCGAGCGGCATACTTCACGTGTGGTCACGTACGTGAATGGAATCCGGATATAGAACCTCATTGGATTGGAGTGATTTCTGAAACCACAGAACTCCCACCACAACGAGTAACCTTTGCCTATACCTTGTCTGTAAAGCATTGCACATTTTTCTCGTGCCGGTGGGTTGTGGGTGAAAGGGTGAACCGTTAGAGGCAGCCCGCTCGCTGATGCTACTCTAACGGCAATACACAGGCTGTAGACAGCCAGTGACTTTAATTAAGCCTTCATGCATTCCATTCTATTGGTGTTTTTGCTTTGTATAATAGTGTTTTTGATTTTTTTTCCTTTAAGATGTAAATAGTCCGCACGGCCCAATAATATAAATTTAAATCGTTCTACTAAGTCTCAAGCAATAAGGCCTTTGCACTTGGCTAATGAATTTGCACATACATAATTCATGAACGTAAAAAAGTTGGTACAAAAGTGGTCCATGAATCATATATAATTCATTGGACAGGGAACCAGTTTAATATACATACACACACACACACTCTGCCCATTTAGTGACCGCTCACTTGACAAGTTCCTAGCTTGACAAAGAGTATGTAAACCTGGAACCAAAATCCAAAAATCTTCTTTAAAAAATGCACCATCGCCTAATGAAGCAAGCGAACTACAACGGTTCGCTTGCGAGATATGCATGAGACTTGTATATGTTCTTCCTTATACCAATAAAAAAAAGCACAATGTGAACAAACTTAATAGTATGGACTTGACAGTTTCAAATGTCAATTCCATAGTACTTTTGTTTACCTTTTGCTTTTTTTGATTGGTATAAGGTATACGTTTTATAGTTTCACGAGAATAGGGATGACGAATGCTAGTCATCAGATTTACTTTTTATTATCTGTCAAAAACGACA
This sequence comes from Coleophora flavipennella, assembly GCA_947284805.1. Taxonomy (NCBI): domain Eukaryota; kingdom Metazoa; phylum Arthropoda; class Insecta; order Lepidoptera; family Coleophoridae; genus Coleophora; species Coleophora flavipennella. Next base: position 2,015,252 of record OX369270.1, on the reverse strand, counting down.
TGTTGTTCTAAAAATGTTTGAAATACCTAGGCGTGACGTCACAGTTTAGCTGCGTCGTTTATGTACTCATTTTGTGATTTTGGTGAATTAAAAATCCAAGACTCGATGGAAAACAAAACGAGCAAGGTTTTCCGAAGTTTAAGTAGGAGGGCAATTTAGTGATCAAGAGTTCATAATTTATTTCTGATGCTGTCGTCATCCCTATTCGCTGTGTTAGGTTTTCATTTAAGTTTGTTTCACACTGGTGTACTTACGAACTGCATCACCGTTTTACATTGTTTCAGTTACGTCAAAAGTTATGTAGTTCGATCTAGGTGAGTTGCCCCTTGCCTAGTTTTAGCTTCCGTTTTTAATGAGCTTTAAGTGTATCACCTAAACATTGCATGTTTTTTCGGTCACAGATGAAATTAATACTTCGAAATATACATTTGTAATGTCCACACATAGCGTTTCACTACGACGCCGATCTGCACTTTTTCATCATTCTTAAGCCGGCGGTACTCGCTACAAACACGAATACTCGCTGCCGTGTGGCAAATACCACAGAGCTTGATTGGCGTTACTTAAAGTTTGACAATGCATTGGTGTTATTTACTTCATCATCATCATCATCACAATTTAAGAGCCGTGATCTTGTCGGTGTAGCTCTTTCATAAATAAAACTTCAAATGCAAGTTGTAATGTTTTTCAAATAAGAGCTTTGTACCATCCGTAAGTTGAACTGATTGACTGAAGTACAATGTTACACGATCAGTCACCTCATAAACGCCGTCGAGTATACATGCTGGAAATGACAATCTGTAGAAAAAAGCTTAAATTTAATTCGCGTATTAATTTTATTTTTATCGGGTTTAGATAATTTCAAAATAATTAAATTAAAAGATTTTGAAACGCTTCATTTCTTTTGTATTTGTTTTATCCACCATTCATAAGCCCTTGGCATCATCTCACCTGATGGTAAGTGACGATGATGCCGAAGATGGAAGCAGTCTTACCTACCATGATTCCCCAATGGGGATCTGGCTATCTTATCTTCAAGCCGGAATACATCAATGCTGTTAACACTGATGTTTGGCGGCAAGACTTAGATAAGATGGTGGTAGCTAGTCAGGCGGGCTATGCAATTTACCCATCACCAACCAAACCGAGTCTTACAAAGTTAAACTTCGCCGGGAATCGAACCCGCGACCTCTTGGTGTGAAGCTAATGGACTTAGCCATTACGCCACGAAGGCGAAAAGCTGTGTTTATATAATTATTGTAGGTCTTGTCCCACATAATAGGTAATGTTCCTAAAGTTAAGAGCAGGCTCCCAGCACGGCACTGGCGAACAACCCGATATTTAACCTTATGGAATCAGCTTTACAGTTGAATTTCGCGTGAGTGTCTTAAAGCGACTTATGTCTTTTACTTCGGGCGTAAATCCATATTTTCATTTATCGTGAGCTTAGTAAACATTCTAGAAATATTTCGTCTTAGCCGTTTTATCAATACCCTTATGCTCTTACTGTTGGTATTTATTTCATGCGCCTAACTTATGTAGGTAATGTAGGAGAAAAATCTAATAATCTCTCAAAACAACATAGTTTTACAAAATAAAAAGTATCGGGCGAAAACCAATAAATCGTGTTTTTGTTTTAGCCATACCAAAGAAAAAGTTCAAAGAATGAGATGTGTAGTTTTCACGTTCAGCAAGCTTGCGGCTGGCTCCAAATATTCTAGCAAAAATGCACTTATTTTGGGTGCCTGGTCTTACAATAAAATCCTTCTCCGGGGCTAGCGGTGGGAAGGGCGACACCTTCCTCCACCTCCTCGTGGAAATGTGGCTCCATCGCTATGCAAGCGTTGACTAATGGTACGTTCACACCACCAGTGTGGCATCAGTCTAACCAGACTGACGAAAAATATCCAAATATTTAAAAATCCGTCAGTCTGGAGCTTCAGTCCATCAGTCAGTAGATTAGACGGTCAGCCAGACATCAGTATAACCAGACCGACGCAAGTTTGAGCGTGTAACCCCCAAGGTACTATGACGTCGTCTCGTAACGCCTGGGGATCGTAGCAGGTAGAACAGGTACCGAATAAAGGAAATACTTTTATATGAATTGAATAATGCTAAAGAGCGATCTTTATTCAGGTCGTAAAATATATATGTATGCTCTGTCAACTGACTTATTATTGGTTTTTCGAAGAGAACTAGTTAAAATACACTCTTGCCATAAGAAATAGATATAAATGGGATCTCTGCCCTGGCGCGTGGTCTTCCATCTATCTTACTCTTGATAAAGGACCTCTGTCCTGGCTCGCGGTCCACAATAGAATGAAACTCAATTGTTTCGTAAAGCTTTCGAACGACTTACTCATTTGAATTTAAACTTAGGTTTTTAATACGCTTCGCGCTGGCAAGTGAGTACCTAAAGGAGACGCGAGTGCGTAAACGTAGAGACATACGATCTCTACAGTACCTAGAATTTTGAGTTGCCAGGGGTTAAATTAAACTTAGGTACTCTATGATATTTTTTACCCGGTAGTGAGTGCCGCAGGTGACACAAAATAGTGACACGTCTTTATGGTATAATAAATACGTCTTATTTGTGAGTGGGTACTTACGACATGTTTTTATTGCAGAAGCGAATGCGCAAAGCGTAGAGCCGGCGCACTCAAACGCGGAGGACACGAGTATTGTGCCCTCGCGGCAGTACACGCCGCCGCCCAACGCCAACTAGTGACGCCGGGTTGACGGCTTTGGTGTTATAGTGAAATATCTGGGACACGCTGCTGGCAGCATGGAGTTAGTGAAATGGCAGCTGGATCGAGCAAAAAGTTCGAGTGTAATTTCAAGGGGCTGCTCGGGATTAAGTGGAACACTTATGCAAATAAAATAAATAAAAAATACATCCTCAATAAGGTTCACTTTTCCATACAAGCGGAAGAATTCAACGAAAATCGGTGCCCCTACGCAGGGTGTTCACCGCTTGTTCGCCCGAACTCTGGTATACCTACATTTTGTATTATCGAACTCTAGGTATACCTACATTTTGTATTGTCGAACTCTAGGTATACCTACATTTTGTATTATCGAACTCTAGGTATACCTACATTTTGTGTTATTGTAAAATATCTTGAGACTAGGGCAGACTAGTACTGTCCTCGCCTTGTGCTAAGCTCGGGCTCAGCTCAATTTGGAATTTACTTAAAAACTGAGATCGATTATGTGTGCAGAAAGACTGATCCGTTAGCGTTATAAACTAGTGAGAGATTTAAGATTAAGGGGCTAGGAATCAGTTCCTGTTACCTAGTAGTATATAGTTCTACTTATAGTACCTATTAATACAATTTAAATAATAATGCAAATTGTGTAATTCAGCGTCTCGTGGACAAGACGCCAGAATGTACTGCATTTGATACTTTAAGGTATTTTTACGTTATATATAATCTTATTCGAATTTGATTTTCATTTATTGTTTTTTTATTTGAAAAAAATATAATTTTATTTTGCATTTTTTTTAATAAATGTATTTTATGTTCGCTAATTGTTTACAGAAACCAATTAAGACGGTTCGATTAGCTCACTAGCGCCGCCAAGAGAAATAAATAATTTACTCATTCTTATTGGACTTCAATCGACATTTTATTGAGTTTAATTGTTATTTCGTAACTGTAAATGTTTGCAATAAGTTATTTTTTGCAAAACTTATAAAAGTGGCCACTTTTGACACTATCGACAAAAAAAACTCGTTATTATGTAAAGATAAACAACAACAATTAAAAAACACCTTGTTGTACCCTTGTATGCGCGCAAAATACTTAATGATTTCGATTGAATTTCTTATAAATGAGTAATTTTTTTGTATTTTTATTGGCGGCGCTAGTGTGGTTATCGAAGTGCCTTAGGCATACGAGATAATGTGGAATATGTATGAAGTAGATCTGCACTGGATAATTTAATGGAACATAATGCGTCGTCAATCAATAATCATAATTTTCAAATCACATCCAAGTTATACTGTAGATGTTGTATAAGACTGAGATATTTTAGCTTGTTTCTTAATTAATATAATATGTAGTTTTTTTTGTAAATATTGTGGAATTATAGCAACAAAACAAAAGGAATTGAAAAAAATAAATATGGTAAATTATTTTTTAATATATGAATTTTTATTGAATCAACACTGGTCAGCCAAGCAAATTATCCTGCCTAAACTAATATGGCACGCATCGGTGGGCGGATCGTTATCTTATATATAGCTATCATGAGGTAGGTAGTATCAAAATTGAGCTTAATACAATGTAACAGCTGTGCCATAACAATTGCACAGCTATTCGTAAGTCCCGCAGCCATTTTTAATACTTTTCACTTAAAAACAAACACTTATATATGTAATCTAAACTCAGATCACTAATCTGAATATCACAGCGCAGAAGGCACATTATTGCCACTTACTGGTGGTCCCGATGATAACACTCAGGCTCTGGTTTAGGCCATGCACGAGGGTATTGCTACATGGGCGCCGGCAGAATCATTTACAGCATCCATTTTGCACTTTGAAATGCAGTACAACCCGGTAACGGTAAAATACTACTGAGGTTTAAAATGCACATACCTATGCAAATTCAGTCCCCAAATATTAAGATTCGGGAAACAATCCGGTATATGAATGCTAGTCATTTGAGTTAATTTTTTTCAACTGTCAAAAACAAATATTAAGATTCGGGAAACAATCACGTATTTGACTGCTAGTCATTTGAGTTACTTTTTTATCAACTGTCAAAAACAAATATTAAGATTCGGGAAACAATTCGGTATTTGACTGCTAGTCATTTGAGTTAATTTTTTTTCAACTGTCAAAAACAAATATTAAGATTCGGGAAACAATCCGGTATTTGACTGCTAGTCATTTGAGTTACTCTTTTATCAACTGTCAAAAACAAATATTAAGATTCGGGAAACAATCCGGTATTTGACTGCTAGTCATTTGAGTTACTTTTTATCAACTGTCAAAAACAAATATTAAGATTCGGGAAACAATCCGGTATTTGACTGCTAGTCATTTGAGTTACTTTTTTATCAACTGTCAAAAACAAATATTAAGATTCGGGAAACAATCCGGTATTTGACTGCTAGTCATTTGAGTTACTTTTTATCAACTGTCAAAAACGACATTTTGTTCTGAAATTGTTCACAACAATCCTTCATAGACCTGAACAACTACTCTAAATGGGCAAGTGCGAGTCTGTTTTTTTTTGTATATTACGAAATCATATTTTCATCAACTTTTTTTCTGTATTTTATTACAAGTCGGGGCAGTGCGAGTGCACCCACTGTGCACGTTTCGTGGGCAGACTCTGCTTATATTATTTTTCTGTCTGTTATCGGTTTTCGCTTCGTTTCGCCATTTTTTCTTGTCTCAATTTTGTAATAAATTCTTAATCAAATCAAAGCTCTTGGTTCCTCTTTTCCTGTTCTCGATACCGCTTTGCACCTACCTGCCGGCGTCCATGTATAGCTACATTAAATCTAAATAGCTAAAACATCACAACAAAAATAGAGCAACAATAAAATTCGTAACAATTTTCGTAAAAGGTAGGGATTATTAAAAAAATTAAATTCAATATTAGATAAAACAGGAATGTCATTTTAACTGGTAAAATGAATATCGTCACAATCATAATGTCATTGTTCAAATTATTCAATACTTTTGTTTTCTCACACGGAATATTAAGTATCACCAAAGATTAAAAAACTAAACACACGTAATGCTTTTAAAAACAGATAACTAAAATATTAAGTTATCAAAAACAATAACATAAAAAAACATTGTGTGGTAACAGTTATTCATAATATTATAATGCAAAATATCATAATTATTAAGTACTCAAATTCTCACCGGTAATGTAATTTTAGTCAATCAGAAGAAAATATTATAAGGAGATTGGCATAGTTCCAATCGCCATTTTACAAAAAGGCGTCGCGCAACTATACATATTTTAGGTAGGGTAACAAAAAAAGTCATTATGCATAATGTCCTAAAACGTCACGTTACGGAAATAATCATAAAATATAAATTCGAAAGTGTGTTTGTTACTCTCCTAATCTTAAAACTAATGAACCATTTCACTAAAATTTGGCACAGAGGTCAAGTAATGGGGCGGAGAACAACATAGAATACTTTATCCCGGAAAAATGCATAAATCCCGAGGGAATCGGAAAAAACAAATTTTTGCAGATGAACGTGAAGGGCCATGAAATATAAAATTTTAGATGTAAAACTTAAGTCCACTCTCGCGAAGCGCTTGCGGCTGGCACACTGCGCACCCTTTAACACAGCCATATAAACTATGTCCACGTCGTCGAAGCCGCGGGCAAAAGCTAGTCGCACTAATATTATAAAGGCGAAAGTTTGTGTGTGTGTGTTTGTGTAAACTACAGAACGGATCTGGCTAAAATTTGGTAGGTAGACAGATTAGGACCTGGATTAACACATAGGCTACTTGTTTTCACGCTCGCGACCCTCGAAAAGCCATAGAAACGTTGTCCGCCGAAACAGCGAAAAGTGTGAAGCCGCGGGAAACAGCTAGTTGGATATATTTTAGTATCTCCGTAACGTGTCGTTTTAGGACATTATGCTAGATAATTTTTTTGTTATGTCTATATGTAAGGCATGAACATGCCAATGATTTCAAACCCCTTTGACATATCTACGATTCAGAAGAGTACAAGCTGGCAGAGCTCGTGTCTGTATTGTCAGGCAACAGCGTCAGTTTAAGTTTCTTGGACATCGGCTCACAGGAGCTGCTGTCGCTCAGGGCGCGTTTGGTCTTCGCCACGATGGAGACGACGGACACACCACTCGAGTTGTTGTTGTTCTCTTGGTCTGCGATGGACACGGCGTCCGAGTAGGTTTCTTGGTCAGACGAGTCCATCAGTAGGCTGCCACTTTCCATGGCCCACATAGACTGGGACAGCAGCCTTTCCACCCTGATTATTATGTCTGCATCCTGAAATAAATACATAATTTTGTTAAACTCTGTACACCACACCCTTAAGGCGAGGCACCGGTGGAGAAGCGGAAAACCTCTTTTGCTAGATCTAATTTTTTGGGTAATTATTACTAAATATCGGTCTTGCAAAAAATATTGGACATACTTAAGGATATTGTCTGAGGAATGTGCTTATATGTTACACGTACTTTACTCGATCAAAAAAAACAGTTCTAAAACGTCAAAAAAAAAATCTAAAACGAATTGCTTATTAATAAAATTACAAATGCCTCGCCTTAACAGCACATTCACAAAACCGGTTCTCATATAAAATTAAAGTTACTACTCATTGAAAATGGATGGGCCGATTCAAATGACACTTTATACACACAAGCAAGTTACGAAAAATTCTAGTTTGCGGATAGATAACATTCTTAAAATAATTTATTTTAAAAAAGATTAGCGAATTTTAAGACTACTATGAAAGCTTAAATCACTATTATTTAGTGATAAAATATCATCTGTCCACGAACTAGAATTTGTGACTTGCTTATTTGTTTAAAGTTTCATTAGAATCGGCCCATCCATTTCCAAGAAGTAGTTTTTAGAATTTCAATGTTTGTATGGGAAACGATTTTGTGAAAAAGCTCAAGTGTTCAGTTTTGAAGCTTAGAAAGCAAAACGAAAACGCGCGGCTCTTAAGGCGGTTGCAGAGGAAACAAAAATAGACATCGCAACCTAGAAGGCGCTGGCGAGCAAATATTGTTGTTTTTGACAAATATTTCGTAAATTAGATAAGTTTGAAGCAAAATTTGTTTATTCGCGAGCCCTTTTATTGATGTTTCGATGATATAGTAAGTGTTTAACTTCATTTATTGTTTTATTCTCCCGTGTTATCCCACAATTAGCAGCTGATAGCAGTCACGCACACTGCAGGCACGAATTGTAAGTGTGTGGGTGCAATTCATTTAACAAAAAGTCGCGTAATATCTGTCAGTTTACAATAGCGGTATACAAAGAGAATAGAAATCACTACGAAATAAATACCTACATAAACAAAATTACATTTTATTCCTGGGATAAAAAAGCAAAACAGAGAGCACATCGGATTTTCAGAAATCGTTTTTACGATTATCTTTTTGGATACAGTGTAGAATCCTTGTAAAAATGCAGATAATTAGCAGAGACGTGATTGTAATGGAAGACAAAATGGAAATGAGGAAACTGAAGAATAGTGTTATCTGGTTTCATGGAGAAGAAATGTCACCTGAAGACAGCCAGGAGGACAGATTCAGTAGGGGAATTGAAAGAAAGCCCATGTCTACTCCATGTGCTATAGAGAACGAAAACAGAGAGAGGAAACTACCTACCTCAATAGATATGGTTTCTCCGTGTGTACATATCCAGCTGCTGAGCCATAGCAGTCGTTCAGGGAAAACAATGCTCGGGAGCTTATTGATATGTCAGGTGGTGCAACAATAGTTGATAAGTGCAAGTGGGTGCTAAATAAACAGTTTGATGTGAACAACAAAGTGCGTTATCATGGGAGACTAGTGACAAAAGGTTTCACGCAGCAACCTGGAATAGATTATGAGGACAACTTCTCTCTGGTAGTTAGGACGTGAAGTTTGCATATCTTCCATTAAGTCTTTATGTTCTGTCTCTTCTATGATATGACACAGACTTTATTGTTGTGATTGATTTGTTTCTCATTGTAAAAATATAAGTACTTTCAGCCCAAATAAACTTTTGTTTTAATCATTTAATATAGCAGATCGTGGTTTAAGATATGAAAACCTAGGTCCTGTGAGATGATATCTAGAAATGAATATCAATGTAGATCGAGAAAGGAATGTAATTACAGTTGATCAGCAAAAATATATAGAAAGTATCGCTGGATGTGAGAGGTCTCTATCCACCAGTGGACGTCTTTTGGCTGATATGATGATGATCACCACCTTTACACATAATAACCATTTTCATGGGTGCTGCTGAAGCCTTATTATTATTTTTTAATTCACCATTGGCAAGCCCTTGGCATCATCTCACCTGATGATAAGTGATGCTGATGCCGAAGATGGAAGCAAGCTTACCAAGATTCCCCAATGCAATGGAGAACTGGCTATCTTATCCTCAAGCCGGAACACATCAACATTGTTAACACTGATGTTTGGCGGCAAGACTTAGATAAGATGGTGGTAGCTAGCCAGGCGGGCTTAGAAAATGCCCTACCATCAACCAAACGGAGTCTTACAAGTTGACCCCACCGGGATTCGAACCCACGACCTCGGTGTGAAGCAAATGGACTAACCATCACACCACGGAGGCGGTTAAAAGTTGGCACAAGGGACATACATAAAATAAAATAATCATATTCAATATCATGTTTTTTTCAATTTTAATCATTTAATCCCAGAGATATAGATAGGTTACATGCATACAAAAAGTGAAGCAAATAAAAGCATTCTTAGTAGCATTCGGTGCAATGGAAGTGAACTACCTTTAATACTGTGTGTAAAGGGGTTAGATTTTCAAATGTTGTTAGTGCATAACTCATCTATGGTAACAAATCTTTGTTTGATCCCCAAAAAATTCTTCAAGATGTTTTTCAAATTTAATATCTATAATATGCTACAAGTGGTACTTTATCTGGTAAAACTCTTACGACCTGCCATGAGAAAAGGGTAAAACATAGGTTTCTCAAAAATGGCTCTCGATAATTTTTGTCATTACAAAAAACTGGACAAGTGCGAGTCAGACTCGCCCACCGAGGGTTCCGTACAAAATTGTAGATCCATATTATAAATCATAACAGTGCAGACTGTTAGGTACTACATACGTCAAAATTATTAAGTACCTACCTACACATATAAAAAAGGGGAGTTTTTTTTTACATTCTTCGTCATAAATCGAAAACTATACATCAAAAAAATAATTAAAAGTCTGTTTAAGCTTCTGACAATGAAGCCCTTTCATAGGATACCTCATATCCCTCACTCCCGGAAGTCGTTGGCAACCTGCGGGGGCTACTGGACTTCCTGGAGGAGCTGAGCTGGCAGTGATGCCAGCTAACCACGCAAAATGGGCGCTCGGGCGCCTGGTTGCGGAAATCAGCCCGTCCTTACCATTACCATTACCATTACCTCATATGACACGCTTAACTCAATTCAAAATTTGGACCGCCGTTCCTTGCATAATTGATTACATACTTTATATAAAGATTATATTTTTACAAATGTATAGTTTTCAGATTTATCCCTTTACTTGTAGTACAAGACGGTATTACATGCCAAATTTCATAGTTCTAGGTCAACGGAAAATACCCTATGAATTTTGATTCCTTTGAGAGTGACGAAATATGTTTTTTGCAGTATAAACGGCCGTATCTTTTTTTACGTTAACCTAGAAGCTTGATTTTTTCACAGCTTCAAGGGACTGTAGACCGGACTATACGGTTGTAATTTCAACTCGATACCTCCATGCGTTTCCGAAATAAAGGGTCTTGACAGACAACAAAGTGATCCTATAAGGGTTCCATTTTTTCCTTTTTTTTTAAACTTATCAAATGGAATATCTATGATTTACTTACTTATGAACAGCTTGTATATTTTAGTGATTGCTGTTGTTGCCTGTGTTCGGCCTAAAATAGCACATTACGATATACAATTTACTAATTATTGTGTAAATACACTCGACAGCAAAGGAAATGGGTCTGTAACAAAAACCTCAATAACTTCCAAAATATTGTAACAAGCTTTATGAAATAAAGACTGTATTATAGACAATTTTATAGTGCATCTATATATATAAAAGAAAGTTGTGTTAGTTACACCATTATAACTCAAGAACGGCTGGGCCAATTTTTATGATTTTTGTGTTTTTGCATTTGTCTTTGTCTGGAATAGGATAATAAGTATTAAAATATGATATTCATCAATAAAAAAAATATCAGTCAAAAATAATTGGTTTTAGGGTAGGGTAGTGTAGTGTAGGTGTAGTGTAGTTAGGGTAGGGTAGGGTAGTGTAGGAAAGGGTAGGGTAGTGTAGTGTAGTGTAGGGTAGTGTTGTGTAGGGTAGGGTAGTGTAGGGTAGGATAGTGTAGTGTAAGGTGGAACAAAGTTCGCCGGGACAGCTAGTATAATAATAAAAATAAGTCATAAAAGTTTATAAAGTTTATTTTGAATAAAAGTAAGTTAAGAAAAAATGTAAATTTTTCACTAGATTTCGAAATTGCAATTTTCACACATTTTAGTATTTTGTATTACCACTGAGATCTATTAAAACAGCTGTTACACGGTTTAGCATGCTTTCCACTTTCGATTTCTGAGTTGATGCTAAGGATTATTCTCCCATTCCTCTATCACTGCTTCATCCGAGCATGCTCGATGAAGTTCAAGTTTGGGCTGCGTGCTGGCCACTGCATGCGTGTGATAGAGACTGTGTGGGGATGAGCATTATCTTGCATAAGGATGGCATTCTTGCGCATGTTTACTAAAAGTGGGCCAACATACTCATTTAAGGTTTCATTCACGTATCTCTCTGCAGTTAAAGTTCGTCTCCCATCGTGCTTGTATAGCATGATACTCGACTCGTCCGAAAACATAACTGTTGACCAGTCATTGAAAGTCCAATTCATGTGTTCTCTGGCATAACTCAGCCTTGAATTTCGATGCTGCCTTCCGAGTTTTGGACCATTGGTGGGTCTAAATGGCTTCATGTTCGCTTCAGCAAGACGCGGCCTCACTGCACAAGTGCCCGGATTGCTCTCTTCAGCACCTAGAAGGTGATTTTTGTATCAACAGCCGGCCGTTTGAAATCGATTTCTCAATATTGTTGACACCATATATCGATCGTCCCGCGCTGTCGTGCACCTTGTTCGGCCTGTTCCTGGTCTGTGCATATTGAATCCAGTCTCTTCAAATCGCTGGAGCACTCTGAACGGTTGATAGCGACACACCATCAGTGAAGTCACAAACACCGAAGAGGATTGCCTGTATTATAGGTACTTACGAAGCAATTTCTATTCTAGTGCATGATACCGTAACAAACCGGCTCGCGATCGTTTTGGGTTTACTTTGCGTCCTGAGTATACGTATTTATTGTAAAAGCGTTAATTCATTTTGTTACAAAAGCCATTTGTTTACCAAATTCACAAACTAACTGCAGAGCAAAAAAACAGTGTTGCCATATGGAGGAATCAAGAAATCTATCTTCAGTCCAAAATCTGGACAAAATTCGTGCAACAGTAAATAATTGTCAGTTAAAATTGTTAATACAATCCGGTATTTGACTGCTAGTCATTTGAGTTATTTTTTTTTTTATCAACGGTCAAAAACGAAATTTTGTCCTGAAATTGTTCGTGTTACAAAATTGTGACGTCATTGTCTTTGACGAACTGATTTAGTGATTTTGATAAATATAAAATTGAATTTAGAATAAAATTTTAAATGAATGTTTTTATGCTTTTGTAGGAAATGCTATTTAGTGAATAGTATTTTTTAATTTATTTTAAACACTGTCAAATACCCTATACCGTATGACAAAAATGATACGCCACAAGTCGCATAAACTTTCTCGTAAAAATATGTACAGAAGTCTAAAGTGTAATATATATTTTTTTGTTATCTTATCCAAATGTTTGGACTCTCCATACAAAGTTTGAGAAGTCCAACAAAGCTAAATTTGTATGAATATGACACAGCAGCCGGTTCCTTGGGGAAAGTTTTTCAGTTACATGAGTACAAGTCAAATTTTAAAGAAAACGAAAGGAATATACATAAATTCAACCTGTAAACAATACCTTTGGATGTAGGAATATGATATTTTTGTCGCGTAAATCCATAATCATGAATTATCCGCATTGGACCTCAAAAATCCATACGAGTGCAGATAAATCCGTATATATAGCAACACTGATTCATTCATATTCAGCCACAGAGTGTTACGGGGATAAGTGCGTTCGAAAAGTGTGTTGTTTTAATTTTTTTAACAAAAATATAAGAACATCTTTGAAAAACTAAATCTTTGTATTAGTTTTTTACACTATTAATTATGGGTGTTATTAATAAAAAATAAATCGATTTGTATTCACTCTGAAAAAACATTTTATATTTAGATTCCTATAACACAAGTAGAGTTTCAGAACGCACTGTTCATACATAGCTTTACGGTACGCATAAGTGTCTATGTTGTGTAAATGTAACGCACACATACGTAAAATCGACACTTTTGAACAAGATTTAAAACCTTAATAACTTTTCAATTGTTCGATTTATCACAAATCTGATTTCATTCGCGAAAACAAGATTTTTTAAACATTTTTTTGACATTGTTTGTTAACCTAATAATCGAACACTCGATGAGTGTATTGGTCAAACGTTTTGTATGAAAATGACGCCTCTAGTTTCCATACAAACATAGTTCCGCTTTGATACAAAAACTACATGCCGGATTGAATCCAAACTTTGTAAATATATTGAGTAGACACATATCAATGTTTGTTATTAGTTTTCATCGTAGTAAATTTTAACGTAACTATAATATTATAAATGTGAAAATGTGTTTGTTTGTTACCTTTTCACGCTTCAACGCCTTGACCAATCTTTATGAAATTTGGCATGCAGGTAGCCTATGTCACGGGGAAGGACATAGGCTACTTTTTATCCCGGGAAATTAGCATAATCTGATGCAGTTCTTGAGGGAACTAAAAAAATACTGATTGTTGTGATTTTTTTCTCAGATATGGTTGAGTAGGTGGGAAACGACATAATTTACTAATCACCCTTAAAGATAGTCATAAAAACGATGTAAAATGCTTAAATTAGTTTTGTACTGAAAGTTTGAAACTGCTCTTATTTTTTTCCGTTTTATATTAGTACATCAAAAACTAATTACAAACATCGATATGTCTCCTGAATATATTTGCAAAGTTTGAATTCAATCTGGCATGTAGTTTTTGTATCAAAACGGAACTACGTTTGTATGGAAACTCGACTAACAAATGATTGAGTGTACCTGCATCCAGTCATGGTCCAGTATCTGGTCCAGGGTGATCCGCCGCTGCACGTTCACGTCGAGCATCCGCCTCATCAGTGCCCTGGCCTGGGGCGTCACGTCGCGCCAGTGCGCCTGCGAGCGCCAGTAGCGGCCGCACAGGATCTGCTCCCGCAGCGTCATGTCCTTGTAGTCCGCTGAGAATGGGAGGTACCCCACCAGACTGCAAAACGATGGTAATATAAATGGAAGTTGTTACGAACTCCTTGCGAAGCTTAGTTTTATGTATAAATTATTTGTATTTTAAATTCGAAAAATATTTTTACGTTCGATGACATTGTCAATTTGGTATTGGTGAACTAATTCGAAAACTATCTTTACTTTCGATGACATTATCAATTTGGTATTGGTGAGCTAATTCGAAAACTATTTTTACTTTCGATGACATTATCAATTTGGTATTGGTGAACTAATTCGAAAACTATTTTTACTTTCGATGACACTATCAATTTGGTATTGGTGAACTAATTCGAAAACTATTTTTACTTTCGATGACATTATCAATTTGGTATTGGTGAGCTAATTCGAAAACTATTTTTACTTTCGATGACATTATCAATTTGGTATTGGTGAGCTAATTCGAAAACTATTTTTACTTTCGATGACATATCAATTTGGTATTAGTGAGCTAATTCGAAAACTATTTTTACTTTCGATGACATTATCAATTTGCTATTGGGGATCATTCAACAATTACGTGATCACCGGAAGGGGGGGGGGGGGTCAGATGCTTGTATATACATCTGGATTATTTGGGGGGGGGGGGGGGAGGGAGAATCCATGATTACGTTATCATTTTATAAACTAAATATTTAAAATATTTACGTCCAATTTTGAAGTCTACTACTGGTAACACTAACTATTAGATAGGATCCCGAGGATGACCTACCTCTTATTCATCTCATCAAGGATGTAGCTGAATGGTCTGCGTCTCCATTTAGTCAGGAATAGTCTGTATTTACTTAATAATTTTATTTAAAAATGACAGTATATTAATATTAAAATGTGTAGTTACATGTTGCATTTTGACAAACACACCCTCTTCCCAAATTTAGGTCATTTAAGACTCATAGAAACATGACATACGCGTCAGTGTTAATAAACAGCAAACATTTTAAGCACGGACGAAGATTACGTAATCAAGGCGAGGGGGGGGGGTTAAAAAACAAAAGATTACGCTGTGATCACATGGGGGGGGGGGGTTAAAAAAACGGCCAAAAATGATCACGTAATTGTTGAACGATCCCTTGGTGAGCTAATTCGAAAACTATTTTTACTTTCGATGACATTAACAATTTGGTATTGGTGAAATAACTATGAATTAATGAATAATAAATAAATTATTAAAATAATCCACCTATAATCGTTCCTGGTGCAAAACTTCCCTATTAGGCTCGCAGCATCTCTGCACCACTCATTTCAATGCTAAGATAAAAATATTTATTAAAAGAAGTACTAGACTTGTCATGATTGATTGTTCAGTCACTGATTGTAATGTATGACCACGCATTAAATGTTTTTTTACACGCTTATATTAGCTTCACGTTATGTATGTATGTTTGTAACCGACTCCTTTGCACTCAATTTTGACCCACTTTATACGGACAGATTTAATTCAAACTTTGTACATTTATCAAGAATCAGTGAAAATACAATAATTTTGTAATTTTATCTAATTATCCTGAACTAAAAACTGAAAAATAAATATAGTTTATTAGTATTATATCGTGAAAAAGGCCCCACACCACAATAATACTAGTATTTTTCGTTCATTATTGTTTTCAGCTTATACTAAGAATTATTTTTCACTTTTTAGTTTGATGTGTATTAAAAGCGTGTTTTTTGTAAACTATATTTATTTTATTTACGTGCCTTGAAATAAATCTGAACAATGCCAATTGTGTAATGCAGACAGTGACGTCATTGTAGGCCAATCAAGGTCAAATCACATTTTTTTATAAAACATACCAAATCACTTGAATTTTCTGAAATCTAATGATTGGAAAATTATCGCAGAAGCTGTTCCTCGAAATTGTTTTCGAATTAGGTGGGGTTATAAAAAACTGAACAATGCGAATTG
The DNA here is from genome assembly GCA_947284805.1 of Coleophora flavipennella. Lineage (NCBI taxonomy): Eukaryota > Metazoa > Arthropoda > Insecta > Lepidoptera > Coleophoridae > Coleophora > Coleophora flavipennella. The sequence goes on along the minus strand of OX369270.1, from coordinate 1,999,139 downwards.
GCAAAGCACAGATAATAATACCTGGTAAAAATACCATATTTTTATTATTAAACTAGTGGGTGCCCGCGGCTTCGTCCGCGTAGATCCCGATTTTTGCGGTTCCCGTGAGAATTTCCAAAAATCCTTTCTCAGCAGATGCCTACGTCATAACTGTGTGCCAAAGGCCAATGCCCGAATTTGGTGACTTTTTTTTGTTGGCGCGGCCGTTGATTAAACCTTCTCATTTGGATACAGGATAACGTAACAAACGAAACATAGCTTGGCATCTATATCGCTAAACTCATTTCGAGCTGAGTTATAAATGTTAAAAGTAAATAATTTTTCATCACAGTTTTGAACCAAAACTTGTTATTTGGATACAGGCGTGACAAAGAAAACATATTATGGTATCTATATCGCTAAACTCAGTCTGAGTTGAGTTGTAAAGATTAGAAATAACAAGGTTTGGTTAGTGAACGTGTGAAAAAAATATTTTTATTTTTTACTTTTAACTCTCATCAAGCCCTCTCGCACATCTACCAGATACGCTAGACTGCCAGGTTTATGATATAGCGTCCCCACTTACCTACCTTTAACTCTCATCAGTTCGGAATGAGTTTAGCGATATATATCCCATACTAAGTTTTGTTTGTAACGTTAACGTGTATCCAAATAACAAAGTTTGGTTGATGGCCGCGCCAAGAAAAAAAAGGCACCACCTTCCATACAAAATCCAGCATAGCCTTTTCAACCTGATCTGTCCAGTGGTTTGAGCTGTGCGTTAATATACCATTCAGTCACCTTTTCCTTTTATTTATACAGAGGAACGTAGGTACAATAAGATACATTTGTGTGTGTTTAGTGTAGGTGTGTCAGACAATAAAAAAAAAATGTAGACATGAGTGAGAGGGACAGAGCGAGGGTCACATGCAACTCGAGCTCTTTCTGTCATATCACTCGCGCTTTTTCCCTCACAAGTCCACCACCAATCAAAGTAATATTGTTCGTAAGTCGAGGCCGGTGGATGCCGCTCATGTTGAAAATATTTGAGAGCTTTTTAAAAGCTTTCATTTCACTTCAATTGTACGTATGTCCTTGAATTTTGTTATGAATATTTCACCCACTTCCACTGAAGCTATCGGGCTGAAATTTGACAAACATTTGTTTCTCGTGACAATTCACGATTATTAAATAAAAACTTTTACCTAAAAGTTTACCTGAAAGTTTTAAGGTTTTTCTAAAATTGATTACCATATGAAGAAGATGACCCCCAGGCTCCAGACGTCCACCTCGGGCCCGTAGCACAGCTGGCCGTTGGCGCGCAGCACCTCAGGCGCCAGGTAGAGCGGCGTGCCGCACATGGTGCGCATGAACGTGTCCTCGCCCACGAACTTGCTCAGCCCGAAGTCGGTGATCTTTATCAGCGTGTCGTCCTCCTTGCTCTCCAATAGCACATTCTCCGGCTAAAACAACACATAAAATCGTGAAGTAAACACATAAAATCGTGAAGTAAACACATACTATTGTGAAGTAAACACATACAATCGTGAAGTAAACACATAAAATCGTAAAGTAAACACATAAAATCGTAAAGTAAACACATAAAATCTTGAAGTAAACACATAAAATCGTGAAGTAAACACATAAAAAGGATTTTGAGAATGACGATCGGCACACTAAAATCATCATTTTTCAAGCTCATAGCTCAAACCTATTTGTGCTGACATATCTCCATGGTTTCACCTTATAACTAATGTTAGCAACATAGCTCACAAAATCGTTCAAGTGGCAGTTGTCAGTGCGCATAGCTCGCAGAACGAACGGCCGTTGGGACATTCCCTCTCGTATATCTACCAGATACGCTAAACTACCAGGTTTATGATATAGCGTCCCCACTTACCGACGTTGCCGTTGGGACATGCCCTCTCGCACATCTACCAGATACGCTAGACTTCCAGGTTTATGATATAGCGTCCCCACTTACCTACCCTAGGGCATAACAGTGGGGGCCGCTATTCCTGCCAACACCATAAGGTGAAGACAAGGACCAGTTACGGTAGGTCTTGCCGCCAAGACGCTTGTCCTGGTACTCTGCAAGGCGAGTGCCTCGTGGAAGAGAACCACTACCTACTGTCCAGGTAGGTCCCGGAGCTGTAGGCGCGCTCACCTCCCGCGGCTTTCGCTGCTGGCGGTTCGATACCCGCTCGGGACGCCAGAGAAGCTGGCTCCCACATATCCGGTGTGGTACCGGAGCTGTAGGCACGCTCACTTCCCGGCGCTTATCGCACCTGTCCAGACTTACTCCTACGCGGCTGGATCGGCCGGAGCAGTACTAGCTTAGCTCTTCTTGCTGACCAGGCAAGTACCGGAGATGCTTCCCTGCCAGTAGTTAAACCAGCAGTTCCGCTTAATGGACAACTCACGTGCCCCGCATTGTTTTCGCCCATAGCCCACGTGGCCGGCTACGACAACACTAGTTGCGCGCGGGGAAGGACGCCTGGACGCAATGTGCTTGCCAGGCAACAAACATTGCCCAACCCCTGCAACTAACCACATACCACTACGAGTCCATGACCCAGTCGGGGGACCGACAAGCCAGAGTGCCGAAGGCGAAGACCAACGGCAGGCAAGCGGTGGGCTACCCCCGACCCCGTAGTACCCTGATCCAAACAGCCGGACCCGTAGTTCCTTGAGAACTTTACTGCCGTTGGGACAGTAAAGTTCTCAAGTGACAATCGCGCAACGAAAGATGTAGCGTAGGAAGGCCTCCCACTCGGTGGACCGACGACCTGAGAAGGTCGCAGAAAGTCACTGGATGCGGGCAGTGCGAACGAGTTGTTTTGGAAATACTTAAGGGGGGGGGAGGTTTCTAATAATATAATATTATATATACTAGAGAATTTTTTTTATCCACAATTGGTAAGCCCTTGGCATCATCTAACCTGATTTAAGTAATGATAATGCCCAAGATGGAAGCCTGCTTACCAAGATTACCCAACCCAACCAACTGGCTATCTTATCTTCAAACTGAAACACATCAATGCTGTTTAAAATTGATGTTTGGCGGCAAGACTTAGATCAGATGGTGGTAGCTAGCCAGGCGGGCTTAGAAAATGCTCTACCATCAACGATACCAAGTCTAACAAAGTTAGACTCCGCCGGGAATTGAACCCGCGACCTCCTGATGTGAGGCTAATGAACAGATAGGCAGTTGATTGCAGAAAAAATACCATCAATATTAATACTATCTACTTGTAATCATCATCATCATCATATCAGCCGAAAATCGTCCACTGCTGGACAAAGGCCTCCCCCAAGGATTTCCACGACGACCGGTCCTGCGCTACTACAACTTGGAAGTTTCTTACTTTCAAGTCACGGTGTGTGATGCCCCGAGAGTGGAGGTACCGGACAGCCAGCACGATCTGCCGGAACATGAAGCGGGTGAGCCTCTCCGAGAGCCGGCCCTGCTTCGAGATGCGGTCAAACAGCTCCCCGCCTTGCATCAACTCCAACACAATATACACTGCATCCGGGCAGTTGAACACTTCTTCTGTTGACACGATGCATGGCTGAAAAGTAAACCACAATTAATGAGACTGTGCAATTGAGTTCATCATAATCCAATCTAATCCGTCACCAATGCTGAGGATTGTGACCGTCAGGCCATTGTGAGGGAGGAGAGTGCTCTCCAACCGGCTCTATCTTACGCTGCGTGCACTGCTTGATGAAGCTGCAGTTTGATGGTGCTGGTGACTTCATTGCACCATTTAGCAAAAGGTCTGCCCTAGCTCTCTTGCCCTCTATCATCATCATCCAATCCAATCCGTCGTTCCCTCAATGCTGAGGATTGTGACCGTCATGGCATTGTGAGGGAGGAGAGAGCTCTCCAACCGGCTCTATCGTTCGCTGCGTGCACTGCTTGATGAAGCTGCAGTTTGATGGTGCTGGTGACTTCATTGCACCATTTAGCAGGAGCTCTGCCTCTAGCTCTCTTGCCCTCTATCATCATCATACAAGCTCATATATGTCCCCACCGAGGGCCTCGAGCCTACCCTGAGTAAGGGCGGTTGGGCCTTAGTCGACCACGCGTGGCCAGTGTGGGTTAGTCGGCTCTACACAAAACCTCCAAGTTTCTTAGCATGCGTGTGCGAGTTTCCTCACGATGTTTTACTTCACTGCATACGCAATTACGCACTCCGGAAACTGCGCCCACTGGTTTCAATAGACGTGCTGCGTCAAACATATTTTGCCTATTTTCATTCGATGATCGCTTATGGTATTATACTTTGGGGAAACTCCACAGACGTTAATCGACTTTTTGTTTACCAAAAACGAGAAATAAGACAGTTAACTGGCACTAAACCACGAACCACGTGTCGTTCTCTTTTCTCCAATCGAATCCTGACTTTGAGTTCTCAATACTTATTTGAAGTAATTTTGTGCGTGAGGCAAAATATGTCTCAATTTAAAGTATGCGCAGGGAATCGCGTATTGAAGAACACTGGCAGGTTGCAAGCTGTGTCCCGGCGCACTACACTAGCCAGGAGCAATCCGCGCGTAATTGGGCCAACATTTTATGAACGGCTACCCGCCTCGCTGCGGGAAATATCAGATGACAAAACGTTTAGGCGCCATTTGAAAAACTTCTTGTTGAAGAAATATTATTCAATTGACGAATTTTAAAATTAAATACTGACATACTTCATGTATTGATTTATATTTATTTACTCTATTTGTTCAATTTACTTTTTGACATTTTAATATTTGTAATTTGACATTTTGTTTTTGTTAATTTGTAAATTTATTTTTTTACAATCACCTCACCATTGACATATTTTATAATTTGACATGTATATTTTATGAATTTGTGTCGTGTGATGAATAAATCTAATCTAATTTTTTTTAGAGAATTAACTATGGGTTCCTTGGGGAAAGTTGTTCAGTACGATGAGTAGAAGCCCCAGTTACAGGATATATATACAGGGTGTAAAAAAATAGTGTAGGACCCGTTAACTGGGGCTTCTACTCATCGTACTTTTGTTCTATGACTTTGCTCAAATCGCAGAAAAAACTTTTTATACAAATCTATCAGCTGACTTTGCTTCTACTTATCATCAAGGGCTTCTACTCATCATACTGAACAACTTTCCCCAAGGAACCTATAGTCAATTCTCAAAAAAATTTGGACCCTCCATACTAAAATGCACAAAATTGGTCGATCAGCTGATCGATGAAGAGTAAAAATATTTTTTTTTGCGATTTCAGCAAAGTCGTAGAACAAAAGTTGTTCAGTATGATGAGTAGAAGCCCTAGTTAACGGGACCTACACCAATTTTGTTAGAACCTGTATATTTGAAAGTTGTGTTTTAAGCCCAATTGGCACCCAACCCAGAAAAGTGCAAAACATAGTTAATCCCTTGTGGCCTTTCAAATAAAGGCTTACACATTTTATACACTCTTATGCTCACAATTATGAAAGCAATACTTACATGCCTCAAGCTCTTCATTATGTATACTTCATTCATGATCTTCTCCGCAGTAGTCAAATTATTTAATTGTCCATTTGTTAGGCGGTTTTTTTTTACTATCTTCATAGCATAGCGTAGCATTTTTTTCTGCAAAAAAGAATAATTGTGTTGATTTTCAAAAATATTTATTTAAGAATTTCATTCATTCTACCGAAAGACGTCCACTGGTGGACAAACTTTGCCTTTAAGGCCTCCCCAAAGATTTCCACTATGAGCGGTTCTGCGCTGCCCGCATCCAGCTCCTTCAGCAAGTCATGTGTCGACGGAGTGGGAGACCTACCTAAGCTATGTCTTCCGGTGCATGGTCGCACTCTAGAACTTTATCAAAGCTAATCTGTTCTAAAATCTATGTGCTCTGCCTGCTGCCACTGAAGTTTAGCGATTTTAAGAGTGATGTCGGTTACTTTGGTTAATCTATGAATCTCCTGATTCAATCAAGTAGGGAAACTTTGAGATTAGCATGATTCATAGCTCTTTGAGTGACCTTGAGCCTTCTTAAGAGACCCATAGTAAGCGACCATGTCTGTGTTCCGTGTCATCACTAGGAACTATTAACTGTAATATTCTACTGTTATTAAAATTTAATTGTTAAACTTTACCTTGTCAAACACTAATTTGACAATCCCACAGGCACCTTGCCCTAGTGTCCTGGAGATATAGTATTTTTGTGAAATTTGTTTCGGAACATTGTCCTGTTCATTTTTTAACAAATCTTTGAAGCAAAAGACTGAAAAAGACAAATATTTTAGTATGAAATAACAGAAGACAAAATGTTGGAACTAGGACTCATAAAATTAAATAAAAAAATATAAGTTGAACATGCATGATAGATAGGTGATAAGATAAATAATAAAAAAAATTATACTTTTTACAGACGGATGAGTAATGGCAATCTCATCTCGGTCATCCAACACTCGGCTATTGCCTTTTCCGATCTTTTCTCCATTTACAAATGTTCCGTTGTAAGACAAATCTACGATAACAGCTGGGCTGAGAGGCTCACTAGAAACAATTTTTTTTTTAATAAAGATACCAAATAATAAAAATAATAAAGATACCAAAAATAAGCTTAGTGTACAGGATGTCCAAGAACTGGTATGACAAACTTAAGGGGCTGAAAGGGAATAAGCTGACACACATAAAAGCTTATTTTTTTCAAGATAAAATAATTACATTCGTTTTGTCAAATTTTAAACAAAAACCGTTTTTGTTTTATTTTTTAGTTGTTGTGCTTTTGTAGAAAAAATAAAAAGTAGTTAGTTCTACCTTTGTTCCCATAAAATACAATTACATCTGACACCAATGCTTTTCATACAAAAATTAAAAAAAAAAAAACAAGAAATTGGGTAACATAGGTATTTAATCTTCAGAAATATGTACGAGGGGCATTCAATTATTACTTAGCCTCGCCGCCCGATGGCGCTTTGTTACAAAAGAGTTTTACTATCGTGCAGTAAATACTTTTTGAAGTCTACTAAGAAGTTTTCAATCTTTCCCTCCATTTGTTTTGTTTTGACAGCCTTTGGAAGCGAGCGTGTCGGTCGGTTTTACAAAAATGGAGAAAGAACAATATCGTTCAGTGATTATATTCTTGTTTTTGGAAGGGAAAACGCGCAGCGAAATCAAAGAGCGCTTGGATGCTGTGTACGGTGATTCTTCTCCTTCGATGGCGACTGTCAAAAATTGGTTCAACGAGTTTGCTCGTGGCCGCACGTCGGTTTTTGATGAGCCAGGCCCAGGTGCACCGAAAACGGCTACTACGAAGGAAAACGTAAATAAAATCCACGATCTCGTGTTGGCAGACCGGTGATTGAAGATTCGCGAGATAGCTGAGATTGTAGGCATCGCAGAAGGGACAGTGCATCATATTCTGGGTAAGAACTGGGTATGAAAAAGTTATCGGCGCGATGGGTGCCGCGTTTGCTCACACCAGACAACAAGTGCAACCGTGAGACCACATCGGCGACATGTTTGGCGCTGTTTCAACGCAATCCGGCGGAGTTCTTGCGTCGTTTTGTGACCGTCGACGAAACATGGGCTCACTGGTACACACCAGAGACCAAGGAACAGTCGAAACAGTGTACTTTACCCGGCGAACGAGCTCCAAAGAAGGCGAAGACTGTTCAATCGGCCGAAAAGGTGATGGCCAGTGTTTTTTGGGGCTCACAAGGTGTGATCTACATTGATTACCTCGAGAAAGGTAAAACAATCACAGGGCTCTACTATTCCGACTTATTGGGCCGATTCGACGCCGAATTGAAAAAAAAACGGACCCATTTGGCAAAGAAAAAAGTGCTGTTCCACCACGACAACGCGCCAGCTCACAACTCCGCCGTCGTCAAGGCCAAATTGGTCGAATTGTGCTACGAATAGCTGCCCCGTCCACCGTATTCTCCAGATTTGGCTCCCTGTGACTTCTTCTTGTTCCCAAATCTGAAAAAGTCACTCGCCGGCTAAATATTTGGGACGAATGATGAGGTCATCGCCGCCACAGAGACCTATTTTGAAGACCTCGGGAAATCGTATTTTTTGGACGGGTTAAAAGTTGAAGCATCGCTGGGCCAAGTGTATTGAATTGAAAGGAGATTATGTCGAAAAATAAATCTCTACTTTTTTTAATTTTCGTTTTTCTTTTGTAGGCTAAATATTTGTTGAATTGCCCTCGTACATATCCCCTGTATCCAGCAACCTTCTGAAAATCACCTGTACACCAAGTCAGAGGACATGTTAAACTGTTTGACAAAATGCGGCTTCCATTTCAGAACTCGCTTTGATGACGTATATGTATGAACGGAAGTAAAGTAGATATAAATTGAAATAGTAGATTGTTATAAAAGGGATGTAAGAGAGCCATTACAGATCAAGATCCAATGCGGCGCCCGTGCAAGCGCAGCTCGTAGAGGGCGCTAATGGATCGAGTGCACCCGAGATATTTAGACGACCAAGCAAGTAAAGCGAAGGAAGGAGAATATAGTTCGAGGGTGTAATAGCTACTTACAACCGAGTTAAGCATTCTACTTTACATCATTCATTCGAGGTAAGTTATAGTAGAAACTCCACAATAACGATGGTTTGTAAGTTTTAGAGAGCTGACTGAAATACACAATCAATACACATTCTGACAAAGATTTTATTCCTTTTTCTGCATGCTATTTATTGAAATATTCATAGGATTTTAGGTATGTGGGTCTCTGGATTTGTTTGGTAAAAGATTTTGTACGACATCTTCTGCTTCGAGATGATAGAAATCAGGCGTGCAGGTCAGTTCTTCATCACATGAAGTATTTGACATGCTGAACTAACACTTTTAACTAGTAAAAACTTGTAATAACAAATTTTTTTACAGCCGCAAGTTAAGAAGCATCAAATGAAATGAAATGCCACCATTTCCTTTTTTTCAGTAAAAAGTTTTCTTATTTCTTAATGGCGGCATTTCATTGGCCTAATTAATACAAGTATGCTGGACTCTATCGATGTCAAAATGAAGCCCTTTGATTTTCGCCATTTTGGCGCTGATAGCAGCGTGATAGCATCGCAAGTGTCCATGGAACTAATAAGAGTCAAATGTCAAGTCATAGGTAAATGTCAATTTTAGTACCAGAGATGCTCGAGCGGGGCACTTCAAATGAGCACAAACAACTTTCATTTCGTATGGTATATTTAGTCCAGCATAATTGTATAATAGAGGTCAGTGCGCCCTTTCCATTGTTTTTCTTTTTAGTAAAAAGTTTTCTTATCATTTTATAAGAAAATAGATTGTAAGGAGTATTGCATAGCTTAAACTGTAAAGTTCACTTTACAATTCAAGCATAGTGCGGCATAAAGTGATTTGAAAATGGAACCATCTTATCTAAGTCTTGCCGCCAAATATCAATGTTGATATCATTGGTGTGTTCTGGCATGAAGATAAGATAGGCAGTTCCCCATTGCATTGGGGAATCTTGGTAAGCCTCGGCACCAGGTGAGATGTTGTCAAGGGTTTACCAATTGTTAATAAAAAAAATTAAATGTCTAAAGAAACAATGCATTTTGTTGCAAATGTTAACTTACACAGCCTCTTTGTACAGAAGTAAATCCTTCTTACTGAGCATGTATGATGTAAAATATTATTTGTGCAACTTACGATAAATCTCTTCTGATAGCAAAATGTTTTTTGCTCACATTCTTTATAATATCTCCTTTGATAATATCCTTCTTCATTACAAAGGAGCAGTCTACAGATCTTCCTAATGTGAAGTCAGGCTGTATCAAATCTAGAAAAACAAATACTAGTGTTAAAGAAAAAGCCAGGTTGGGGTGCACTTGATATACTATATTTTTTTACTAAAGGCAGCCCTCTAAGTGCATTAAGGATAAAAAAAGTTAATCCTTTGTCAACCTTAATTAATTATCATTGTATAACTATTTATATTTATCACAATTTAATGGGGTCCAGAGAAACCTATCATCTTGAACATAAGAATTTCTTACCTGCTTACTAGACAGCCAGTACCGTGTGCAAAATCCTTTGTTTGAAGATTTTAGCAAGGCCATAGCCAGGGATTGATTTTAGAGGGGTTAAACTCTCAACAGTGCCGAGTGCTAGAAATAAAGTTCTCAAGAGGCAAACTGACACCAGAAGACGTAAGTAGGTGGGCCTCCTACTATCTGGTATAAAGGTTGCAGGAAGCCTGGGACAACGGGATGTGTAGGATGCGAGCTGCGCAGGATCGGTCATTGTGGAAATCCTTGTCCAGCAGTGAATGTCTTTCGACTGATGTGATTGTGATTGGACTAGACCAGAAACGCTAGGTATATACTAAAAAAACAACCCCAGGAGTTTTTTTATTATCTGACGACATGATCTTGTAAATGTTCTATGTGAAGATGAATATTGCACATAATAAGGACCTTTCCACTTTCCTTCCCTACCCAATCCCCAATCTGGAATCCAGACAGAATAATACCTAAATAGTGCACGTACCTATACATTCTGCAAGAACGTTCTATAGTATAGTACAGTTTTATTATAGGTATTTATCGAAACTTACCGCAATATTCTTGATTTTGTGAAATATTACGCCAACAATTCTTGTCAGTGATTGAATGCTTTGTAGAGTAAAGCCTACCCCAAATTATTGCCGGAATAACAGACGGGGTATTCGTTTGACTCCAGTCAACTTGAGAGTTTTGCGTTTGCGTCTGGGTTGTAACTTCGCCTATCGTGTCTTCAGCCATTATTTATCATTCGCTTTAAAAGTTGATAAAATATTGATAAAGTATGTAGTAACAACAAATTTTAATAAAGGATTCAATATTTTTCCTGGGTACGGAGCCGGTGTAACGTAGTTTATTATATTCTCTTTGCCGGTGTATGTAGATTGCATTAGTTTGATAAATTATATTCATTTTGGTACGCTACGATTGGTTAGAATATATTAATGTCTCTAGGTACAAACCCTTTTGAGACAGTCTTCATTTCTTTTTCGATTTGAAGTACTAGTGCAAGTGCATTACAAATCTTCTCTTGCCAGTATTTGCAGCAGCCTCATTCTGAGTATATAATCAGTTATATCTTTTTCGCTCGTGTCTACGTGTATGTTCGATATAAAAATAGGCATCCTATCCTATCCTATCCTATCCTATTCTATTCTATTCGAATCTATTCTATTCTATTCTATTCCATTCCATTCCATTCCATTCCATTCGATTCGATTCTATTCTATTCCATTCCGTTCGATTCGATTCGGTCCGGTTCGGTTCGGTTCTGTTCTGTTCTGTTCTATTCTATTCTTAGAATCGCCTCAAAAAGCCCTTTCATATGCTATCAACAATTGTCATCATCATCATATCAGCTGAAGGACGTCCACTACTGGACATAGGCTTCCCTCGAGGATTTCCAAGACGACCGGTTCTACCCTGCGCTTCTGTTTTGTTCTGTGAAACAATAGGACCATAATAGTTATTTATGATACAAGGGTGGTAAAAAGGTCAATAATAAACGAGTGACATTTGTGAGCCCGAGCCGCAGGCGAGGTTTTACCATCGTCACGAGTTTGTTATTTTCTTTTACACCCATGTATCATACGCAGTTTTTCAATATAGTTGTGAGAAAACCGGTAATATAAAAACAACCGTGACAGAAAAACAAAATACATGTTAACAGTACCGCCAAGACGAGCCAAGCGAAGCGCAAGGGCACTACCTACCTTTTCTCGAAACGCTTCGTCGTTTTTTTGAACTCATAACTTTGCTTTGGATGATGCTAAATAGTTAAAATTTTTCAACATAGAATGCCATCAGTACAATCATTAAACATACAGAGTTTGAATGTCGTAGCTATTATACTTTAGATTTTATTAATGTCTCAAAACCCTCGATTTCGTCACTGACACACTGATTCACTGATCATCAAAATTGTTAGGGTACTTTCTGAAGTCCTAGAAAGCTGAAATCTGGTATGTACGCTAATATTACTGCAAAGACAACAAAAAAAAATCTAACCTAACCTATCCCCTGGGAATAGGAGGTGGAAGCACAAATTAGATAATAGTACCTACTACAGTGGAAGTTTGTATAAGACTTGCACTATAATTTGTGCTACTTGTGTGAAAATTAATTAAAATACTTCTTATAACAAATAAAAAAGACTTACATCATAATTTTTCGAAAATCATCCCCTAACTCTTAAAAATGGGAGTGAAATCTTAAGCACGGTCCGGCGTCACTAGATGGCGCTGACTGTATTTTGAAACGCTGTAACGACTTGTATATCGGGAAGCCTTATATAGCAAAGTAGTTCCTCAGCCGTTAACAGTCGTTTACGACATTCTTCTTCTGCGCTAGTAAAACTTTGGTAAAGGATATTCCAATATCTTATTAGAATAGAAGAGAATAAATGTTTATTCAGTGATAAGTACACACAAGTGAAATATTTCGTAGCTTTTAAAATACAATAGTTTGTACCTATCACTGAAAAGGTAGCAGCTCAGCATATGCTGTCATCACAAAGATCACAGCGCTGATTTTCAGCTACTACCCCTTCAGGGAAGGGGGGTGGACCTAAACGATATTATTGTAGCATACACGGTTCGGCGTCACTAGATGGCGCTGACTGTATTTTGAAACGTGGTAACGACTTGTATATCTGGCAGCCTTATCTAGCGAAGTGGTTCCTCGATAGGTTACAGTCGTTTACGACATTCTTCTTCTGCGCTAGTAAAACTTTGGTAAAGAATATTCGAATATCTCATATTGTTGAAGCATCGTAAACTATTTTGAACTCTTATAACTTTGCTTTGGATGATGCTAAATAGTTAATTTTTTTCAAGATAGAATGCCATAATTTGAGTTAAGTAGGTTACTGGTACAATTTTTTTTTAAGTATTTCTTTGTTATTTTCTTAGAATTTAATATTGGAAGTTTGAATAGAATTAGGTATATGATTAGTTTTGTTTATAGTAAGGTCAAGTACAAGGTACAAGCGTCGGTGGCTCAACCGGTAACGACTCGGTCCACTTAACCAGAGGTGCCGGGTTCAAATCCGGACGGCCAATGTACCAATGAGTTTTTCGAAACTTACGTACCTACATATACTCACCGATTGCTTGAACGGTGAATGAGACATCGTGAAGAATCCTGCACACACCTGCGAAGAAACTCGAAGGTTGTGTGTGAAGTCGACCAACCCGCACTGGGCCCGCGTGTCGACTAAGGCCCGATCGCCCTAATTCAGGGTAGGCTCGAGCCCCTCGGTGGGGACGTATATGAGCTGAAATGATGATGAAATGATGATAGTAAGGTCGTAAGGTGTAGGTTTAATTGCTTTAGATTGAGTATTATCGTTCTGATTTTAACATGGTTTCTGAAATTGTTGTACCGGAAGTAGAGGTGGGACACCGCCGTCATCATGTGGTACACATGCCGGGAGATGATTCCTGCCTATTCCATTCCTGACCTATCACTTATTTTAAACAGTAAATTATCAAATAAAAAAGGCAAAGATAGAGAGTGGGCTGTAAAAAAAGGTGTGGCTGACGTGCAAGAAATACACCCAAAAAAAGGAAGAAAAAACAAACAAAAAATCCATTAACCAACTTACAAAAATAAATGAAATCCCACCAAAAACATTTTCATGTAAAAATGTTGCCAAGACAGTTCTACGTAGCTTACCCTGTGAAAAAAATATCAGATCTCTTATAGAGCTAAGCTCTAAAGACTGCACGCTCTAAACCTACAAGCTCTACACTACACCTTACTCAAAATATATGAAAAAGTGGTCAGATCTCATGTAGAGCCAAGATTTTTGATCTATGCGCCCAAACTTTACCAGGCCTACCTTTACAAATTCTACATTTTAGTCAAAACGTGTGGCTTGGCCGTTTGGCTACCGTCACGAAGATTTCATAGGCATTCGTTCATTGGGTGTGAAACTACCTTCACCTACCTTTGCCTCTCGAGGAAACACTGGTCAAATTGCTGAAACCAGAAGATCCTTTAAATATAAACCAAGAACTTTACATAATGATACGGGGACGATCAACAAAATCTAAGATTATTTGAGAAGATAATATAGTCGATATCAATAAAGTAACTAACCCAATAAACGAATGCCTATGAAATCTTCGTGACGGTAGAAAAACGGCCAAGCCACATGTTTTGACTAAAATGTAGAATTTGTGAAGGTAGGCCTGGTAAAGTTAGGGCGCATAGATCAAAAATCTTGGCTCTACATGAGATCTGACCACTTTTTCATATATTTTGAGTAAGGTGTAGTGTAGAGTTTGTAGGTTTAGAGCGTGCAGTCTTTAGAGTTTGACTTTATACGAGATCTGATACATTTTTCACAGGGTAAGCTACGTAGAACTGTCTTGGCAACATTTTTACATGAAAATGTTTTTGGTGGGATCAAAGTTTCGGCAACCAAAGTTCATTTTACGCAACTTGTGGCTCATTTTAAACGTCCGGGGAGTAAACTCACTTTGTTTTTTCTTATACATACAGATAAGTATATGTTTTATTACAAATATATTAACTATTATAATTTTATTCGTTTCCACAACTAAAACAACTCAAACCAGTTTTACGAAAATTGCGCCATATTTATTTTAATGCTCCTTGGAAAAGATGGACCTATTCCTTTGTGTAGCCTATGCGCTTCATTCATATTATATATTCTCCTTTCTTCACAAAGATATAACCCAAAGAGAATCTAATCATCTAGCGTTATGTACTAACCTCACGGAGGAACAACCAATTTAAAAAAAATCTTGTATCACAAGTGTTTAAGAAGATTCTGTAAATTTGGTTATTTTATTTTTTATTTGCTAGAAATTTCTTGTTCCTCCGAGCTAAAAATTAAAAAAAAAAAGTGGTAAAGTAAAAGCACGTGTGCGGTAAAATCAATTTTGCGCACACTTGACTGACATATATAGTACCACTTTTCAAGCAACTGTATTGAAAAAAAAAATAGTAGCGCAAGTAAGATGTCCGCGTAATACGGTAAGAATAAAATATTAGGATAGCAATTTTTTTTTGCAAGCACAAAGTAATTATGTATAGTGTATAGTTACATTACATTGTTTATAGTAACCAAGCCACTATTCAAATCACTATTATTTAATAACAATACTATTTTTTTGAAAACGTAATATATCCACAAACTATGTAGAGTTTCGTGATTTGCTCATGTGTATAAAGTTTTATTAGAATCGGCTCATCTATTTTCAAGAAGTAGTAATTTTAGGTCTGTATAGGAAACGATTTTGTTAATACGCTGTTGTTGTACGAGGGCGGTTTGATAAGTCCATGGCTTTGGACAACAAGAAACAAGAAACACTATTTTTACATAGGTATATATTTTTTAATTTTTATACCTAATCTCCTTTCAACTCTACGTACTTAATCCAGCGATGTACCAACCTCTAACACCCATCAAAAAAATATTTTTTGTCAAACCCTGAATAATAGGTCCAGTTTCGGCTACCACCTCTTCGTTTGACGATAATCTTTGCGCGCCAAGCCATTTCTTCATGTTTGGGAAGAGGAAAAAGTCACAGGGGGCTAAATCTGGCGAATACGGAGGGTGTGGCAACAATTCGTATCTTTATTCGTCAATTTTTGATGTCGTGATTGCAGACGAGTGGGCCGGTGCATTAGCCTTATTAAATAGATTTTTTTTCTTTGCTAGATGCGGTCGTTTCTTGATAAACTTTTTATTGAATCTATCTAACAATGCAGCATAGTAAGCTTCGGTTATAGTCTTGCCTTTATCCAAAAAAATCGATTTAAATAACCCCTTGGTTGTCCCAAAAGACTGTAGCCATCACTTTACCAGCCGAGCCAAGGACGTTTAGCCGACCAAACAGTTTTTGCCTTCTTTGAGACACGTTCCCCGGTAGAAGTCCATTGCTTCGACTGTTGCTTAGTCTCTGGTGTATAATGATGGACCCACGTTTCGTCAACTGTTAAGTACCGACGCATAAACTCACTCGGATTGCGATTATACATGGCTAGGCATTCCTCAGAAGCTGTTACACGATTTCGTTTTTGGTCGACTGTTATTAAACGCGGCACCGATCTTGCAGAAAGCTTTTTCATGCCCAGAATATCATGCAAAATATAAAAAAAATCGGTCAGTCGAGATGTGAACAGCATCACTTATTTCGCGTATCTTCACTCGACGGTCTGCCAAAACAATATCATGTATTTTATTAACCATGCCCTCCGTAGTGACCTCAATCGGCCTTCCTGGGCGCTCCGCGTCATCAGTGGTAGTACGAGTACGTCCACAAAGAAATTCAGTGAACCACTTTTGTACCATCCCATGAGAAGGCGCAGAATCACCATAATACTTTTTCAATTTGTCTTCGGTCTGCTTAATAGTTTTACCACGTAAAAAATAGTGTTCTATTAGCACTCGAAACTCGTTTTTCTCTATTTTCAAGAATACTTAGAAGTCGCTTAACTTTTTTGTTTCTATAAAGCTTGTTTTCGCGCCAAATTTGAAAAAATAACGGCATGCGCTTCGTAGTTAGTTTCCAAATAAGTGACAAAAAAAAATTAAAAAAGTTTTTATTCAATCTTAAAGTCATTGAGTTGCCGAACTGCCCTCGTATGTGGATATACGTACAAAAGGTCGGTGGTTAACTGCCCTGCACGTGTATCTTTTAAAATCTGCGGCAGAATTCGTAGGAATAATACGAAATAAAAAGGTCAACAACGAAAAACACAAGGAACGTTAATGATCTATCATGAGAGGATCCTGCGTACAGTCTGCGACTCCCACAGAGAAAATTGATTCGTATTTCAATTTAGGCACTCGATATGTTTTCTTGAATTACAAGCCAAAGGGGCTAGGGCCGATAAACAAAGCAATTTTGCGGGTATAGAAAATAAACTTAATTAAAAAAAACAAAATGATTTTTTTATGATGAAGGTACATTATATTGAGCACTCTTATAAACCTTATTCTTACGTCAAAAGATAAGTTAGGTATTTTTCAATCTCTATAAATGTCATTTGCGGGGATTTCAAAATGTTTTCTTTTATATATTTTTCAATAAGGTGAATTAGGGGTATTCCGAATTTGGTTATATTCCGAACAATCGAAAAATCTACCAAACGAAATAATATTTTTATGTTGGCAACATTCACCTACGCGCCATGTTGATTTGGCCATCGGTCTCCAGTTGACGCTCGTCGCTAGCGGCTTTCGGACGAGTTCAGTGACAGGTTTTGTGCCGACGGACGATTTCGCGCCATTTTTAGTAAATCGGAATAACCCCAACTTGGATTGCGTCTAAACTAGGCAAGTAAATGAATTAATTGTTTGTTTTATGGTAAATTGTCGTTTTTTAAGGACAATTCAATGTGCCAGGACGTTCTATCTCTCAATTTTAGTTTTATTCGGAATAAACCCGACGGGGATATTCCGACATGTTTTGTGTTCGGAATAAACCCATTTTGTTTTCTCATAGTAATTTGCAGAGGTTCTCAATCTTTCAAAATAGTAGTGAAAGGGTACAGAGACAAAGCTTCATACAACCGCGCCGTCGTAGGTACACTACTACAAGCATACGGCGCATGTGTACGTGATCACTAGCCGAAGCCTGATTGATTGCGTCTAAAATGAATATAAGGTGTAGGTAAAGGACAGTGTACCAAAATACAAGGTGCAAGGGACTGCGTTTTCAGTCCACGAAACTGATCAACTTTCCCCAAGAATGTTGTTTAGTTACATAGACTAATTACGCCTGCATATATTTCGGTACACCATTCTTTACACTCTATATAATTAGTAGGAACCTAACTTACTATCTTGATCTATCTTGCTTGATAGAGAAACAAAAATAAAGTTTGGTATAAATTTCATGTCTTCAATTTAAAAATTTACAACACTCATCAAGTATAGCCAAAATGTTGAGGAACTCTGTCACTGAATGGGGTAATTCCGAATTTTAAACCTATAAAAGTTGGGTTGAGCTATATACTTGACATATACGTAAATATTTTTGTCACCGGGGGTTTCCCGAACGAAAAAGAAATATGCACTTTAAATACTAGGTCTTAAAACACACTTTTGAATGAGTTCGGAATAAACCCGACATGGTTCGGAATATCTCCAAGTGAAAAAAGTGCGTTTTTTAAATATGCATAATAAATTAACTAAAATACATATCATGACTCTATAAGTGTACGCTAATAGATAATTTTCTTGACTAGACAGAAGTAAAATCATTTTAAAAAAAACAATTACAGATCTTTTACAAATAAATGAAAACTAGCACTACCTATCAACTCAACAAAAATCGTATCGAAATAGCCCTAATGCACCTTACTCAATTATTAATTGCATCCATGAGTTTTTACAGGTGTTAGAGTGAATAAAAGTGCTTCATGGACCCAGTACTTTCTACTCCCATTTGGTAATTTGCTTAATATATAACCTCAAATCATATCACAAAAGTATTCATTCCTACAAGTCGGTTTACAATGATCATTTCAAAACGAGACAACTGTACTACAATGAAACTTTAAATATTTTTATGGCTTTGGCTTCAAAAATGCACAGATTCCCTGCATAGCACGAACTACTAGGACATTGAAAATGAAATTCAGGCCTAAGGAAATAAATGAAATGAACACACAAATTTATTTTTTCACAATTTCAATTTGTAGAACTTGCAAACTTTTTTAGACAAACAATAAGTAATTTATGTATCACACTATCCACCAACAATTCGTTTTTTTTACATAACTCCCCACATACCCTGTACTCATTTATTAAAAATTTAAATATTTTACAAAATCCAAAAAAAAAAAAATCGAAAAAAGTTCAAAATATTCCAAAAATCCTCTATTCACCACATACAACAATATAAACTTTCATACACACGCAACTTCCATACCATAGTACTGTATAACCATGATGCGCTACAACTCATTCGCCGAGGTACTTTTTTGAGGGCGCACCTACAGCCCGTAATTTTTTTCTGATTTTCAAAATTTTGATCTTATTCGACAGCTAACTAAATACACTAGGACCATTTTTCATTTTTTAAAATTTCGACTTAGTTCTCGAGACATCCGGGCCCAAAGTCAAAAATTCAAAAATTTTGGACCATAATTTTTTTGTATTCCAAAATTTTTTTTAAATTCCTTCACCATCTGATAGATCTCGTCAATCAGCGTCCTTTGTCACCCTATTTATCTATGAACTACCAATAGCTTCCATACAATCGCCGTGTCGCACTAAACTCCCAAGTGGGCCCTAGTACCCAGCGATCTAAAAGTCATTTTCAATGACAAAATCTAAATATATATAACTCAAAGGTGACTGACTGACTGACATAGTGATCTATCAACGTACAGCCCAAACTACTGGACGGATCGGACTGAAATTTGGCATGCAGGTAGATGTTATGACATATGCATCCGCTAAGAAAGGATTTTGGGAAATTCCCACGGGAACCGCAAAAATCGGGATCTGCGCGGGCGAAGCTGCGGGGATCCACTAGTTAAATATATGATTGTGACAAAATTTCAATGCAGTTTACTTATTTCATGGTCGTAGAAAATGTATTGTATGCCACTGCCAATAACCCATTGTAACACTCGTATTATCTATTGTGCCACTCAGCTTCGCTTCGTGGCACCTACTAGCACTCCTGTTACTATGGCTCTCATTACTTGGCAGTGGCATAAATAACTACTATTCTAAATGTTATTGACATTCAAATAGTTTGACGTCTTGTTAGCCTATCGAGTTTATACATTTTGGCGTGAATTCAATGAACGTCTTACGTTAGAAGTTTGGTTAGTGGTAGTAGCCCGACTTCTACCCCCCATGTTAATTACATATTTTTAAAATTTACATTCTGGTAATATTTACGTTTAGTGTGGATAATTCGTGGCCATATCGTAAAATTTATTACTTCATGATGTGGCCAACCGAGGGCCGACCATTCATGCTATATCCAGCTAAAACTGACCTCATAGATTAAACGTCCACGCTTGATGATATGCAAATCCACGTTTGGCCATATCATGAAACTTATTACTTCATGATGTGGCCAACCGAGGGCCGACCATTTCATGATATATCCAGCTAAAACTGACCACATCGATTAAACGTCCACGCTTGATAATATGCCAATCCACGTTTGGCCATATCATGAAATTTATTACTTCATGATGTGGCCAACCGAGGGCCGACCATTCATGCTATATCCAGCTAAAACTGACCACATCGATTAAACGTCCACGCTTGATAATATGCCAATCCACGTTTGGCCATATCATGAAGTTTATTACTTCATGATGTGGCCAACCGAGGGCCGACCATTAATGCTATATCCAGCTAAAACTGACCACATCGATTAAACGTCCAAGCTTGATAATATGCCAATCCACGTTTGGCCATATCATGAAATTTATTACTTCATGATGTGGTCAACCGAGGGCCGACCATTCATGCTATATCCAGCTAAAATTGACCACATCGATTAAACATCCACGCTTGATGATATGCCAATCCACGTTTGGCCATATCATGAAATTTATTACTTCATGATGTGGCCAACCGAGGGCCGACCATTAATGCTATATCCAGCTAAAACTGACCACATCGATTAAACGTCCACGTTTGATAATATGCCAATCCACGTTTGACCAGATCATGAAATTTATTACTTCATGATGTGACCAACCGAGGGCCGACCATTAATGCTATATCCAGCTAAAACTGACCACATCGATTAAACGTCCACGCTTGATAATATGCCAATCCACGTTTGGCCATATCATGAAGTTTATTACTTCATGATGTGGCCAACCGAGGGCCGACCATTCATGCTATATCCAGCTAAAACTGACCACATCGATTAAACGTCCACGCTTGATGATATGCCAATCCACGTTTGGCCATATCATGAAATTTATTACATCACTAGCTTTTGCCCGCGGCTTCGACCGCGTGGACATCGTTTTTGTGACTGACTTAGAGGGTGCGCGGTGCGCGAGCCGCAAGCGGCTCGCGAGCGTGGACATGGATATTCTCCAGATCCCTCGGGAACTATTTCAGGATATGCTTATTAGTAAATCGTGTCATTTCCCACCCCCTCAACCAACTCGGTGCAAAAAAACACTGAATCCATTGTTCCGTTGCGATGTTAATTAACCAAAAAAGAGTATATTTTCAGTTCCTTCGGGAATAGCATCGGGCTATGCTATTTTCATGGGATAAAAAGTAGCCTATGTCCTTCCTTGTGACACAGGCTACCTGCATGCTGAATTTCATTAAGAGTGATCAAGGCATTGAAGCGTGAAAAGGTAACAAACAAACAAACTAACAAACAAACACATTTTCACATTTATAATATTAGTAAGGATAAGGATGATGTGGCCAACCGAGGGCCAACCATTCATGCTATATCCAGCTAAAACTGACCACATCGATTAAACGTCCACGCTTGATAATATGCCAATCCATGTTTGGCCATATCATGAAATTTAATACTTCACGATGTGGCCAACCGAGGGCTGACCTTTTCATGCTATATCCAGCTAAAACTGACCACATCGATTAAAAGTCCACGCCTGATGACATGCCAATCCACGTTTGGCCATATCATGAAATGGTCGGGCGAATATTGGCCAGATCAAGAAATGCCTAGGCAGATCTGAGTAGAACGAGCAATGCGAGCTGGGTGGCAGAATGTTTAAAAGTCTCTAAGTTCGTTTAGCATGATATTCCCGGCCATTTCATGAAATGGCCAATTCTTTGGTCAACCATTTCATGAAATGACGGATTCTCACCACATGAGCTGTTCATATCGCAGACTGGTGAGGGCCCTGGCAGAATATCAGCGTTATGGGCATTCACCTATAACATATGCTGAGCCAGGACCTTTTCACTGGCCTGCCACTTACTGCAATTTTATTGTATTTATTAGTAAGTAGCTATAAGTTAGTCTTAGTGGTGTAACCTTCATTTTTTATTTTTTTTTATTACTTGTACGGTGAATAAACGGTTTATCTATCTATCTAAACGCTGATTATTCATTGATCTGGCCAGACCATTTCATGATCTGCTGAACATTTCGTGAAGTGATCAATTCTACCATCTTGCTACGACAGATTTTTTTTTTATTTACAATTGGTAAACCCTTGACAACATCTCACCTGGTGGTAAGTGACGATGTTGCCGAAGATGGAAGCGGGCTTACCAAGATTCCAGATACACAAATACACAAATCACACAAATAATTTTTTTTATACTTCTCAACTAACTCTACGGTTTTACTCTACTAATTCTACGGTTGTGCCTGTAAAATGTCTTACAAAGATATGAAAATCCATTTAAACCTAAGTAATATAATCTGGCAATAATTAACCTAACAATGACTTACCCAAATTACCTATAATTAGGGTTAACCAAAGCAAAGCCACAAGATGACCCGCTAATGGCTAAATCCAGTTTATGGAAAAAGACCTTCCCTGTCACGGAAAGCTTTATCCCACAACGAGAAGCCCTCCCCCCGGGCAGCGACTTGCCATGGTCTATTTGGAAATCTCTGAATAGACTGCGGACTCAGGTTGACCGATGTAGGGAGAATATGTGTCGCTGGGGTTTCTGTGACGGAGAAGAATGCACACGTGGAGTCACCCCACAAACTATGACGCACTTATTGGCTTGCCCCGAGTGCCCGGACACCTGCACAATGGTAGACCTCTGGGGGGCCACTGATAATGGCATACGCGTGGCTACCTATTGGGCCAATAAGATATAAAATAACAAGTGTCAATATTCAAACCATCGATTTGAAAAGAAGAAAATTACCTAAAATCTTTTTTTTAATAGTGTATTCAATATTGTAGGTGCTCGTAAATATAGGTACCCTATATAGTTTCTACTCAACTTACTGAATGTGTGTGTGTGTGTGTGTGTGTGTTGCCAGTGATGACATACGGAACTGAGACATGGTTGCTTACTATGGGCCTCATAAGAAGGCTCAAGGTCACCCAAAGAGCAATGGAGCGAGCTATGCTTGGAATTTCCCTACGAGATCGAATCAGAAATGAGATCTACAGGAGAACCAAAGTACCCGACATAGCTCACAGAATCTCTAAACTGAAGGCAGTGGACAGGGCACATAGCTCGTAGAACAGATGGCCGGTAGGGCAGTAAAGTTCTCGAGTGGCGACCGCGCACCGGAAAACGTACCGTAGGCAGACCTCCCACGTGGTGGACCGATGAAATGGTGAAGATCGCGGGAAGCCACTAAAGCTTTTAAATAATTATCCAAAATCGCAATTCGAATTATCAAAATTATTCAAATTCCAACTTTGCGATCTCAAATTATGCAAAATGATTTCTTGATTGTCAATATTGGTTAAGACTAGCAATTTTAACAATTTAAGGAGTAGTCACCTCCCACCCCCCAAAATGACCCCCTAAGGGGCGAACCAAAAATCACTACGGGCCAAATCATTCTAAAGGGTCATAACTACCTATCACTGTGCCAAAGGGAAGCAGTTTTCTATTGAAATATCGGACGAATAGTTATTAGTGTTAATAGGTGTTAGTGTTATTCTAATGTTCAAACCACAGAACAGAAGAGCGTCAGCGAATTTTTTTCTTATCTGTGGTTAAAACTAAAGAAACTTTTGATTTACGACTTTGATGAAAGCTCAATTTTTTTTGGACTTTTCATACGAGTACAAATCGATTATTTGTGCAGCCAACTTTGTATTAAAGACCATCGAGTCCAGTGGTCGGCTTCGGCCTGCTGGTAAAGTATATATATTAGTACTAAGATTGATACAGATTGCTTACAGTTTGGTTGTCAAACGTATACGATTTCGCCGCCATTTTGTTTGCTCCTTCATTCGTTTTTTGAAATGTCATTTCTGGCCCGTTGTATGAAGTGTCCAGGGTATGCTGCTGGGCCGAGGGTTGTGTATCCAATCCAACCCAGGGCAAACGTTCGTGTGATGTACAGGTTTGTTTGCTTTGTGTCTGGTTGTTTAATATATTTAAGTATGTATGTAAAACGTATATAAAAGTAGTAGCTTTTGCCCGCGGCTTTGCCAGCGTGAACACAGTTTCTATGACTGTCATCGTGGGTGCGTGGTGCGCGAGCTGCGCACTTCGCGAGGATGAAAATTAGTTTTCTCCAGATCTCTCTAGAGACTTAATGTCACGTTCTGTGTTTCCTTATGGCCAAACTATTTTGCCAAACTGATTTGGCTACGAGAAATTGTATTGCTTTGCGGCGAAACTCGTTTAAAAATACTTATCATAAGTATCCTCTATGGTGACGAGTGTTTTGAAGGTAGTCTTATCACTTTCCATCGCCCAACGATTTGTGTTAAAAATGTAACGTCAATCCTTCGATTAAAAAAGTATCAAAAAAGAAAGAGAGAGAGAAAGATAAAGAGAGAGAGAGAGAGAGAGAAAGAGAGAGAGAGAGAGAATTATCAAACAGCTATCCCACGGGAACCACTTAAGAAATCGGAATGAAAAATGGCCTATGTCATTTTCCGAGCCACAAGCCACGTGTCAAGATTGGTTGAGGAATTGAAGCGGAAGAGGTAACAAAAAAACACATTTTCATTATCATCATCATATCACCCGAAAATGTCCACTGCTGGACAAAGGCCTCCCCCAAAGATTTTTTACATTTATAATATTAGTAAAGATGTATATCAGTCTCTGGTTCCTATAAATCCTTGTTTGGGTTCAAATGACCTTACGTGATTTGTCAAAAAAAACCCAATATTGTCTGTAAAGTCGGTTTACGGACGATAATTTTACGTGATAACGTGACACAACAAGCCGAAAGCTTGTGTGCTTTAGACCACACGACTGAAGTAAAACTTCTTCAGCTCCATCTTAAAGGAGCTGTAAAATACCACCCATAGTCGGGTGAGTTAACTCCTTGGCACTTATGTGCTCCTGGCACTTTTTACAACTACAACATATCTCGCAGTTGGAACACCTCTTGTAAGCTCTTGGATGCCTAGTATTTTAATCCATTGACACACTGAAGTTAGGTATAAGAAACGCCTCTTTTTAGTATGACGGTTTTCCTCACAGAGGGACACTTCTTGTAAGCTCCTGAAAGCCGAGTACTTTTAATCCATTGACACACTTGTTTGACGGTGCGTCCGTCCGTTCAATTGTAAGTCCAAGTCCAAGTACAAGTACGGCTCAGGCGTGACGTGATAATGACGTCACACTGGCGTAACACGGCGATGATGTCACACTGGCGTAACGCGACAATGGCCGTAACGCTAATATGACGTCACACTTTTTCGTCAATGCAGCCCGTGTCATAAATTTATCAGACGTTATCACCTCAAAATCCACAACAAAATATGGTCAGTTTCCTCAGAAGATTGACAACATAAGAGGTTTTGGGTTAATACAAACAACTTGTAAACCTAACAAAGAAGCGGCACAAACTTTTCTTTGTGAGGACCACAGATAAGCGAATTAGCTGGCGTTCAGTGAGGGCCGGGAACGCCAAAGATGATACGAACTTTATTAGTACGCGATACCTGTCAGAGAGAGATATTAGCAGTTGACAATATCTTTTGTCAGTGAATTATAGTGCACTATACATACGCTCGTGTCTCTCTTAGCGTTCGAGAATTTAATGGCACTTGATGCGAATGCGACGTTTAAGCGTTAACCACTCTTGTGCCTTAAACATTTCTAATTGAATATAAATAAGGATAGTATCGCCATTTAATTGGTAATACGGTACTTATGGTTAAAAGCGCAAGATGGCTGCAAAGGCGGACACAAGCGAATGATATAATTCAGATTCTTAACTATTTTATCTGATTAGATAACAATGGAGCGTCGGTGGCGCAATGGCAAGGGCCGGTACCTCCTGTCCAAGAGGTCGTAGTTCAAATCCTGCCACGTACCAATGTGTCTTGAATTTCGATTTCATATGTACGTTTATCCGATGCCCTTACGTTTAAGGAAAACATTGTGAGGATACCTGCACACGCCTGGGAAAAAATTCTAAGGTTGTGTGTGAAGTCGACCAACCCGCACTGGGCCCGCGTGGTCGACTAAGGCCCGATTGCCCTAATTCAGGGTAGGCTCGAGGCCCTCTGTGGAGACGTATATGAGCTGAGATAACAATAAAAATTGGATTATACTATTTTTGATATTTTTCATAACTATAGCTGGTGCCCGCGACATCGTCTTCGTGGAGGTTGGATTCCCTATTACCTAAAACTTTATTTCTTATCTAACCGTGGAAATCTGTAAAGGCTTTAACATTTAGTCATACACTAGTTTAAATGTGTTAAAGAATAGCTCATTGATTTCCCAAACTGTAAAAATAAAATAAAATAAATAAATATATATATTTGCTATATCATCATATCAGGGCATCTCGGGAAGTTGGTGTATGTTGGGCGTGTTAAAACTCTTGAAAAATAAAACCTTACAAACTTATTTAATCTGAACGGAGCGACGCCCAATTTTAATATACACATCTACTCCTTGACATACCTCTTTTGACACGCTGACTAAAGAAAAATAAAAGGGTTCTTTTAATAAACACCTCGAGTGTTTGGATCAAAATCATAATATTAACCCATAATAAATATTGGAAACGCCGAATCCAACAGTGAAGGTTTTACCTTAAAATATTAATCCATTCCAGAGAAACGGTTTTCTTGTTTTTCTGTAGGAACATTTCCATTATCTGGTATCCAAACAATGGGAAATATGACTTATAAGATATCATCATGCCAAATATCGCTAAAATCAGTTAAGTGATTCGGTAATTCCCCCGGAAACTTCAAGTTTTTTTAGGATAAAAAGTATTTTATTTCAATACCCAGGGAAAATGTGTGCTAAGTTTCAATCTAATTTTTACAGCACACAACCATTAAGAATAGGTTTCACAACACATAAGAAAGAAAAATAGAAAGATAGTATGGCCGTTATAGTTTGTATGGAAATAATAGAAAAATAGTTAGAAAATCAATCAAAAGCAATAAACTAATAAAGCGGATATGCTCAACAAAAGACTGCCGTCAAATTAAAAAGCATCGTTCAAATTATATTCATTCGCTATAGAATGCAGTCTTACTTGCCAGAGTAGGGTGACCATGAATGGTTCAGGATTAAAATCAAAGTTGGTAAAATTGGTCACAACAGGAGTACATACAAACAGAAAGACAGATTTCCAAAAAGACGTCCACCAAGGATAATATTTTAAAAAAATACAAGAAGGTCCGCACCAACTTAACCAATTTAAATGAAGAATAGCTCAAATGGAACAGCTTATTCTAGCGAGTGTTTTTAGATCAAAAAGAACCGTGTAATTCAATTAGAACCGGAGAAGAAAGCTATGAATATTACGTTTGAGTATAACTTAAGAAGGTCGAAAGATAGGTGATTATTAATGCTTGATGACAAATCTGTGCATCAATACTTTCTAATTAAAAAAAAACAACAAATCGGTTGGATAAAACGGCCGGATGGACTCGCATTAGATTTCTATAAATTCTTTTAATATATAAATGTCATGCACAGAACGAATTATAATATATACAGATTTTTAAGTAGAAAACTGAGAGTTCTAAAACTCTATTTCTGAATTTTGTCATCGTCTACGGTGGGCTTAAACCTGTAAACACACTCAGCGGGGACACTTCGTAGCCTCGTAGCACAGCTTGCCTACGAGTTGTTTCGTAGCACGTAGCGCGCTGTGCTTGATGGTATCGAGCAGCTCACAGATATAAAGTATACGTTTGTCAAGTTTTTTGATACCTTGATTTGAGTGGTACTTGGGTATACATACTGAATACTGATGTTCATACACAATGAGTTTCAAAGGCGGATAAGAACAAAGCAAGGTTAAATTGGAGTGCAAATTCTCTTATACCACTTCTTAAAAATATCCTTATTTATCTACCCTCTTTTTACATTATTTTTTATTCATAATTAGTAAACCCTTAACAACATCTCACCTGGTGGTAAGTGACGATGTTGCCGAAGATGGAAGCGGGCTTTCCAAGATTCCCCAACGCAATGGGGAACTGGCTTTAAGCAGATATAAGGAGTTATTATTGTTTTTTGTTTTCTTTATGTGTATCAATTTTATTGTAGCTTTTAATAAATCTTTTATCTAGATAGATATCTATTTAAATAAACGACATAATTTTTTGCACTTTCCATACACAATGATCAGCTACGTCGAGAAATTTATCATTTACGCCTATGTGCCAAACGACGTCTTTCAAGAAAGTTGTGAAAAAAACCGGCCAAGTGCCACTCGGGGTCACACAAACAGGGTTCCGCACCAAAACTGTAACTACCAAGAGAACAAGACCTCTCAGTGTATACTTTGCTCAAGGTAAACAGGGGTCTACTTATTTTGGACTCTGGAAATTTTAACTTTTTCTGTGGGAACGGAAGGTTTTTAGATTTTCTCATAGGTTTTTTATAATCTATGCAATTAACCTCATGTATTGTGATTTTTTCAAGATTTTTAGGCTAAGTAGTTTCAGAGATAAATAGTGCAATGGTTAATTTTTGCCTATTTTCTTAAATAACTTTAAATTTATTTATCTCAAAATTTAAAAAATATATATATTTGAGATTTTCACAACAAGCCCTTTCATTTGATGTCACACGATAAAGGATTCTAAACTTTTTTTTAAGTGAAAGTTTCTTTAGGCGCGTTGGGCATTTTTGAGATGGGAAAAAAAACTATTGAACTCGCGACAATTTATCCATGTAAAGTAAGCAACAACGTACCAGAAACGCTCGCAGGGTCAAAATTTTGTTAACCTAGTCGTTCTCCAGTAACACTCGGAGGGTCAAAACTTATAAAACTGTAAAAAAATTTCTTATCTCTCAGCACTCCCGGAGTGGTTAGGTTTTATAATCTAGTACAGATACTAGGGTCTGCACACTCAGATTTTCCTAAATAATTTAAGAGACTTATATGATAAGACTTCTTAAAGTGAATTAAGTGAATAAACAATTTAATAAACATTATTTATTAAACAATTTAAGTTAACCCAAAAAAATGATTAAAATTCATTCATTTACGTAATACGTCCGTCTTTTTATCTTATTCGGAAACTTTTTAATTTCACTTCCCATATTTGTTCTAAACTAACTAACTAACATGGCAAGTTCATATAAAGTGAGTAAAAACCGGCAAAGTGCGAGTCAGAACCGCACACAAAGGGTTCCGTACCATCATACTAGATGGCGCTAGTAGTAAGGATTCCGTACCATCATACTAGATGACGCTAGTACAAAGGGTTCCGTACCATCATACTAGATGGCGCTAGTAGTAAGGATTCCGTACCATCATACTAGATGACGCTAGTACAAAGGGTTCCGTACCATCATACTAGATGGCGCTAGTAGAAAGGATTCCGTACCATCATACTAGATGACGCTAGTACAAAGGGTTCCGTAACATCATACTAGATGGCGCTAGTACATAGGGTTCCGTACCATCATACTAGATGGCGCTAGTACAAAGGGGTACGTACCATCATACTAGATGGTGCTAGTAAAAAGGGTTCCGTACCATCGTACTAGATGGCGCTAATACAAAAGTTCCGTACCATCATACTAGATGGCGCTTGTACAAAGGATTCCGTTCCATCATAATAAAAACTCTTAAAAAATTACCCAAAAAATGTATTCAAACACCAAATGTAGTAAATGAGCACCAAATCTTAGCTATTTCTGCCTAAATAAACCTCACAACGAAAAAAGAGTTGGCAAACATATTATCTCGCTGAAAAACTGTAAATGAGGGAGCGATGCGAGCGATATTAGGTTCGGTTGATTACACAGTCAAAGAGCCTCACGAAGCGAGGCTTAAACCGACCCCATAGGTAGCAGAATGCTGCGCAGAAGGAAAAACACTATACGCTACACGCAACGCGCTACAAATCCCATGCAACAAAAAAGGAGTTGGCAAAAATAAGTTTTATCTAAAGAAAAACTGTAAATGAGCAAGCAAAACGAGAGATATTAGGTCCGGTCAGGTTTGATTGATTACACATTCAAAGAGACTCGCTCGAGGCTCCCACCCATGGGTAGCAGAATTCTGCGCAAAAAAACCCAACACGCTTCACGCTACGCGCTACAGATTAAAATGTGGTTAAAATTTTCTTGGCCACTAACTATTTTTGGGTTTGCAATTATTAGTTTGGAGTCATTTGCTTAAATAGGATACAAGATGTAAAAAATTTAGTTATAATTTAAAGTTATTTAGTTATAATAAAAGTTATAATTTAAAAATAATGGAGTTTTAATTTTAGAGCGCATTTACTATTTTTGGCAGCAAAAAGTGTTTTTTGATGTTATTTTACTTTAACTGGTGTTCAGTTAAACACAAGTAATTTTTAACAACCAATTTTTACTCTGTGAGGTTAATAGATAACGCTATCTGATTAGATTCTCTTTGGGTTTTGTTAAGAAAGGAGAATAAATAAGAATGAAGTGCATAGGTTACAGGAAGAAATAGGTCCTCTTTTCCAAGGAGATTTTAATCCTTATTAATATTATTATGAAAAAAAAACTTACGCATAAATAAATAAATTAAATATGTATGGCGCAATTTTCGTAGCACTGAGTTAAGTTGTTTCAGTTAGTAATAAAAATATACTAATGTGTATATATATATATATATATATATATATATATAGGAAAAAAATAAAGTGAGATTACTCCCAGAACATTTAAAATGAGCCACAAGTAGCGTAAAATGAACTTTGGTTGCCGAAACCTTGATAGGTATGTATGTTGACCTATGTATATTTTGTTTTTCTGCCACGGTCTATTTTAATTTTCTGGGGGCACGGTAGTATATATATTTTCTTACAACTGTATTGAAAAACGTCGTATATTTCTTGGGTGTAAAAGGAAATAACAAATTCGTGACGATGGTAAACCCTCGCCAGAGGCTCGGGCTCACAATTGTCACTCGATTGTTATTTACCTTTTTACCACCCTTGTATCATAAAATTCAAGAATAACTTCTACCTATTAGGTACTAGTAAAGATTTAAATAGAAAAACGAGAGACGCAAGCAATACATATAATTGACACATGAATAGTTTATTACCTAAGTTTTGCCCTAATGTATATTTCAGTTCATCAGAAGGTTTTTGGCCAGGTCTCAAAAATAAACTTGTCTTTGAGAAGTTCTGGAGTGTAAATTTAATATTAACACACGTTTACAACGTAAGGCTTGAGGATAACACGGATGAAAACAGTTTTTTTCATTAACGCGGTGAGTTCAGCACGAGGCCGGGACTGACTTCCCAAGTTGACAGTTCAGCTGCTCGATCATAAGTTTATTATTCCGATTTCTATGATCATAATTCATAAGTGTTCAATAAAATAATTGGCGCCTTGATCGTAGCACAGTTTAAAACGTTTCAGAAGGAGTGCTAAATGAATCAGATCTAGACAGAGATTTGTTATATATAGCATATCTCTGGATCTAGAGAAGGGATGAACCATTTGGAGTCAAAGTAATTAATTTCTGACTGATCTTGATGACGTGTGTATATAGATAGTAAAATTTTTGGTTTCTTTAGTACATTCAATCTTTTTATTTCATACCCTAATTAACAACCACAAAATTTTGACGTTTATCTTTAAACGTATGTCCATTTTCTACCATACTGATTTTAAAAGTCATATAGGCTGCTATAGTATTTTTAGTTCTTAATTCTGAAATCAGTCTATTTATGCTTCGCTGTCCTTCGGATGTAGATTGCTTCTGATTTTTTTCATAAAACATGTGATATCAAAGTCTTTTAAAATAAGAAGTACATTCAACAATGAACATTTAGTGCACAAATTGATATTCTCGTGACATGTTGTTAGACTTAGATATCTTTTTTTAAAATTAAAATTATCGAAGGCATATTATATTCATTCTGTCAATCTACATTGTTTTTTGTGATAAAAATATGCCCCGTAGCGTCAACCGATACTCAATTAACCTAAAAATACGAATTTTACAAAAGTCAGGTTTTGTATATATTGAAGCCCATATGCAAAATATATATAAAGATTGCTGAATTTGGGCTTCGTTGACATCACAAAACCTTTTTCTTGCAGAAAAAATTCTACGTTGATACGAAGATCATAAGACACTTTTTAAAATATCTAAACTCTTGGAACTGTACCATGTAAACCTTTAAAAAGGCATCTGGGCTGCAAGCTAATGTTTTGCCAAAATAGCTTGGACCTTACGAGATTATGAATGCATAGGAATAATAATATTATCTGACTGAAGCCAATTTAAATCAAATGGATAAATTAAAATTCATTAGATTGATTTTTTTTTTATTTTTATTTTTTTATTCACAATTGGTAAACCCCTGACCACTTCTCACCTGGTGGTAAGTGACAATGTTGCCGAAGATGAAAGCGGGCTTACCAAGATTCCCCAACGCAATGGGGAACTGGCTATCTTATCTTCATGCCGGAACACACCAATGATATCAACATTGATATTTGGCGGCAAGACTTAGATAAGATGGTGGTAGCTCTAGCCAGGCGGGCTTAGAAAATGCCCTACCACCAACCAAACCGAGTCTTACAATTGACCCCGCTGGGAATCCAACCCGCGACCTCCTGGTTAAAGCCAGTGAACTTTGCCTCTGAGCTACGGAGGCGGTAGTGAATAGAGAATACAAGCGGTAGAGAATACAACGACTCGCAAATCGTGTGATTATAGGATTACAGTTCCATTATAAGCTTTAGGGGTAAGTAAAGGCTTCTATATTATGCACCATATTTGATACAATAATAAACCAGCCAAATGCGAGTAGGACGCGCGCACTGAGGGTTCCACACCACCATACAATCCTTACTTTATATTATAAATGTGAAAATGTGTTTGTTTGTTATCTTTTCACGCTTCAACACCTTAACCAATCTTAATGAAATTTGGCATGCAGGTAGCCTGTGTCACGGGAAAGGACATAGGCTACTTTTTATTCCGGAAAAATAGCATAATCTGATGCAGTTCCTGGGGGAACTAAAAAAATACTCTTTTTTTGGTTAATTTCTTTTACACCGCAACGGAAGAATGAATTGTTGTAATTTTTTGCACGGAGATAATTGAGGAGGTGGGAAACGACATAATTTACTAATTTTAATCACCCTTAAAGACAGTCATAAAAATGATGTCGACGCGGGCGAAGCCGTGGGAAACAGCTCGTAATATATATTTGTGTCGTGTATTTTTTACTTAATTCACTTCTGTATCCTTAGTTCCGACCCACACTTAGGCGTTTTTATGGTTACGTAATCAACAAGGAACCCATATAGTTTAGCCATGTCTGTCTATCCGTCTGTTCGTCTATCCACGGCTCAGCTCAGAGACTACTAGTACTAGAAATCTGTAATACATCTAAACACACGGCAGTGTGTCAGTCAAGTTTGCAAAGAAAAGGGCGACACCGGCCGTTGGTTATATTACACAAAACCATTTCTGGCCACTTTCGAAAATCTGTTTGAACTACGCACTTGCGATTTTATGTGTCTAGTAAGACCATAAATTACCGTTTCTGAGATATCGATGTCCGAAAATTACTATTTTTATGACTGACTGACTGATCAAAATTATTATAGACCACTTCCAGGTGACTTGGTAACTTTAAATTTGGCATTAAGGTATTTGATTGGACGTATAACAAAGTATTTAATTGGAAAAATTCAAAAAAAGGCCAAGTGCGGGTTGCACTCGCGCACCAACGGTTCCATATCACTACTACTCATCAAAAACCACTTCCAGGTAACTTTGAAACTTTAAATTTGGCATCAAGGTAGGTTATTGGTCAGATACAAAAGAAAAAATGTCAAAACTGCCAAGTGTGAGTCTTACTCCCGCACCAAAGGGTTCCGTAACACTTCTTCATTAGAATATTTAAACCACTTCCAGGTAACTTATAAACGTACAATTTGGCATAGAGATAAGTTATTAGGCGTATGCTAAGAAATAAAATCAAAAAACCGGCCAAGTGCGAGTCAGACTTGCGAAATTAGGGTTCCTTACCACTAATACTCATCAATATTATAGACCACTTCCAGGTGACTTAGAAACTTGTTTGGCATTTAGGTAAGTTATTAGGCGTATACAAACGAAAAAGAAAATTTAGCCAAGTGAAAACCATTACTCATTAAATAATTATATAGACCACTTCCAGGTGACTTTTTAATTTAAGATTTAGGATCGAAATACGTTCTTGGGCGTATTAAGAAAAACGAAAAAATCGGCCAAGTGCGAGCCGAGATTGCGCACTGACTTTTCCGTACCACCAAAACTAAATTGTATATGTCGATTACTTGTATAAATATGATAACTTTACAAAACTTTCGTCAACAAACCACACCTCCCTAACAGGAGGTACGAGGTACCGGCCCTTGCCATTACGCCACCAACGCCCTTTTACGCCACCAACGCCCTTTTACGCCACCGACGCTCTATAAAATTGTCTATAAAATTTGTCACTATGTCTAAACTTCACAATCCTCAGACGAATGCGCTTCTATATCTAGCTAGAATAAGTTTTAGGAAATTACCTAATCTATCTAAATATATAAAAATCAATGCCACTTTTCGTTGTAATTTTATAACTCAAGAACTGCTGGACCGATTTCGCTAAATCTTTTTTTTCGAGTTCGTTATTGTCAGGAGAAGGTTTTTATGTAGGGTAGGGTAGTGTTGGGTAGTGTAGTGTAGGGGTAGGGTAGCGTAGTGTAGGGTAGTATAGGGTAGGGTAGGGCAGTATAGTTTAGTGTAAGGCGGAACGTAGTTCGCCGGGACAGCTAGTACATATAAGGTGTAACAAAATAAGCTGAACCTATTTTAACTGGTACTTCTACCCATGAAACTGAACAACTTTCCCCATGGAACACATAGTCAAAGCGCAAAAAAAAATTGGTTCTCCCATACTAACTCGATCAGCTGATCAGCCAACTTAGTATGGAAATTTCAAATTTTTTTTTGCGATTTGACTATGGGTTCCATGGGGAAAGTTGTTCAGTTTCATGATAGAAGCACCAGTTAAAATAGTTTCAGCTAATTTTATTAGACTTTATATATACGAATACATATGTACATAGGCGCCTACGAGCACATTAAGTAGAGGAAATCTAGCATGAATATTCTACGACTAGGCTTTAGCCGTCCGTCTGCTCCAGACCATTTCACTAGCGTTTATAGTCAATTAACTCGCGGGCTTTCCACACCACGTTTCCTTTACATCCAGCCCAGCTCTGTTAGCGGGACTTATTTCGCACACTTAATTAATTACGTGCGTTTTTCTGGGTCATTATTTATATTAGACTAGGTACTCATATTACCTATAACTCATATAATCATGTAACTAGTTTGTCAGAGAACAAATTCAAGACTCATGTCAAAAAATGCTTGTGCTCTAGAGGATATTATAAAATAATAGATTATGTTTATGTCATTCATGACAAAGATATACATCTATAACAAATACCATTACCTGAGACTGTAATCTGAATCATGACATTATGTAATAGACAATAAGTTTTTTTTTGACTATTAAAAAGTGTGTGTAAGCACCTATTTAAAATAAATTATTTTGATTTGATTTGATTGATATAGAAGTCCTCAGCATACAGCTTTTTTGTTTTTGTATTAAACTTTGACAGATTGAATTGAATTGATCTCTTGCGGTTGTTAAGAATTTGAAAACTTGCTCTGCGCAATAAATATCTCATTATATCAGCAGAATGACGTCCACTGCTGGACAAAGGCCTCATCCAAGGATTTTCTCAACGACGAGTCCAGCGCTCCCCACATTCAGCGGCTTCCGACGACCTTCCCAGGTCGTCTCAGGCCTTCCTACGCTACGTATCCCGGTGCGCGGTCGCCACTCGAGAACTTAACTACCCCATCGGCTATCTGTTCTACACTACCCCGGGGCAGGCATATTCCAGTAGTGAACGTCTTTTGTTTGGCTAATTTAATGGTGGTCATCATCATAACGCACCAAAGCAGAGCGATAAGCGTTCATAATGTGATTAAAAAATAATTAATGCATCAATAGACTAACAAATTTCAACGCGTTTAAAAATATGCTACATCATATTTTTTCTATTTTTTTTTATTTACCAATTTCAATATCTGTCTATACTTCTTTTTTTTGCCCTGACTGACAATCAACGCACAGCCCAAATCACTACACGGATCGGACTGAAATTTGAAATGCAGATAGCAATTATTGACGTAGGCATCCGCTAAAGAGGAATTTGGGAAATTGTGCGTTTAGTGGAAAAACGGCTAGTGGAAAAACGGCCCGGCTGCCGGGATAGCAAAAATGTATAAAAGTATATGGAGCATCTTTCCATTGACCGGCAACGGCACCGGCCCAATGGAAAAACAAAGCCCCGGCAACAAAAAACGGCAAAAAAAAGAATCTGCACGGGCAACGCTGCTGGACATCCGCTAGTATGTAATAATCACACATCAAAATGTTTTCCGGGAGGTCGTGGTTCGAATCCTGCCACGTACCAATGTGTTTTCGAATTTCGATTTCATATTTAAGTTTATCCGACGCTTTTACGGTGAAGGAAAACAACGTGAGGAAACCTGCACACGCCTGCGAAGAAGCTCGAAGCACACCCTGGACACTTCATACAACGGGCCAGAAATAACATTTCAAAACAGGAATGACGGAATAAACAAAATGGCGGCGAAATACTATACGTTCGGCAACCAAACTGTAACCAATCTGTATTAATCTGGGTGACTAGCGGGTGAGGTAGCAATCTAGAGAGCGGCAGGGAGTGTCCATACTGTATGTTATTACTAATATATATACTTTTCTCGAAGGTTATCTGCGTTGTCATCATCATCATCATCATATCAGCCACAAATCGTCCACTGCTGAACAAAGGCCTCCCCCAAGGATTTCCACGACGACCGGTCCTGTGCTGCCCGCATCCATCGGCTTCCCGCGACCTTCACCAGGTCATCGGTCCAGGTCATTGTCAACTAACTAACTAACCAACTAACTAACCCACAATGTAGTAGGTGTGAATCCACATATAAAAATATCACGGGAGTTACAAGTAATGATAAAGTTTCCATATATCATATATATATTTTTGAATGTCCTTCCTGTTTGTCCTATGTATGATCCTTTGCATGTATCACATGTCAACTTGTATACACCGCTTTTTTTCATTTTTAGCATTGGATCTTTGTTGTTACAAATAAGATTTTTTAGGGTCTTGAGGGTGT
Source organism: Coleophora flavipennella (assembly GCA_947284805.1). Classification (NCBI taxonomy): domain Eukaryota; kingdom Metazoa; phylum Arthropoda; class Insecta; order Lepidoptera; family Coleophoridae; genus Coleophora; species Coleophora flavipennella. The sequence goes on along the minus strand of OX369270.1, from coordinate 1,961,839 downwards.
AGAAAGCAGTATGCGTTTCTTCACCTGTTTTGATTTTTTTAGTCTTAATGACCAAACACCATGGTACTCAATTTTTGTCCAGCGTTGTTGTGTCCCTTTTTTTGCACTCTAGTTGTAGCAACTATATATAACCTTCTTTGTTATATTATGTCTTAATTTTTGTTCTTCAAAATTTTTCTTACTAATTCTTGTTTATTACCATTATCTGAGGCTATTACGAAAGTCTATTTTTGTCATTGGTATTGTTACTAATCTACGTACGAAGGCATGTATTGAAGCGTGTTTGTGTATATCTTGGTGACAGGATGTGGCGGTGATGACAATGTCACTCTGTACGTGGGTTTTTTGAAGATCTTGAACTCGTGTTAATTTCTTGACAAGATATAGTGAGATCCAAGATATTAATACTTTGTCCTCCTGCTTCCATAGTAAACTCTATTTTGTCATTCATTTAGTTAATACATTTGACAAACTCCTAAAGTGAGCTTTCTGGACCGGTCCATAGGCAAAGTACATCGTCTACGTGTCTATGCAAATACAATACGTCATTTTTGAATGAGCTTTTGAGTATTTTTGTTTCTATGTTATCCGTGAGTATTTCTGCGCATAGTGGTGAAAGTGGGCTTCCCATTGCTAATCCATCTCTTTGTTCATAGAAATGTCTCTGTATTTAAAATAGTTTTGTGATAGGCATGTCTTTATCATTACTGTTAGGTCAATAATTTGTTGTGCCTCTGAATTAGAGGTTCAAAGTTTTTCGTCTATGATTTTAAGACATTATTCAACAGGAATGCTTGGAAAGAGATTATTTACGTCAAAAGATACTAGTTAAGCGTTATCTGGAGCTTCTATGTTTTTGACGTTATTTACGAGATCAATACTGTTTTAAATACTGTAATTCGGAGTAAAATTGAGGAGGGTTTTGTACTGTTCGTTCACCTTGTTGCTAATTTGTGAGCTGGCGCTCCGAAATAAGATAATACTGGTCTTATGGGGAGCCCCCTTTGTGTAGTTTGTAGTATACGTGAATGCGTGGTGCCGTAGGGTTCATTTCTTAAAGTTTTCCTGGGTGTTTGTCTTCAAGGATATCATCACAAGAATTATTAATTTTCCTAACCCCTTTATTATAGTTCTCTGTAGGATCTTTCTTCAATAATATATATGTCGGAGTGACGTAGAAAACGCAACCAATACCAGCTCGAGATACGTTCACATAGATCATTACACTTTATTTGGATCAAACGTCAGGTATTAGTACCTGGGTGAAACCGGTGGTGGCGTGACAATCGCTTGTACTCGTAAGACGATCGTTTATGGTAACAAAGATGATGTATTAACGGAAGGCTGTTTGTGATTAAGGTGGCAGCACTGAGTTAAGAATTTATTAGATCTGTGAAGAAGCCATATGAGCTGGACGTCAGTCTCGAGGCAGACACTTTTTGACGGAGCGTCGAGCAGAACACAAATAGTGGTGATCTGTGAGAAAAATGGACGTGTCACGCTATCGCTGGGATCACCGCGTTTGCATCCATTGTTATCCAAGGAATCCTGTACAATTTCGATTACCGAATGATCAAGACTATTGAAGGAGGACCTCTGAAATATAGCTGCATTGTTATTTCGACGCCCACGAACGAAATAGTTAAGGACGTGAACCACAAGGCCATCCATAACCTAACCACCCCCTTCGACATATAGTTATCTCCTTGTAAGAAATTATTCATTTTGTCGTTGTATTTTTGTCTCTGTGAAATAATAACGGTGTTTCCTTTATCAGCTTTAAGTATAACTTATTTATCCTTGATACTCTTTATGATCATCCGGTCTTTATTACCTGTCTTAGAATTACTATTATTCATTATATTTTTGATCTCTTCTAAACATAAATGTTTTTTGTTTCCATATTGGTGGTCGCTGTATACAATACTGTAACTAAATTTTCCAAATCCTTTTTTGAAACTGGTATCGTTAGGCTATGTTTCAGACCTTTTTCTAAAAGAGTTTGTTTGTTTTTAGTGACCTGTACTGATGTATCATTAGATATTGTTACCCTATGGCTGGTATTAGCTTTCTGTTTTTGTTGTCTTAATTTTTGCAGTTTTTACTCCGCTTGAAATACATATTATGTATTTTTGAGAAACTTGGAGACTTGGAATTCAATGATACGGAGTTTAAATATTAGTTCTGTACTTCAAATATATGCTAAGATTGTCTCTTTGGTAATAATTTGATTGTATTTAATTATTCAGCCATTTTCTTCTAACCTCACTAATAAGCTTTTAGATACCATGTCTTTGCTGGTAGCTTAGTTATGTGAAGTTTTATTTTTACAAATTTGTGGAATCAATGCTATTTTAGAGTGAGTGAAATGAGTTTATCATAAGTTTTTGTAAATGTTAAAATAATGTAACATTTTAGTTTTATTAAATCCTCAACTGGCGAACCCTTCTCCATTAAATATTATTTTATGGTTATTTTACGATTGTAAAATACTTTCTTCTTTCTGGGCATGAAAAGTTGATCAAGCCGCCTTTGAGAACTCCTTTGACATGACTTCATCACGAATACCATCAATCGATAACAGCCGGGACCAAAGGTAAACACGTTTTCTCAAACACGAAAGCGCTCAATATCAAATAGCCATTTGCGGTTTTGATTGTCCATCCATTAACGTACCAGAGCCAACGTCACTTAACTTAGGTAATCATTCAAGATACGGAAGCGCAGTTCAACTATGCCGTAAGTGTATCTAAATTTCTAAATTCATACTTTATACATTTTTGCCAGTTTTCATCATAAAACTACCACATTGTAGTGCATTTTTCTCATGAACAATAACATTTATCAAAAAAGTTGTAATAACCAAAGTTATAGATAAATTAATATTCCACATATTTTCTGTAAAATTTTTTTGTGTAGACCTTAGTATTTCTGAGTTATGATAATATTTTTTTTTTAAGAAGAAAGTTTAAAATGGCCGCCATTTTGATTTTTTGGCAAGTAAAGTTTGGCCCCCCCTCAATACTATTTAAGGACAGTCTAATGAACAATTTCGATCATGCGGCCAAACTTTATCACGACTTGTAATTGTAACTCACACCTCCCTAGGTTCATACCTACTAAATTCAAACATCATTTACGTTCGTAAGAATTTGCATTTATTTCCTAAAAACAGTGACAGGCATAATTTGAATTTAAGAAATGTAAATAAGATAGATATAGCCTTTTCGAGACTGAGTAAAGTTAAAAAGTCATTTGTGGGGCAGTGTATAAGATTCTACAATAAAATTCCAGAAAATGTAACTACCTACATAGTTTGTCAGAGAATAAATTCAAGACTCATGTCAAAAAAGTTTTGTGCTCTAGAGGATATTACAAAATAATAGATTATGTAAATGACAAAGATATATATGTTGATTCTATAACAAATACCATTACCTGAGACTGTAATCTGAATCATGACATTATTTGTAATTTTATTTTTATTGTATTTTTTTTTGTTTTGACTATTTAAAAGTGTGTGTAAACACCTATTTGAAATAAATTGTTTTGAATTGAATTGAACTACTGGGCCCGCGTGGTGGACTAAGGCCCGATCACCCTAATTCAGGATAGGCTTGAACCCTTCTGTGGGGACGTATATATGAACTGATATGTTGATGGGAGTTGATAACATAAAAGTAAGTACCTTATTATAGTAAAATAAAACAACATATAGACCAATAGTACGTTTACTTCATTGTCTAGCTGTTGTTAATAATTGCAATATAACACTTAACTAACTTTTCATTTTATGCAAGTACAGATATTATGTATTAAATACAAATAACACAAGTCGGCATGAACATAAAGGCCCGATTAGTTGCAGCTACAACTTTTTAGAAATACGTATATTTTTAAAATAGGTTCATATTCATTTCATACTTTTTTATTAATTTATGGCATGCTCATTACGTTTAATATTTTATTTTACAATAATTTGCTGCTCCGGGTACCTACAAATATTTTCTCAAAACCAACCACTTAACAGTTTTTGTAAATTTTTCTGTAATTAATTCTCAAAATATTAAATTTTACATCAAATAGAGTTGATAAAATATAAGGTAAAAAATTACCTAATTCATAGATATATTTTTGATACAATATTAAATATCAATAGAGAGCGTTCCATAAAATTTATTTACATTGTTCACACATATAATTGGTTCCTGAAAGTTTAGGAAAATATTATATTTTGCAGTAAGTTAAGTGTTGAGGCAATATGCGCTACGATAAATTGAAGAAACCTGTTACTGAAAGTGAAAAGGAGCGACTGTTATTACGAAACGGAAGTCTTGCGAATGTAGTAACGCCTGCAGAGCGTTATTTATTGTAACAGGTATACATTGTACATGTTCGCAGCCTTATGAAAAACGCAAGAAAATTTGTTTTCTCCGATAAAAGGGCTCACTTTCCACGTTAAGAATAATGCAGGAGAAAAATATGTTACACAACCGTCCAGGCCGACCTTGAGTATTGCCGTTCACTTCCTTCATGCCATTTTCCAAAATGATTTTATATTGAACTGCGTATGTCACTAGAAGTGGCATTTAATAACGACGTAAGTCCATAAATCAACACAAGGCATTTTCAACGCAGTTTTAACTAGGTATATTTGCTTACTTGAGGTCGCGATTGGTCTCAGTAATACACAACGGAAAAAACAAATTATTGAGACTGAGGGGCCCCATTAATAACGTCATCGAAAAGTAACAACGCTTGAATAAATGATAGACTTACGTGGTAATTGACAGTTTTGTAATTATTAAATTAAATAATCACCAACGAAATCCCATAGCAGTTTTACTTTGCGTACATAACAAATTATTAAGCTCATCTCTTACCACCAGGTGAGATGATGCCAAGAGCTTGCCAAAAGTAGGTAAAATAAATGACCCGTCAACTTATCGTAACACTTAGCCTAGCCTACTCGCCTAGGCGATGCGGGGTCGCCTAGCTCGCTCGGGGTGTCCTGGCCTGCGTTCACTTGCGGAAACACGAGACGGGGTTGAAGTAGCACTGACGGAAGCGCGCGGTCGTCTCCCGTTTGCTGGCGCGCCACTGGCGGCGGCCGAAGGCGGGCAGGCGGCCATCCAGCCCGCTCAGGCCCCATCCGCGCGGCTCCAGCTGCGGCCACGAGCGGCTCACGCGGGCTAGTCTGGAAACATTGATACACTGAAGAACTTACTACATATTACTTTATCTACAACACTGCACACGATGAAAGATAACACATCCTTTCTGGTTCTCTGTCTACACAAACAGGTTTATGATGTAGTGTCACAGATTAATAGGTTTACATCACTCCCTTGTAAAATGAACATTTGAATCCTACTCCTTTCTACCTTCTAATATACATGCAAAATTGTGTCTAAGCGTCCGAATAAAAAAAGTGTTGTTATAACTACGTACAGCGCGCGATCGAGGTGTTAAAGTGTCTATATGAAAACGCCTCCAGGACCAGAACTCGAAACCTATCCAGTTGCTGCGAGGGGTGAGACAGGGAGACGTGATATCTCCGAAACTCAAGACTCATGTCAAAAAATGCTTGTGCTCTAGAGGATACTATAAAATAATAGATTATGTAAATGACAAAGATATATATTATGTTGATTCTATAACAAATACCATTACCTGAGACTGTAATCTGTATCATGACATTATGTAATAGACAATAAGTATTTTTTTGTTTTTTTGACTATTCAAAAGTGTGTGTAAGCACCTATTTAAAAATAACGAAAAAATAATAAAAAATAAAATAAAAATAAACTATTCACCGCCGCCCTGGAAGATGTTTTCAATCTTCTGGACTAGGGTGGATTCGGCATCAGTATCAACGGCGAGTACATAACCCACCTCCGATTCGCTGACGATATCGTGGTCATGGCTGAGACTATGGAAGACCTAAGCACAATGCTCAATGGCCTCAGTAAAGGCTCTCAACAAGCGGGTCTTAAAATGAACATGGACAAGACAAAAATAATGTTAAATATCCGTGTCGCACCCACCCCTCTAAAGGTTGGAGACTCTACACTGGAAATTGTTGACGAATATGTATACCTGGGACAAACAGTCCAGCTAGGCAGGTCCAACTTCAAGAAAGAGATCAATCGACGAATCCAACTCGGCTGGACAGCGTTCGGAAAGCTTCGCAATATCTTCACGTCCAAAATGCCGCAGTGTCTCAAAGTTTGTGACCAAGACCAGCGTGTGTTGCCATTGATGACTTACGGAACTGAGACATGGTTGCTTTCTATGGGTTTCATAAGAAGGTTCGAGGTTCGATACGGCATGTTAGGGTTGACTTATTGAAATTAAAAAAGAAATGTTTTACATGTAATTACTTCTGTTTATTTACTTTACATGTAGCGTCCCCAATCACCCGATCTTGCCAGCGAAAGCCGCCTGCCCACGCAGTAAATAAAGACACAGAGTTATGATAAACAAAATTAATTGCACTCTTCTTCGGTCGGTCGAGTTGATGCAACAATATTACAAAGCCCTTTGGTCCGCCCAGATGACAAAGTGTAAAAGGAAGAATGGTCTCGAAAGAGTCGATTGGCACGAAAATTGACAGTACAGACGAAAGTAGTGAGATTTGGATCTTTTTTTTCACTATTGGTAAGCCAAGCATCATCTCACCTGATAGTAAGTGACGATGATGCCGAAGATGTAAGCGGGCTTACCCAACGCAATGGCCAACTGGCTATCTTATCTTCAAAACGGAACACATCAATGCTGTTAACACTGGTGTTTGGCGGCAAGACTTAGATAAGATGGTGGTAGGTAGCCAGACGAGCTTAGAAAATGCCCTACCACCAACCAAACCGAGACTTACAAGTTGACCCCACCAGGAATCGAACCCACGACCTCCTGGTGTGAAGCGAATGGAGGCGGTTAAAAATCTGTCCCTGAGTCACCAAACTAAGTAAGTATTATATACATATATAAAAGAAGAAACTGACTGACTATCTAGGTGACTAATAAACAGCGTGTTACATAGTATGTACTATATCAAACAAAAAAAAAAATAAGAGCAGTTTTAAACTTTTAGTACAAAACTAATTTAAGCATTCATTTAGTTATGTTTATGTTTACTAAGATGCAAACTAATTACAAACATCGATATGTGACTACTAAATATATCCGCAAAGTTTGAATTCATTCCGGCATGTAGTTTTTATATTAAAACGGAACTACGTTTGTATGGAAACTCGAGCCTCCTGGCGGCCCTTATGGGGCTACCCCCAGCCTACTAGTGCTGCAATCAGTTAAAAAATAATTACTCGCTGCGTACAATTATATTTTCGCTCGATTTTAAAATAAGTAGTTTTAATTATTTTTTTCTTGCATTGTATTACCTGTTTTTTTTGCTTGTGTGGGCTCTGAATAAATGCTTATCTTATCTTATCTTACATATTTTAACGAAAACTACGTACATATCGATTAACCGCCTCCGTAGCGTAATGGTTAAGTCCAAAAGCTTCACATCAGGAGGTCGCGAGTTCGATTTCCGACGTAGTGTAACTTTGTATAACTCGGTTTGATTGGTGGATGGCCATTATATAAGCCCGCCTGGCTAGCTACCACCATCTTGCCGCCAAGCATCAATGGTAACAATATTTAGTTAAAAAGTCATTTGTGGGGCAGTGTATAAGATTCTACAATAAAATTACAGAAAATGTACCTAGTTTGTCAGAGAATAAATTCAAGACTCATGTCAAAAAATGCAGTTGCTCTAGAGGATATTATAAAATTATGTAAATGACAAAGATATACAGGGTGTCCCAAAAATTAAGGATAATCCTGTAACTGCGGATAGGTAATACTATAGCCTATTACATGCTACAGTTTAAGATACGTAAAAATCTCACCATTTTCGAGATATTAACATTTGTTTTTTCTAATTTTGTATGAAAAACGCATTTGTTTAAATGCTTTGTGATTTTCCAGAAAACGTTATAATACAGTTGGAGTGCCCAACAGGATAAAAACTTCCTTATTTTATCAGCTTTTCAACAAAGTAAAAAAGTTAATAAAATACAAATTAGTTCCAAAAAAACCAATGATTGTTGGCAAAAGGGTGCCTCAAATCCCATACACTCCAACTTTTAATAAATAACTTTTTTCGGGAAAATCACAAAGCATTTAAACAAATACGTTTTTCATACAAAATTAGAAAAAATCAAATGTTATTATTTCAAAAATAGTGAGACTTTTCATCATCATCATTTATATCAGCCGAAGGACGTCCACTACGACCGGTTCTGCGCTGCCCGCATCCAGCGGCTTCCCGCGACCTTCACCAGGTCATCGGTCCACCGAGTGGGAGGCCTGCCTAAACTACGCTTTCCGGTGCGTGGTCGCCACTCGAGAACTTTACTACCCCAACGGCCATCTGTTCTACGAGTAATGTGCCCCGCCCACTGCCACAATTCTGAGAGCTATGTCGGTTACTTTGGTTCTCCTACGGATCTCCTCGTTGCTGATTCCATTGCCCGTTGGGTGACCTTGAGCCTTCTTATGAGGCCCATAGTAAGCGACCATGTCTCAGTTCGGTATGTCATCACTGGTCAAAGACCTTGGTCTTAAGACACTGCGGTATCTGGGACATAAAGATATTGCGAAGCGTCCCGAACGCTGTCCAGCCGAGTTGGATTCGACGATTGATCTCTTTCTCGAAGTGAGACTTTTGCGTAACTTAAATTTTAGCATGTAATCCTTCATTTTTGGGACATTCTGTATATGTTGATTCTATAACAAATACCATTACCTGAAACTCTAATCTGAATCTGAAGTTTTCTTGACTATTTAAAAGTGTGTTTAAACACCTATTTAAAATAAATAATTTTGATTATGATACTAAAAACCGGCCAAGTGTGAGTCGCTCTCGCGCTAAGGAGTCCGAACTGAATGACAAAAAAGCATATTTTTGTAGCGCGCGTTGATGTCTTTTGTTTGTAATGTGAGTAGGTATCAATGTCATTATTACTATATAGTTGTGGGGTGGTCGTACGGAACCCTCGGAGTGCTAGTCCGACTCGCACTTAGCCGGTTTTTTTACTGATGGCGGTGCTACTTAGGTAGGGCGATCCACGTAAAAGTAATTTTAATCTGACAAATACGGATGGAGTGGTGACCGCGCAACTGAAAACGTAGCGTAGGCAGGCCTCCCACGCGGTGGACCGATGACCTGGTGAAGGTCGCAGGAAGCCGCTGGATGCGGGTAGCGCAGAATCGGTCGTTGTTGAAATCCTTCGAGGAGACCTATATCCAGCAGTGGACGTCCTTCGGCTGATATGATGATGATGGTGATGAAATACGGATCGTAGGGCGTTCTGATGAGCGAGGGTTAAGTTGGTAAATGTTTTTTTACCTTTCCAGTCTACAAACCAAGCGTTAACCTCTGTTTCTCATAAATCATTCTTTACATAATCCGGAGGAAAATGATTAAACTGTAATACCACTCGAAAAGTAGATTTTTGCACTTTCAAAAATTCTTTACGATACGTTGTGCAAAAAACCCACAAAAGATTATCAGTAAATGAGTATGAACTTCTGTGGTAAAGTAATATTATTATACGTTCATGAATGTTTTATCAAATTCTCTTAAGGTTTTTCATAGCGCAGAAAACGTGCGTCAGGGCGCATTAGTATCGTTTAGTCCAAAAAGCAGCTGGTCTATGTAGCATCTGGTCTAAAAAGCAGATGGTCTAAAAACCAAATCGTGTAAATAGCAGCTCTTCTATGTAGCATCTGGTCTAAAAAGTAGCACGTCTATGTAACTAAATAAATGAGCAAACGAAGCGAGCTATGTTAGGTTCGGTCAGGTTTGACTGATTTAACAGTCGAAGAGCCTCGCGAAGCGATGCTCCCCACCCTGGGTACCAAAATACTTCGCAGTAGAAAAAATCATCGGAAGATTAGACCAGTTGCTATTTAGGCGAAAAGCGTTTTAGACCAGGTGTCAAGTGCGTTTTAGACGATTTGGTTTTTAGACCACCTGCTTTTTAGACCTGATGCTACATAGACCAGATGCTTTTTAGAGGAAACGATACTAAAGCGTTAGTGCTATGTGCGGAGTGGAACCAGATAAGCCAACCAGGCCGCTTTTTCAAAAGTTGGGCATATTACCACTTCCGTCTAGGTTATGTTGTTAAATCAAACAATCATTTATTTCTTAGCAGGAGACATTAGGGATGACGAATGCTAGACATCTGAGTTACTTTTTATCATCTGTCAAAAACGACATTTTGTCCTAAAAATGTTAGAAATACCTAGGCGTGACGTCATAGTTTAGCAGCGTCATATATGTACTCATTTTGTGATTTAGGTGAATTAAAAATCCAAGGCTTGATGGAAAACAAAACGAGTAAGGTTTTCCGAAGTTTAAGTAGGAGGGCAATTTAGTAATCAAGAGTCCATAATTTATTTCCGATGCTGTCGTCATCCCTATTCCCGTAATATTGGAAATCCAGATCGACTGGTTTATAAAGTGAGACCTTTGATCACAATGTACCAAAAAAATTGTCATGCATGTCATTGTCACAGTATATAATGCACTTTCAAGTGAAATAAAAATCTTACCATAACCACGCTTTAGTACAAACCTCAAAAAATTGCTCAAGGAAAAAATATTCTATTCTATCATAGAATTACTTGAACCAAACATTAACAACATTGATTATTTTGTTTATGTCAAATTATGATAAGAATAAGATTTTCATTTTCATTTTGTTTTTTACATAATAAGTTACATATTAAGTTTTTTTTTTCATTTTTTTAATGTCATAATTTATATTTACTTTTTTTCTTCAATTTTTGTATGTCATTAAAATGAGTAAATGTGCTGAACCCCACCATGATTTGTAAGATCTATTGATTTTACCACATTTACAGAAATACAAATATCTTTGTCTGTATCTTTATCTCGCACACCAGCAAACCTACCTATATGTATTTCGAGGATGCAAATACAAACAGGACATTTTGACCTTAAGCGTCGCGTTCCCTAGATATTTTGAGTTAAAAAGAATAAAAAAGATATCACGCGGGCGTTAAGCTAGTTTGATATGATATCACGCGGGCGTTAAGGTAGTTTGATATGATATCAGACGGGCGTTAAGGTAGTTTGATATTATATTAGGCAGACGTTAAGCTAGTTTGATATGATATCACGCGGGCGTTAAACTAGTTTGATATGATATCAGACGGGCGTTAAGCTAGTTTGATATGATATCACGCGGGCGTTAAGGTAGTTTGATATTATATTAGAAATACGTTAAGCTAGTTTGATATGATATCACGCGGGCGTTAAGCTAGTTTGATATGATATCACGCTTGCGTTAAGCTAGTTTGATGTGGTATTAGGCGGGCGTTAAGTTAGTTTGATATGATATCAGGCGGGCGTTAAGCTAATTTGATATGATATCACGCGGGCGTTAAGGTAGTTTGATATTATATTAGACATACGTTAAGCTAGTTTGATATGATATCACGCGGGCGTTAAGCTAGTTTGATATGATATCACGCTTGCGTTAAGCTAGTTTGATATGGTATCAGGCGGGCGTTAAGCTAGTTTGATATAAAGTCTTAATATCTTAAAAACATATTTGATATTTATAGACAATTTATCTATGACAACGATAACGTCCCCACTGGTGGGGCACGGGTCTCTTCCCAAGCTCAGCAAGGTAGATTTCTATTAAAAGTAAAAATAATGCGAATTCAGTATGGGTTTCTTGGGGAAAGTTGTTCAGTTTCAGGAGTAGAGCCCATCCTTAACGGCTTCCTCGGTATTTAAAAAAACAGCCTGTATACCCATGAAAAACAGTTTGAAAATCCTGTGTACGACAGTGCTAAACAACTGTGCTCAGGGTATCCATAAAAATCGAAGTTTTCAATTTTACAGAACATACTATTGCCAATATTACATTATCTATAGTTTTAATGAAGTTCTCTATTTGCATCGGGGGAGCGTTAAGCGATATTTGAACCGGAAGCTTATCTCGACGGTTGCTCAGAAAGGAGAACAGCTATATTGTGCATTGTTAAGAACCGAAACTTTGAAAATTTTGTTTTAATTGAATCTCCGAATCCACTGGAACAATCCGGCGTTTGTATGTATGTATGTTCGACGAATGTTTGCTCGACGATAACTCGTGAAATTTGGTAGGCGAATTAATGAGAAAAAAATAATTTGTAGGTTGGAAAATAAGCCAAATCAGTCAAGGGGTTGCCAATTAATCATATCAGCTCATATACGTCCCCACCGAAGGGCTCGAGCCTACCTTGAATTTGGGTGGTCGGGCTTTAGTCGACCACGCGGGCCCAGTGCGGGTTGGTCGACTTAACACACAACCTTAGAGTTGATGCAGGTTTTCTCACGACCTTTTCCTTCACCATAAGAGCGTCGTATAGTTTAATGTAGTTACGAGTACATAATATGAAATCAAAGTTCGAAAATCTATTGGTACGTGTCAGGATTCGGACCACGACCTCCCGGACAGCAGGTAGCGGCCCTAACGCCACCGATGACTGCCGAGTATAGAGGGTTGTAAATGTTGAAAACATGGTTTCTCTGAACACCACTAGATGGCTCTGGACGGATCCTACATAGCTGCGCGTATCTATATTTTTTTAAAACGAGTACATGGAGAGTTCACAGTTCGGGCCGAACCACTAGAGTACCGTGTTTGTATATGGAATTGATTAGGGGCCCGCGTGGTCGACTAAGGCCTAATCGCCCTGATTCAGGGTAGGCTCGAGCCCCTCGGTGGGGACGTATATGAGCTGTAATGATGAGGGGAACGGAAGGAACAGGTACGGCTTTAATACTGTTCCGATAAATCGTTTGATAAAGGCAGATTTGAGGCACACTGATTTGAGCAACCTTTATTTTGTAACGAAACTTTGTAATACAATCCTATCAACTTTGTAGCTTGTTATTAGCGAAATCAACATGTTTTTTTTGTTTGTTATCAATTAATGGACCTATAGGTCTTTTTATGGTATGTTTTTGTAAACTGTGTTTGTTTGTGTCCTAAATAAGTAAAATAAAATAAATAAAATCTTCAACCGACTTCCAAAAAGGAGGATATTTCTGTATTCTCAATTCGACTGTATGTTTGTTACGCGATATCTTCACAGATTGTAAACCGATTTTCATGATTATTTTTTTATTAAATAGGGTATACTTTCAGGTTAGTCCCGTATAAGTTTTATTGAAATCAGTGTATTACTATTTAGAAAATTTACAAAACACAAATAATACAAAATAGTATTCAGTTGTTGCGATAAAAGTCGATATGTTTATCGTGTTAAATAAACCAACAGTCGTTAAATTAAGGATTGCAATAGGTACCTACCTAGGTAGGCACGTTTATATACGTCTCTAAAGTGAATACTGGATTATGCAAAACACCTAAATTGAGTTACCAGTCTTACCTAGTGGGCAGCAGATCAGCCCGAGTTGAGGAGATTAACAAATCAATAAAATTGACGAACGCTGAGATTAATAAACAAGACCAAAATGTCGTAGGCCTGTATAGAATTAGTTTTAAACTGAGAATTTATACTGTTGTGCATATAATTCGAATTCTCGAAGCAGTTACTTCTGGGAAGCCTTGTTTTAGTACCAGTAGTCAAGTGAGTACCTTTTCGCGACTTCGTCGTCGTGGTATTTGTTATGAGTCTCGCGTGGTGAACCATTAACATAGTTGCATAACAAATTTCAACATAAAATTAAATAACATAGATGCTAAATTTCCTTAAAATCGGTTCTAGCGATTATTGCTTGAGTAGAAAGAAAGCATCCATACTTTCGCATTACTATATTATTAAGATATTAAAATTAGACCACTCTATTTTGTAAAATCCACAGGAGCTATTTATTTAGGGCTCCGTACCTCAAAAAGAAGAAAAAACGGAACCTCATATTTTTTGACAGTCTTTATGTCCATCTTGTTTTATTGTCCATCTATCTGACTTTCTATTTGTCTGTTCATCAGTCCTTCTGTCTGTTTGTCTGTTCGTCTGTCCATCTATCAAGACTCTTTTTCACAGTAACGGGTGGAGGTATCAAGTTTAAAATAACATCAAATACTATATGAGGTCTACGGACCTCTGGAGGAGGAGACGAGTAACATTCCACGTCACTGCTGTCGCCGTAGACCGCTGGCACCTTCCCAACGCTATGTAAGTGTTTTCACCGTTCCTCGGCGTCCAGTTGCATCAGCAGTTTCTGGAGCGCGGCGGCGCTGACAGCGTCCCAGGATGCGTAGTAGTCCAGGTTGCTGCATGTGTTCGCTGTAAGCTGCTAGCGTGTTCCTAACTTTATATAAATTTACTCACCGTTCCTCGGCGTCCAGTTGCATAAAAAGTTTCATGAGCGCGGTGGCGCTTACGGCGTCCCAGGGCGCGTAGTAGTCCAGGTTGCTGCATGTGTTTGCTTTGAGCTGCTATAGTGTTCTTAACGTTAACATGTAAATGTACTCACCGTTCCTCGGCGTCCAGTTGCACCAGCAGTTTTTTAACGCCGCGGCGCTGACGGCTTCCCAGGGCGCGTATTAGCCCAGGTTGCTGCACGCATGTGTGCGCTGTAAGCTTCTAACGTGTTCTTAACATTATGTTAGTGTACTCACCGTTCCTCGGCGTCCAGTTGCACCAGCAGTTTTTTAACGCCGCGGCGCTGACGGCGTCCCAGGGCGCGTATTAGCCCAGGTTGCTGCATGCATGTATGCGCTGTAAGCTTCTAACGTGTTCTTAACATTATGTTAGTGTACTCACCGTTCCTCGGCGTCCAGTTGCACCAGCAGTTTTTTAACGCCGCGGCGCTGACGGCGTCCCAGGGCGCGTATTAGCCCAGGTTGCTGCATGCATGTATGCGCTGTAAGCTTCTAACGTGTTCTTAACATTATGTTAGTGTACTCACCGTTCCTCGGCGTCCAGTTGCACCAGCAGTTTTTTAACGCCGCGGCGCTGACGGCGTCCCAGGGCGCGTATTAGCCCAGGTTGCTGCATGCATGTATGCGCTGTAAGCTTCTAACGTGTTCTTAACATTATGTTAGTGTACTCACCGTTCCTCGGCGTCCAGTTGCACCAGCAGTTTTTTAACGCCGCGGCGCTGACGGCGTCCCAGGGCGCGTATTAGCCCATGTTGCTGCATGCATGTGTGCGCTGTAAGCTTCTAACGTGTTCTTAACACTATGTTAGTGTACTCACCGTTCCTCGGCATCCAGTTGCATCAGCAGTTTCTCGAGTGCGGCGGCGCTGACGGCGTCCCAGTGCGCGTAGTAGTCCAGGTTGCTGAATGTATTCGCTGTAAGCTGCTAGCGTGTTCTAAACATTATGTAAATGAACTCACCGTTCCTCGGCGTCCAGTTGCATCAGCAGTTTCTTGAGCGCGGCGGCGCTGACGGCGTCCCAGGGCGCAGAGTAATCCACATCGCTGGTGTCGCCGTGAGCTGCTACGTTGTTCTCGGACTGCTCGTCATCTGGTTCCTTTAAAAACATCGAAAAATTATAAATAAACCCGTAATAATATACTCGTACATTTTGTGTTTAAAAAGGTTGTAATTTTAAACCTTTTACTTAATTAATATTATAATTATATAGACCACGGTTTTTTTTTCTTGTTTTATCATTTATGATTCTAGCTGTTTTAAACCCCGAGGGGAGTTATAAGTTTAACTTGTGTATCTGACTGTGCAATTTTGATATTACTTTTTTGTTTGAAATGTGTCTTCGAGAGTGTCATTAGATATGATTCAAGAAAATCGGTTCAGCCGTTCGAAGATTATCAGCTATTTTCTAGTTGATGAAGGGACGTGGGCAACTTGAACAGGTCTGATCGATTCGAAATTTGGTATCCTGTTACTTCATGGTACATGGTAATCTGGATCTGATGCTGCAGCACCATCTGGAATCTGCAGAATACCCAACTCCTCGCCATCTTACAGTAAAGATATTATGTTTGGGCTTATTTAATAGTCTTAATGATAGATTGTGAAAAAAAAGGAAGTCCAGGGATTTTTGAATTTTTAATTTATTGTTAAAACTAAAAATAGACTTCACGCTACATTGAGCTAGTGAAGTAGTGTTCGTTATTTAAATCTACTATAGCAATAAAACAAACGTATCTATACATCATATTTTCTCAACTTTACAGAGATAATGAACGTCTAAAATACATATTAATACATATACCTACCCACTTAAAGCTTTGTTTATTCATTTACAATTCTACCTTTACATTGCCTCTCTTAGTGGGTTTATAAGGGACCCGTTTTAATGCCAGATTTACGACTTTTCGTGTAAATTCATCAGGAGGCCCAGGTAATGGGCGCCGTACTTTTGAAAAGATTTGATTAACCCTTCGAGATTTTCCACTCTAGATTGTTTATTAAATAATTAACAACGCTAAATACGTTACAAGCAACCGACTTCAATCTACAAAAAATAAATATAATTTTGCTATTATATTTTCGTTTTTGTTAATTTGCTAAAAATAGGTTATAAATTGATTTCGATACAATTTAAAATAGACCATAACCCTGGAGGAATAATCTTTAAAATTTTAATTGGAAACGCTGAACTCGTAAAAAAAAAACGACTTCCATCGCAAGAACTTAGTGCATCTTAGCATTATTATTTTTTGGTTTTGTTAGTTTTCTAAAAAGTACTACACCGATTTTGATAAAATTCATATAGAACTAACCTGGCAGCATACCCTTATCGAGTAAAATAAATTATGATAAAACTCGGTTCACATTGTGTAAAGATATCGCGTAACAAAAATAAAAACCGGCTAAGTGCGAGTCAGAACCGCGCACAAAGGGTTCTGTACCATCATACTAGATGGCGCTAGTTTCATCACGTTTAATAAAACACGTTTTGTGTATGGAGATCACCCTTATTTTGTCACTTTTTAAAATTTTGTGTGTTTGTTGTTGTAGCGGCAATATAAATACATTCATTGTGAAAATTTCAACTGTCTACCTATTTGTTCATGAAATACAGCCTGGTGACAGACGGACAGACAGACGGATGTACAGCGGAGTCTTAGTAATAGGGTCCCGTTTTTACTCTTTGGGTACGTAACCCTAAAAAGAAAAGAAACATACAGTTGATTTGAGAGTTTCCTCCTTTTTGGAAGTTGGTTGAAAAGTAATCATTAAAGTCGGTCCACAATCGGCGAAGAAACCACATGATCGTTTTCTTCTTATTCTGCTCTTTTTTTAGGGTTCCGTACCCAAAGGGTAAAAACAGGACCCTATTACTAAGACTTTGCTGTCCGTCCGTCTGTCTGTCTGTCTGTCTGTCCATCTGTCACCAGGCTGTATTTTATGAACCGTGAATGTATTTCTGTTGCCGCCATAACAACAAATACAAAAAATAAGAAAAAGTGAAAGTCTCCATACAAAAAACGTGTTTTTTTTGAAACGTGAAGAAACTAGCGCCGTCTAGTATGATGGTACGGAACCCTTTGTGCGCGGTTCTGACTCGCACTTTACTGTTTTTTTTCCACTTTGTCATATCCCGGACGTCATCTTCAGTTAGCTTGAAACTTTCGAGATCTCTCTTTACCACACTCAACTGTTGCAGTTAGGCCCTTTTTGTCTTCGCCTCTAACTGGGTAGGCTTAGACTGAGTGTGACATTGCCAATATCAGCTGGAGGTCTTCTTAACATGGCTAAACCATCGCAGCATCGCATAACCGCCTCCGTAGCCCAGAGGCAAAGTTCACTGGCTTTACACAGGAGGTCGCGGGTTCGATTCCCGGCGGGGTCAATTGTAAGACTCGGTTTGGTTGGTGGTAGGGCATTTTCTAAGCCCGCCTGGCTAGCTACCACCATCTTATCTAAGTCTTGCCGCCAAATATCAATGTTGATATCATTGGTGTGTTCCGGCATGAAGATAAGATAGCCAGTTCCCCATTGCGTTGGGAAATCTTGGTGAGCCCGCTTCCATCTTCGGCAAAATTGAAAATAATTAATAAAAAAAAGGACGGCACACTCACAGTAGTCTTCGTTACACTCTATAAACAAGCACATGCCCTTGAACAGATTGCGTTTGATAGCCGTTTATTAAGTTATCCGTTAGCCGAGCCTTGGTCGCTTTGCCGTGTCCGTCGCAAACTGCCATGGAATTACATACTAGCTTGTTATGGCAGCTACGGGGCTACTGGCTAGATATTTTGTGTTTACGGTCCACCCAATCACATTATCTGGTACAGTCACGGTAGTTAATTGTTTAGCAGATTGAAGTCTCTTTAATTTTGCCGGGTTATTACATTAGTTTTCCTTTTTTCATACACTTTTCGACTAATATAGATATAAGTAACGTCAAATAAGATCGGAACTCAAAGAAAAAGTTTAAATATAGATATAACTTCTTCTTGGTAAGCATAAAAAATAATAAATATCTCGGAAATGTTACCTACATTTCCGAGATATTTATTATTTTTTATGCTTGTACAAAGGCCAGCACATCAAGCTATACTAATTAGTTACTACGTAACTAGTAGTGCGATTCTGATCCATACGCATTAGGCGTAAGAACGGTACAACGTCCAAAGTGTGTAGCTTGATGTGGTGGCCTCTGTACATAAAACCCGGCAAAATTAAGGTTTCATGATTCTGCTAAACAATCAAATTCCGTGACTGCACGTTCGGACCATCGCAAACTTTGTATCGACCATTGCCTGTTATTTTATTTGTTTTGGGTCCCTAGACTATTCGATCCCCCATAGACATGTGGCTTGTACCACATTACCTCATTTTAAAATAAGACTAACATTACATAGGAATATTCATATAATTCATATCACAGAAAGTACCTTCGACAATTAAAACACCAGCTGTAACACTCGCAGCCATTTTGTTTTACAGCTAATTTGCATTAAATTTAGCACCATTTCATTTGACTAGTTAAATACATATAATAAAACTGTAACGGGGCCGTGTGAAATATTTTTGGAAAATAATAACTGTGGAGGACATCACTAACGATATAAAGGCCAAAACAACAACTTTTGGAATTTTCGTCTGTCTGTCTGTCTATCTATCTGTATGTAAACGCATCACAAAAAAAAGCGACGGTGGCTTAACCGGTAACGACTCGGTCCATCTAACCAGAGGTACCGGGTTCAAATCTGGACGGCCAATGTACCAATGAGTTTTTCAAAAACATACGTACATATAATTACCGATTGCTTTAACGGTGAAGGAAAACATCGTGAGGAAACCTGCACACGCCTGCGAAGAAACTCGAAGGTTGTGTGTGAAGTCGACCAACCCGCACAGGGCCCGCGTGGTCGACTAAGGCCTAATCGCCCTGATTCAGGTTAGGCTCGAGCCCCTCAGTGGGGACGTATATGAGCTGATATAATAAACGCATCACGCAAAAACTACTAGGCCGATTTGATGAAATTTTATAATGGTGGTTCCTTATAACCAGGATTAACATATAGGATACTTTTTATCCCGGAAAATTTAAGAGTTCCCGTGGAAAAATTCAAAACCTCCACGCGGACAAAATTTGCGGGCACAGCTAGTGGATAATATCTAAGAAGGTAGCATTTGTTTTTACAGTTTGAATAATGAACATACCTTATTGCTTATAAATATATTTTATTAGATTTATACATATTATAAAACGTTTTCACCAATTAACGAAGTGATTCTTATGAAAAGTTTAAATGCATAATTACCCGCGAGCCGCTTGCGGCTCGAACACTGCAGAACCTCTAGTTCGAACAAGGTTCTAACACAATTTTAATGTTATTGTAAAATTTCTGTAAAGTTACACTAGACAATTCAATTGCCACTAGCTTAAAAAGAGATAACGGTTTTACATTCTTACTAATATCATATATGAAAAAATGTGTTTGTTTTCACGCTTCAAAACCTAAACCAATCTTGATGAAATTTGGCATGCATGTAGCCTGTGTCAAGAAAAAGGACAAAGGTTACTTTTTATCCGTGAAAATAGCATAGTCCGATGCATTTCCTAAGAAAACTGAAAATACAATTTTTTGGCTGTTATCTTTAACATCGCAACGGAACAATGGATAGTTGTAGTTTTTTTCACAGAGATAGTTGAGGGGGTGGAATATGATATAATTTAGTAATTAGCATATCCTGACATAGTTCCCGAGAGATCTGGGGAAAACTCATTTCCACACTCGCGGACGTCGCGTCAGCGTCGCAACGGAGTAACGGAGTAACGGATTGACGTGATTTTTTGTATAGAATTAATTGAGGGGATGGGAAGTGACATAGAATGCTAATCAAAATAGCCCGATCTGGGAAAGAGATCTGGAGAAAACTCATGTACACGCTCGCGAGCCGCTTGCGGCTCACGCACCACTCACCCTCAGACAGTCGTAAAAACGATGTGCACGCGAGATAAACGTTAAAAAGGTAAAAAAGCTGACCTCAATCGCAACAACCAAGTATACAATATTGCAAAATTTTTTGGTATTCGTTAATTTTATAAAAAAGTACATAACCGATTTGGATAAAATTTATGAGTATATGGGACCAACCTGGAAGCATACAATACGTAATAAAAAAAATCATAAAAATACATTTACAATTTGCGAAGACATAACATAACAAACATACAAAAAACATACACCTCCTTTTTGGAAGTCTGTTGAAAAGAGACAGGAAAAATCTATAAACAAGCGGCTTCAAACTTTTCAGCTGCTGACTATGATGGTACGCTGGTGTAGTCGGCTTGTAATGCGTAGCAGCATACCTCTCTTTGTAGTGAAAACTAGCAAACAAGCGCGCACGCTAGGTAGTTTAAAAACTTAGTTAGGTAGGCTGGACTGCGTACCGCGAACATTACGAGTA
Organism: Coleophora flavipennella; assembly: GCA_947284805.1. NCBI lineage: Eukaryota > Metazoa > Arthropoda > Insecta > Lepidoptera > Coleophoridae > Coleophora > Coleophora flavipennella. The sequence goes on along the minus strand of OX369270.1, from coordinate 1,940,939 downwards.
GGTACACTCGCCCAAGCTACAAATATTCGGAACCAAAGAGCGCCATCGCTCATACCTATAGCGCTGGCAATCTTTTAGTATGCTTTTAGTTGAAGCGCGTTAAGGCGAGGCACCGGGGGAGAAGCGGAGGAACCCTTTTGCTAGATATTTTTTTTTGGCTAATTACTACTAAATATCGGTCTTGCATAAAATATAGGACATACTTAAGGATATTGTTTGAGGAATGTGCTAATATGTTACACGATGTAGTGTGTACTTTACTTTATCATAAAAAATCCCAAAAACAGGTCTAAAACGTCAAAATAAAGTCTAACTGTTTATTAATAAAATTTCTAAATTTGCACATAGTTTTTACACGGAGATATTAATTTTTAAGTACTACAGAGAATCTGCTAAATTTTAATTTTTAAATTGAAGTCTTAAGAGAAATAACAACGTATAACATTGAAAAAGTGCAAAAGTGTGGTTATTTTCTTGACTCTTTACGCGTAAAGGAAAAAAACAGAGACAACTGTTTTACAAATGCCTCGCCTTAAGTGCTAAGTGGTACATACCACGGGGGCGGCTGCCACTGTCATCAGCAATAGGGAGGTGCTCACTGCCACTGCCACCACGTTGATGCACGGCAACCTCATCGCAGTGTATTCTGTCAACAAAGCACGCTATTTATGTCTCGTTTGGTTAGTGATCCAGTTCTTTAGCTTGCTAACTTAAATCTGTGAGCGCACAAAGTACGTTCAGGGAACTAGGTGCAGTACATCCGAAAGAGAGTTCTGGAAATGTGTTAGACTAACTAAGTGTAAGAATATGCTAATCAGTAAATTATGTCATTTCCCACCCCTTCAACCATCTCTGTGCAAAAAATCTTGCGTTGATGTTTTTTGTTTGTAATGTGAATAGATAGCATTGTCATTATACTATGTAGTTGTGGTGGTACGGAACCCTCGGAGTGCTAGTCCGACTCACACTTGGCTGGTTTTAAAATATGTAACATTTGTACATTTTTTCGAGACAATTAAGTTTAACTAAGGCTGTATGAAGGTATGCCAACGGGGTATCAATGAATTTAAAAAAGTTATTGACTCGAATTATGACTGAGGCACTAAAAATGCCGGTATGATAGGCCCATTCTTTCTTAAAAATTCTAACGGATCAGAAATTAATTACAACGAGAAATACGTAAATGTAAAAAATAGGTGCTTTTTGTTATTTTAATAATAGGATATGTAAATAATGGAAACAACAAATTAATTAAAGTTTAGCAATAGTAGTATCAATTTGTTAATAATGAGATCATGACGATGCATCTATGCAACAGTTAAAGAGAGAGTAAGAACCATTGTAATATATCAATGGAGCAACCTTATATCAGAAAGAGCAACCTTCTCGTCCTCAATCGTTTTTACAATTTCAAAGGGATTACACCCCTTCACAAAAGCTCGCTAAAAACGCTCTAGTCGTTAAATACGCATCGACAGATAATCGTCTTTACATATGTTTGTGTCCATTGAACTCGATAAGTAGTCGATAGATTGATTTGATTTTTTACACAACGTTGCTTTTTAATAGAAGAGTGTTTTTATATATAATTTTTTTTTCGAAGTTGCCATGGAAACGGGTAATTCCAAGCATTTAGCGAGTTTTAGATAAAAAAAACGAGCGAGACCTACAGTACTCGCATATGATGTGTAACATGTGACAAAATACTTCACACTAGGCGGCATGGCTATGACAACCTTAGTTTTTGAGAATTAAAAAACGTTCGCATTTCCTGTTACACATTTCCGTCCCATTTCACGAAATCACTCCCACAGTGCGCGAGTCCGACTTGCACTTGGTCGGTTCGCGACTTCCTGTTACACATTTCCGTCCCATTTCACGAAATCACTCCCACAAATTGCAGGAAAGCGAGAGCAAAGATGTTACACATAAAAAATTAAACATAGAGATAAAATTAATTACACTGGATAAACATCCATAAGAGATAGTACCTAAAAAGAGATTAGAATAAGGACTAAAAGTCGAATTAATTTAAATAGTTTTTATGTGTAAAGACGTTTCAAATATATTATGTCAAATACTTATGATTTAGTTAGACAATAGAAGAAGCTCTGTTTAGCAAAAATAAAAGTAAATTTATTTCATTCTGAACGCGGCATCAAATTTTTTTTTGATGTAATGACGTCTTATATATTGATGACACGGGCGCTACATTAAAAAAAAAGTATGACGTCATTATTACGATACGCTAGTTTGACGTCATTGTCGCGTTACGCCAGTGTGACATCATTGTCACTTTACGCCTGAGCCGAGCGTGCAAGCGAGAATTGTACTTGTACTTGGACACCGTCAAACAAGTGTGTTAATGGATTAAAAGTACTAGGCTTCCAGGTGCTTACAAGGAGTGTTCCATTGCGGTCGATTCTCTGTGAGGAAAACCGTCATACTAAAAGGAGACGTTTCGTATACCTAACATCAGTGTGTCAATAGATTAAAAGTACTAGACTTCCAGGAGCTTACAAGAGGTGTTCTAACTGTGAGATATGTACAAAACAGTTTTTATTCTAAAATCTCATTTTCGAAAATATCGAACAATCCAATCTCAAGGAATTATTTGCACAAGGAGTTTGTGTGTAAAATATTCTTTGGATTAGCAGTTTGTATTGAGTATTTTTTGCGCAAGGAGGTTGTATAGCTGAGATACGAGGAAGCGAGGATATTGGTGTGTTCTAAATTCAAACACAAAAAAGTAATTAAAAGAGTTTTTATTCGGCAATGGTATAAAAGCTTTAACTAATTCTAGTTCAGTTTATCTATGACCTAAAAAGACAAAATTATATGTACATACAAGCAGAGATATTCTCTACTATATAAAAATAAGTCGGGTTTTCCTTCCTGACGCTATAACTCCAGAACGCACGAACCGATTTCGCTAATTCTTTTTTTGTCGAGTTCGTTATTGTCAGGAGAAGGTTTTTATGTAGGGTAGGGTAGGGTAGGGTAGTGTAGGGTAGGGTAGGGTAGGGTAGGGTAGGGTAGGGTAGGGTAGTGTAGTGTAGGGTAGGGTAGAGTAGTGTAGGGTAGGGAAGGGTAGGGTAGGGTAGGGTAGGGTAGTGTTGTGTAGGGTAGAGTAGTGTAGGGTAGGGTAGTGTAGGGTAGGGTAGTGTAGGGTAGGGTAGGGTAGTGTAGTGTAGGGTAGGGTAGTGTAGGGTAGGGTAGGGTAGTGTAGTGTAATGTAAGGCGATACGTAGTTCGCCGGGACAGCTAGTGCTATATACAGGGTGTAACATAAAGGTGTGGTGATACTTTAAGGTGGGCTTGTACCCATCAAACTGAACAACTTTCTCCATGGAACCCATAGTCAAATCGCAAAAAAAAATTTGAACTTCCCATACTAAGTTGGCATCACAGCTGATCGAGTTAGTATGGGAGAGCCAATTTTTTTTTTGCGATTTGACTATGGGTTCCATGGAGAAAGTTGTTCAGTTTGATGGGTACAAGCCCACCTTAAAGTATCACCACACCTTTATGTTACACCCTGTATAAGGGGAGGTGTACAAGACCAATTTTTTACCAACCCTCGTATTGTAAACAAGACCCTTCATTAACCAATTTTCGTATCGAATCCTTAATTAAACCAGCCGTTTCATAAGCTCAGGGTATCAGAAAATAATAGGTATTTTGAATTCTCTTGTCCACGATTCAACATGGTTTAAGTAACTTCTGATGGAAATACAATAAATAGACAACAGACTATTTCTAGCTGTTAGAACTAAACAACACTTTTACGTATACAAGAGACATTTTAAAATCCTTTTATTAGCTTCCCTATGTCTGTCTACTGGCTTTTGCCAGCGGCTTCGCTCGCTTGAACAAGCGGCTCTTGAGCGTGAAAGTAGGAGCCTATATGTTAATCCAGGTCCTAATCTGTCTACCTTCCAAATTTCAGTTAGATACGCTCAGTAGTTTTTGCGTGAAAGAGTAACAAACATCCATCCATACATATAAAGTCACATTAGTAGGATGTAACCAGAGATTTGTTACCATAGATGGGTTATGCACTAACAAACAACATTTGAAAATCGAAGCCATTTGCACACACAATGTTATAGGTAGTTCCCTTCTATTGCACTGAATGTTACTAAGAAAAGAGATGCCAATTGACATCTTTTTTTTTGCTTCACTTTTTAGACGCATGTAACCTATCTACCTCCCCTTATATATAGCATATCTCTGGATGTAACGGTATTTTTGAACTGACTTTCAATCAATTCAAGACGTCGGATTTAAACGAAAATTTGCACACGTATTATGAACCGATAACAGTACAAAAAACTGGTTGTCTGCATTCTGTATAGTCGCTTTACGGACGATAATTTTATGTGATAACGTATCACAAGCCGAACGCTTAAGCCGATCGTGCCTCTCTATCGCTTGTCCCGCGCTCTCGCTTGCACGATCGACTCAGGCGGGACGTGAAAAAAGAGGACGTGACAATGAGTCCTGCTTTTTCTTGTGTGCAGCCGGCGTTCATCGATTTATAAGACGTTATTACGTCAAAAAAATTAAAGGTGATGGAATTCTAAATTTTTAATTCATATAGTTATTATTCGCTCAGAACCGGCAAATAGTAGATTTTACTCATGAACCTGAACAATATTTCCCATAAAAACGACGAGAAAAAATTAACTTCCCATCTTAGATCACATATAAACAACGAGATTCGAGGTCACGCTGTCAGAAAAGTCCGAACATAAAGTCACTTTTTTGTTTACTTAAGCAGTTCTCCCTCTCTGTCTAACATATATTTGAATATATCTATCATTTTCTTCTGTCAAACGACTGTTGAGAAGTTTATAACACGACTGCCCACAAAAAAAGGAGTATATATTGTTTTCAGATCTAATGTATGTATGTTTCTTAATTCCACGATATCATCTAAACGGCTTCATAGATTCTAGATTGCGAGATATCGTTAGATGCGTCTTGATTCCGTCCCTGAGTGACATAGGATACATTTTACCCGACTTTTCAAAAAGTAGGGGTACTGATTTTACGCAGCCGAGCCGTGTTTTAATAAAATTTGAAGTTTGTTTTGTATGAAAATTGGGATTTAGTTCTTCTATATGTGATCTAAGCTTCCTATACTAAATGTCTTTATATGATCGTCGATCTGCAAACTTTGTATGGAAAGTATTGCTCCTTTTTTTGTGAGGGTTCCTTGCAAGAATTTGTCAATGTCTTGACTTTTTACCAGCTTCATATTAATTAACTTGCCGTGTTAGTTAATTAGTTCCTTAGTCTGTGTGTTAGTTTGGGACACATTTTGGAAGCTAAATTAAAACCACTTCACGGTTTCCGATTGAGCTGAAATTTTGCATACATACATAAGATTGGAGAACAATGCATGGTTAGCTAAGTGACGTCGTTCAATATGACGGAACAGATATTTTTATGCTCCCCATGGCAAAGTATATAAATTAGTACTAACATACAGTATGGACACTCCCTGGCGCTCTCTAGATTGCGACCTCACCCCCTCGTCAACCAGATTGATGGAGAATGGTTACAGTTTAGTTGTCGAACGTATAGGATTTCACCGCCATTTTTTTGTTCCGTCATTCCTTTTTAAAAATGACATTTCTGGCCCGTTGTATGAAGTGTCCAGGGTGTGCCCATGGTAAGGGTATCAAATGAAAGGGTTTGCTGATGAATACGAAATAATTTAAATTCTATCCAAATTGAAGCTCGTACCTAAAAGTTTTTAGCATTTCGAAAATTATTATTAGGTGAAAAGCGGCAAATGGTAAATGCGACTAACAACGGCATTGCTTATAACATCGAGGTGACAATTTTCTTATCTGTGGCGTAGTCTATGGAAATGGAGTAAAGAGATGGTCTCTTTTTTTCTATGCCATGGACAAGGAAATGCACTTGTTTCAAAGAACAATCTATTATACCAACAGCGTCAGTCAAGCTCTTTTCATTTTAATGAGTTCCAGCAGAATATAATAGCCCGTCTTGTGGCGTATACTTATTTCAGTTCCCTTGTTACGTTATATTGATATATTGCAAAGAAATTTTCATTAAGAAGGAGTAAGTCGAAGTTATTTTCAAAGGCCCAAAATGGAAATTGCCTAACCTTTGTATGAAAGCTAATCTATTGTCACAAAATTTAAACTTTGTTTATCCAATTTTAAGTACTTACATTCAATAAGTTGAGAACATTTCGTGGTTCGTCAGTTGCTCAAAATAATTAATCATTGTGATGCTAAAGAAATAATTTGATGGAAATTAAGTGAAGAAAATACAAAGCATGTTTTTATTGTCGACATTCCTAGTTTATTTGATTGTCCAAATAGTTAGCAAAGTTATAGAACCTCTTTACGCTTATTTAGATAAAAGTGAATGTTTTATGAAAAGCTTACTTGATTTGCGGCAAGTGGTGAGTGTGGAACTAAAGGGACATTGTTTAGTTGTTTATGTTGTTAGAAGTTTTTATAAAGTAAGTACGTAGGTCAACAAGGAATGTAATGAAGTTAAAATTATGAAAAATAAAAAAAGGAAGTAAAAAAAATAGTAGGATGGCAGGCGTAGGTAAATGACCTACCGTATACAAAATTATTCAATATTATTTTCGAGCGACGAAGGGGAAGAAGGTATTGTGATGGCAAAAAAAACGAAGTTGAGATTTTGATGAGGATCGATTAAACTGCACTGAGTCTATAAATAAAAAAATGTGGGTGAGTGTGTGTGTCTGTACGTCCGTCCGTTACTCTAGTTCCTAAACTGCTGGATGGGTTTGGGTAAAATTCGGGTTACAGCAATACTATTTTTATATCTCCAGGCGTTCTTTTTGCAATTTGCCCCTATCTTGTTTTTTTTGGGTTATTACCATAGTAAAAAAAACACTTATTATTTTTTACTCAAAAATGGCTCTAAGGATTTTGATGAAACTTGATGTGTTACTAAAATTGTATATGGCTTACAGTATGCGCTAGTCCGTTGTTCCAAGAAAAATCGGAATAAGGTACCTCACATACAAATCCAGTTTGTTTGTTACTATTGCTCAAAAATTTCTCTAACGATTTTAATGAAACTTCGTGAATAATAAAGACTTAATAAGGCCTACTGCACTGGGTACTTCATTATTCCATAAAAAATCTGAGTAAGGTACCTCCCATAAAAATCCAAATTATTTGTAATTTTTTAATAATTTCTGATATACCTGTCTTTATTCTATGCTACTAAGTAAGTGTAATGTTTATAGTTGTATGTGTGCATGACCGACTACGACAGACGGTGAAGGCTTCGCGAGAAAGTATGCACAGCGTGGCTGTACAACTAATTTTTTCTTTGTGGAAGTTAGGTGAATAGGAAATTGAAAAATTCTTCTTCCTATAAAAAGCACCGGTTGTGTACGAGATAAAACCGTAAATTTTTAACTCTCAAAAAACGGAGGAGGTTCTCAAATCAACCCGTATAATCATAATCATAATCTTTGTAACAATTTTGTTACAAGTCTATATAAATTATTATACATTATATCAGATGTATGCTTTATCTTACTAAAAGTACTATGCTTTATATTATATATGAGTAAGTGTATACATGTCGTAGCCAAATGGTTATATAAGCCATTCAATTAACTGCCTAGCCGGTTCATTGAATGGCGACATTCAATTGAATGACTAGGCCGAACGTTGATTGAACATGCGTCACTCAGCGTTTAACTAGTTCGCTGATTGTAAGCTAGCCCTTTGAAAATGTCGGACGTAAAATCCCATACATCAATAAGGGAGTTGACAAAAATTTTTTTTTCAATAAATGAGCGAGCAAACGAGCGGTATTAGGTTCGATTTGGTTTGATTTGATTGATTTGATTATACAGTCAAAGATCGCGAGGGCCCATGGGTAGCAGAATGCTGCAGAAGAAGAAATCATCGTTTTTTTATTCAGAGTATATTCGGAATATCCCATTCAACGACTTGGCTAAATGACTTTCAGCAAAGTCGTAGAACGTTACATTCAACTACTTGGCCAGTTGTCCTTTAGTCATTCATCTTAATGTCGCCATTCAATCAACGGGCTAGCCTTTCAATCATTAAGCACATTTAACTAGATAGCTGCGACATATATATTTTTTAATCACGCATAACTTTTTGCAGAGTAGTCCGATTTCAATAATTTTGTTTTTATTGGATAGGGTATACTTTAAAATTAGTCCTATTTAAATTTGAGAACAAAATTTCATTCCTGACGGTAGAAAAATAGGGGATGACTGATTGTTCACCCACTGAATTTTCATCTGTGAACTGATTCTGTTGAAAATCGGCACACATAATAAGTTCTAATTACACTTATTGGCTAACGTTTGGGCGTATTTATTGATCTTAATGTGAACTTTATACCTACTTATTTATGAATTTTGGATTTATGACTACTATCGAGGTTCTGGTGATGAGACGGAAGGCTGTTAAAAGTTGGTCATCAAAAATAACTAGCTATTAAATAGAAAACTCAAACTCAAATAACTCTTTATTGTACATCAAAAAAATAATAAAAACATATACAAAAATTAATAAACAGCTAAGAGATGTACAATTTAGGCGGTCTTATCGCTGAGATCGATTTCTACCAGACAACCCAGTGCTCGGAGAAAAAAGCAAGGAGACAAATAGTACGCGAGCAACAACAACAGAAAAAATAATTAAGTAATAATTTTAAACTTAAACTACAATGTATTTAGTAATTATATTACGCAATCATGCTCACATATTTCTGCAGAGATACCCAATTAATTATTTAGACATTAAAAACAAAATTTAATGCATGATATTTTGCCCAATTTATTTTATTAATATCATTGTGTTTACTTTAGCTTTTATACTTAATTTAACTTGTTTCCTTTTGTTACGTGTCGAACAATTTACTTTACCTTTACACGTATTTGTAATCTGGAAATCGTACTAAATCAACGACCACGATACAGGCAAGTTGCCTAGTGTGGGGTTATTAATTTTTCGTTTTTTTAGTATTGTGTTCTTTCTGCAAATAAACATTTTGATGTGTAACATCTTTGCTCTCGCTTTCCTGCAATTTGTGGGAGTGATTTCGTGAAATGGGACGGAAATGTGTAACAGGAAATGCGAACTTTTTTAATTCTCGAAAACTAAGGTTGTCATAGCCATGCCGCCTAGTGTGATGGCAAAGGCAAAGCTGACATACTACTATTCGAAGGGTCGGCCCGTGAATGTACGACCCGATAATTAATTGATTTCATAAGTAATTTGTCACATCATATGCGAGAACTGTAGGTCTCGTTTTTTTCACATTTTTATTTTTACTTTTACTTTTTATTTTAGCCATAAAAATATTAATCAAACTGACAAAAAAAGAGAGGAACTGAAAAACGAAAAATAAGATAAACCTTTTTAGTTCTAAGCTCCTAAACTAATATAAACACCTGAATAAACGAAACGTTCGACAATTTCCAGCAAAGGAACGTAATAATTAATTTGCTTGTTTGTTTGGTTGGCGCTGACACAAAATTGTTCAGGTATTTAGGTATGTTTTTTTGGTAATTTAAGTGAATATTTCTTATTCCACCTCTTTACGCTTTAAATTATTAATAATTTTCGAAAAACCTAAAAACTTTTAGGTACAAGCTTTAAATATTGCATTGTCACGCGATATACATATGCATGCAAAACTTCAGCTCAATCGGAAACCGGAAAGTGGTTCATATTTAACTTGCAAGATTCCACTCGAACAAACATACATACATTGCAAGTTAAATAAAAGCTTGTATAATCCATAATCAGAAATCAAATCAGAGGAAGTAATTCATGTGTTTATGTAATTTAAATAAAATAGATGTAGCCTTTTCGAGACTGAGTAAGGTTAAAAAGTCATTTGTGGGGCAGTGTACAAGATTCTACAATAAAATTCTAGAAAATATAACTAGTTTGTCAGAGAATAAATTCAAGACTCATATCAAAAAACGCTTGTGCTCTAGAGGATATTATAAAATAATCGATTATGTAAAAAACAAAGATATATATGTAAATTCTATAACAAATACCATTACCTGAGACTAATCTAAATAATGACATTACGAGAATTTGTAATAGACAATAAGTTTTTTTTTGACTATTTAAAAGAGTGTGTAAACACCTATTTAAAATAAATTATTTTGATTTGATTTGACTTATTTCAAAATGAGTATTTTCTGTGGAGATTTGTTCCGTTGACTGGAGCAAAAGTTAATTATCTATATTCATAGTCTCCTGTGTCTTGTTGTTCAGTGTAAACAACCTTTATAATCAACGTGTCTTACACGAAGCGTTCATTGACTACAAACACGGTCATAACCTAGATGGGTTTCTGAATGTTATTGGCATTTATCTCGCCAGTTTCACTGCTTCGCATTGCGAGGTGTTGGTTGCTATCAGCTATGGCAGAGGTCTTATAGGTGGATCGAACACATCTGATAAATCCGGACTTGGACCCCGTGGGAACCCAAGCCCAGTAGTGGGGACGCTATGGTTGGTAAACGTGCTTACATATTGAGTTCGGTACTACCAACTAAATTAATATAAATAATGACAATAATTTGGAATTTACATACAAATCGATCAGCTAAAAAAAGCGTCGGTGGTTCAACCGGTAACGACTCGGCCCTTCTAACCAGAGGTGCCGGGTTCAAATCCGGACGGCCAATGTACCAATGAGTTTTTAGAACCTTACGTACACTCACCGATTGCTTTAACGGTGAAGGAAAACATCGTGAGGAAACCTGCACACACCTGCGAAGAAACTCGAAGGTTGTGTGTGAAGTCGACCAACCCGCATTGGGCCCGCCTGGTCGACTAAGGCCCGATCGCCCTATTTCAGGGTAGGCTCGAACCCCTCGGCGGAGACTTATATGAGCTGATATGATGATCATCAGCTGATGAACAACTTTCTGCAATTTTTTTTCAAATTCGTTGGTTTTTTGGGAAAATTGTTCAGGAAGGTGAGTAGAAGCCCTCCGGTCGACTTTGGCCATTTCCAAATTTGTCTCTTTCCAAACTTGTCCACTTCCTAATTCGTCCACTCCAACATCGTCCTTTTCCTAAGTTGTCACTTTATCGTGCTCAGTTTCCTTTTTCTAAATTGTCACTTTCCTAACTCGTCACCTTTTTAACTCGCCTTTTTCTGCTACCCATGGCTTCGCGAGGCTCTTTGACTATATAATCAATCAAACCTGACCAAACCTAATATCGCTCGCTTCGCTCGCTCATTTTCAGTTTTTTTAACTAAGCTTTATCTCAAAAAACTGTAATTGTAAATATTAACAATAGAGCGTCTTGGGAAACTGTAAGCTCTTATTGTAAATTGACCAATAAAGAAGAATGTCCAGAAGAAGAAGAAGAATGAGTGTAATTTAAAGAACACACTTTTCAAAAATACCTATACATGACGTGTTTTTGTTTTAGAAGAAGTGTAAAAGAAGTCGAAGGCTATAATAAATAGGTAGACGATACAATATCTTAAGAATAAGTGGGTATGAATAATTTCCAAAAAAACTAAAAGCTTTATTTTGAAAATAATTTTCATTGTTTCGTATTCTCTTTACCTTTCACAACCTTTTTTCCTTTTTATCACATTACCTAACTCACTCTAAATTCTACGTATGATGTATCAAGGCCTTTTTATTAGGGTATTATTTCCTATTTAAAATTGCTTTTGCTACATTAATTATTTACACTCCCCAGCAAACTCTTTCATTTGATACCCATATCATATGGGTGCACAATAAAATAATTGATCTGCCATCTTTTGTATTCCATCATATTGAATTTAGAATGGCAACACTTAGCTTACCATGCATTTATTCTCCAAACTTAACGTGTATGCGAAATTTAGCTCAATCCGAAACCGGGAAGTGGTTCGAAAAACCAACTAACAGACAGAATAACTAACACTGCGAGCTAATATAAAGCTTGTAAAAATGATAATAATACCCCTCTACAAAGTTTGGATTTTTTGTAACTTTTGACGTAGGACGTACCTATTTATAGAGCAATAAGCTACCTAGGAAAAATAAGTTAAGGGAAGCGCTAGATTTTTCAAAGTTAAATGCACGCTTAACTATGAGTAGGTTGTAAAGGGACACAAGCACAACGATGGATGGCCGACTATTCAACGTGTAGCGTACTGTATCAACACAGGCTAGTCATTTGTCGTTAACAAGCTCTCTTCCCAAATTCGCAAAGGTAAGGCTGTCCATACTCCACACAAAGGGCCAAGTCCGGGTCTCCACAAACCCGGACTTTCGTAGTCCGGGTTGGTGATTTTTTCTGTTCCCTCATCAGGAACTGCATCGGACTATGCTAATTTCACGAGATAAAAAGTAGCCCACGTCCTTACCAATTACACAGGCTACCTGCATGCCAACTTCATCAAGATCGGTCGAGGCGTTCAAGAGTGAAAATGTAATAAACAAACAAACCTATTTTCACATTTATGTTTTTTTTTAATTCACAATTTGTAAACCCTTGACAACATCTCACCTGGTGGTAAGTGACGATGTTGCCGAAGATGGAAGCGGGCTTACCAAGATTCCCCAACGCAATGGGGAACTGGCTATCTTATCTTCATGCCGGAACACACCAATGATATATAATATAAATAATAAAGATGTATCGTTATAACAGTTTGGAAGCAGACTAATCCATCATATTAAGTTAGTTACACACTGTCTCCTCAGTGGAAGGGAAGCTTTGCGCATTAATATGCAAAGGCGGTGAAGTAGAACCGATAATCGACTCGAGAGCAACAGATTGCTTCCCGTCTACCGCGTTGAAGAGTGTGTATACATAGGGTTATCAGATGTTAAATTGAAAAGTCCTGAAACAAAGCCTGATTTTTATCAAAAAATCCTGACATTTTACTGAAACTGGCGCGCGCGCGGTTTGACGACGCACAATCATAGTAATAAAATAACACTTATTATATTCCTTTTGAGTGCCGACTGGTCACTCGCCGACTCACAATCTGCCATTGAGGCTACATTTACTTTCCACATACTGATAAAATCACCATTCATTTAAGTCCATGGGCTGCAACAGTACCTTGATAAAGAGCTAAAACACCTAAAAAATCTAAAAAACCCTTACATTTTTAAAATCCGGCCGGAATCCTGACAGTTGCCTAAAAATCCTGACATGTCAGGACAAATCCTGACGTCTGGTAAGACTGAGTATACAGCAGTGGTCGTAGCTCAGTGGGACTCGCGTGGTTTATAATCACGTAGGTTAAATGACCTGAAGCACGGTCATTATTACTTAGATATGTTTGAATGTTAGTGGAATATTTGCGTGCTTCGCAAGGCGTGTGTTAGTTGGTACACGTTGCTATTACTAGCAGTCCCTGAGCCGTGTCAGATATGCCTTATGTGTCTTAGGCGGTTTGAAAAACTTCGCCTAATGGAGGGCTAATGTCCTACAGCCTCCAGCAAGCTGGACTTGGTCCCCGCGTGTGAAGTATGGCCTATTAATTGGTAAGTGACCCGTGCACCAGAAGTATTGAATAAAAAACCGATAAAACACCGATACATAACCGATGATTTCTTCTTCCGCGAACAATTCTTATCTTTTACTCTATAATCAATCAAACCTGACCGAATCTAAAATCGCTCGCTTCGCTCGCTCATTTACATTTTTTTTAGAAAAAACTGATTTTCCTCCACTCCATTTTCGTTGTATGGGAGTTTTCGTCCGCCATGTTCAAAGGGCTAGCTTACAATCAGCCAACTAGTTGAACGTTAAGTGACGCTTGTTCAATCAACGTTCGGTCTAGTCATTTAATTAAATGTCGCCATTAAATTAACACCAGGCTAATAACGGATGATGCCGAACATAGAAGCTGGCTTACCAAGATTCCCCAACGCCATTGAGAACTGGCTATCTTATCTTAAAGCCGGAACACAGCAATTTTGTGAAACACTGATGTTTGGCGGCAAAACTTAGATAAGTTGGTGGTAGCTAGCGAGGCGGGCTTAGAAAAGACCTACCACCAACCAAACCGAGTCTCACAAGTTGACCCCACCGGGAATCTCACCCACGACCTCCTGGTGTGAAGCGAATGGACTAACCATAACGCCACGGAGGCGGTTAAAAAACACAAAGCGGTTTTCTTTTATATATACAAATATAAGCGAATTGTGATGAACAGATGGCCGTTGCATCAGTAAAGTTCTTGAGTGGTGACCGCGCACCGGAAAACGTAGGTAGGCCTCCCCACACGGTGGACCGACGACCTGGTGAAGGTAGCGGGAAGCCGCTGGATGTGGGAAGCGCAGTAGCGGTCGTCGTGGAAATCCGTGGGGGGCGGGGGCTTTGTCCAGCAGTGGACGTCTTTCGGCTGCCATAATAAAGCGAATTTTACAGTTATTGCCTTCATAGAAGTCGTTGATAATAATAATAAAGTTACTTAAATATCCAAATTATGTCCAATATAAACGTTTTTGAAACTCCGATTGAACTTTTTTTATTCAATCTTAGAACAAGTGCCTATTCATTATTCATTATTGTCTTTTGCCACAGTGCGTACAATAATTATCTACATTTAGTCGCATAATGTACTGGGGTTTTCAACGGACTTCAAAAAGGAGGAGGTACCTACTCAATTCGAATGTATGTTTATTTCTGTAACGCGATATCTTCGCAAATTGCGTAATTTTTATGATTATTTTTATCCGGCAGGGTAAACTGCCAGGTTGCTCTCATATAAATTAACAAAATAATTAAAAAAAGAAATTAACAAATACCAAATAACCGAAAATGCTCTAAACACGTTAAAAAACACCGACTTCAATCGCAAAAACTTAGTACTTACAATTTTGCATTATAACTTTTGTTAATTTTCCAATAAAGTACAACACTGACTTTGATAAAATTTATATAGGACCCACTCGAGAGCATACCCTATCGAATAAAAAACGATGTTGTCTGTAAAGTCGGTTTACGGACAATAATTTTATGTGATAACGTGTCACAAGTTGTTTTAAACCACACGACTGAAGTAAAACTTCTTTAGCTCCATCTTAAAGGAGATGTAAAATACCGCCCATAGTCGGGTGAGTTAATTCTTTGGCATTTCCTCACATAAAATCGACCGCATTGGAACACATCTTGTAAGATCCTGGAAGCCTAGTACTTTTAATCCATTGACACACACAGATACGTGTTTTCCTCACAGAGAGTCGACCGCATTGGAACAACTCTTGTAAGATCCTGGAAGCCTAGTACTTTTAATTCATCACTTGTTTGACGGTTCATCCGTCCGTCCGTCCAAGTCCAAGTACAAGTACTAGTACAAGTACAAGTACAACTCTGACTTGTACGCTCGGCTCAGGCGTAGCGCGACAATGACATCACACGGGCGTAACATTATAACGACGTCACACTTTTTGTGAATGTAGCCCGTGTCATCAATTTACAAGACGTTATCACGTCCAAAAAGAAAAATCGGTTCACAATCTGCGAAGATATTGCGACACACACACGCACTCAAATAACATACAGTTGAAATGTAAACCTTCTCCTTTTAAGAAGGCGGTTAAAAATCTACCAAAATTGTACTTGGTTGTCGCGATTGAATTTGGTTTTTTGACGTTTCCTATTATTATTTAACTGAACCACACGTGGCAGTGGATTCGTTGTTCCGTCCCCCCTGCTGGGGCATCTTTGGGTCTCTTCCCAAACTCAGGAAAGTCCGACCGTCTGTCTGCCTGCTTGACCTCTGAAGGGACGTAATAAGTAGCCGGTTGAAGCTTTCACAAAATATGCGGATTTCCTAAAGAATAATTATAGAAAACTAAAAGGATTGATTATTTAAACCTTCTATCTACAGAGAAGTTGTATTCAAGAATTTTTCGTTTTTTTTGTTCTATCGTAACGGTACAACCATCTTAGCGCTATTATGATGCAAACTCAACAATAAAAGAAACGGTTGATATATTTATTTATTTCAATCAAAAGACATCAATTAGAGCAACAGATTTTTTCATTCAGTTCGGGATCCTAAGCGAGAGTACGACAAGAGTAAGTTTTTTTTTCAATACTATTTTGTTCTATCGTAAGAACGGTACAAGCGTCTAACTCAGCGCTATTATAGTGCAAACTCAACAGTTAAACAATAAAAGAAACGTTTGATATATATTCAAATAAATTAAAATACTTCAATGAGAGCGACACATTTTTTCCAATCAGTTGGAAATCCTTAGCGAGACCGCGACGAGACTACTTGGCTTATTTCCATCAATCGTTGTTTACTTTAGGATTTGCTTGACACTATATTTATTTTATTTTTATTTATCATTTTATTTTCAGGCTTCACAGACCCATAATTGTGTTAATAAAAATACAAAAGCCTTAAATAAACTATTGTTAGTAGGGTATACAACTATAACTAGAATAATAATAAAACTAATTAATTAAATTAAGTGTCAGTCTTACGATGGGAAGCGGTAGATACTACCTCACTGTGTGGAGGTGTATCCACCGCTCCAGCATCGGACTGTCCCACCTGTCAGCGACTAAGCCCAGGATACTGTTGGTACTTGCACGCACACGCCACAGCATGGAGGCACAGCGTTTCCTAATGATTGCGTGAAAACCATCTATTTGTGCCGCCGCAAACATGCCGGAGGCGCTGCATATAATCAAAGTAAATAAATGGCGTTTGTATGCATAACGGTTTTTACGATAGAGCAAATAAAGCTTTAAAAACACGTTTCTTGAATTCTCACCTTATTTTTTAGCTTGTTTTTTTTTATTTGTTGGTAAACCGCCATGATAATACATGCTTATCAGCCCGCTTAGGCATGTGATGATGGTGATCATTTCTTCATCACTTCAGCCAAATGACGCCCATTAATGAACATAGGCCACCACGAGAAGAGGGGTTTTGCCGTAATCGCTAGGTTAGGTATTATGACGTGTCAACGTAACGTCAGGGGATCGTAGCTCAGATACGAAGGAGAGAAATACGTTTGTACGATATGAACCAGGCTAAAGAGCTGTCTACATTCACTTCGTAAAATATACAGGGTGGGAAGGAGTATACCGAGAGATTTTAACCAAATATTCTAATGCCTATTTAGACAAAAAAAGTAACATTAACATGGGCCAGTAAAGCCTAATTTTCGAGATATTAATTTTTTAAATAATTCACAAGTTCAAAAAATCTCAAGGGTAACACGCCCTAATAATCTTATCTGACGTTTGTTGCCTCAAAGTATCATACTGACGTTGACTTCACTCGTCGTTTATCGTATGTTGTCGAAATCGTTCGTGAAGTGTGAAGTTTTCTTTTTCACTCTTTAGACTAAGGTTTCGTTCAGAAGGGATTACTATCGTTAATTGATTTTTTATTCCAGAAATTAAGTAAGTTAATAAGGCAGTTTTAGACCCATGTTGATATAACATTATTTACTCATAATACCACCAGGAATCCATGGTTAAAATCTGTCGGTATACTCCTTCCCACCCTGTATATATGCTCTGTCAGCTGACTTATTATTGGTTTGTGAACTAAGCGAACTAGCTAATATATACTCTTGCCGTGGAAAACACACATAAAAGGGACCTCTGTCCTGGCGCGCGGCCACAAATAGATATTACTTTTGATAAAGGACCTTTGTCATGACTCGCGGTCCCCAATCGAATGAATCTCAACTGTTTCGGAAAGCTTTCAAACGATTTACTAGTTTGAATTTGAACTTAGGTTTTTTTAATACGATTCGCGCTGGCAAGTGTATATTAATGGAGGCGCGAGTGCGTAAATGTAAAGATATACGATCTTTATAGTATTATTGTAGTAAAATCGTTAGCTCATTTAACTGCATCTTTGATGAATGCCGCGAGCCGGCAGCGGCGACAGTCCAACACTCCGACAAAGGGGCTGCGCTGTGTTCAATCCCGAGGCGGATAACGTCGGCGGTGGTGCGGTGGGCGGCGCGATTGAATTCAAGGTGGCCTCTTTGACGGAGTGTTTGTCGCGAGCCGTCAAAGCTGCAGTTAATTCAGCAAACGAACTTTACTCGTTGATGTTTTAACGGTTCCTAATCCGAAGGTGTGGTGGTACAGAACCATCGGTGCGCAAATGTAACTCGCACTTGACTCGTTTTTATTTTTTACGCTCTGAAATTTTGTTAACGAACGTTCTAATTAATGTAATTCAGACGGCGGCGGCGTGTACCTATCCCCCTCGTTACGTTGTAGGGTTCCCGAGACAAAATGGCAAAACCGAACCCTAATAATTTCGTCATGTCTGTCCGCCCCCCGGTCGTCTGTCTGTCCGTAGGTCATAGTACATTTTATCTGCTACTATTAGAACTACAATAATTAAATTTTGTACCTAGATAAAAATATGACTGAATTGGAAAATGAAGTGTTTATGGCGGTTTTTAACACGCTTTTATTAGCTTCACTTGTAACTAACTATGTATGTAAGAAAATCTTGGAATCTTAATTTGACCCACTTCCCGGTCTTCGATTAGGATGAAATTTTTCACACGCTCTGAGTTCTGATGACAATACATGACTACCTAAAAAACGTCAGTCATTACAAATCCAATATGGCGGCCTCCCCAAGATGGCGGACTGGCTGTTTGAAATCCACCCCCATGATATGGGTATCAAATGAAAGGGTTTGCTGTCAGGAATACGAATAAAAATAGTCACGTGACTTAAATCCAATATGGCGGACGTCCAAGATGGCGGACAGGCTTTTTGAAATGCACCCCCATGATATGGGTATCAAATGAAAGGGTTTGTTGTTAGGTATACGAAAAAATAGTCACGTGACTTAAATCCAACATGGCGGACATCCAAGATGGCGGAATGGCTATTTTGTAATTTTTAGTGCGTGCTAAAAGCGTGTTTTTTAGTTTTTTAAACTAATTTAAATAATTTTTACGGTAGGCTTCTCTGTATGTAAGACTAAAAAAAGGGAATTTTTTTTTCGGTATCGTTGATTATATAAGTCATTGCGTTGATTAAAGTAGCATTTACAGAATATTGAGCTCAAAAGTGACACTTTTCGGGACCCCCCCTCTCTAACTTTTTAACTATGGGGATTAAAGTTCTGAAAAAATGCAAATACTAGAAATAAACGAAACAAGCAAACGAGAATTGGTCGTATTAACTATGGGGATTAAAGTTCTGAAAAAATACAAACACTAGAAATACAAGAAACAAACAAACGAGAAAAAAAAATACCCCCCCCCCCCCCCCCCCACCCCTCATACTCAATACTCAATAATTTATTGCTGTCATATATAGGGTACAGAAGATCTTAAGTGTACTTAGTTACATATTATAGTATGTATATGACACCCGGCTTTCATACAAGTGAAAGTTGTTTTTTAACCGCACCTCTTCATCTATAAGATCTGCAGTAATTATGTTTTGTAGGTGCCAAACTCGGAAGAAGAAAAAAAGACGGAGGGAATATCGTTTACGAATCAGCTGAAGTATAGTAATGGCGGCGGCCTAAGAATGTATGAGTGAATAGAGGGTTGCCATTTTAATATAAATTTCCCCATTTTTTTCTAACCTATTATTACTAGCGTAAGGATGCGACATTAACCTCCCCTCCGCTGACATCAAGTCGTCCTGGGGGGGGGGGTATTGTTAGTGATCATGTATCGTCGATTGTCACCGTGAGCTGTGTAAAATTATCTTGAAGAATGGCAAAGTGGGGTCCGCGTGTTGGACCTAATTTAATTATTCACTTAACAACAAATAGTATTGTTCACGGGACTACTAAATTAAATTATTAAATTGTTATGATTCGAATTCTCGTATTATCAGTGCCACTCCGTACGCGCCCAAACTACATGAATTTCAAATTCACACTTAAGTAAGGTGTACAGACTGTAATACAGTTTAGTGGAACAGAATGAGCATTCAGATCGCAAAATCTAGTGCGTAGTACATATATGTAAGTATATCGATGTATAGCTGTAACTCGTCAAAGGCGTAACCGCTAGGGTCGCTATAGCCTGTCCGAGAGGTCGTGGTTCGAATCCTGATAAGTACCAATGTGTTTTCTAATTTCGATTTCATATGCACGTTTATTCAATAACGAAACTGAGTACTCATATCGATTTTGAAAGCCTATTGGTTCAGTAACTAAATAGTTCAAAATGGCGGCCCCTTTGATCAATTCTGACAATGAATTTGAGATCAGAGACCCCAAAGACCTTCAAATATCGATTTTCAAATAAATCCACCCATTATAGAAAAGTTCAAAAGAGCGGCCACTTTTATCAATTCTGACAATGGGTTTGAGATTAGAGACTTCAAGGGCCTTCTGATATCGATTTTGAAAGTAATTGGTCCCGTAACCACAAAGTTCAAAATGGCGGCAACTTTTTTCCAATTCTGACAACGGATGTGATTTGGTCAGCCAGTCAATAATTATTGAGTGGGTCTCTAGCTATTTACATTTAACTATAATTTAGTATTTCCATGTAACATTTTTTCTCTAATTATTGTAATTTTATGTCTGAAATTCTATCCGTCTTAGTGCTTTGGTGTAAAACTGTTAACTTTCATGTAAATAAATAAATTATAATAGTGTTTGAGTAAAACGTCTGTGATATACTGATGGACATGGTGAAACTAGAGAATTCCTAGTTTTACTACGGAACCCTAAAAACGGGCGTGACAGACGGACGCAGGGGATGGACGTACGTGGGAGTAATGTTATAAGGTTCCATTTCGTTCTAGTAAGGAACTCTAAAAACCAACAAATTCATACTTTTTAAAGTACACATACTTTGATTGGATAACATTTCGAGCACACGAACATTTCAACTTCTTTCGTGGGGACATACTATGATACGGGGCACCTAAAGTAAATAATTAACAAGTAATAAATGACCAACTTCATGAGATAGGACATATTAAACTCGATCTCCCACAATTTCAAGTATTTTTTTTCTGAAATTAGTGGCAACACTAGTTGTTTGGTTGGGGTTTTTGTTCCAATGTTTACAAATTTTAACGCCTTAAATATAGGAAAATAAGTGAAAATATTCTGAACTAACGTATGGAATGTGATCCTCTTATTTTTTCCCACGCTCGGATTTATTTTTACAGCGTTTCACTACGCAAGTCGGTCGGCATAGTAAATATTATTTCACGTTACGTACATGTCATCATTTGCGAAAGGTTCACTGCGTAATGGCGGCCCATGGGTGCAATATAGTATGAATGTGTGCGCGCGGGGTTGTATCTACGAGCGAGTGGTGCAATAGGGGTACTTCAGTCGCTTGTTATCGGTTCGGCTATTATTAAAACGTCCTTGGTGCCAAATAAAAAGAGTATTTTTCAAACAATTCTTTTTATGGGCTTTTATTTTTTAAACAAACGCGGCACGATAAAAAAATCGTGATGTATCATTGAGTTGGTCTTTTAAAATGAAGTAGTGCTTTCTTACAGCATATTTTTGTCAGATGTGCCGCATACCCAATAAAAAAACTCGTCAAAGTCGTTAAAAAGTGTCCCTGGTGTTTCTACACTATTGGACCTAGGAATGCGATTTAGGGTATCCTGAGACGACACAGTTTTCCAGTCGCGACTCCGGAACCGTACACGATATATGGTTCAAGGCGCACTTGGCCGTTTTTTTTGTTTGTTTCAAGCCAGATTACCCTACTGATTACGTTATAACAACCAAAATTGCAAATTTAAGAAAAACACTTTTTCCAAATCAGGAAAAAGATAACAAAGAAAAAAATAAAAAAAACATCAGGCGTAAGTGGGGAAGTAGGTAGGTTAGTTCGTATCTTGTCAAAGGTATCAATGACATTCAATTATTTTTATGTATAACTTTTCGTGTCATATTGTTTTCATGTTCTAAAGACATAATCTGGTTTATTTCAAGGATTGAATTTTGACATTGTTAACTAATGATTGTTTATTTCTTGATTTTTCACAAATGAAATTATGTTATTATTATTTTATGACTATCAGAAAGAGAGTAATTTGCACCTATTTTGAATAAATACCTTGAATCTGAATCTTGAATGGTCAATATGACAAATGTCTCATTATAATTCTTTGCGAACAGGCAAGAAACGTTCGGAAGAAAATTTTGTTCGGAATAATTTTGTTGTACTAATTTCATAAATCTATCTATTTTTAACCTCCGACGCAATCAGAGGGTATAAGTTAATATACAGGGTCTTCGGCAGATGGTTGAAAATACGAAAATGGGGGATAGGTGGGGTCGCCTCCCACCTATTTTGAGAATTAAAAAAAATCTAGGACTTGTAATTTTTTTTACAGGATTTTTTTTCCTTTTTTTAGAAATTTTGCCATTTTTATACCTTTGAACACATGTAACTTTTTGTTTTTTAAAGCTAGCTCCAAAATCTTTTTTTTATTAGACTTTTATAAGATTGTCGGCTCTAAAAAAAATTATGTTTGTTTCAAGTTATTGCTAAAAACAAAAATGTGGGCCCCCGAACTTAAAAAAAAAGTTGAACAAAAATTTAAAAGTCAACTTTGCGATGCATTTAAAAAAAAAATAATGGGGCTGGAAGGCTTCTGTTTTTTTTAAAACATCTCTAAAGCTTAGGCTTTTGAATGGTATGGAATTTGTTTCGGTATCTTTTTTGTAACCGGAGTTGTTAATTTTTTTTACTCAATTGGACCATGTTGACGAAATTCCACTAGTTACATGTTTTGTGAAATGTATCAAATGCAAAGTTGAAAATAATGTAAATACTTACTGTTGGGACGGTTACAAAGAGCAAGTACGTTTTTTTACATTCTTGCACACACATAATGGCTATCTTTTGTCATTTATTGGCATATTGGAGTTAGCACTTCCATATGGCAATAAAATGTCCGCATATTCCGCATTGGTAAATTGAGCCATTTTAAACCACAACAAAGTCTTAACAAAACGTCTGATAATAACAAAAAGTGACAAACAACAAAAAAACTTAACAAAATCACAAATGTTAATAACGTTAACGTTTTTTTTGTTTTCGTTAATTTAACTTTGCTGTGTTAATAACGTTTTTTTTTGTTTTCGTTAATTTAACTTTGCTGTGTTTGTGATTTAAATTGTAAGTATTTACATTATTTTCAACTTTGCATTTGATACATTTCACAAAACATGTAACTAGTGGAATTTCGTCAACATGGTCCAATTGAGTAAAAAAAATTAACAACTCCGGTTACAAAAAAGATACCGAAACAAATTACATACCATTCAAAAGCCTAAGCTTTAGAGATGTTTTAAAAAAATCAGAAGCCTTCCAGCCCCATTTTTTTTTTTTAAATGCATCGCAAAGTTGACTTTTAAATTTTTGTTCAACTTTTTTTTAAGTTCGGGGGCCCACATTTTTGTTTTTAGCAATAACTTGAAACAAACATAATTTTTTTTAGAGCCGACAATCTTATAAAAGTCTATTAAAAAAAAGATTTTGGAGCTAGCTTTAAAAAACAAAAAGTTACATGTGTTCAAAGGTATAAAAATGGCAAAATTTCTAAAAAAAGGAAAAAAAATCCTGTAAAAAAAATTACAAGTCCTAGATTTTTTTTAATTCTCAAAATAGGTGGGAGGCGACCCCACCTATCCCCCATTTTCGTATTTTCAACCATCTGCCGAAGACCCTGTATAACAATAAGTTTAATATGTGTATCTGTGTATCTATCTGTAGCGTTGTAGCTCACAAACGGACGGATCGATTTTGGTTTAGATTTTTTTGTTTGTTTGAAAGGTAACATAATCGCGTGTGTTCTTAATTATGATTCAAGAAAATCGGTTCAGCCATTCATGGAGATGCTTAAGTACCCTCCGAAATGGTTTACCGGATCTCTTATGATTGGTGAAGTGGTATCTAAAATCCCTAGGCAGATTTTAGGTGCAATAAAAAAAACTTAATGGCGGAATAATTATTATAATTTTAACCCGCACTGGGCCCGCATGGTCGACTAAAGCCCGATCGACCTAATTCAGGGTAGGCTCGAGCCCCTCATTGGGGACGCATATGATCTGATATGATGAAATGGCGGAAAGTAAAATGACCGCCGAAAGAGATGTTCCTCCGATTTGGCCAAAAACAGGGTTTTTTAATTTCACTCATAAAATGTTTAGTTACTTAAGCATAGTCCATCAAATTCGTTTTCACCGCCATCGTAACTGTGTTTGATGTTCAACCCTCGACACAAACAAAGAGGTGTAAGTTTAACGTGTGTGTGTATCTGTGTATCTTTCTGTCTGTTCTGTTGTGGCATCGTAGCGCCTAAACAGATTACAGATATTGTTTTTTTTTAAAGGTGTTTCAATGTAATCAGTCTTGAGGTAGTCACTCCTAAGAGACGGTTACCTAAACTAAACCAACAAATCAAAACCCTTTTTAAATGACACTGTACAGCAAGCAAACACTTTCGACAGTCGTTCGTTCAATTTCTCTTTTTTACTTAACTGTACAAACGAAGTAAGGTAAAGGGATTCTAGCTCCGCGTAGGCTCCGCGGTAAAATCGTTTTCCACTCTCTAAAAATGAGGTGAGACAAAATAAATTAACACCTTTTGCTATACATAAAAAGACGCATAGTGTTTTATACGATTTTCTTGAAACATGTAATTACTTAGGTACACAAAATATTATTACGAAATCAAATCAAATCATTTTTTTTTAATTTGTAACGGTAGATTGACATGATATTTTGTGTTTGGACATCCTTTTAAGTAAAAAAAAGATACTTGTGACAGGATGCCCAGTTCTTCCATAGTACAAATAAACAAACAAACAGATCAAACAGAAGTACTTATAACGTAACAATGTTCATTACTCGAGTTAGTAAATCAAAAGTTTACATAAAAGAGAAAAAGGAGAAACGAAACAAATAAAAAATAAAAAAAGAACTCTGAATAACGTGTGGTGTGTGTGTGTGTGTGTTCCTGTGTGACGGTGTGTTCTTGTGGAATATACGTAGTCAGAGTGCATTATCTGAAATTTGACTCGTATACGTCCCCACCGAGGGGCTCGAGCCTACCCGGGCCCAGTGCGAGTTGGTCGACTTCACACACAAGTTTTTTCGCAGGCGTGTGCAGATTTCCTCACGATGTTTTCCTTCGCCGCAAGAGCGTTGTATAAACGTAGATATGAAATTGAAAGTCGAAAACAAATTGGTACGTGACATGATTCAAACCACGACCTCCCTGATGGAAGGTAGCGGCCCTAACCGTTACACCACATCGCTCTGTTGTAAGTAACTACCTATAAACAATGTTAAAAATTCATCAAGAAACCTAGCAGTAAAAAAAATATTTGTATTTCTTATACTAATGATTAGCTATCTGATTGGCTGATGTAGTCAAACGCACCCAAATTTTTAATAAAATAAAAGTCAAATTTTTTGCTCAGATTTCTATTTGCTCCTTACGGAAATTTGTTTAGATTCATGTGTAGTTTGCTAAGTTCATTTTTAATTGTTCAAATTTCGATGACATTCAATTCTTTTCTTTTCAGCAAAGTCTGAGGTTTGTCGATGGTACCTACAATTACAAAAAAAAATAACCAATCGAATTAGAAACAATTAGAATTGAACAAGAAACCACGTTTTATTTTATTTTGTTATTATTTTTACGGCTTGCGGAAATCGACAACTTATTAAAAGAAAGTACGCGGAAACTTACATTCTGGATAAGTCTGACAGCTTTCCACGGATTACCTTTTAGTTTAGATAAAATCAGTCAAGACATCACATAACTAGAGCTCCTTTCGTCGCCAAAATTTGTGCTAAAATAACTTTTTTTTTAAAGCCGACCACAGGCACTACGAAGTGGAAATCAGATTATTTTACATATTAAAGTAATCAAGGATTTTACTACACAAATACTTAAAACTTAAAACACCTAAAGTAAAATAGTAATCTATTATCTTTGTTGTTTAAAATGGTATTTTAACCGCTTATATAAATATTGAACCGCCTCCGTTGCGTAATGTTTAGTCCATTCGCGTCACACCAGGAGGTCGCGGGTTAGATTCCCGGCGGGGTCAAATTTGCAAGACACGGTTTGGTTGGTGGTAGGGCATTTTCAAAGCCCGCCTGGCTAGCTACCATCGTCTTATCTAAGTCTTGCCGCCAAGCATCAGTGTTAACAGTATTGATGTGTTCCAGCTTGAAGATAAGATAGCCAGATCCCCATTGCGTTGGGGAATCTTGGTAAGCCCGCTTCCATCTTCGGCATCATCGTCACTTACCATCAGATGAGATGATGCCAAGGACTTACAAAATTTTTATTCACTGTAGTTAACGAATTTCAAAAAATCATTTAAGAGTCTCCAGGAGGCTCGAGTTTCTATACAAACGTAGTTGCGCTTTAATACAAAAACTACATGCCGGATTGAATCCAAACTTTGTAAATATAATGAGTAGACACATATCAATGTTTATAATTAGTTTTCATCGTAGTAAATTTTAACGTAACTAAACGAAGGCTTAAATTAGTTTTGCACTGAAAGTTTGAAACTGCCCTTATTTATTCCGTATTATATTAGTACATCGAAAACTAATTACTAACATCGATTACTAACTCAATATATTTGCAAAGTATGGATTCAATCCCGTTTGTAGTTTTTATATTAAAGCGGAACTACGTTTGTATGTAAACTCGAGCCTCCTGGGGACTCTTAACGCGACCAATTCCTGAATGGAGCTTCATCAGTAGTCAGGAGAATCGTCCACAAACGAGTTGTACAACTTGATCAACTTACGGAACTTGTATAAAAGCACATCAAAAGTCGTATCGTTTTGGCCGCCCCGCCCTTAAATCATAAAATAGATTTTAGCGGGGTTACTCCTAGTATTGATAAGGCAAACGAAAAACGTTCCACGTTAAATACACGTTTACCACAAACTATTATCCTCACGCTTTCCCTAGCAATGGTCTCGAATCGAGATAAAATTTTGAAATTAAAAATTTTGTGATAATTTGTCAAAAGATTGTCATACAAAATAAATTTGAAAAAAATTCAAAAA
Source organism: Coleophora flavipennella (assembly GCA_947284805.1). NCBI lineage: Eukaryota > Metazoa > Arthropoda > Insecta > Lepidoptera > Coleophoridae > Coleophora > Coleophora flavipennella. The sequence goes on along the minus strand of OX369270.1, from coordinate 1,913,875 downwards.
CAGCTGTTACTATTTATAGTATGCTTTTAACTGGTAGTATTGGTTATTCTGCCAAAATTAGTTAAAGGCAAGCCCCTATGAAATAACAATTTTGTTCGATTTTTTTTTCATGAATCAATCCGCTTCTAATTGACATTGCTTGTGTCTACTTTTCTACTTCCATTATCAGTTATCAGTTATCAGTGAGTAGTTTTAGCGTTTTTTGTTATTCGTTTTCGCGAGACAGTAAGTGCAGTGCTACTGTACAATTTATTGAGCTATAAAACAAATCTGATGAGTAATTTTTTGTAGTTTTCACATGTTGTTGACTGTAGTTTTCACATGTTGTTGACTGTAGTTTTTCGCAAAAAAGTATGTGCAACGCTACTGTACAATTTATTATTTTCAAGAAAATAAAAATAAGTGACACATGATGAAATTGAAATGTAATTATTTTCAAAACGACTCACAACGCCTAATAGTATCAAAAATATATGTATTAATAAACTTGAAACAATGTAACTTTTTCCAATTCAAAATAAATCGTTTTTCCCGAAACCTCTTTCAGTTTCTTACAAATTTAAGATATTATGCGAATTACTTCCTTTAAAGAAGTTATATTTCCGTTAACTTTTTAATAGAACATTAAATTAAAAATATAATTGACGAGTAAAACTAAAAGTCAAACAATTTGAATAAACTTACCTGACTTGAGACACACGTTGTTTCTATATGTTCAAAACGACGCGATAACTTCGTTACAGCGTGCGTTTTATATAAGTATCTACTAATAGCACTGAAAACAGCTAATGGAAGCTCTTTCGTTTCCGCCTGTGGTCTTTGGAGGCAAATGAGAGAGTGTGAGCCGTCGCCGTGGTTATATAGCCTGTGGCTCGGCCAAGGGTGAGTCGCGCTGCGTGCGTGGGTGCCGCTGCCGCCGTGCCGCACGCAGCGCACGCAGCGCGCCCAGCGCGCCTGGCCGGCCTCCAGGGCGGGTGACGATCCGCACAAAGTTTGTGCCATCAACTTTGGAATTACGTTTAAGCCGAGCCGCTTTTCAGTTTTTGATCTCTGATCAGCCATTTCGATGTCCTCCCATTTAATCTGAAAGTATTAAAAGTTGATCACAATAATGGCTAAATATATAATAGTACTAAAGTACAGTATTGACACTCCCTACCGCTCTCTAGATTGCGACCTCACCCCCTCGTTACCCAGGTTAATTTAGATTGGGTACAGTTTGGTTCTCGAACGAATGGGATTTCGCTGTCATTTTGTTTGCTCCGTCATTTGTTTTAAGAAATATCATTTTACGACCTTTTGTATGCAGTGTCCGGGGTGATATTGGTCTGGCTGTTACCGGGTTACAAGTAGGTTACACGGAGTTTGATCTGTATCTGTACTTTAGATGATTTTTAACCTAATAGGGTTGAAATAATATTTTTTTACCTTTTTTTAACCTAATAAGGTTTTTGTTTTTAAAAGTATTTTGAATTTACACAATTGCTCACAAAAAAGGAGTGTATTGTTTACAGATCTAATGTACGTATGTATGTCTTTTTATTCCATGATATCTTCTAAACGGTTTAATGGATTTAAGAGTGCGAAGTATCGTTAAATTAGTCTTGATCCCGTGAGTGACATAGGATACATTGTACCCGACTTTCCAGAAATAGAGAGGTAATGTATTTATGCAGTCGTGTTTTTTTATTAAATTCTGTAATTATATCCGTAAAAATATACAATACATCAATTATGTAGAAACTTAAAAATCTTGTTCTCAATATTTTTTATACATATTCGTATATATACTCATTATTGTGATATTTTAATACATATGTATGGCATATATAAGTGCAAGAATGGCATCGTAATAATAACTCTGTACCTTCTTTGTGGGAAGCATTCAAATTAAAATTAAAAAAAAAATGTAGGTAGGTACTTACATAGCCACCGGCTCTTAAGTGCAAATTGTCCACTAGAGCGAACAGGATTTAGAAAGAACATCGAATCGTACTTAGAAGAAAGTTTACAGAGAGAGACATAATATTATATATAATGCTATCCTATTTTCGATTTGATGATTTATGACTAGCTGTTTCCCGCGGCTTCACCCGCGTGGACAACGTTTCTATGACTTTTCGAGGGTGCGCAGTGCGTGGAAAAAAGTAACCTAATCCAGGTCCTAATCTGTCTACCTACCAAATTTCAGCCAGATCCGTTTTTGCGGAAAGAGTAACAAACATACATCCATACATTCTTACAAACTTTCGCGTTTAAAATTATATATAAATATATAGTTTATTATAGTAGGACTGTCCTACATGCATATCCTACCTTCTGATGCCACTCATTTCTTCCCAAACTGCACACCCTCTCTCCTTGACCTTATGATCGTTTCATCGCTTACTCATATCTCTAAACATGGCCAGATGAGTGCCGATGCTTTCTCTTATCATAACTACAAAATTCGCCCACCCAAGCCCAAACCCCGTATCCTCTTGCTGCGGAACTTTAGTAGTATGAACGTCGACAATCTTCGTGCAGATGCTTCCAATGTAGACTGGTCTATTATTGAGAGAACTTCCTCTGTGGACGAACATGTTCGTTTGCTAAACTCCACGTTAATTGATTTATATGATCGACATGCACCTATTCACACTGTTAAGGTCAAACATCTACCTGCACCGTGGATCACTGAAGACAATACTCTCTTATGGAAAAAAGAACCGTGCCAGGTCGAGGTATAAGGTCGATGGCAGCGAAGCCAATAAGGAGCGCTATCATCGCATCCGAAACCGCTGCAATTTAGCATGCAGTGATGCACAGAGGCGTCATATACATCGATCCGTGGAGCAGGGCAATCCTGCGAAAGTATGGAAGTTTCTCCGGTCTGTTGGTGTCGGCAAGTCTCGCAACGGTGATAGCCTTCCCAAAGATGTCGACCTTGACACTTTGAACGCAAACTTCTCTTCTTCTTCCTCAATAGACCCCAATGTGAAAGCTGATACACTTTTTCAACTCAGCCAAAAACCAAAACCTGCTTTCCCCCCCTTCTCCTTTAGTCAATTCTCTGTTGACGATGTCAAGAAAAGCATAATTTCTATCGCGTCTCATGCCATCGGAGTTGACTGTATCAGTCATCATAATATGATCACGCCTCCTCTTGATATTCTGTCGCCTGTCTTCACTGTAATATTTAATAAATCAATTTCTTCTGGAACGTTTCCTGAAATACGGAAAGAAGCTGAAATTATTCCCCTACCTAAAAAATCTAATACTTCCTTGTTCTCTGATTATCGACCTATATCTATTTTACCTTTCTTATCTAAAGCTCTTGAACGACTTATACATTCTCAACTTTCTCAATTTCTTGTCCTAAATAATCTACTTAATCCTCTTCAGTCTGGCTTCCGTCATAGGCACAGCACCACTACTGCCCTGATAAAAATTTCCGATGACATCAGACATGGTATGGAGCAGCAGCAGCTTACAGTTTTAACGCTGCTTGACTTTAGCAATGCGTTCAACACAGTTGACCATGACATCCTATTGGGGTTGCTGAGCTCTCTTAGCGTTGCCCAGACAGCTATTGACTGGTTTCATAGCTATCTGCATAGAGGTCGACAGCGTGTTCGGGTTGACTATACCATTTCCAGATGGTGTGCTGCATCTGCTGGGGTTAACTGCCGTGTATCTTGATTGTAAATTGTAGGTAAATCTCTGAGATATTGTTTAAGAATATATGTAGAATTTACTTATATACACAAAAGATACACAAAGACTGACCAAGTTTCACGCCCCTACTAAAAAGTAGAAACGCCATAAAAATCCCAGAAAATTGTTTTTTTTTTCGTTCAGTTCGGACTTCTTAACGAGAATACGACACACACTTGTGCAGTGTTTGATGTGTAACATCTTTGCTCTTGCTTTCCTGCCATTTGTGGGAGTGATTTCGTGAAATGGGACGGAAATGTGTAACATGGGACGGAAATGTGTAACAGGAAGTCGCGAAAGCGCGCGCTATTCGATCTGACGAATGAGCTTTGCTCTCGCTTTCCTGCAATTTGTGGGAGTGATTTCGTGAAATGGGACGGAAATGTGTAACAGGAAATACGAACGTTTTTTAATTCTCGAAAACTAAGGTTGTCATAGCAATGCCGCCTAGTGTGATGGCAAAGGCAAAGATGACATACTACTATTCGAAGGGTCGGCCCGTGAATGTACGACCCGATAATTAATTAATTTCATAAGTATTTTGTCACATGTTACACATCATATGCGAGTACTGTAGGTCTCGTTTTTTATTATTTGTTGTTTACTTCTTTATTAGTACTGTAAACATATCAAGTTTCATAATAGTGTGTATTACTGTTTTTACGATAGAGCTAAATCGAACTACCTCTAAAATACCTATAAAAAACATGTTTTTTTGTATTTTTTGACGTGACAACGTCTTATAATTCGATAGAGCTGGCTGCACGCACGAAAAAACATGACTCTTGCGTCGTTACCTCGCTCTGAGGCGTTCCGTCATGCGTCGTTACCTCGCTCTGAGGCGTTCCGTGTAAGTCTTGAAGTGCAAGCGAGAGCGCGAACGAGCGACAAAGAAGCACAATCGGCCTTTACGTTCGGCAGCGTTCGACATCCGTCTCTCTCCTACTTGAGTGAGCGATGTGTCTGTGTGAAAGGCGTTCCGTCATGCGTCGTTACCTCGCTCTGAGGCGTTCCGTGTAAGTCTTGAAGTGCAAGCGAGAGCGCGAACGAGCGACAAAGAAGCACAATCGGCCTTTACGTTCGGCAGCGTTCGACATCCGTCTCTCTCCTACTTGAGTGAGCGATGTGTCTGTGTGAACAGCTGCTATACTATAGTACATCTACATGTTTTGATCGAGTATCAAGTGCAGTGAAAAGTGAATGTGTTGTTCTTGTTTATAACAACGATAATTACAGCGATAAAGGTAATGATTCTTTCGATATTAATTATATATTCAGTGATATATTGTCGAATATTCGTGCTTTCATCATTAAAATGAATAGCATCGGTCCGCTAGTGCAGCGATTATAGGTTATGCTATAATTGACAAAATTAAAACAATAAGTTAACAGAACTATTTCACGATGAGTAAAAAATCGATGACTTTACTATTCAATCGAAATAATTATCGAGTGTTATTATGATTTAAAAAAATTAAAACATAAATATTAAATCTTCCATATATCACAACAACGTGTCTGAAATGACAGGTTGGACCAGCCATCCGTCAAAGGGAACATTTTCTCCTATATTAAACACATTGAGGCGGGCTTTTTAAAAACTAGATTTACGAAAATTTTAATGTTTCCAAATTTTAAATTTTAAATGTAAGATTTATAAACAATAATTTAATGATTGTTTATTCTTATAATGAATTATTTAAAAATATTACTTTTTTATAACAAATTACAATTAAACTTGCAAAAATAATTAAGTAACTAATTGAAAAAAAATAATTATATTATTAAAATAATGTTTATTAAAATAATATTAATAAAATAATTAAGTAACTAATTGAAAAAATTTAATTATATTATTAAAATAATATTTCCAAATTTTAAATTTTAAATGTAAGACTTATAAACAATAATTTAATGATTGTTTATTCTTATAATGAATTATATAAAAATATTACTTTTTTATAACAAATTACAATTAAATTTGCAAAAATAATTAAGTAACTAATTGAAAAAAATTAATTATATTATTAAAATAATAAAATCAAAATTTTAATTTTAACAATTGATTAGAAATTTAAACAATAAATTTTATTCAAGTATTTTGTTGTATTTTTATTGACGTGATAACGTCTTATAATTCGATGGAGCCGGCTGCACGCACGAAAAAATGCGTCGTTACCTCGCTCTGAGGCGTTCCGTGAGGCGTTCCGTTTAAGGCTTGAAGTGCAAGCGAGAGCGTGCAACGAGCGACAAAGAGGCACAATTGGCCTCCGCGTTCGGCAGCGTTCGACATCTGTCTCTCTCCTACTTGAGTGAGCGATGCGTCCGCGTGGACAGCTGCTATACAATACATTTACATGTTCTCGTCAAGTATGAAGTGCAGTGAAAAGTGAATGTGGTGTCAATTGTTTATAGCAATGATAATTGCGGCGATAAAGGTAATGATTCTTTCGATATTATGAAACCATTCCATCAGTATTTTCTTATGACGTTGTCACGTTCAACTATCGTCAGTAAACCGACTTTACAGACAACCGTTTTTTTTTTCACTTTTTCTAATTTTTAGTAATTTTTGTTATGATGATGATCTATCCGACCGATTTCGGTCATGGCAACCACTTCGACTCCTATTTTTTGTTATAGCGGCATTAGAAATACACATTCTGTAAAAATGTCAACTGTCTACCTATAACGGTTCATGAAATACAGCCCGCTGACGGACCAACAGACGGACAGATGGACGGACAGCGGAGGCTCAGTAATAGGGTCCCGTTGGTCACCCTTTGGGTGTACAGAATCCTAAAAATAGAGTTATTTTTGCAACTGGTTATTTTTTTTTATGAAGAGTCAGGTAACTTTACAAACCGAACTACTCGCAGGTCGACAATACTCCTAAACAAAGAAAACTTATTTTCATTTTCATTTTGCTCTACCACCACATCAGCTCATATATACGTTCTCACCGAGAGGCTCGAGCCTACCCTGAGTGAGGGCGATCGGGCCTTAGTCGACCACGCGGGCCCAGTGTAGGTTAGTCAACTTCACACACAACCTTCAAGATTTTTCGTAGATGTGTGCAGGTTTCCTCACGTTGTTTTCCTTCACCGTAGGAGCGTCGGATAAACGTACATATGAGATCGAAATTCGAAAACACATTAATACGTGGTAGGACTCGAACCACGACCTCCCGGATAGGAGGTAGCGTGAATTTCACTATACGTGATAAACAATTTTGTAAGTAACTTTAAGATTTAAAAAAATAGCTGTTTAGATGGTACTCTGACAAAAATGACCACGGATTATTTAACGAGATCATGTTTTTCGCAAAGCCTTCACTTAAAATTTTCAACTTTATCCTGTGAGGTACCTACGTGAATAAAAAAATCAAACCTACTTTACTCAAATTGTTTTTGCTCTTCAGTAAAACAGACGGATAGACAGACGCACAGACGGGACGCACATTTGACTACGAGACCCTAATAATCTCCTATTCGAGCAAACTAAGGGACAATCAATCAATCAATCAATCAAATATGCTTTATTGTACAATTACAAAAATTACAAAATATAAGTACAGAATAAATAGTAAAATTTTAAATTGCACAATGTAGGCGGCCTTATTGCTTAAAGCAATTTCTTTCAGGCAACCCAGAGAATAGATACAATTAAATAAAAGTAAGGGCTGTGCACAGCAAACATATGCAACAATATAGAAAATAGAACAATTTACTATAAATAAAATATAATAAATATAATATATAAAAAATATAAAAATAAAATAATACAACATGTACCTAATAAAATTACTATACAAAATAAAAATAATGATATAAACTATACTTACATATAATAAAAATATATACTAATATACTATTAAATATTTATCAGTAAGTAATAGTGTTAATACGTTGATTGAGGACATAAGAAGTATTTTTTAACTTGATATTTAAACGAGTTACGAGAAGGAGCTTGTCGGATAGAAACGGGAAGAGAATTCCAAAGCTGGATAGCTTGTATAATGAACGAGTGAGCGAAGAAGTTAGTAGAGTGAGTAGGAATGTACAGGCAGAGATTGTCAGAGGAGCGGAGAGTACGGTTATGAGTTATGAGTAGAAGAGAGAAACTGAAAGGACTCTTTGAGGTACGAGGGTGTTTTAGGGTTGGACAGGATAGAATATAGAAGGAAAATATATAAGAATTACAAAAGAATTAGAACATGTTAAATTTATATCACAATTAACAAAAACATAATTTTATCTTACCCAAGAAGGGTCTTTACGAAAGCAGCAGATTAGTAAATAATTATTTTTAAGGAAATTTGAATGATGGATGGATATATCGAGATGAAATGTTGGATGATAGAATTTTGGTTTTTGAGTTAAAAGTCACATGTGTCAACGCATGCGCGGAAAAGAAATAAATGGAATGAAAAAAGATGGAATGAAAGCAGAACGGATAACTGCGCACCGCGTGTCAAGTGTAAGTCGTACTCGCACTAAGTAGGCCGAACTAAATAAAAAAAATATATTTCTGTTGCTCGCGTTGATGTCTTTTGTTTACAATGTAGATAGGTATCATTGTCATAGTTGTGTGGAGAGGTGTAGTACTACGGAACCCTCGGAGCGCGAGTCCGACTCGCACTTGACCGGGTTTTTTTAAATATAAATGTATTTTTAATAGAATACGAACTTCTGCGTGGTTTGATACGCTCGCAGCTGATTTCTTGGAAACACACAATCTATTCTATTCATAAATTGAACACTATATGGCTTGTGGCGCGGAGAATAGTACCACCCCGTCTCTTCCCGAGGATGTAGTAAGAGGCGACTAAGGGATAAAATACAGGAGGATTGGCAGCAGCGTAATTCCGCGCACTGTGCCACCACACTGCAAACTGCACACTGCACACTGCACCCTGTACACTGCACCCTGCACACTGCACACTGCACACTGCGATCGCCAACCCGCCTCCTGCCAAGCGTGGCGATTACGGCAACCCCCGTAGCAGCAGCCATGGACGTTCTTGGCTGGTGTGATGATTATCATGATTGTTATGATCAGATGCCCAGCAGGCTGATTAACTAATTAGCATCGATTTAACGTTTAAAAAAAGTGTGCGTGTCAGCTTCGACTAGCGACAGGAGTTTACTCATCGTGTACTTTTTATCCTACGTGGAGCTTGGCCTCCTCGCGTTTTAGGCACTATGTCCATGGAGTCAGTCTTACTGATATCAAAAGGGGACTGACATAAAACGTGAGCTAACACTCGATTTCACTCCCGCGTGCTATATATAAAAAAAAATCTAAAGGAGTAAATTAATAATCAGTTATTATTAAAAGTTGCAAAAGCATCGATGGTTTCACGATCAATAACGCGGTTCTACTAGCTAGAAATCCCGAAATCAATTCCCGGGACGGCCAATGTACCAATTAAAGAGCTCCGAAACTTACGTACATTTACTAACCGATTGCTTTAACGGTGAAGGAAAACATAGTAAAGAAACCTACACTCTGCTGACCATATTAATATGACTGTATAAAGATGAATATCCACCTCCGTAGGTGTATAACCTTACCAATTTAATTAAAAATCAAAACCCGACTGCTTAAAATGTACCCTATATAGGTGCTCACTCCAAAATCCATCAAGCCATTTGAGCTGCAGGCTCAACCAAAGAAACAGAAAGACATTAATTTTATTTTTGGGCAGTAAGGTAAAAACTAAATGCCTAACATGACCGCTAGTGATGCTATTCACCTGCCGTCAATCCCGGAATAGCTTATTAATAAGCTAAGTAGTTAAGTAATCCAAAGTATCTTTATTATTTTATATCCACCATTCATAAGCCCTTGGCATCATCTCACCTGATAGTTAGTGACGATGATGCCGAAGATGAAAGCGGGCTTACCGAGATTCCCCAATGCAATGGGGATCTGGCTATCTTATCTTCAAGTCGGAACACATCAATGATGTTAACACTGATGTTTGGCGGCAAGACTTAGATAAGATAGTGATAGCTAGCCAGGCGGGCTATAATAATTATATATACATATAATATAATATATTTATTCGACCAACAAGGATCACAATAGTGTTAGTAACTTGAAAATGAAAAGTTCAGTTCAAGCCCCCCCTCCAGCCAGCATTACTGCAGCAAGGGTGCGGGGACCCAAGAAACCAGAGGGGGCCGTAAATAGGATTTGAGTGTAGGTCGGCGCAGTCAGGATGGGGAGCGATAGGAGTTTGAAACAGCCCGAATTCAGAACATCGTAGTAAGTATTGGGAGGATAAATTCTATATTAAGTTGGTGTGTAGATATATACGGGGAAGGAAGTTAATGACTGCTTGTAATTATGTAGATACGTTTGATTTCAGTTGGGCCTCCTTTTCCGATTCGTTTTCCGTAGGTATCTGGCTATCTTATCTTCAAGTCGGAACACATCAATGATGTTAACACTGATGTTTGGCGGCAAGACTTAGATAAGATAGTGATAGCTAGCCAGGCGGGCTATAATAATTATATATACATATAATATAATATATTTATTCGACCAACAAGGATCACAATAGTGTTAGTAACTTGAAAATGAAAAGTTCAGTTCAAGCCCCCCCTCCAGCCAGCATTACTGCAGCAAGGGTGCGGGGACCCAAGAAACCAGAGGGGGCCGTAAATAGGATTTGAGTGTAGGTCGGCGCAGTCAGGATGGGGAGCGATAGGAGTTTGAAACAGCCCGAATTCAGAACATCGTAGTAAGTATTGGGAGGATAAATTCTATATTAAGTTGGTGTGTAGATATATACGGGGAAGGAAGTTAATGACTGCTTGTAATTATGTAGATACGTTTGATTTCAGTTGGGCCTCCTTTTCCGATTCGTTTTCCGTAGGTATCCGTTTTCGGGTGTTTTATAGATCGCCTCCGTCATTTTTATTATACGCTTCTTTTATCTGGTAGCGCGCTATCCATTGGTTTATTAGGTTGGTGTAGTGACGGATATCGTGACGGATATAAGGTGAATATTGGTCTTCCTATCTTGCATTTCCTTCTTTGTAATTGTTCCAATAAAACAGATCAGTGGGCTGTGCAGCATGAAAGTGTTACGTAGGGCTTTTATGCTTTTGGTTTTGTTGCTGTTTGTGGTAATAGTTAATACTTTTGTTTGTAGTTTCTTGGTGGAATTTTATATGACACATATTGGTATATATCTACACTAATTACACATAAAATAAACAAAACTGTGTTTTAATTTGTCAGTGACCGGTTTCGAACACCATATTCAGGCAGACTATTTATTTACACAATGTGTGGGTACATCCCTACTAATAATATTATAAATGTGAAAGTAACTCTGTCTGTCTGTTACGCTTTCCCGCAAAAACTACTGAACGGATTTGGTTGAAATTTGGTAGGTAGACAGATTAGGACCAGGATTAAGACACAGACTACTATTTACCACGCTCGCGAGCCGCTTGCGGCTCGCGCACTGCGCACCCTCGAAAAGTCATAGAACGTGGTCCACGCGGGTGAAGCCGTGGGAAACAGCTAGTTTAAAATAAATTTTAGGGTTACCAGGTAATTAAGATGTCTAATGATTTGGTTAAAGATACCAATGTCAGGGAAAATTAAAATGATATGATAATATGAATATGATAAGTTTGTGGTAATCTTCGTAGTTTTCTGGTTTTCGTTTATAGTTTTATATATTTAAAATATTTCTGCAGGGGTGCTATTGTTTAGAGTTGGTTTGTCGGGTCTTAATTTCTATGTCTTAAAGGTACTCAATTTTTCTGTCGTTTCAAGTAGAAACAAATAGACTACAATTAGAATAGGATATGACGTTCGAATTCAGTTTTTTTAACAATTTGATAATACGAGTAGTGTTTTCAAAATAGTTCCTCCTGCCCTCCAATGAACCCAGCGACGCAAGTGGCGTAAAGGGTCTTTATTATCTCTTTGAACCCTGGGTAAATTATTGTCATAGTTTTCTTTTGTTTCCGGGGTTGTAAGAATATTGCGCTTCACTTGTTTTCTACAAACGTCACGAAACGGACCTGAGTTTATTTATTTTAACATTTGTAGTGTAATGCTTTGTCCGCTCACCAAAATTGCTAGTTTTAGGGTTAGTCATAAAACCATTTCGTTTAAAAATTTTGTTTTGTTGCCAGGATTTTTTAGGAGTTTTAATTTGTTTGTTGTTGTAATTTTTATCTTATAACGTAACTTATAATTTAAACACAAACATAATGCCAATACACAGGTAGTTATTTTGTCACATGCAATAATCTAGAAAATTCATGATGAATGCCTGACCATGGCTTTTTTTTGTAGGGCCAGCCTATGGTTGCCAGATTTACCTATTGATCTTTAGCTTGGTTAGAGGATAGGTACAAATATATTTCTATTTAAAAAGTAAGTTGGGCCGCAGAGGCCTCTAAGTCAGGCGAGTATTGTTTGGTCACAGTGAGGACTGGGCTCGGCTAGGCAGGTCAACTTTTTTGTTTTATGGCTTTTGTGGTATTGTGTTGCCCGTGAGCGCTCCAAATATATTGCGCATAAAAACATTATTTTAACGACATCTGCTTATCGTAGCTTCGAGCAATTGATTTCACTATGAAGTAAACTGTTTTCTACCCTCCCTTTAGCTTTAGGGGTTGCAGGTAGCCCATCCGGCGCTCGTACAAAGTTGACCCCGCCGGGAATCGAACCCGGCGAACGCGATCTCGTGGTCTGAAGCTAGTGGACTAACCAATATGCCGCGGAGGCGATATTAAAATGATTACTGAAATCTACCGCGAGACAGTCCGGCCGTTCTATCCAACTGATTTTAGTGGTTTTTTTGTTAATTGAAAGGTATTATTGCACAGATTTATTATCAAGCATTGGAAATCACCCCCTCGTGCGGCTAGCGGCTTGCGCACCGCGCTCCCTCAAGAATGTAATAAGAGTCCGTCCGGCCGTTCTATCCAACCGATTTGCTTATTATTTTGTTTAATGAAAGGTATTGACTATTGATGCATTAATTTGTTATTAGACATCAGCAGCGGCATAAATAACTATTCCGCTAGAACCGGCCTATTGTATAACGACCCTGTTTCTCGGAACAAGCAAATTTCATTAGCTATCTACTTGCAGAGGAAAAAAGTTGTTGTGAAAAACGGGCACATGCTAAATATATTTTTTACTTAATAGTAAGCGTCGGTGGCTCAACCGGTAACGACTCGGTCGTCCTAACCAGAGGTGCCGGGTTCAAATCCGGACGGCCAATGTACCAATGAGTTTTTCGTAACTTACGTACATATTATACTCTCCGATTGCTTTAACGGTGAAGAAATACATTGTGAGGAAACCTGCACAACACACCTGCGAAGAAAATCGAAGGTTGTGTGTGAAGTAGACCAACCCGCACTGGGCCCGCGTGGTCGACTAAGGCCCGATCGCCCTAATTTAGGGTAGGCTCGAGCCCCTTGGTGGGGACGTATATGAGCTGACATGATGATGATGATTATAGATACATACTACATCACAGAACACGTTTTTTGCCGTTCCCGTAGGAATTTCCCAAAATCCTTTCTTAGCGGATGCTTACGTCTTAACTGCCTCTGTGGCGTAATGGTTAGTCCACTCGCTTCACACCAGGAGGTCGCGGGTTCGATTCCCGGTGGGGTCAACTTGTAAGAATCGGTTTGTTTGGTGGTATGGCATTTTCTAAGCCCGCCTGGCTAGATACCACCATCTTATGTAAGTCTTGCCGCCAAACATCAGTGTTAACAACATTGATGTGTTCCGGCTTGAAAATAGGATAGCCAGATCTCCATTGCGTTGGGAAATCTTGGTAAGCCCGCTTCCATCTTCGGCATCATCGTCGCTTAGCATCAGGTGAGATGATGCCAAGGGCTTACCAATTGGTATCTGTATGCCAAATTTCAACCTGATCCGTCCAGTGATTTGAGCTGTGCGTTGGATCAGTCAGTGAGCAAATTATACATATTAGTACAAACATACAGTTTGGACACTCCCTGCCGCTCTCTAGAGTGCGACCTCACCCCCTCGTCACCCATATTGTCGAACGTATAGGATTGCGCAGCCATTTTGTTTGTTCCGTCATTAGTTTTTTGATATGTCATTTCTGGCCTGTGGTATGAAGTGTCCAGGGTGTGCAGTGAGTCAGTCACGGGCTGTGGCTACCTGAGGTGGCTAATAACTGAAAACAGTGTCATCATCATATCAGCTCATATACGTCCCCACCGAGGGGCTCGAGCCTACCCTGAATTAGGGCGAAAACAGTGTACAAGAAGTTAATTTTGTTCAATCCTTGCTAAAACAGCAATGATTAGAGATAAATCTCCGCTACGTCATATATTTAAGCCCTTGTTCACACACAGTTTCGGAAAATTGATATAATTGTTATCCATTTCGATGAACAGCTTACAATATTATCTATACATTAAGGGCACTGGTCCAATACTTGCGCTCGTCGATTATCTACGCTATATATGTCAAGATAGCCACTATTGCGATTAGCGAGCTGCGATTATTATGTCTAAAGCAAACAATGCTTTGATAAAGTGATCAAATATGAATAAAATGTGTTTTTGTTCATCATCATATCAGCTCATATACGTCTCTACCGAGAGGCTTGAGCCTAACCTGAATAAGGGTAATCAGGCCTTAGTCGAACACGCGGGCCCAGTGCGGGTTAGTCAATTTCATACACAACCTTCGAGTTTTTTCGCAAGCGTTTTTTCCTTCACCGTAAGAGCGTCAGATAAACGTACATATGAAATTGAAATTCAAAAACACATTGTTACGTGGCAGGATTCAACCCCCAACCTTCCGGGCAGGAGGTAGCCGCTCTAGCCGTTACGCCACCGACGCTTTTGTCCATAGACATCCATAATAGCTTTGTTGTTCTAGCCTTACAAATTTTAAATACTACTTTAGGTACTTATCATCATCATCCGAAGGACGTCCACTGCTGGACATAGGCATCCTCCAAGGATTTCCACGACGACCAGATCTGCGCTGCCCGCATCCAGCGGCTTCCTGCGATCTTCACCAGTTCATCGGTCCACCGAGTGGGAGGCCTGTCTACGCTACGTTTACTGGTGCTCGGTCGACACTCGAGAACTTTACTGCCCCAACGGCCATCTGTTCTACGAGCTATGTGCCCTGCCCACTGCTACTTAAGTTAAGCTATTCTGAGACCTATGTCGGTTACTTTGGTTCTCCTTGGGTCTTTTCGTTTCTGATTGGATCACGCAGAGGATTTCCGAGCATAGCACGCTCCAGGTACTTATCATGACCACAACGCAATGAATGGAATTCTATCCCGATGTGATTGACTGCTGTCTTGGGTTGTATCTGCTCGCATTACAGACGATGAGAAGAGGCGTCACATATAATTATGACGCGGAGTATCGTCGAGTAACACGTGTAGACAGACTATAAGGGGGGAAGTGGCCAAGTGCTTGTGAGACCACGCGCAACGTAGGGTTCCGTAGTCTTTAATCAAAATAAACGTATATTGTACTAGCTGTCCCGGCGAATTTCGTTCCACCTTACACTACACTGTAGTACCCTAATCTACACTACATTACCCTACCCTACACTACCCTACCCTACACTACATTACCTTATCCTACCCTACACTACCCTACCCTACACTACCCTACCCTACACTTCCCTACCCTACACTACCCTACACTACACTACACTACCCTAAAATCAATTATTTTTAACTGATATTTTTTTATTATTATTTAATTTCGAGCATTTTCATATTTATTCACCTTTTAAACCTTCTCTGGACCTCCACATATAATTCAATACCAAAATTAGCCAAATCGGTCCAGCCGTTCTCGAGTTTTAGCGAGACTAACGAACAGCAATTCATTTTTATATATATAGATAACTAGATGTCCCGGCGAACTTCGTTCCACCTTACACTACACTTCACTACCCTAACCTACACTACATTACCCTACCCTACCCTACCCTAAACTACACTACCCTACCCTGCCCTTCACTACCCTACCCTACACATTACCCTACCCTACACTACCCTACCCTACCCGACATTCACTACACTGCACTACCCTACCCTACACTACCCTACCCTACCCTATACTACCCTACCCTACACATTACCTTACCCTACACTACCCTACCCTACCCTACATTCACTACACTGCACTACCCTACCCTACACTACCCTACCCTATACTACACAACCCTACCCTACCCTAACTACACTACACCAACACTACACTACCCTACCCTAAACCAATTATTTTTTGACTGATATTTTATTGTTTGGTTTTTTTTAATTTAATTCCGAGCATTTTCATATTTATTCACCTTTTAAACCTTCTCTGGACTTCCACAAATAATTCAATACAAAAATTAGCCAAATCGGTCCAGCCGTTCTCAAGTTTTAGCGAGACAAACGAGCAGCACAAAAATATACTTAAGTGTATGTATAAAAACTCGAAGATTGTGTGTAAAGTCAACCAATATAATTTTTTTTTATTTAATTCTGAGCTTTTTCATATTTATTCACCTTTTAAACCTTCTCTGGACTTACAAAAATAATTCAATACCAAAATTAGCCAAATCGGTCCAGCCGTTCTCGAGTTTTAGCGAGACAAACGAACAGAAAAAAAATATAATTAAGTGTATGTATAAAAACTCGAAGGTAGTGTGTGAAGTCAACCAAAATTAATTTCTTTTTATTTAATTCCGAGCGTTTTCATATTTATTCACCTTTTAAACCTTCTCTGGATTTCCACAAATAATTCAATACCAAAATTAGCCAAATCGGTCGAGCCGTTCTCAAGTTTTAGCGAGACAAACGAGCAGCAAAAAAATATACTTAAGTGTATGTATAAAAACTCGAAGATTGTGTGTAAAGTCAACCAATATTATTTTTTTTTATTTAATTCTGAGCGTTTTCATATTTATTCACCTTTTAAACCTTCTCTGGACTTACAAAAATAATTCAATACCAAAATTAGCCAAATCGGTCCAGCCGTTCTCGAGTTTTAGCGAGACAAACGAACAGAAAAAAAAAAAACTTAAGTGTATGTATAAAAACTCGAAGGTTGTGTGTGAAGTCAACCAAAATTAATTTCTTTTTATTTAATTCCGAGCGTTTTCATATTTATTCACCTTTTAAACCTTCTCTGGATTTCCACAAATAATTCAATACCAAAATTAGCCAAATCGGTCGAGCCTTTCTCAAGTTTTAGCGAGACAAACGAGCAGCAAAAAAATATACTTAAGTGTATGTATAAAAACTCGAAGATTGTGTGTAAAGTCAACCAATATTATTTTTTTTTATTTAATTCTGAGCGTTTTCATATTTATTCACCTTTTAAACCTTCTCTGGACTTACAAAAATAATTCAATACCAAAATTAGCCAAATCGGTCCAGCCGTTCTCGAGTTTTAGCGAGACAAACGAACAGAAAAAATATATACTTAAGTGTATGTGTAAAAACTCGAAGGTAGTGTGTGAAGTCAACCAAAATTAAATTTTTATTTATTTATTTCCGAGCGTTTTTATATTTATTCACCTTTTAAACCTTCTCTGGACCTCCACAAATAATTCAATACCAAAATTAGCCAAATCGGTCCAGCCGTTCTCGAGTTTTAGCGAGACTAACGAACAGCAATTCATTTTTATATAGATAGATAGATAGATAACACATAGATAAACGGAAGTTATTTTGCAGTCTGTATTGTATGGAAATTCTATGAACTTTTTACAAATATAACTGCACATCTAAGTTGGTCGACTATCTATATCTATATATATAAAAATGAATTGCTGTTCGTTAGTCTCGCTAAAACTCGAGAACGGCTGGACCGATTTGGCTAATTTTGGTATTGAATTATTTGTGGAAGTCCAGAGAAGGTTTAAAAGGTGAATAAATATGAAAATGTTCGGAATTAAATAAAAAATATCCAAAAATAAAAATCAGTCAAAAAATAATTGGTTTTAGGGTAGGGTAGTGTAGTGTAGGTGTAGGGTAGTGTAAGGTAGTGTAGGGTAGGGTAGGGTTGGGTAGTGTAGTGTAGGGTTGGGTAGGGTAGTGTAGTGTAGGGTAGTGTAGTGTAGGGTAGTATACGGTAGGGTAATATATATACTGTGGTAGGGTAGTGTAGAGTAGTGTATGTAGGGTAGGTTAGGGTAGTGTAGTGTTGGGTAGGGTAGTGTTGTGTAGGGTATTGTAGTGTAGGGTATTGTAGTGTTGGGTAGGGTAGTGTAGGGTAGGGTAGTGTAGAGATGGGTAGTGTAGTGTAGGGTAGTGTAGGGTAGTGTAGAGTAGTGTGTGTAGAGTAGGTTAGGGTAGTGTAGTGTAGGGTATGGTAGTGTAGGGTAGGGTAGGCTGGGGTAGGGTTGGGTAGTGTAGGGTAGGGTAGTGTAGTGTAGTGTAGGGTAGTGTAGGGTAGGGTAGTGTAGTGTAATGTATGTAGGGTAGGGTAGTGTAGTGTAGGGTAGTGTAGTGTAGTGTAGGGTAGTGTTGGGTAGGGTAGTGTAGTGTAGTGTATGTAGGGTAGGGTAGGGTAGTCTAGGGTAGGGTAGGGTAGGGTAGTGTAGGGTAGGGTAGTGTAGGGTAGGGTAGTGTAGTGTAGGGTAGAGTAGTGTAGCTTAGGGTAGGAAAGTATAGGGTAGGGTAGTGTAGTGTAGTGTAAGGTGGAACGAAGTTCGCCGGGACAGCTAGTTACTTGTAAATTAAGAAAGCCTACGGTCGTGATAATTTTTCCCGCAAATTAATTATATGTTCTACTATTTACAGTACATTTCAGTTTTGCTGAAAAAGCGGTTTAGCTGATGGGTGGGGACATGTAACTCTAACGAAAATCATCATTCAAAAACAAAATATTTAGTACTTAAATCATATTTTTATTGGAAAATTTATCTGTGCAAACCCTTAGTAGTTATGAAGATTTATTCACGGATACCCCACAAGATAGGATGCGGGCAGTGCAGGATTGGTCATTGTGGAAATCCTTGGAAGAGGCCTCTGTCCAGCAGTGGACGTCTTTCGGCTGATATTATGATGATGAGGATGATAGGATACACAAACAAAAAAAAACCACGTGCAGGAGAGAGGTACCGTAAAAAAAACTGTAATAAAACAGTTTTATTTCATTCTTGTTATAGTCTGAGAACAACGGCTGTGACATACCGACGGACATGGCAAAACCTAAAAGTGTTCTAGTTTGATTCATATGAGCTCATATACATCCCCACCGAGGGGCTCGAGCCTACCCTGAATTAGGGCGATCGATCCTTAGTCCACCACGCGGGTCAAGTGCAGGTTGGTTGACTTCACACATACCCTTCGAGTTTCTTCGCAGGTGTGTGCAGGTGTTCACCGTTAAAGCAATCGGTGAGTATACAGGGTGTTGTTTTGGTCGCCAACGCCCTTTCCAGTAGGTCTTCTACTCATGAAACTGAACAACTTTTAGTCTACAACTTTGCTGAAATCGCAAAAAAAAATTGGACTTTTCATACAAATCGATCAGCTGGTTGACCAATTTTGTATGGAGAGGTCAATTTTTTATGAGAATTGACTATGTGTTCTTTGGGGAAAGTTGTTCAGTTTCATGAGTAGAAGCCCTCCTGAAAATGGCGTTGTCGACCAAAACAACACCCTGTATGTACGTAAGTTTTGAAAAACTCAGTGGTACATTGGCCGTCCGGATTTGAACCCGGCACCTCTGGTTAGGACGACCGAGTCGTTACCGGTTGAGCCACCGACGCTTTTTCTTTTCTAGTTTGATTATGGAACCTTAAAAATGGGCCACGTACGAACCGAGAGTTCCGTACCTTCACACCAATGTGTACGAAACCCTAAAACATGAAGGAGTACAACAATGATATTGATTTCTGAGTAAATTGGACTCCCCGCGGAGTAAATACCTTCTCGTGGTAGCGTCTAGGCTCTTTGAAGGTTTTCCTCCACATACCACTGATGACATATTATTGTAAACGCCAGTAAGTTTCCTCGATTGCTTAAATTTTATAAATAAACTTCAGCATATCAGCTCATATACGTCCCCACTAAGGGGCTCAAGCCTACCCTGAATTAGGGCGATCGGGCCCAGTGCGTGTTGGTCGACTTCACACACAACCTGCGAGTTTCTCCGCAGGCGTGTGCAGGTTTCCTCACGATGTTTTCCTTCACCGTAAGAGCGTCGGATAAACGAATATGTGAAATCTAAATTTGAAATCACATTGGTACGAGGCAGGATTCGAACCACGACCTCCCGGACAGGAGGCGGCGGCCCTAGCCGTTACGCCACCCACGCATAATGTACAATAGTAATCTTTGCAGAGTTATCACATATATACACACATCAAAAGTGTGCAGGGATCAAGTACCTACGGTTTAGAGTATTACTGCTATTGAGATTTATTATGGTAACTTTTTTGGATAGCTATTGATTCTACTTAGTGAGTTTCACTATTTAAAAAAAGAATTTTGTTTAAATTTCGATTATAAAGAGAAAATTAAGTGTAAATTAAGATTTCTATAAAGCTGTGTAATTGCGTTTTGGCAACAGCAAGTTTTCAGTAACAAGTAAACACGAAATTTGGATCTGGTTACACGATGTTAAATTTTGATTTCTTACATGTAACTAACAAAAGAAAAATAGTGTTACTAGATTAAATTTGCTTTCCTAGAAAGCAGAACGATATTCCGGTAAAACTTTAGAAATTCCTTATTAGTTAAAAAGATAAAAGCGAACTTTATAAGTTTTAGTGTTATTAGTTAAGTTAGAATGAAAATTTTAGTTAATAGTTACTTTTGACCTGTGTAATCACACGAAGTACCTATGACGCTTGTATGTACTGAGTACTGTTTTTGCAATATACCAAAAACAAAAATAATATTTAAGAAAATTCGAAACAATATCATACTTGTATCCTGTGAAAGTTTTAACCAGTGGTATCTGTTACTGGTAAGAAGATCCAATCCAATCCGTCGTTACCTCAATGCTAAGGATCAGGACCATCATGGCATTGGCTCTTATCACTCGCTGCGTGCACTGCTTGAGATGAAGCTGCAGTTTGATGGTGCTGTGCTGGTGACTTCATTGCACCATATAGCAGGATGTAAGAGAATACAACCCTTTAAATGTAGGACAGATGGACGGACGGACGGCATAGGCTAAGTAACAGGGTCCCGTTGGCATCCTTTGGGTACGGAACCCTAAAAAGAAACCCAAAGAAAATGTTTTGTAATAAATTCAACTACTCATATGCAAGTTGGTTGCGTTATTGCGTAGCAATGTCGTCGTGGGGATATCATAGAGTTGACCATTTCATGAATTGGTTAACTAGATCATGAAATATTTGTATTTCATGAAATAGACAATACCCGCTATCCACGTCATGATATTGTCTGGCTAGATCATATGAATCGGCGTTTGACGGTATGAACAGATAAACTGACCAGATCATGAAATGGACAATACCCGCTGTCCACATCATGACATGGTCTGGCTAGATCAATAAATAAATCGGCGTTTGAAGATATGAACAGCTAAGCTGGCTATATCATGAAATGCCCGGATTGTTATGAGTTGTGCGAGCAAAGGAAGCGATAGAAATGAAATAAAATGAAATTATATATTAGTAACAAATTGTTATATCATTAAATTTAAATATACTTGTCATTATTATAGTAAAAATAAAAATTACGTTAATAGTAGGTTCGTTAAGTTTGATGACTTTCGAAGAGCCTCGCAAAGTGATGCTCTCCCCTGGGTGGCGGAATGCATTTAGGTCAAGTTTGTTTATCATGATATGCTCGGCCATTTCATGATCTCGTCAACCTATTCATGAAATCTGGCCAAATGTACATGTCATGTCATAGAACGTTAATGTTTATCGATTGGTCAGATTTGGTTGACGATTTTATGTCAATTTTATGATATCGCTACGACAGCTGTTGCTCAGAAAGTGTTTTCTTGCATCACGTGGTCATGCACTAAATGCGACGACAATCAGGAGACCTTTGATAAATTTCTGGTTTGTACTCTATATAGGTTTCCATTTAAGACCCCATCTTGACCTTCAACTGGACCCAATTAAAAATTTAATCTCCGTTTTTTAATAATTTAATTTAATTTTAATTAAACAACAGTACCTTACTGCAGCGGCCAGAAAAAGAGGCATTGATGGACGAACGTGTAATTGACATACGTAAGTCCATCAATGCCTAATTGTAGCCAAGGCTTGTATTATTTAATTTTTATTTTATATATTTATTGAAATTAGAGCGTTAAATCTACAGTAACCAAACTTTAGAAAATACATATGCCAATAAATTTCAAGTTCTTAAAATTAACATAATTATTCAAATCTATCTATCCGCGTGCAATCGACTACATCAGATGTGTTGTTTGTTAGTGTTAGTGTGTGTGTGAGGGTGTGTATGCATGTGTGAATGTATGTTTATTTTAATTATTTTGATTTAATAACGTCAAAAACTGATTTCCTGAATTGGTTGCGCTTTTCGTTGCGCCGAAGCCCTACGTGTATTCTGAAAGACATCTAACCATGATCGATTAGTCAGCATGCTTTGTTCTTGAGAATGGAATATTAAATGTCGGACGATATTAAAGTACTTTTATCAAATAACGCGCGAAAATTAAAACTAAGTAATACCTAGGCAGATCAATGACGAACAACAATAATTTTTCATGCGCCAAAATGTTCATTTGTTTTTTTTTCAATAAACAGCTTTCTACTTGTAAGCCAGTTCAAAATTTAAATAAAACCGTTGATAAGTCCTTGGTTGCTATGTTTCGGAGTAAAAGATCGTTCCATTTTGAAAGTATACCACAGATATGCGTTAACATAGTAATTTATTTGGCCGCTAAAACACGACAGATATGGATTTTCATATAACTTTGCCGGCCGCTGCTCACATGTATTTGGCCAGTACAGCAATTTGTCGATTTATCTCAAAGAAGGTTATCAAAATAATGCTCAAATTTCCAAGCATGTTTGAGAAAGATATATATTTGTACTAGTGGATGCCCGCAGCTTCGCCCGCGCAGATCCCGATTTTTGCGGTTCCCTTGGGAATTTCCAAAAATCCTTTCTTAGCGGATGCCTACGTCATAACATCTACCTTCATGCCAAATTTCAGCCCGTTCCGTCCAGTGGTTTGGGCTGTGCGTTGATAGATCACTATGTCAGTCAGTCAGTCCGTCACCTTTGAGTTATATACATATATTTAGATAACTTACTATAAGAATCTGCCCTTTATCCTGTAAATTACCTTAAATCACTCTTTTTGTATCTCAGAAACCTTGTAATTATAATGGTGTGTCATTTCATGCAAACTCATTATCACTCACCAACAAACAGTTCAACACCCTGACTAAATGAACAACCTTTTAATTCTATTTCTTATAATTTAGACTTTTTTTATTAATTCCAAACTTTTTGTTACAATTCCCTACTATTTGCCATGTCAATTAATTAAATAATGACATGACGTACAGACGCGGTAAAAACTGCTGACTAACGATGATTAAACTGGACTGGTTCTAGTTAACTCCTACATAATAATAATATACAGGATGTGACCAGTTTGCAGAAAATTTTGAAAGTTTACCTAACATCCAAGTAGTCTTTTGACGTATTTTTACAACCTTGCCGTGTTAGTTAGTTAGTCTGTCTGTCTGTTAGTTTGGGACAAATCTTGGAAGTTAAATTAGAACCACTTTCCGGTTTCCGATTAAGCTGTAATTTTTCGTACACGTTATGTTTAGAAAACATTGCATGGTTAGCTAAGTGAAGTCATTCTCGATTCAATATGGCAGACTCCTAAAGATGGCTGACCAGTTATTTTTATGCACCACCAATCACAATGATATGGGTATCAAATGAAAGGGTTGGTGAGAAGAATACGAAATAGTTTAAAGTATTTTCAAATTAAAGCTTGTACCTAACAGTTTTTAGGTTTTTTTTTATACTAATTGTGGTTACCCAGAACGGAGATAATTAGGTATGCATCGCTATAGAGGCTGTAAAAAAGTTGGTGTAGTACCCGTTAACTGGGGGTTCTACTCGTCATACTCAACAACTTTTCCCCAGGGAACCCATAGTCACTTCAAAAAAAAATTGGACCCTCCATACAAGAATGCACACAATTGGTCATTCAGTTGCTTAATTTCTATGAAATTTTTAATAAAAAAAAAGAAGAGTTTTTGTGCGATATCAGCAGTCATAGTAGAAAATTTGTTCAGTATGACCAGTATAAGCCACAGTTAACGGGTGTTACACCAATTTTGTTACACCCTGTATAATATGATATTCGCTACTACAGTAGCGGCAGCGGCAATCCCACAAAATTGCGTCTATCTACGGGTCGTCGTAGCGAGGCCGAAGCCCTACGTGTAAATGTGTTTATATTTCAATGAAATGAATATAATTATATAGAAATATCCTTTAAGTAGAAAATGTCAGAGTTGATTATTAACACTTTTTAAATAAGCGATGTTTTCGACCCCTTGACATTAACAAGTTGACACAACCATTACTAATATTAAGATTACTATTCATTAAGTATTTATATCAGTTAGAATTGTACAACAATTTTTACCTGCCAACAGGAAGGGTTATGAATGTCACTGGCTATGTATGAATAAATGTTTTGTATGTATGTTTCGTTTTTTGGACCGCATAGCCTAATTTATGTTTTTTTTTCAAAATTAACCTACCTTTTTAGTTAAATAACGCTTAATGAATATATGACATTCAGTCAAAAAATTACCTTTTTTTACCTTGTAAGATCCTATTTAAAATAGAATATCAAAATCTTCAGAAAACTGTTGATTTCAATTCGAGATATTGACATGATTAAATTAAAAATTTACAGCTTATTCCTTGGAGCGATAACAGTAGGGATACTAAAAGCATTATAAATTATTAAAGATGAAAATTCAATCGTAATTTTGAGTAATTCAATTTCAGGATTGAGTGCTGACGTTTATTCCAGGCTCCAGCCCTTCAACCTTCAACCCTTGCAATTCTTTAAACCCTAGCACCTGATAGAAAATTCATTACGTTATTTAAAAAAAAAACCTTAACAGTTTTACTATTATAAAAATAATGTGTGTGTGCATGTGTGTGTTTTTTATGTGTGGGTTTGTGTGTTAGGGAGAGAAAGAGAGAGGGGTTTTGTTTACAAATATAATCAGGATTTTTGTATAATTATGTCGTCTACCTCATTATAGTTGATAGTTTTTAGCCATTATGTTAGTTCTTATTTCCATTTATACGTATGTACGTCATTGGGTAGATGTTATAAGATATTAATTTTTCAACCAACTTCAAAAAGGAGGAGGTTCTCAATTCGACTGTATATATATATATATTTTTTGTATGTTTGTTACGCGATATCTCCGCCGATTGTGAACCGATTTTCAAAATTCTTTTTTTAATTCGAAAGAGTATACTCCCGACGGGGTCCCATTGTCACCAAGTCAGGATCTGATGATGGGATCTCAGGGAAATCAAGAACGACCCATAAATTTTATGGGCACATATTACGTGTTTCATGTATTTCCTAAAACTATTTAAGTTTTGGCGTCTGGTAGTCATCATCTCATGTTGATGAGCTGATGAAGGAAAGTACAACTCCTTAACGGTTAGGAGTTGGAGGATAATTCTTCAAATATTTTACTTAGAAACGTATGTACGGATAGACCGTTAGTTGTAATCTTTCAGGTTATTCAGATGAGATGATGATGGAAGACTTAACTACTTAACTTTCATGCTGTTGAGATGATGATGGAAGCCACAGGAATCTGTATCTGTTAATGAAACACATGCATTATGATTTGATGGTTCCTATTGGCGAGTGGATGATTGGGTATAACGTTAACTAACGTACCGACCTCAAAAATAAATTTAGGCCCCTAATTTAATTCGTACCCACCTTTCATTTTGTTATTGTTGTGTTGGGGAATCTTGGTAAGCCCGCTTCCATCTTCGGCATCATCGTCACTTTCCATCAGGTGAGATGATGCCAAGGGCTTACCAATTTACAATAGAAAAAAAATATTCGTGTATCTGTCGCCGTCATCTGGTTGAATCTGCTATTTGATTGAATGACTAGCGCGTTTATTGAATGACCGCCGTTTATTGAATTTTAACCGCCTCCGTAGCTCAGAGGAAAAAGTTCACTGGCTTTACACAGGAGGTCGCGGGTTCGATTTCCGGCGGGGTCAATTATAAGACTCGGTTTGGTTGGTGGTAGGGCATTTTCTAAGCCCGCCTGGCTAGCTACCACCATCTTATCTAAGTCTTGCCGCCAAATATCAATGTTGATATCATTGGTGTGTTCCGGCATAAAGATAAGATAGCCAGTTCCCCATTGCGTTGGGGAATCTTGGTAAGCCCGCTTCCATCTTCGGCAACATCGTCACTTACCACCAGGTGAGATGTTGTCAAGGGCTTACCAATTGTGAATAAAAAAAAAAAGACGACATTTAATTGAATGACTAAAGGACATCTCGTCAAGTTGTTTAATGTAACGTTCAACGTCTTGACTGAACGTCATTTAGCCAAGTTGTTAAATGGGATATTCCGAATAAAAACCGTCGATTTCTTCTTCTGCGAAGCATTCTGCTACCCATGGGGGGCTCTTTGACTGTATATAATCAATCAAACCTGACCGAACCTAATATCGCTCGCTTCGCTCGCTCATTTACAGTTTTTTTAGAAAAATCTAATTTTTGCCAACTCCCTTTTCGTTGTATAGAATTTTACGTTCACAATGTGAACAAGAACACTAAGTTACAAAGCCCTAATTCTCACAAATAAACTAAACAACAACTATAAAAACGTTCGGCCTAGTCATTCAATTGAATGTCGTCATTCAATGAACGCGCTAGTCATTCAATCAAATAGCAGATTCAACCAGATGACTGCGACATATCCAAATATAATAATATTATTTCATAATTTTGAGTGAATTTCATTTTGAAGTCGGTTTTTAAGTTTTTTAAACTTTTATTTTTCACCATAACGATTATTGCCTTATTAATGCGATAGCCAACACAATTTAGCCGTGTATGAAGTTCCTATGTTCTACTGAAATAATTAGTTCCCATATATTTCCCATATCGTTCATGATGAGTAAAAAACACAAAAAAAATTGCGCTATTTTACCTGGCCTCCGTATAAACTGATCGCTTTAACCACAGTATATATATTAGTACTGCTTTAACTTTGCACTAAAGGTCCAAAATGGTATCTTTGGGTAAAGGTTTTTTTAAGTGTCAATAATTACAATTTATGTACCTACTTAATAATAACAATAATACCTTACATATACGCGCTAGGAGACTCATCGGCGACGAGGAACTTGTATCGAACAGGCTCCAAAGCCTCGAGCATCGCCGCAAAGTCGCCTGTCTATCGGTGTTCTACAGGATTAATTTCGGAGAGTGTGCCCTGGAGCTTCACAACCTCATTCCCCTCTCTCCATTTCATCATCGGACGACCAGGCGCGGAGGGTGGTTCCATCCCTTTGTCGTCAATGTTCCACCTTTACGCACAAAGCGTTTTGCGTCTTCGTTCATCATGCGATCGGCCAAGGAGCGGAAATTTTTCCCGATTCGTATAATTTAGGAATCTTCAAGACGAGAGTGAATAGGCAATTTGAGTTTGCGTGTAACATCCTCGGCTGCATCGGCACTTACCATCAGGTGAGGTGCAGCCAAACGCACTCAAATTTTTAATAAAAAAAAAACCTTAAGAAAAATTACACACAGTCATCTGGCACCAAATCACGATTTAATACATACTTACGTTGGGGCAGTAAAGTTTTCGAGTGGCGACCGCAAACCGGAAGACGTAGCGTAGGAAGGGCCTCGCTCGGTAGACCGACGACCTAGTGAAGGTTGTGGGAAGCTGTTGGATGCGGGCAGCGCAGAACTTCATCCTTGGGGGATACCTTTGTCCAGCAGTGGACGTCTTTCGGCTGATATTATGATAATGTCATACATGTATATAAATATTAAATGTCCCAAAAATGAACAAATCTGTTTGTCACACGAATATTTGTCCTGAGTGGAAGTCGAACCCACGCCCCTCGGCTTAGCAGACAGGAGCACTAACCACAACGCCACCAGGTCTGTCGAAATTATATTGCGAACACCTACTCATCATTTACCGTTAGTTGAACTACACGGTAATAAAACTTAACAGCTGTATGTGGGGCCGACGCAATAATTTATAATGGACTCGAGGGCTGAGTGCTTAAGAGGCCCAGTTTATTTGTACCCCCTCCTAATATTACCCAGTCTCGGAAAGGTGCATCATCTTCCGGGCATTGCATGCAGGGCTTGGTTGGCAAGCAGCCTCCGGGTGAACATCACCACGCTAACATAAGCTTTAGACTGGTTCAGTGTTGATTCAATACATTTCATCATCATCATATCAGCCGAAAAAAGTCCACTGCGGGACAAAGGCCTCCCCCAAGGATTTCCACTACGACCGGTCCTGCACTGCTCTCATACATTTGTTGGTTAAAAATTCACATATCTTGTGCCCCTCACGACCTTATATTATGGTTCATGACTTTATTAAATAAAATAAAACATTATTTATTTTAAAATAGATTCATCATTACAGCTCATATACGTCCCCACCGAGGGGCTCGAGCCTACCCTGAATCAGGGCGATTAGGCCTTAGTCGACCACGCGGGCCCAGTGCGGGTTGGTCGACTTCACACACAACCTTCGAGTTTCTTCGCAGGCGTGTGTAGGTTTCCTCACGATGTTTTCCTTCACCGTTAAAGCAATCGGTAAGTATGTACGTAAGTTTTTGAAAAACTCATTGGTACATTGGCCGTCCAGATTTGAACTCGGTACCTCTGGTTAGATGGACCGAGTCGTTACCGGTTGAGCCACCGACGCTTTTTTTTTTTTTTTTTAAATAGATTAATAATGAATTAATTCATATCTTATTTAAACTAATGTTGTAGAACCATTAGTTCGAGATGTAATCGTTTGAAGTTTGACAGCTGCCATCTAAAATGTAGAACCTCGACGAGTTCTATCATTTCTCTGTAGGAGCTGTTTTGAGTTTGACAGCTGTCATTTGAAATGTAGATGACGAATCCTATAATTTCTCTTCAGAAATAGTATTGTAGGAGTATTAGTTTCCAAGGTATAACTGTTTTAAGTTGAACAGCTATTATATGAAATATAGATCTCGGCGAGCTCTTTCATTTTTCTTTATGAACTAGTGTTGTAGGACCATTACTTTCCGAGATATAAGTGTTTTTAGTTTGACAGCTGCCATCTGGTATGTAGATCTCGAAAACTTGTGTCATTTCTCTTTAGGAACTAGTGTTGTAGCGAAGTAACTATTTAGTAATCTGTGGTTGTAGGATCATTCGTTTCCGAGGTACACGAGTAGCTGTTCTGAGTTTGACAGCTGCCATATGAAATGTAGATCTTGACGAGTTCTATCATTTCTCTTTAGGAACTAGTATTGTAGGACCTAAAGAGAATTGGTAGTATTTATCAAATAAATGTCAAAGAATAAATTTATGTTTGAATATTATAAATAATAATCTATTTATTTCAAATTAAAATTGTATATAAATTAAATTTCCTTAAAAACATTGAATTTCAGCGCTGATGCAAAAAGTAAATGATTAAATTAAAAAATAATAATATTGAAGTCTCGAAAACCATTTAAACTACTCGCATTGCAAGATAAAGACGACTCGTAACACGCGTAACGGAAATTAAAAAAAACATAATTCCCAACTTTTTCCATTAAAAAAAGAGATATAGAGTCAATCTTCAATGTTGAAATATGAAAGTTTAAAATGTATATTTAGAATTAGGTTTAAGTGTAATTTTTAAACCCCCTAAAAACGACTTTATTTTAAGGATTTTTGCAATTAAAAAAAATCAAACGTTTTCGATTTTTTTTCACTTTTACGTAACTGATATAGCTGTGTTTTATTGATTTTTTCTATTTTTTTTTAAATATAGTATTGTCTCGATGAGTTCTCTGCTAACAGTCTTATAACTTTCATTTCTCGTTGAAATGTTTTATGTGAATCAACACATTGTTTATTTACTGACATTGGAGAACACTACATCTGAGCGGAGGCTGGTTTCCGGGGGAGGAATGTTCATTAGAGAACACTAGCTCTGAGCGGAGGCTGGTTTCCAGGGGAGTGAATGTTCATTGGAGAACACTAGATCTGAGCGGAGGCTGGTTTACGGGGGAGTGAATGTTCATTGGAGAACACTAGATCTGAGTGGAGGCTGGTTTCCGGGGGAGTAAATGTTCATTGGAGAACACTAGATCTGAGCGGAGGCTAGTTTACGGGGGAGTGAATGTTCATTGGAGAACACTAGATCTGAGTGGAGGCTGGTTTCCGGGGGAGTGAATGTTCATTGGAGAACACTAGATCTGAGCGGTGGCTGGTTTCCGGGGAGGTGAATGTTCATTGGAGAACACTAGATCTGAGTGGAGGCTGGTTTCCGGGGGAGTGAATGTTCATTGGAGAACACTAGATCTGAGCGGAGGCTGGTTTCCGGGGGAGTGAATGTTCATTGGAGAACACTATATCTGAGCGGAGACTGGTTTCCGGGGGGAGTGAATGTTCATTGATATATTTTCTATGAAGTGAAGTAGCAAAGTGATGCAGTAGGTACTCAAGGAAAGTATCGCCGAGTGATGCCCAATGCCAGAAGTTTGCAAGTAGCTTGTAAGACTGCCATCTAATGATAGCACCAGCACCAACGGCTGAACTTGCTAAGCAGTCATAGCTCATTAAGATTTGCGTGGTTGTCCCAATTACTTTGATTAACTGATCATAACTGCGGTTATTACCTGGATCGGTTTGGCTGCTAGCCGCATTAAAATACATGAGCAAGAAGAATTAATTTAACGATCTCTTAATTAATTTAACAAAAATCGGTCAGCAGATCGGCGAAGTGAAGGAGTATATTTCTCTAAACTTTTTTTTTTAATTAGTATGGGTTTCTTAGTAAGAGTTGTTGCGTATGATGAGGACAAGTCTGAGTTTAAGTTGTGGACGACTCTTCAGACACCCTTAATAAGGACTGTTACTATGAATGTTTGGATTTTCGCTATAATTTTCTGGTAAAACACATGTATTAGTCACATTTTTCCAGATTTTTTGCCTGGCAAACTTCGGAGGGCATGGTTTTTTTTTTGAATATTTGGTCGGCACCGGAAAACGTAGCGTAGGCAGGCCTCCCACGCGGTGGACCGACGACCTGGTGAAGCTGCTAGATGCGGGCAACGTAGGACCGGTGGAAATCCTTGGGGGAGGCCTTTGTCCAGCAGTGGACGTCTTTCGGCTGATATGATGATGAGATGATGATGATTCATCGGCATTCAAAAACAAATCAAAAAAACTGTAAAATGAAAAAATATTAAAGACTTTTCATTTGGTTTTCCATGTGACCCCTTCCTCCCCTTTTTGAATGTAAATTCAATGACGTCAAGTGGTCGGTTTACGTTGCTACTTGTAACTTGAACTGTTTACATTACAAACTTCAGGCTCCAGTGACACGGTGAGTTGGCGACACCTTCATAAACGAACGCCATTGATTTGATGGATTTAAGGGCAGCCACGGCCGTAAACAACGAATTCCATTTGCGGATGGCTTGCTTCATGACCCTTTTTATGATCGCATCCGAAATATGTCATGCTTGTACAACAGGTACCTCGGTATTTTTTTAAAAATTCACAATTGGTAAGCCCTTGGCATCATCTCACATGATGGTAAGTGACAATGATGCCAAAGATAGGAGCGGGCTCACCGAAATTCCCCAACACGATGGGGAACTGGCTATCTTATCTTCAAGCCGGAACACATCAATGTTGTTAGAATTTATGTTTGGCGGCAAGACTTAAATAAGTTGGTGGTTGCAAGCCAGGCGGGCTTAGAAAATGTCCTTCCACCAACCAACCGAGTCTTACAACGTTAGACTTCGCCGGGAATCGAACCCGCGACCTCCTGATGTGAAGCTAATGGCCTTCACCATACGTAATAATAAGTACACAAATAGCTTATTGGGAACTTGTAGTTAAACTTTTTTTTGTTACCGTAAAACAATAGGAGAGAGAATTAACAGTGCGCAAAGTGCGCCTTTTGAGACTGGTGGAAAATTAATGGCCGTAAACATAGGATTTTATTTCCGTTAGTGCGGGATCATTATCCCTCTCAATAGCGGCAATGTTTTTTTTTGTTAAATAATTAATTCTGCTTGAACGTGGTATTCTGGTCCATTGTCCTTAAATAATATTGTAATCAAATTTAAAAAAAACGTGTGGCACTCGGGGACTGCCGCGGTAAAGCTATTGCATAGCATTTTTTATCAACTTATGCAATTATAATTATTTACTTATTTTTTATTTATGCAGTATTTACCAGTACCATATAGTCCTTGGGGCGCGGGATGTTTATGTAATAAATTAACACTAAGAAAGTTACAACAGTAAAATTGACTAAGTCCTTTTAGTACCGCAAATCGCTAATAGATGGCACTGTAAGTTTTTTAGAACTCGGCCGAGCGTGGGGTGTTAGGTTTTATTTTCGTTACGGAATTTCTTGATTCGGTCGCCACGGTCAAAGCCCGCGATAAAAGCTATGCAATAGCCTAAAATGATATACCCACGTCCTAATATACATAACACCATAGCACAGGTGAGATACTAGTTACTTTACGATATAGAACTTCCTTATAAATCGAAAATACCCACGAATTTATTCACCTACTCCTTCCCATACACGGAAACATGGGTATTACGGCGCCTGACTTAGCGGTTATAACTGCGTACACGGGCGGCGCGCGAATTGCGGCGGCGATAGTACGGCGTTCTGTAGCGGTGTGTAGGTACTTCTCTCGCCTGCTCGACTGGTCACAGATGAGAAACTTGTTACTTCGACTGTGTGACGGGGGCCTACCATAGACAGAAAAAAACTCACAACTTTTACATTTTTGAACCGTAATGCACGAAATATACTAAACGTAGATCTTAATTTTGAATAATTTAAAGATATTTTTTATTTTTTTTGGGGTATTTCCATTATTCCGATCTGTGGTTACCTCCCATACATACAAAGGGGAGATGACATTTTTCTTCAAGTGCTCCCCTCGTGTAGAGTATTGTTGAAAAGGTTTTTTTTAAAAAAAAAGACGTGTGGCACTCTGGGACTGCCGCGGTAAAGCTATTGCATAGCATTTTTTATCAACTTAAGCAATTATAATTATTTATTTATTTTTTATTTATGCAGTATTTACCAGTACCATATAGTCCTTGGGGCGCGGGATGTTTATGTACTAAATTAACATTAAGAAAGTTGAGAAAGTTAAATCATCATCGTCATCGTCATCGACCACCATCGCGACCACCATCGTGACCACCATCGCCACCACCATCACGCCCACCATCGCGACCACCATCGCGACCACCATCGCGACCACCATCGCGACCACCATCACGACCACCATCACGACCATCATCACGACCACCATCTCGACCACTATCACGACCACCATCGCGACGACCGTCGCGATCACGGTTACTTTGGTTCTCCTAAGGATCACCTCGTTTCTGATTCGAATAAATAACAGTAATTGTTATATGATGTGCATTTAGGTTTGTAAGAAGCTTCCAAAAGAAATAAGAGACCTTCCCATACATCTTTTCACAAAAAGGCTGAAAATTTGGCTCATTGAAAAACGTTTTTATTCAATTAAGGAATTTTTTGGACAGTAGGTACATAGTAAACTAACAAAATAGAATTAGTTTTAATAATTTACACATGAAATTTTATAAGGATTACTATAATTTTAATTTGACATTGAGACTACAGGCTGCGGTAATTTTATAAAATTATTTCAACATTGAATGTTAAAAGCGTATTCCCAAAATCGTTTCCCATACAAAATTAAAATTACTACTTCTTGAAAATGGATGGGCCGATCCCTATAAAACTTTATACAATTAAGCAAGTCACAAAATTCTAGTTTGTGGATAGATTATGTTTTCAAAAAAGTTGTGTTTTAATGATAGTGATCTGTTCTCTGTATTCCGGCCTCACCACGATTGATGCTAGTTTGGTTCTCGAACGTAAAGGGTTCCACCGAGATTTCCGTATGAAGTTTCCGGGTTGTGTCTTTACTCTATGCATGCTAACGTGACCATATTGTTTTCAACTCAATACGGGACATCGGTTTATTTACGTCATTTAGAAGGATGGTATATGAAAAAAAAAATTTTTGATGTTTTATTTTACCTATTTATAAAAATACTAGGTATTTATTACAAATTAATAAAGATATAAAACGAAAATGCTCAGTTATTTTTATATTTGTTAGAGGAACCAGGCGTGGATTCAGGATTTCGTTCAGCAAGGGACCACTTGATCAAATTTCCCAATTGTCCAGAATAAAAATTGACCTACGTCAAAAAGCAAGCGAAGCGAGCGTCTAAATGTTTAGTTTTAATTTCATGACTTCACTTTTAAATAAGTAAGGCAACGTACAGCGTGAATTTTTTGATTCATGCTCATGTTTAGCCATTAGACAGGGGGGGGAAGGGTGTATAGGAAAAATGCGAACGAAGCGAACGCGAAAATTTTTCATTGTAATTACTATACATGACCTCGTTTTACAAGGAAAAGAGTTTTGGAAAACGAGACAATTCTGCGTCCCGATGCTTTTTATGGGGACACTGGGACGGAGAACCGAAAAAAGGGACGGTCCCGTTCAAACCGGGACGTACTGCATGACCAGCATGCACATGACAGATTTTTACCTTAGTCTTGAGACACTGCTTTATTAGAACAATTTTTATATCTAAGAAAAGAAAATTTATTTTTAAACGGTTTCGAAACTTTCTGAAATGTCAAGGCTATCTTATTTTGTACTCCGGAAATAAATAAATTGAAGTTATTATTAAAACTTGATAAGATTAGAACTTTTTCTTACATTAAGGTTTTAAATAACGGAAATTTAGTGTAGTACCTACCTTAGTCCAGTATAAATAAAGCTTCTTAGAACAAGACTCTGATTAATGCCTTTACCAGCCACTTTACCATTTACGACTTGTAAAAACGCACCCCAGACTGTTTCTGCGGGACGCCAATAGTGTGTTCTGCTATGTACCAAAATTTCATTTGAGTATTAACTGCAATCGTGTGATTATTATTATTTAGGATTTGATCAGATTTTAAATGAAAATAGGTTAAAAAAAATACACAAGCCTTGCTTAATTTTTCATTACAGTCTGCTCTAATTCAAATACAAATACTACTACAAATTCCCTTGTTATGATTAACAATCTCTAAAAATTTCAGAACAGGCGGATAAGGCGTTTAAAAGTTATCCCCGGACAAACATACATACATAAAAAAGCATGCATAAACGCCCAACATAACTGAAATCTTCACTCGCTTCGCTCGCTCGAGATAACTGAAATAATTTTCCTTGGACTAATAGTTTAGCAACACCAGGGACACGTTTTTTTTTGATTTTAATAAGTTTGAAGCAACATTGAAAAAGAAATAATTAAAATTATTTTCAAATTAAAGCTTTAACCTAAAAGTTTTTAGGTTTTTAGAAAGTTATTCAGCCTAGCTCTTATTCGGCAATCTGGGGTGTACTCGTAACGTGCGAAAAGGAGGGACGTTACAATCTGGGGTGTACTCGTAACGTGCGAAAAGGAGGGACGTTACAATCTGGGGTGTACTCGTAACGTGCAAAAAGGAGGGATGTTACAATCTGGGTTGTACTCGTAACGTACGAAAAGGAAGGACGTTACAATCTGGGGTGTACTCGTAACGTGCGAAAGGGAAGGACGTTACAATCTGGGGTGTACTCGGAACGTGCGAAAGGGAAGGACGTTACAATCTGGGGTGTACTCGTAACGTGCGAAAAGGAAGGACGTTACAATCTGAGGTGTACTCGTAATGCTCGAAAAAGAAGGACGTCACAATAAACTGAACCCCCAAACGGACAACATCTCTTTCACACGGAAGCGTTTTATAAAGTTCAATTTTTTTTTCAAATTGTTTTCAGTTTTTAGAGCTTTAGAGTTTTTACAGCTTTCTCTAATACATAAAGCACATTATAAGAGTTGATATGTGTTCCTGATGGTGGAAAGAACCCCGTACCAAAAGTATGGAAAATGTGGTTTCAGTTAAATTTTCTGAGATTTTGATATAATTTAGATTTTAACGTCCTGAACAAAAGTCTCTATGGGGGCTACCACTGTTGCCGAGTCCCTTTCAGAGTTACGACTGATTTTGTATCAGACTACAAATAATTAATTAGATGCAATTACCTACTATTTATTTAAACACTGTCACTATTACAATTACTAATTAATAATTATTTATTAATTATAACTACTAATTATTAATTATTAATTACTGTTACTATTACTATTGTTTATATTACTGTCACTGTGACAACGTGCAAATTGGTACTAGGGTCGATTTCCTTGGGGGTACAAAATCAGTCGTAACTCTGAAAGGGACTCGGCAACAGTGGTAGCCCCCATAGAGACTTTTGTTCAGGACGTTAAAATCTATTATTATATCAAAATCTCAGAAAATTTAACTGAAACCACATTTTCCATACTTTTGGTACAGGGTTCTTTGATCGACATTCTTAGCGCCATTTTGTAGATAAACATATTTTAGATATTTTCTTAAATGACAGGTCCTTTTTTCCGGATATACCTTTTATGCCATATTTTAGATGTTTATAAGTGTTTCAGATGACAAAAATTTGACAAATGTCGACTGATATCTATACAGGATGCAACAAAATTGGTATAGTTCCAGTTGACTGGGGTTTCTACTCTTCATAGTGAACCACTTTTACAAGCTTTTATTTAGTTTCACTTGTCCCGGTATCTGTAATGAAATCTTGCAAGTTAAATTTGACCCACTTCTTGGTTTCCAATTGAGCTGACATTTGGCTTGCATATGTATATCGCGTGAAAATACAATATTAAAAGCTTGTACCTAAAAGTTTTTTGTTCTATGACTTTGCTGAAATAGCAAAAAAAACTCTTCATAAAAATCGATCAGCTGATCGACCAATTTTGTGCATTTTGGTATGGAGGGTACAATTTTTTTTTTGAGAATTGACTTGGGGAAAGTTGTTAAGTAACATCAGTAGAACCCCCAGGTAACGGGACTTACACAAAATTTTGTTACACCTGTATAGATTAGATTTTTTATCAAAATCTCAAGGTCGATTTTTCGAACGATTACGAGTACATAATTTTGTTTTACTCCTTCGTCAAGTAAAAAGATACTACACTACAGAAATAGGAGCGTGATCATACAATCGTTTCCCATACAAACTTAAAATATCTACTTCTTGAAAATTGATGGACCGATTCTAATGAAACTTTACACATAAGCAAGTCACGAAATTCTAGTTTGTGGATACATTATATTCATCATCATCATTATATAAATCATAATAAACATTATATCATACGAAAAAATGTCCACTGCTTTTCAAAGGCCTCCCACAAGGATTTCCACGACGACCGGTCCTGCGCTGCCCGCATCCAGTGGCTTCTCGCAATTTTCATCAGGTCGTTAATACTTCATTTTGAAAAAGATTAGCAAATTTAAAGATAAGGTACTATGAAAACATTAAATCACTATAATTAAATGACAACACAACTTTTTTGAAAACATAATCTATCCACAAACTAGACTTTCATGACTTGCTTATTTGTATAAAGTTTTAGAAGGATCGGCCCATCCATTTTCAAGAAGTAGTGGAAAACGATTTTGTGAACACGCTGTTAATATGAAATGTCGAAATAATTTTATAAAATTACCGCAGCATGTAGTCTTAATGTCAAATTCAAATTATAGTATCCCATTATTAAATTTAATGTATAAAATAATAAAATTAATTCTATTTTGTTAGTTTACCTAGTGTCTTTACAAATAGTGCTTGTTTTAATATGTACATTCCTGACAATATAATGTAAGTAAACACTGTTTTGCGAAAAGGAGTCTACAAAGCTCCAAGGGTCGACCCCCCAGATTGCCCTCATACATCTCTTCTGGGTCAGAAAACTGTTAAATGACCCCTTAGTATAACTTAACACCGACGATAGCCATGATATGCAGTGAAAGCGGTCGCTACACTTGCTACATTTCTCTGTCATTTCAAAGGAAGTCCCCCCCCCACTTTTTAATAGGAAAGATATTCTAATAGAATTTGACAGAAGGACTGCATAATTCATTTTGCATTATAATTAAAAATGTACCTAAAAAATTGTAGAACTGTAAATTATATAGATGAAGACATGCAATTATTTTCATTGTATAAAATGACTGGGGAAAAACCTTTTTCCATGACCAAAATAATTGTATTTGCTCGTTTCAGCAATATCTAGTATTTGCGTTTTTTTCCGAATTTTAAGTCCTACAGTAAAAAAGTTAGTGTTAATAATTTGTAAATGCTAATTTAATTAAAAAAGTGTTCAAAGAAATCTTTTATTTATTTTATGAGATCTATTCAACAATAGCCCACAAGAGAAAAAATATAATGAAAAAAATATTCACCCTCCCTTAATGTAGGGGAGACTACCCAGGGTAGTCTTTTGTTTTGGTTTGTTACAAAAGCTGTATGCTCTGTAAACCAGCTCGAGTCAGCGCTAAGCTATTTTACAAGCTTTTATTTATCTTGCAATGTATGTAGGTATATTAAATTTGTTCGGGTGAAATCTTGCAAGTTAAATTTGACCCACTTCCCGGTTTCCCATTGAGCTGAAATTTTGCATGCACATGTATATTGCGTGACAATGCAATACTAAAAGCTTGTACCTAAAATTTTTTAGGTCTTTAGAAAATTAATAAATTCTTAGATAAAAACACCGCTAAAACCACTTTCCGAAAGTAGATGGGAAAATAGAAGGCCGTTAAATATCAACTAGGCGATATATGCTTTGAAGGATTTAGCAGAAAATACAAAAGAATGTCTGTTGGTTTGTGAATGCCATTCTATAAAAATCGTAATTTCTCTCGTCATATAATACGACATTCTTATGAAGATAAATGTCTGAAGTAAGATATTACAGAGCAAAAAATGCACTCTAATGTGGCTATACAACAACTGGACGCATTTACACACTGGCTTGATGTGATATGTCCCCACCTACTTCATCATCATCATATCAGCTCACATACGTCCCCACCGAGGGACTCGAGCCTACCCTGAATTAGGGCGATCGGGCCTCAGTCGCCCACGCGCGTTCAGTGCGGGCTGGTCGACTTCACACATATACTTCGAGTGTCTTCGCACCTACTTACTTCCAGCCAATCCGCTATTTTTTTATTTCAGGAAACCTCAAAGTATTAGAAATAGTAGGACATGTAACTAGTTTAATGAGAAAATTATCACGGCAAAATAGACTTTCTTCATCATCATATCAGCCGAAAGACGTCCACTGCTAGACAAAAGCCTCCCCCAATTTAAGGATTTCCACGAAGACCAGTCATGCGTTGCCCGCATCCAGCGGCTTCTCGCGACCCTCACCAGGCCGTCGGTCCACCGTGTAGGAGGTTTTCCTACGCCACGTCTTCCTGTGCGCGGTTACCACTCGAAAACTTTATTGCCATCTGTTCTATGAGCTATGTACCCTGCCCACTTGCCACTTAAGGTTTTCTTAGTTTAGAAGAAAAGAGTGGTAATCGATCAAGATAAGATGTGCAGTTGGATTTGTATAAGGTTCATAGATTTTCAATACAAAACATTCTATACTAACTGCAAAATTAACTTTTTTTAAATATTCATTTATTTTTTAAAGACAACTGAACCCTACTTTGCTCGTGGTTCGACACGCACTTGGCCATTTTTCTTGTATGAGAAGCATCCCCAAAATACGTGTGACAAAAATACTCCATTTTCCTTTTTGCGTTATAATTTCAAATTACAAAATTGTATAAATATACATCTTATAGGTTAAGAGGTACCGGTACCGTTCAACACAGCCTTCAATTTTAGGAGAGGGGAAAAAACCTTTTCATCACCAAAATATTACAATGGCAAGAATCTACAATAGATAAAAGTAACATAATACTAACCAAACAATGCACCATCATAAGGACGTCCATGCAGGACATAGGCCTCCCCCAAGGATTTCCACGACGACTGGTTTTCAAATTCAAATTCAAAAATCTTTATTCTTTATATTATTTGCCCGCATCCAGCGGCTTTCCGCGACCTTCACCAGGTCATCGGTCCACCGAGTGGGAGGCCTGCCTACACTACTT
This sequence comes from Coleophora flavipennella, assembly GCA_947284805.1. NCBI lineage: Eukaryota > Metazoa > Arthropoda > Insecta > Lepidoptera > Coleophoridae > Coleophora > Coleophora flavipennella. The sequence continues at coordinate 1,873,819 of OX369270.1, read as the reverse complement.
TTTCATTACATTCAAAACAAATTTTCGTTCCCCTCTTATATGTAGAGGAAGTTACCAAGTTTAAAGAAATCAATATTTTAACTGTTGCTAGTCAATTTATATATGAAAACATCATGTTCGTTCGTAAGAATTTGCATTTATTTCCTAAAACCAGTGACAGGCATAATTTGAATTTAAGAAATGTAAATAAAATAGATATAGCCTTTTCGAGACTGAGTAAGGTTAAAAAGTCATTTGTGGGGCAGTGTATAAGATTCTACAATAAAATTCCAAAAAATGTAACTAGTTTGTCAGAGAATAAATTCAAGACTCATGTCAAAAAAGTTTTGTGCTCTAGAGGATATTATAAAATAATAGATTATGTAAATGACAAAGATATATAATATGTTGATTCTATAACAAATACCATTACCTGAGACTGTAATCTGAATCATGACATTATTTGTAATATACTGTATTTTTTTTTTGTTTTGACTATTTAAAAGTGTGTGTAAACACCTATTTGAAATAAATTGTTTTTGATTTTGATTTTGATTTTTGACCATTAAATATATTTTGTTATATTGACTTTGTTTTCTATTTTGGGTCATAATCCTTACTAATAATATTATAAATGTGAAAATGTGTTTGTTTGTTTGTTACCTTTTCACGCTTCAACGCCTTGACCAATCTTTATGAAATTTGGCATGCAGGTAGCCTGTGTCACGGCGAAGGACATAGGCTACTTTTTATCCCGGGAAAATAGCATAATCTCATGCAGTTCCTGAGAGAACTAAAAAAATACTCGATTGTTGTGATTTTTTGCACAGAGGTGTTTGAGTAGGTGGGAAATGACATAATTTACTAATCACCCTTAAAGACAGTCATAAAAAATTTCCAGCGAGACCTACAGTACTCGCATATGATGTGTAACATGTGACAAAATACTTTATAAAAGGACGGCAAAGATACGGCAGACTAGGCTGTATGGTCATAGATACCTTTGCCTTTTCCGCGCTTTTAAAGCCTGAAAAAAGGACGGCAAAGATACGCCAGACTAGGCTGTATGGTCATAGATGCCTTTGCCTTTTCCGCGCTTTTAAAGCCTAAAAAAACGCGACTTCCTGTTACACATTTCCGTCCCATTTCACGAAATCACTCCCACAAATTGCAGGAAAGCGAGAGCAAAGATGTTACACATCAAAAACTATGTCCACGCGGGCGGAGCCGCGGGAAAAAGCTAGTTTTACATAAATCTGTGTACAAAATTTCATTACTGTAGTTCTAATAGTGGCAGAGAAAATTGACTGTGATAGACAGACGGACGGACGGTACTGTACACGTAGTGGCACAGTATAGCAGACCAAAGTGGATCAAAACGTGATTTAGAAGGCTAGTATGTATGAAATGGCCGTAACGTATTAAGTTGCGTATAAGCGTCGTAAATATCAGTGGATAAAAATGTCATAAAAATATTATGTATTTTTTCCTGTTTATAAAGGAGGTTTTTTTAATCGTAAGCGTCGGTGGCTCAACCGGTAACGACTCGGTCCTCCTAACCAGAGGTGCCGGGTTCAAATCCGGAAGGCCAATTTACCGATGAGTTTTTCGAAACTTACGTACATATACTCACCGATAGCTATAACGATGAAGAAAAACATGGTGAGAAAACCTGCACACACCTGCGAAGAAACTTGAAGGTTGTGTGTGAAGTCAACCAACTTGCACTGGGCCCGCGTGGTCGACTAAGGCCCGATCGCCCTTATTCAGGGTAGGTTTGGGCCCCTCGGTGGGGACGTATATGAGCTGATATGATGATGCCATCGAACGTAGGACCTACGTATGAAACTGACAACTTTCTCTCTCTCTGACCACGCACTAATTAAGTGAAAATTATTTGGAATTTTCATCATCATGTCAGCTCATATACGTCCCCACCGAGGGGCTCGAGCTTACCCTGAATTAAGGCGATCGGGCCTTAGACGACCACGCTGGCCCTGTGTTTACACACAACCTTCGAGTTTCTTTGCAGATGTGTGCAGGTTTCCTCACGATGTTTTCCTTCACCTTTGAAGCAATCGGTAAGTATATGTACGTAAGTTTCGAAAAACTCATTGGTACATTGGCCGTCCGGATTTGAACCCGGCACCTCTGGTTAGCAGGACCAAGTCGTTACCGGTTGAGCCACCGACGCTTCCATATTTTCATACTAATAAGTTTTTTTTTTTTTTTTTATTTAATATGAGTTCCTTTTAGTTTCATGAGGAGAGCCTACCCTGAACGTTTAGCACGCTAGTAAAAACGTAACCCTCCTTCTGGCGCAGTCGGGTAAAAAAACCCTGTATTGTGCAACAGGCAACTTCTTACAACAGAAAAAACGGCTAAAAGCCATGAATATACAGACAAACTGAATATTGAACTATTTATTCAGCGGAGATTTTTTCCAGAACTTATAAAATTACGATATATTCACGTCCCAAATACCGCAGTGTCTCAAGACTAAGGTTTTTGCCCAGTGTGTGTTGCCAGTGATGACTTACCGAACTGAGACATGGTTGCTTACTATGGGCCTCATAAGAAGGCTCAAAGTCACCCAAAGGGCAATGGAGCGTGCTATACTCAGAGTGTCTCTGTGTAATCGAATTTGAAACGAGGACATCCGCAGGAGAACCAAAGTAACCGACATAGCTCACAGAATCGTTAAACTGAAGTGGCAGTGGGCAGGGCACATAGCTCGTAGAACAGATGGCCGTTGGGGCAGTAAAGTTCTCGAGTGGTGACCGCACACCGCAAAACTCAGCGTATGCAGGCCTCCCACGCGGTGGACTGACGACCTGGTGAAGATCGCGGAAAGCCGATGGATGCGGGCAGCTTAGGACCGGTCGTCGTGGAAATCCTTGGGGGAGGCCTTTGTCCAGCAGTGGAGGTTTTTCGGCTGACATGATGATAAAGTAATTAAGTTTTTGCACCCTACTGTTTTCTGCAATTTTCCAAATTCGTCCACAGAGACATGTGTTTAAAAAGTAAACGTGGTCTAAACTACGATCAGTCTACATGAAAGTACTAACCACTGCGATACATCTATGTTCTCTATCTGTAAATAGGAACATTAAGAGCGGGCTGCCAAAATTGGGGGATTTTTGCTAGAATATGTTGAGTGGTCCGCAAGCTTGATGACTACACATCTGATTCTTTGAACCGTCATCTTTCGTATGGCTAAAACAAAAACCGCTCCACTTTTTTTTTCTTCTACTTTACGTAAGTTAGGCACATGAAATGAATACAGAGAGTAAGGTATTGATAAAATGACTATGATTAAATTTTCCTAGAATGTTTACTAAGCTCTGACAGCCTCTAACAACACAATAAGGCATTTTTATATGAAATATATTTCCACCGCACTGTATAATTTCCCGCAGACGACTGAGTCGCGAGTGTGCGAAACTTTCGATTTTCGCACCAATTCGCTGGGAGCATTAGTCGCGCACGTTGGCCGGGTCCTTACGCCAGTAATATATAAGTCATTGCTCACAATAGCTCACAATAAACGAATATGTGCATTTACATCCGAAGTAAAGGACGCCAGGTCGCGTCAAGATATGTGAAATTCAACTGGAAAGCTGATTACAGATTAAATATCAGGTTATTTTCGTTTTCCCAGGTGTGTACTTACCTAAATAACCTAGGCAATTTAATTTAAAATATTTTGAAAACGACTGCATAAAACATTCTTTTCTGGTAATTGGATTAAAAATGGGCTGTCTGTGGCGCTTATCTTGGTGTTTTGATCTTTTGTTTGCTTTTTGTACTTGGTGATGGTATATGTGTACATACTTATTATGTAACAATCTATATATAAAAGAAAGTTGTGTTAGTTACACTATTTATAACTCAAGAACGGCTGGACCAATTTTTATGATTTTTATGTTTTTGCATTTGTCTTCATCGGGAATAGGATAATAAGTATTAAAATATGATATTTATCAATAAACAAAAAATATTATCAGTCATAAAATGATTGGTTTTAGGGTAGGGTAGGGTAGTGTAGGGTAGGGTACGGTAGTGTAGTGAAGTGTAAGGGGGAACGAAGTTCGGCGGGACAGCTAGTAATAAATAAACAAAATGTATCTTATGTCACTTAGGGGATCAAGACGAATCTAAAGACACCTCGCACTCCAAAATCAATCCATCCAGGCCAAAGTAACATACATACATGGAAAAGGTACCCGGTTTGAACTCGGTACCCGGCGGATCCGGCAGTTTTTTAGGATCCAGCCGAGTAATAGATATCAATACCGGGTATTAAATACAGGATGTATCAAAACTGGCGTAGTTTCCGTTAACTGGGGCTTCTACTCATCATACGGATCAACTATTGTTCTACGACTTGCAAAAAAATATTTTACTCTTCATACAAATCGATCAACTGATTGATCAATTTTGTTCATTTTAGTATGAAAGGTAGACATTTTTTTTTAAAGAATTGACTGGGTTGCTTGGGGAAAGTTGCTTAGTATGATGTGCAGAACCCCCAGTTAACGGGTCCTACACCAATTTTTTACACCCTCTATATTAAATATAGTTAAGGAAAAGTAATGACTTATAATAATTAAAAAAACATTTATTAATCAAGAAAAATACAATGTCAATCAATCACAGCACAAGTTTATTTTTTGTTGTAATTTAAAATTTGCAAATTATGATGGAGAAACACCAGCAAGATTGGCATAAAGTTGACTTCTTTTCATCTTATAAATTAATCCAGCTTCTGAACACACAGTGACACAGTTCCGCGCTTCGATTACGCGCAAGCGGGCGAGCGAAACACACGCATCACGGCATATTTAGCCATGCCGGGTACTCGGTTGCCGGGTGCCCGATTTTTGTAGCATTTCACGAACATGAAATAATGAAAGTAATTAGGTATTTCAATTCAATTTCTTATAACGTCAACTGACATCAAATAAACATAGATCTTATATAAGGCGAGGCATTTGTAAAACAGTTGTCTCTGTTTTTTTCTTTACGTGTAAAGAGTCAAGACAATAACCACACTTTTGCACTTTTTCAATGTTTAACGTAGTTATTTCTCGTAAGACTTCAATTTAATTTAGCAGGTTCCCTGTAGTACTTATAAAGAAATATTTCCATATAAAAACTATGTGCAAATTTAGAAATTTTATTAATAAACAATTCGTTTTAAGACGTTTTAGACCTATTTTCGGGATTTTTTACAATCGAGTAAAGTAAACACTATCGTGTAACATTTTAGCATATTCCTCAGACATTATCCTTAAGTATGTCCAATATTTTTTGCAAGACCGATATTTAGTAGTACCTATCCAAAAAAATTAATCTAGCAAAAGGGTTTCTCTGCTTCTCCACCGGTGCCTCGCCTTAATTATAAATGTCCAGTATCACTATGGTGAATGAGAGTTAAGCAGTTGAGCAATAGTAGAGCGCAGTGGGGAGCACTAAGTTCGAACATACAATGCGATGACTCACTGCACAGCTGCGCAACTGGTTGAGCATTTAGTTGAGCAGTGGGGAAAAAGCGGCAAAACCATTACTCGTCTCATGTCTAATACATACTTACATAGATACATACCCGACACCCGAAAAACATTACCCCCTTTTTGGGTAGTTGTGGGGGTTAAAAAGATGTTCGCTAGTGAATTTCCAAATGAGTATACTTAACCAAAGTATATCTATACGTATTATAAAACTGTAACGGAGCCGTGTCTGTATGAGAAATTTTTGTGGAAAATAATAAATGTGTGGAAATTACTAACGATTTAGGGAAAACAACAATTTTTCGAATTTTTGTTTGACTATCTGTCTGTATGTATGTTCGCGCATCACGCAAAAACTACCAGGTCGATTTGATGAAATTTTGTATGGTGGTTCCATAATAGCCCGGGTTAACATATAGGATATTTTTTTGCCCAGAAAATTCAAGAGATCCCGTGAAAAAATTTAAAACCTCCACGCAGACGATGTCGCGGGCACAACTAGTTTATAATATTACTACTACTTAACTTTACATGTGACGTCACAATTGCGTCATTAGTTAATGACACTTGAGTAGGTTGAAAATGTTACAACTACAAAATGGAGTTCCCAAATTCGATATAACGTCAAATCAAAGTAATCAAGGTCCAACGTTATGGGAATTACTTGCGGCTAATTGTGGGATGAAGGGCAAAATGTCATCGTCGTCTCCGTGCTGTTTGGTTACCTGTGACCTTTTGTACTGTCGTTATGTGAAACTGAAATTTATTTATTTATACATCAGAACACAAATAGTCATGTTTATATGACACTAGCTTTTGCCCGCAGCATCGGCCACGTGGACATTATGTTTGTCTACGACTTCGTTCCCATTGTATTGCTTATTTAGTGCGAATTTCAAAAAAATCTGGCCTCATTTCTTGTGTCTAATAGGAACCTTTTGCTAAAGTTCAGCTTTCTAGATCCAAGAGTTTGAGCTGGGCGTTGATGAGTCAGTCAGTCAGAGTAAGAGTGATTCAGGACTTCTCTTTTTATATGTATAGTGATTACTTATAAATCTTAATTAAAAACAGACCTGTTAATGTTAGATCGGGTATAAAGTTTCTTCGTAATTTGTATGCAAATTCAAACAGGAAGATCAAAGCGAGCTGCATCTTAAACGTTAAAATTTCCAGACTGAAAACGCTTGAACCAAGTTTGTGCTACTAACTGATACTGCATTCGATACATACACAGCATAAATTTTATTCGCTACCTGTGTTGCATTTTTACTTTTTTTAAATAAAATTTCAAAATGTAGATAATTTCTTCGTTACTATCACTCATTTTTGTACATAGAAAAAAAATGAAAAATGGTGCAAATTTTTGTTATTTTATTTTTAATAAAATTTCAAATGTACTTCTTTTTAATTTTATTATAACCAGCCAGGTACATATAGCACATGCAAAGAGATTTGATTATAAATATACACTTACAAAATACGAAGAAACTTTTCCCCGACGTATTAGTAATAAGGAGCACATCCCGTCACACATCCTTAAACTGCTTTACTCGTATTTACGAGAAAAATAGTTAATTTAGTTACAGTTGCTCGAAAAGTGGTCCTTTATATGCCAGTCGAGTGTGCGCAAAATTGATTTTACCGCACACGTGCTTATAATTTACCAGTTAAAAAATAATAATCTAGATCACGTTTTTAAATTCTAGATCTCTGGCTGTCAATATTTTCAGTCATTACAATGCGCCTAAATTCACTAACTTGCTTAATTTCAATTTCAATTTAGCACACATGCCTCTTATACGCTAGTAATAATAGGTCATCTTTGCTTCTTGGTTGTGAATTTACATTCAACCACCCAAATTAATTGAATTTATGTTGAAATTGCACAAGTTTAGTAATACGTATATCTGAGCGAGAGGGAGAACGATATAATGATGCTATAGTCAATCTTCTCACACTACATAACTTACGGATGCGCACTGCGAAGTACGCAAGTAATTTATGTTTATCGTTGGGGCCACAGATAAGAAAAAAAAATGCCGCTTTTTAAAAAAAAATTAGAATTCTTATATTCTGTGGTTGGGGCAACCAAATTCGCGCCATTCACAGTGTCAGTGGTACGTGTTGGTTTGTGAAAAGTGATTTGCAATGCAAATTATTATTTTACCTGTTTTCTCACAACTGTTTAAAAAACGTCTGAAAAACGTCGTATGATATACGGATGTAAAAGGTAAATGACAAACTCGTAACGATGGTAAACCCTCGTCTAAGGCTTGGGCTTACAAATTCACTCGTTTGTTATTTACCTTTTTACCACTCTTGTATTTGAAAAAACTATTTATATTACAAGATCAAAATTGGATGAAAATTGAAGAAACGTTTAAAAAGCTACAGGAATAATTTATAGTCGTTTTTTGTGGCCACTATGTACGAAAAGTTACACGTGCCGGACGTTGTAACCTAAATCCAATCCAGGGTTGAGCGATACAAGTTGTTAAAACGACATCCCCACTGGAGTTAGACAATTATCGCCAGTGGTAATTGGCCACACTTTATAGAAGTAATTATATAAATTTACATCTACACCTACACTAGATGATAAAACTGTAACTGGCCGGTTATAAAGGTCATTCTAAGAGTCAGGTTCATGATACATAATATGGACATAATATGCGGTTAATTAAATCCAGTTGATTAGTTTTTGAGTGATGCGTGTACAAATACGTATGCGTGTACACAAAAAAATCCATTTAACATTTTGTCGTTGAGCTCTATAACCAGCCAGTTGCATTTTAAGCTTTATCCGCGTGGATATCGAGGGCTTTTGCCTATGTTCATCCTGAATGTCCATTCTAGGTAGGTAAATATTGGGTTAAGAATCAATAACCCGGCGTGAATGTGGTGAAAAACACCAACTGCGAGGTGGGTATGACATACCCAAATATAGAAATTGACGATTTTGATAACTGAAATGACCATTTATTACTGTAGTATATTAATTTACATTAGGGACATTAGGTAAGTATTAATATTTCTATAAAAAAACAAAGTAGTATTTTTTTACACAAAAACCAACTATATTTAGGAACTATGACTAAATATCTAAAAAACTGAAATATTTTGACAACTGTGCACACAAAATTAAAAATATATCTGTCTTACATAATTTAGCTTCGAGATAACATAAAACAATCTAATATCTTCTTTTATGAGGTCGCACGTGTAGTTCACTAAAAACTAAATCACTTCAAATCACTCCAGCTAACGAGCCAGCCGAGTTCCAGGAATCGCGCAGTTCTGAAATATTTAGTGTTTTATAAATTGGTGGGTACGAGATATCCGACCTCATTTACGCCGGGTTAACTACACGAATTAATTTAAAACCCTACTATCCAAAAAAATTACACCTCTTTTTTGGCCAGTCGGGTAAAAATGTATCCTATGTCACTCACGGGGACAAGACGATCTAACGATAAATCGCAATCAAAAATCCATTTTTTTTATTCTTTTTTGGTAAGCCCTTGGCATCATCTCACCAGATGGTAAGTGACGATGATGCCGAAGATGGAAGCGGGCTTGCCAAGATTCCCCAACGCAATGGAGAACTGGCTATCTTATCTTCATGCCGGAACACATCAATGTTTTTTTTTAACACTGATGTTTGGCGGCAAGACTTAGATAAGATGGTGGTAGCTAGCCAGGCGGGCTTAGAAAATGCCTTACCACCAACCAAACCGAGTCTTACAAGGTGACCCCGCCGGGAATCGAACCCGCGACCTCCTGTGTTAAGCCAGTGAACTTTGCCTCTGAGCTACGGAGGCGTGCCAAACACATAAATATACATACAATACACTATATACAAACATACACTCGAATAACACAACCTTCCTACTGGCGCAGACGGGAAGAAAATAGGATGAGTAGTTTCGGATATTGCCTCTTACATACAAACTTACATACTTACACATACACTATTTACCTATTTTTAACACGCTTATATTAGCTTCACCTGTATGTATGTATGTATGATTGTAACCGACTCCTTTGCACTCGATTTTGGCCCACTTTAAACGGACAGATTTAATTCAAACTTTGTACATTTATCAAGAATCAGTGACAATACAACAATTTCATAAGTTTATCTCATTATCCTGAACTAAAAATGGAAAAATAATTTTAAAAACTAAAAATATGCTTTTATAGCATTTGAAACTAAAAATTTAAAAATAATTCTTTATTTGAGATGAAAACAATAAAGAACGAAAAATGTTAGTATTATTGTGAAAAAAGCTTGGGACGCTTTGTGCCATATTTTTCGTATATCGAGCAACCCACGCTTTTTTCACAATAATACAAATATTTTTCGTTCATTATTGTTTTCAGCTTATATTAAGAATTATTTTCCACTTTTTAGTTTGATGTTCTTTAAAAGCGTGTTTTTAGTTTTTTTAAACTGTATTTTTATTATATTGACATATAGATAATAGTGTAGATACCAAACGCTCAGACACAGAGCAATACAACCTGCACGTAACGTTTGCCCTGGTAGTAATTGATCTCATGACCCTCGGCACAGCAGGCAGGAGCACTAACCAATACGTCACTGGGCCACTCCTTGGTGCCAAAGTTCTATTAAATGAAGTCTTCTCATACATACGTATACTATCATCCCGTAGAGATGTGACGTTCAAAAGTTACTTCAACCTTCTTTACTACATTTTTGCTGTGCTTTGACATACAGAGAGAAATTCCTTAAACTTTACCCCGCTTTTTCGGCCAGTTGTGTAATAATGAATTCTATGTCACTCACGGTATTAAGCAGAATCTAACAACACCTCGCTCTCCAAAATCAATCAAGCCGTTTCGGTCACAGAACATGCCAAAGAACTTACCTCTTTCTATTTTCATTGGTGCTGAACATAATTTTATTATCATAATAACTATTACTGATTTAATTCAGGAAATAGCATAAGTTTTTTTAAAGACGCTTAAACTTTATCAACACCTTAAAAAGAAATAACTATAAATTGGAAATTTAGAAAACCCCCTACATTTATTTTTTCTACTCCATCATCAGGCCCTGATTACCATTTATCTATTACCTATTCAATATGAACATTCCAATGAGATGAGCCTAAATACGATACCTCTGCTGTAAGTTAGTGAAGAGTTGGAAGATGATGCTGCAGCATCGGGTCAAGATTTCCATGTTCTTGCAATATCTTTGAAGTATCAGGACACCAAATTTTGAATCGATCAGACCTGTGGAAGTAGTTCACAATCTTTCATCAACTAGAAAAGATCTGATACTCTTCAAACGGCATAACAGATGTTCTTTAATCATAGCTAAGAGCACTTTCGATAAAGTCACCTTTCAAACAAAAAAAAACTAAATAAAAATTGGTTCATCCGTTTGGGCGCTACGCTGCCACAGACTGATACACAGATATGTTAAACATGTTAAACTTATGATTTCATCGGGGTTAAAAATAAAGGAATGGATTATTAAGTTGCCTAACAATATAAACCAATATAAAAATATATTTTTTTTATTATACAAAAAATTGACGCTTCTAGCTTCTTGTTTTAAGAAAGCAATGACGATTTAATGCCTGCGATTTTTTTTCCAATTCACAATTGATAAGCCCTTGACATCAATGAAGAATATTTTATGATTGCTGAAACCCTCGATAAACTCATACTCAAATTAAATTATTACATAAGCATGGGTTTGTAAAAAAGATCTTACAGATACTAAAAAACTCGCCATGGCTCACCCTATGAGGAGTACAATGTCATTTTCATAAATAACTAGTTAAAAGTCAATTAATTCAAATTAATTAAATGTCAAAACTATCATAATATTATGCATCAATCTTGTAAGAGTAACGCGCGCATCCTTGTCCGAATATTTATTAGCTTATTACCCGCCTTATCCTTGCAAACTAAGTTAAGATACACTTTTTGACCTTTCCTCATAACAAATTTGACACAAATAAAAAATGAAAATTCGTCGAAGTAAATTGGATGGACACATTTTTGCAGTAGTGCTTTTTTGTCTCGTGTATTTCTTGTATATGCTCAATTGCTCACATTTTAGGGTTCCGTGCAAAAAAACGGAACGCTTATAGGATCACTCGTGCGTCTGTCTGTCTGTCCGTCCATCTGTAACAGCCAATTTGCTCCGAATCTACTTGACCAAATCAGGTGAAATTTGGTAGGATGGTGTAATCCTATGATCCTAACACGTGTGCAAAGTTTATATATATATAAGGGTCATTTTCGGGGGACAAATTAGGAAATTAAAAATAAAGTTTTTCAAACCTTACTGTGTCATTTATCAAATGAAAGGGCGCGTTATGAGCATCTCAAATATATTTTTGTTATTATTGTAAAATAAATAGTTTTGATTTTATTCATGAAAGAAGGCGAAAATTGACCATCCTCCCCCCTGATCTTCAAAACTACTGAGCCTAAAATTTTGAAAAAAGAATAAAAATATTACAGACACAGAGTACTTGTAAAATAATACGTTCACTTACGGAAAATAGTTCACTAAAACACCACTAGATAGCGCTAGTAGTAGTTAACTCGTGTCTTACTGTGAGGATTTCAAAAGTGATTTTTTGTTGTAATATATTTTGTAGAAGACTTTGGCATTGTAAGGAATCCTCTCCACGCGAGTTCAACTCGCACTTGGTCGGTTTTTGCAAGTATCGTTTAATACTTTGCATCTTTATTTACACTGTAAATGAACACTGTCGCAGAAGGGTAAACAGGAAGTGTGGAGCACGTCGCGGCAGACAGAGTGGAATGCCAAGCAAACAGAACAATCAAAGTTTGCCAGACTTTCTCAGCTTGGCGGCGCACACAGCACGTAATAAGTAGACATGAGTTCTGAGCGGTGAGCCTAATTGCACGCAATATATTTTAAACGATTTTATTTAACTTGCAATGTTTGTATATGTTTTTTAAGCGCCTCCGTGGTGTAATGGTTACTCCATTCGCTTCACACCAGGAGGTCGCGGGTTCGATTCCCGGCGGGGTCAACTTGTAAACGTGTTGCTTGGCTAGCTACCACCATCTTATCTAAGTCTTGCCGCCAAACATCAGTGTTAACAACATTGATGTGTTCCAGCTTGAAGATAAGGATAGCCAGTTCTCCATTGCGTTGGGGAATCTTGGTAAGCTCGCTTCCATCTTCGGCACCATCGTCACTTACCATCAGGTGAGATGATGCCAAGGGCTTACCAATTGTGAATAAAAAATAATTATATATATATATATATATATATATATATATTTTATTTACTTTCATCATATCAGCTCGTATAGGTCCCCATCGAGGGACTCGAGTGAACGGACCTTAGTACCCAGTGCAGGTTTCCTCACGATGTTTCCCTTCACCGTAAGAGCGTCGGATAAACGTACATATGAAATCTAAATTCGAAATCACATTGGTACGTGGCAGGATTTGAACCACGACCTCTCGGATAAGAGGCGGCGGCCATAGCCGTTACGCCACCGACGCTCAGGTTCAAATGACTGAAAGTGACTTGCAGGGATCAATTTAGCAGAAATTTGGTATGAAGCCGTATTCCCGGTGACAATAGATCCTTTTGGTATTTTGAAGTTGACGTGATGATGAACTTCGGAGGTGGAATCAAGGTTCCAGAATCGTCATTTATTTTTAAAAGAATCGTAGAAAATAATATGCTCACCGTTTTAAGGGTTCCGTACTCAGCAAGGAAATCTCATAGTTTTGCCATGTCTGTCCGTCTGTCCGTCTCTCCGTGGCTTAGCTCTGAGAGTATTAGTACTAGAAAGCTGATATTCTGGGTATACATATTAATCACGCCGACAAAGTGGTACAATAAAATATTGAAAAAAATTTTTTTTTAGGGTATCGTGTAAAGCGGGGGTGTTTTTTTTCGGTGATGTAGTACCTTCTCGTGTGGGATATTGTTGAATAGGTCTTGAAAAATTATTACGGGTTTGTTAAAATCATTTTTGGATTCAGGGATCGTTTTGCGAAATATTAAGCTTTGAAGTGATAATTTTTGTTTGAGTCATACTAGCTAAACCGCTATTTAAGGACATCTGAAAAAAAATATTTAAATAGTAGGACAATTATCAATTTAAAAGAAAAGCTAACAAGGGTAAATAGTACTAGTCAACCAACTTAAGATGTACAGTTGGATTCATAGATTATCCATACAAAATTATCAACTGCAATTTTTTTTTTAAATATACATTTATTTTTTGAAAAGACTACGAAACCCTAATTTGCGCGATCCGACTCGCACTTGGCCGTTTTTTTTAATATTGAAACGTGTATTTATATTCATTTGAGCACTTGGATGTTTGAGCATAAAAAAAGTGTACGTGTCAACACCGACGCGCGACAGGAATTTACTCATGAAAATTTTTTTTCGGCCTCGCAGGGAGCAAATTAGGCTCTAAATTCAAGATGGCAGAAACGCCATTGGTGTCAAAGTAAAAATCTTTGAATTGCGGATGTCACAGAATTCCCGGAAGGAACTTGTGTACATGTTAGATTCTTTAAATAATTTCTAAGAAGAGAGGAAGCAAAAAAATAAAAAAAATATTTTCTTTAAAAAAATTCTACATTCAACAACATTGTATTTTTTTAAAGACTGTGCCCATACTAGTATCCCATCAAAACACTTATTGCGCATCAAAATATGAACACTTAAAGAAAAATTAAAACTCAGCAAATATTTAATAATATAATAGAAGAATGATTAAGTAAATTGACCCATCTATTTCTAGATACCACTACGCAAGCAGTCGACAGAGCCTCGGGCCCCGTGGCGAGCTTCTGAACCTAACATCCGATCCGGGATGCTCCGCATTCCCAAGCTCAATTCGCTGGCTCTCGCGTTAGAAGTAATTCCGGATATCTAAGACGCTGGAAGGGGAGCTTCCTGATGAGTAGCTCGGTGCTCTTCTGGTAGCGACGGATCTCACGCCGGGTGACCGTGCTGGGCCTTTAGTGATGAGGTTTCTTCACACCGCCAGTGGCCGGGGCGCTCTTGCGAGCCGTAGAACGCAAGCAGTTGAACCTAACTATCCTAGTCTGAGTGCTCCAAATTCCCGAGCTCGCTTCGCTCGCTCTCGTGTTAACAAAGTCAGCACAGTAGAGCGGAGTTTGATGGATGAGTGGAAGTCATCATCAAAACTAATCATATGAGTTCAAGGACGAGGTAGCTGCTATACTAATACTGAATTGAATACAGTTAAAAAACCTTTCACCCCTATTTTTTGTCGATTTGTATATTTTGATTTTGTATTTTATTTATATTATTATAATTTTAGTTATGTATTATAAATGCTATTAATTTATTTATTATAAGTATGTGTTATTTATGTACGTACATTAGGTTAGTTTATATTTGATTGTATTTTATTTAGTTTATAATTATGATTATTAAGTACACACAGGTTTACCTCCCATACTTTAAAGTCTCCTAACACCCGGTAAGGTTGGCTGGAAGAGATCTATATATATATTATAGAGATATATATTTTCTCCTTTTTCATTTGACATCCCATTCGATACGATAGGAATAAACAAAGCTTCAAAGACCACCATTTTTTGTCATATTTTGTTCGTATAAAATGTAGCCTATATTACCCGGACCATAATAAAAAATCAATTAATACTTCATTTATCAAAATCTGCTCAGCATACACACACATAGACTAAAAAATAAAATCACAAGCCTTCCTTTGGCTTTGCCGTAGTCGAGGAAAAATAATCATTAAAATCGGTTAACAATGGCGTAGATATCGCGTACACACATAAAAAATACAGTTTAACTGAGAACCTCCTCCTTTTTGGAAGTCGATTTAAAGGAGATTAATTTCACAGAATAGTCATTACGCGCTACAAGGCGCCGCGCCGCGCTACGTGCTACGTGCTACGTGCTACGCTGCCGTGCCGAGGAGGCTAACCGTAGGCCGTAGCACGATTATTCTCAAGTTAGGGGCTTATCCACACTCTTTGCCAGAAATGACATTTTAAAAAAGGAATGACGGAACAAACAAAATGGCGGCGAAATCCTGTACGTTTGACAACCAAACTGTAACCAATCTGTATCAATCTGGATGACGAGGGGGTGAGGTCGCAATCTAGAGAGCGGCAGGGAGTTTCCATACTATATGTTAGTACTAATATATATATACTTTGGCTTAACCAACCTGAAACGCTTGACTCGTCTCTAGTGAAACTTAGGCACAGCTGCTGGTGGCTGACAATTGTAGTTCAAAATAAATTGTACCTAGTGTTTGATGTCGTAAGGTTTGATTTTATAGATTTCATTTTGTTGTTGTAGAAAAAATCAAGTCCGCCGAATACATCCGAAAAAACTTTTTTTTTCAAGTTAATTGATTATAGATATGTACACTTTTGACTGAAATCTTTTATAACGAAATATTCCTTGCGGTTTTCTTGATATCTTAAGGCAGGAGTTCTGTGATTCAACAACATATTTCATGAGTTTCAAAGAAAATTGCTCTTAAAATATCTATATTGCTCACAAAGGTAGTCGTAACCACCACGTCAAGATGTATAGTAATAGGAACGTTATTTCAGTGTAGTTACAATCGAAATTAGTACTGACGCGAATCAAGCTGCTAATTTAAGATTTCAGGTTACGTTTCGAAAGTTTTTTTTCCATACAGTTATTCGAAATGTGGTAATTTATGTATCAGTTGCTTTTAATTTGCCATTTTTTAAATATATACTCGTAATAAACAAAGATACAGAATCTGCTTTGAGACTTTTTCAAGCGACTTCCAAAAAGGAGGAGGTTCTCAATTCGTCTGTTTTTTTTATGTATGTTACCTCATAACTTTTGATTGGGTGAACCATTTGGGTCCTATATAAATCTTATCAAAATCGGTGTAGTACTTTATTAGAAAATTAACAAAAACCAAAAATAACAATGCAAAAATGTACTAATTTGTTGCAATGGAAGTCGGTTTTTTAACGTGTTTAGCGTTTTAAATTTTAAAAGAGATGGGTTATTCCTTCGAGAGGTTACATAAGCTAGTTGGTTAGATTGTCAGTGTCAGGAGGAGATAGAGTGATAACGCATGAAGCGCATAGTTTACACCAAGAAATAAATAGTTCATCTTTTCCAAGGAGATTTTAATGCTTAAAATATTATCTCAAGCCTTATTGTGATCTATCTAAGGTATAATTTTAAAAAAACTTACGCATGTGTATGCTTGCCTGGCTAAAATAAGGTGCAATTTTCGTAAAACTGAATTGAGTTGTTTAAGTTGTGAATAAGAAAAAAATATGAATAGTTAATATAATTATGTGCGCTAAAAATATACCTAAGTGTATATGTAGGTACAGGAAAAACAAAGTGAGGTTGCTCCCCCAGACATTTCAAATGAGCCACAAGTCACGTAAAATGAACTTCATTGTCCAAACCTCAAGGGTATGTACCCATGATTTTGCTTTTCTGTTACGGTCCTTTTATATTTTACCTATTTTCTCACAACTGTATTGAAAAATGTTGTATGGTACCTGGGTGATAAAGAAAATAACAAACTCATGACGATGGTAAACCCTAGCCTGCGGCTCGGGCTCACAAATGTCACTAGTTTGTTATTGACCTTCTTACTACCCTTGTGTCATAAATAACTAGTTCTAATTTAAGTCATCATAAGCAATAAATGAAACGAGCGGCAATCCGGGTGTATGACTGTACCTTCTGCAACATGCAACAAGCAGCTGACGACATAACTCGGTCTTCGTGGGATTATGTTGCCTAGTCCGCAATTATTAGCACCTATTTAGGTAACAATATTTAAAAAACAAAAAAACGTACATACGACTTACTGATTGCTTTAACGGTGAAGGAAAACATCGTGAGGAAACCTGCACACGCCTGCGAAGAAACTCGAAGGTTGTGTGTGAAGTCGACCAACCCGCACTGGGCCCGCGTGGTCGACTAAGGCCTAATCGCCTTGATTCAGGGTAGGCTCGTGCCCCTCGGTGGGGACGTATATGAGCTGTAATGATGATTTAAAAAAACCGGCCAATTGCGACTTGGACTCGCGCACTGAGAAGTACGAAAGTACCAAAACACTTTTGAGTACAAAACCCTACAAACATCAACGAGTAAAACAAACAATCCTGCGGTCAGTCCTCCAATGTAAGTTTATGAAAATGTAAGTTTATGATCTCGAAAAATGTATTTTATGTGATATATCTACAAAATTAAAATTTTCGGGCTTTTTTTTACTTGTACTGTGAGACCTTGCTTCTTGCCAAATTTTATGATTCTAGGGAAGTACACTACGTGACAGCTCTATAGGTTTTAGTTTATGTGCAAATATCAAAATATGTAACATACACGTAACTAAGAATCTACTTGGCTTTTTCGGGTAGTACGTTTAAAAAGACGTTCCTCAAAATGGCAGTAACTCACCACTGCCACTCTGATTTTTTAGAGTTCCGAAGTCAACAAAGAAACCTTATAGTTTCGCTATGTCTTTCTGTCTGTCCATCTGTCCGTCTGTCCGCGGCTTATCATAGACTATTAGTACTAAAAAGCTGTTTTTTGGCATAGGTTTACATTAATTACGCCGAAATTACCCTATCTTGTATGGTATCGTTAAATATGTCTTTCAAAATTACTGAGGGTTTGTTAAAACCATTTTTAGGGTTCCGTACACCACACGGGACCCTAGTACTAAGCCTCCGCTGTATGTCTGTCTATTCGTCCGTCAGAGGGCCGTATTTCATTAAACCGTAATAACTAGACGGTTGAAAAATTCATAGAATGTTTATTAATATATAACAAAAACTACAAAAAATTAGAAAAAGTAAAAAATAAGGAGGGTCTGCATACAAAAAAACGTGTTGATTTACCTCTATCGTAAAATCGGTAATACATACAAGCTTGAAACTTGATGTTATTATAGTACTAATCTAATGTATAAAAATGAATCGCAAAATGTGTTGGTAAGCGCATAACTCGAGAACGGCTGGACCGATTTCGCTAATTCTTTTTTTGTCGAGTTCGTTATTGTCAGGAGAAGGTTCTTATGTAGGGTAGGGTAGGGTAGGGTAGGGTAGTGTAGTGTAGTGTAGGGTAGGGTAGTGTAGAGTAGGGTAGGGTAGTGTAGGGTAGGGTAGGGTAGTGTAGGGTAGGGTAGGGTAGTGTAGTGTAGTGTAGGGTAGTGTAGTGTAGGGTAGTGTAGTGTAGGGTAGTGTAGTGTAGTGTATGTAGGGTAGTGTAGGGTAGGGTAGGGTAGTGTAGTGTAGGGTAGTGTAGGGTAGGGTAGGTAGTGTAGTGTAGGGTAGTGTAGATTAGTGTAGGGTAGTGTAGTGTAGTGTAGGGTAGAGTAGTGTGGGGTAGGGTAGTGTAGTGTAGAGTAGTGTGTAGTGTAGTGTATGGTAGGGTATTGTAGGGTAGGGTAGTGTAATGTAAGGCGGTACGTAGTTCGCCGGGACAGCTAGTACTAAAATAAAAAACAATATAAATAGGCAAATTTATGAGTAGTACTCGCACTAAGGAATCCGATCTAAATGACAAAAAAAAATTGTAGCTCGCGTTGATGTCTATTGTTTGTCATGTGAATAGGTATCATGGTCATTATACTTCCCGCTTCCATCTTCGGCATCATCGTCACTTACCATCAGGTGAGATGATGCTAAGGGCTTACTAATTGAGAATGAAAAAATTAAAAAATACTACGTGAAGAGTTGGGGTGGTACAGAGCCCTCGGAGTGCTAGTCCGGCTCGCACTTAGGCGGTTTTTGTTTTTTGTCCTTTTTTTGTGTCTTTCCACCCTCTGCCAGCTAAACCGCCATTTCGGAACATCTAATTTTTTTTTAAATAATAAGACATATAATCAATTTAAAAAGAAAACTATCACGGCTTAGTAGGCTTTCTTAGTTTAGGAGTAATAATCGACAAACTTAAGGTGTGCAGTTGGATTTGTAAAAAGTTCACAGATTTTCCCATACAAAATGTTCTATTACCAACTTCAAATATAATTTTGTTTTTTAAAATATACATTTATTTTTTGAAAAGACTACGGTACCCTACTTTGTGCTAGTCCGACTCGCACTTGACCGGTTTTTATTTATAATTTGAGCATCCCTATGTAATTAAATGTAAAATCGCATAAAGTGCGGTGTCGAGCAATGCCAAGCAACAGGCGACAAGCTTGGCTCGGTTTTATGTAAGTCGAGGCTTCATTAACTTACATAAAGCGTAGCCCGTAACAATCTACATTAGGGCTGCAGCTTAAGTCTTTTTCAGAACCATTGGAACGAAAGGCTTACACATATAACTAAAATTTATAATAACATTTTCGAGGACAATTTGAAAAATGACTATTTTTACCTTACCTCAGAAGGAAAATAGGGAACGATTATAGGATCACTCAGGTGTCTATCTGTCCGTTTTTCTGTCACAGCGAATTAGTTACGAAGAGTTACGCTTCCTCATTTGTAATACATAAAAATTGAGAATTAAAAAACTCCTTGCCTGCGTCAGTGTTTCCCGATTCCTACAATTTGGAGATTTTCAAGGCAAGAGTGAGTAGGCATTATTTGAGTTTGCGTGTACTATCCTCGACTACATCGTCACTTCCCATCAGATGAGCTACAGACAAACACACTAATTTTTTTTATTAAAAAAAGTTCCGAAACTACTGGACCGAATGAGTTGAAACTTAGTGCACGTCCATGTAGGTATCCGTGTAACGTAAATAATTAATTTTAAACTAGAAAATAACTTAGAAGAAACTTTTAAAAAAATATGAAAAAAAACATGTGAGAATGTGAGTTTAACTAGCACTTGTCCGGTTATTTGTTAAGGCGGTAATATTACAGATTTTCGTTATTTTTGACGTCAATTACTCCTTAACGATAGAAAACCCAAGGTTGAAAAATATACCCTTATTGCTAATGATGTTCCTTAAAGTCAAAAGCTATTAGAAATACGATTGTGCAGTTTTGGCTCGATAGAAAAAACCAAAGATAGGTCTAAACCGTTACTTTCAACTCTAGTTACATTTTTAAGTATACATTTAAATAAATATACAACAATATTTGTTATGATAATACAAAGTGAGTAATGTTATTATTTTTATACTTTCATTGTAGTTTTTGATTGAAACGAAAAACCATTCACAAAGTGTGGTTATTTTCTTTACTCTTTACACGTACAGAATAAGACAGAGACAACTGTTCCAATCAATTCCTCGCCTTAATATTAGCTTTTAAAAGACCGTAATAAATATTTAACCTATTGAAATTTTACCGCGATTTTAGGTGGCAGGCATTTGATCACCGAATAAATATTTAACCTATTGAAGTTTTACCGCGATATTAGGTGGCAGGCATTTGATCACCGAATAAATATTTAACCTATTGAAGTTTTACCGCAATATTAGGTGGCAGGCATTTGATCACCGAATAAATATTTAACCTATTGAAGTTTTACCGCGATATTAGGTGGCAGGCATTTGATCACCGAATAAATTAGAGTTAGTGCGCGCCTAGAGAGAAACTATATGAGAAACGTGAAACGTTGCATATAATATTCCATCAAGCAATATCAGCTGGGGCGATAGTATACTGGTAAAAAATACCAGTATTAATTTATTGATTATTACGGGGATCCAAGCAGATGAACATAGTATTTTAACTCACATTTACTCAACAGGAAAAAATGGAACTCTTGATTCAGTGTTAACAACATTGATGTGTTCCGACTTGAAGATAAGATAGCCAGTTCTCCATTGCATTGGAGAATCTTGGTAAGCCCGCTTCCATCTTCGGCATCATCGTCACTTACCATCAGGTGAGATGATGCTAAGAGCTTACCAAAAGTGAATAAAAAAAAATAACTCGTGTGTCTGTCCGTCCATCCATCTGTCATAGCTTATTACTGGACCGATTGAGTTGAAATTAGGTACACAAATGAAAGTTGGTGACCTAATAATGGACGTGTATCGTAAATAAGTTAACTTTAGTCATTTAGGTGGCCTTTGTTGTGTGGTGTTACTAGAACCAACAAACGTATTTCTTTTTTAACCGACTTCAAAAAAACGAGGAGGATTGTCAATTCCACTGTATATATATATATATATATATATATATATATATATATATATATATATATATATATATATATATATATATGTGTGTTCGCGGATATCCCAAGGTTGGTACCATGATAAGGAAACCAGGATCTGATGATGGCATTGTTGGATATCGCAACATTTGATGCAAATAAATGTACGAAGTGTATCTGTATATGTTATAAATTAAATCAGTAGTCTAATAAAACGATAAATATACGATCTGATGTAATCATTAATTACAATAATTATACTTTTAATTACAACACCTGTTCAAATCTTAATAATAGCAACCTTTTTAGTGTTTTTTGAAAACTTTTTTTTTATTCACAATTGGTAAGCCTTTGGCATCATCTTAATTGATGGTAAGTGACGGTGATACCGAAGATGGAAGCGGGCTTACCAAGATTCTCCAACGCAATGGAGAACTGGCTATCTTATCTTCAAGCCGGATCACATTAATGTTGTTAACACTTATATGTTTGGCGACAAGACTTTTAGATAAGATGGTGGTAGCTAGCCAGGCGGGATTAAGGCTTTAAGATGCCTCTATCCGAGCAGGTTGATACGTGTTAAAATCATATTGAACGTAAGTCTATTCATTTAAGTTCAAATCAATGCGGGCTTCAACGCGGCTGTAACGTTTAAACCAATTTCCAATTACGCCCAATTCTCGATTTATACAGTCATGTTCTTATTACATTTCTATACTTTCAATTAAGTTTAAAAAAATTAATTCAATTAAAATGAAAGATCTTAGTCACCGATTTTTCTGTGTTGGTTTCATTCAACATTAACTAGAGAAATTTTGCAATTAATGCCAAAAACATTGTAGTTTTTTATACCCGTTCTACAGTATAGTTTTAAAAAAAAAAGTTTGGCAAACTGTATTGTGTAACATATCAAATGAAATGGGGAAAATTCCTTTGTTCCATCCTGTTCTATTGGATTTTTCACTAGTGGCATCACGACCATTTCCCCCCTCCCCTCCCCCTTATCTCCGAAACTACTGGACCTCAAACCTTGAAAAAATCACAGTATATATGAGGATGAATGCATAGATTCCAGGAAAATTTATGAACAAATCTAAAGTCCTTCCGTTCATATATAGGAAAAATAAAATTTCTAAAGTCCAGTATAAGTAGACCCCTATTAACCTAGAGCAAAGTATGTAGACTGAGTTTTGGTACTCTGTGAGTGACCCCGAATTACACTTGGCCGGTTTTTAAGCTATTGCATAGCTTTTATCGCGGGCTTTGAGCGTGGCGATCGAATCAAGACATTCCGTAACGAAAATAAAACCACCACCAAAAAATATAACCCCCCACTCCGCCTACCATGTAGCTTGGCTGAGCGTAACGTAACGTTACCGCGTTCTAAAAACTTACAGTGACATATGTTAGCGATTTGCGGTACTAAAAGGACTTAGTCAATTTTACTGGTGTAACTTTCTTAGTGTTAACTTATTACATAAACATCCCGCGCCCCAAGGACTAAATGGTACTGGTAAATACTGCATAAATAAAATATAAATAAATAATTATAATTGAATAAACGGAGTCCTGGCGGCTGCAGCTTCATTATGAATATGACCTACACAAAAAAGTTGATGTTTATTTAAAATAGATATTTTGATTTTTATACTTATTGTTTATAATCTCATTTCATCAACATATCAGCCTAAACACTTTCACTACTGAATAAAAGCCTCCCCCAAGGATTTCCACGATGACTGGTCCTGCGCTAGTCGATAAATCATTAAAAAAAACAGTATTATTAAAAAGCAAAATCTAATTTAAATATTTTAAACATAGCGCACCAACAAGCCGTTTTCTAAGCCCCTGCTACAATCTAATGTCAATACATAAGAATGTATTAAAGTATTCGAATCCACCAATGGATCCCAGTGACGAAGTAAAAACTTGCAATAGTACGCCACGCGCCTGAGTCCGACTCTGCTGCAGGGCGCCGCTCGCACTTGCAACAGGCATAGCTTGACAGCACACTTAATAGGGATGACGACAGCATCAGAAATAAATTATGAACTCTTGATCACTAAATTTCCATCCTACTTAAACTTCGGTAAAGCTTACTCGTTTTGTTTTCTATCAAGTCTTCGATTTTTTAATTCACCAAATGAATACATATATGACGCTGTTAAACTATGACGTCACGCCTAGGTATTTCTAACATTTTTAGAACAAAGTGTCGTTTTTAACAGTTGATAAAAAGTAACTCAGATGACTAGCATTCGTCAACCCTATCCTTCTTTACTTTGAAGTGGTTTCGATTGTTTTTGTGCTGTTATTGTATGTCTGCTTGCGTGACACCCCTAGTGAAGAACAAAGGGTTTTGCTAAATTAAAACATACTTCTTATATTAGTTGTGCTTCGGTGTATTCATACAAATGTGTATTCACCGAGATTCATAGTTGAACCACAGTGTAAGAATCTTTACAGTGGTTCAATGCCTTTGATTTTTGAGGAGCTGCACGAAGCCTTGCGCTGGCGCTTCTAACGAATGTCCCGTACGGCTGAGTAACGGTGACTATGGCAATTCGGGCTCGGCCTCTTCCATCTCGCCGTGGTTTAACTATTACTTGTTTTTTTTAACCTAATTATTTTCTTTCATTTTCATACTAAATCTCAGCATTTGTAAAATGTATCGGTATACAATCGAGAAAAAAATATGAAATTTTAATGAAGTAACAGCGGATAAAAGATGCTGTATATGAATATAAATAAAGAAACCAAAATCTAAAATCCTTACTTAAAAAAAATAAAAAAAAATTATTAATGTGAAAATGTGTTTTTTCTTTGTTACGTCTTCACGCTTCAACGACTCAACCAGTATCAATAAAATATGGCATGCACATAGCCTGTGTCATAAAGAAGGACATGGGCTACTTTTTATCTCATGAAAATAGCATAATCCGATACAGTTTCTTAGGCAACAGAAAAATATACTTTACGGAGCAACGGATTCATGTTTTTTTTTGCACAGAGATGGTTGAGGGGGTGGAAAATGACGTATACTATTAATTAGCATAGCGCTACATAGTTAATGGACCTGGAGAAAACCTCTTTTCATACTCGCGAGCCGCTTGCAGCTAGTGCGCCACTCGCCCTCAAAGACAGTATTAATAAAAACGACATCCACGCAGGCGAAGAAACCACGGACAAAATCTGGTGCCAAAATAAATAACTATTTTTTCGCTTCTTTTTTGTCACTTTGATTAGTTGAGACAATGATAAATACACTCTTTCTCTTTTAATTTGGATTTTCTTGGTTTTCCTTCCTTCTATTTACAGCAAAGAGAAATTTTCTAATTTACTACGAGAAGTTCATTGTCTTGAATCTATGTTTTCAAATACACAATGTATTTAAAGACATAGATTCGTAACAACAATTTGTAAAAAAATTAGTAGCTCTAAAAACTCATACTCATCTTACAGTACTTTTACAATGATATTGTAGAACTATTACATCATCATCGTCACGTCAGCCGAAGGACGTCCACTGCTGGACATAGGCCTCCCCCAAGGATTTCCACAACGACCGGTTCTGCGGACCTTCACCAGGTCGTCAACAACTATCGCATATTATGAAACAAATAAATAGCAGAGGTATATGCAGCAATAAAACCCACATGGCATCAATTTGTATTGTTTATAATAACCCAATGGATATTTATTTGCCGCTGATAGCAGTATAAAGTAAGAAAGACAATATTAGGTATTAATAAAACTATACTTCCACAAAATAAGATAATAACCCAAAAATAATATTTTCAGATTAAAATAATCTAATCATTTTATTTTTGATATGAGCAAAATTATTATTTTTCAATAAATCAATCAAATATGTTTTTATTATTTTTTTCTTAATTGTATTACCTGTTTTTTTTTTTGCTTGTGCGGGCTCTGAATAAATGCTTATCTCATCTTATCTTATCTTAATGTACAATAAAAAAAAATTCGAGCGAGACCTACAGTACTCGCATATGATGTGTAACATGTGACAAAATTCTTTATAAAAGGACGGCAAAGATACGGCAGACTAGGCTGTATGTTCATAGATACCTTTGTCTTTTCCGCGCTTTTAAAGCCTGAAAAAACGCGACTTCCTGTTACAATGGGACACATTTCCGTCCCATTTCACGAAATCACTCCCACAAATTGCAGGAAAGCGAGAGCAAAGATGTTACACATCAAAAAATTGTAAACAGTACACAGTAAAAATTTTAATTTAACAATTTAGGTGGCCTTATTGCTTAAAGCTATTTCTTCCAGGCGATCTTAAGAGCGAAATTAAGGGCTGTGCAAAGCAAACATATGCAACAAAAATATTCTTATTATTAAATCTCAAAACTTTTCAAATGTGTATATCATATTGAAAAAAAAATAGGATTAGGAAAGGTTGTTTAATTACAAGGGTAGAGTTTTATTTACGGGTTTCAACGATAAAAAAACACCTTGTATAATTTAACATTGTATAGTATTAAATTTTTAATTGTGTTGGAAATAAGTTTCTCGCCTTCAGGTGGGGGTAGGCATGAGGATAGGGTGTCCTTCCGTCTCAGCGCTCATAACAGGTAACTGGATCCCTGCAACTAAATACGTACCTCTTTCTCTCTCTATCTCTCTACCCTCTTATACAACCAGCAGCTTTCTTTTAACTATAAAAACGAGGTATTGTTGTTGATAATTTCTTAGAGATAGAACATCGATTGAAAACTTTCAAAAAATGCGTGCGGAACATGTTACCATATCTGAAAATTTTGTCACTCTTGCCAATTGGCAAGTACCCACGATGTTTACAGTTTACACGTTGTCATTTATGAAGGCATTGAGTTTGCGTGTACCAACCTCGACTGCATCATCACTTACCATCAGTTGAGTTGCAGTCAAACGCACTCATTTTTTTATAAAACAAAAAAAACGATCAACTGCGAGTCGTACTCGCGCAAAGAAGAGTTCCGAAGTATTTTCAAAAAATAAATGTTTATTTTAAAAACAAAATTATATTTACAATTTGCAAAAGAATATGGATATGGATAATCTATGAACTTTTTACAAATACAACTGCTTATATTAAATTGGTCAACTATTACTCCTTAAATAAGAAAGCCTACTTAGTCGTGATAGTTTTTATTTTAAATTCATTATATGTCCTACTATTTACAATTTTTACAGATGTCCTGAAATAGTGGTTTAGCTTGTAGAGGAGGTAGGAGACTTGACTGGAAAAAAAATCAGCACTTTAAAGCTTAATATTTCGCAAACCGATGCCTGCATCAAAAATGGTTTTAGCAAACCCTTCAGTTGTTTTGAAAGACCTATTCAACTTTACCCCATACGTAAGCAAAAAAAATCACCCCCTCTTAACATATTTTTTTTAAGATTTCAATGTACAACTTTGTCGGCGTGATTAATGTGTATAGCCATGCCAAATTGCAGGTTTCTCTGAGCTAAGCCGCGGACAGACAGACAGACAGATAGACGGACAGAGACATGGTGAAACTAAAAGGGTTCCTTGTTGACTTCGGAACCTTAAAAATATACGTTGAATTTAGCTCATGTCAAAGTAAGTATAACGTCCTTAGAAATTTAGAAATTTGTTTGAGTACGTTAACTTGATAACAACCTATCTGCATTGAATTGTACCTACCTATTTAACGGGCATTTAAAAATTATAAATATCTCTTTTCATAAAAAGAACATTCTGAGTCATTATATTCATTAGATAAAATCGTCGATTGTTAAAAAGTTTCATTAAAGCTGTAGACAATTAGAATTCTAACAAAGACATTACGTACGAGTGCGATAACCGCTAGTCGATTTTAAGGTTGTTCAATGTCAGTCTTAACTTCATCATCATCATCATCATATCAGCCGAAAGACGTCCACTGCTGGACAAAGACCTCCCTCAAGGATTTCCACGACGACGGGTCCTGCGCTTCCCGCATCCAACGGCTTCACGCGACCTTCACCAAGTCGTCGGCCACCATGTGGGAGGCCTGCCTACGTTATGTCTTCCGGTGCACGGTGGCCATCTGTTCTGCGAGCTATGTGCCTCGCCCACTGCCACTTAAGTTTAGCGATTCTGTAAGTTATGTCGGTTACCTGGGTTCTCCTACGGATTTTCTCATTTTTGATTTGATGGCGTAGGGAAACTCCGAGCATAGCTCGCTTCATTTCCCTTTGGGTGACCTTAAGCTTTTTTATGAGGCCCATAGTAAGCGACTCAGTTCCGTATGTCATCACTGGCAACACACACTGGTCGAAGACCGTTCCTACTTGATGATAAGATAGCCATTTTCCCATTGCGTTGGGGGTTTTTGGTAAGCCCGCTTCCACCTTCGGCATCATTGTCATTTACCATCAGGTGAGATGATGCCAAGGGCTTACCAATTGTGAATAAAAAAGGGGTGTAGTTTTTACGCTTTTGACAAGCAGTCACCTCTGCAGTATAATACGGTTCCGGCGCAGGTAAATTTTAAGCCACGCCTGAAAGTGCCTCATACCAAATCGAACCATGCATGTGGCACCAGCGTCTAATTATTTCCTAATAATATCAATTTGCATTTGCGATTAAAAACATCTCGCCGCGAAAGCCACATCATAAACCTTATGCGTGTCTCAGACTCACAGGCACTATCTCATCACATTGAGTTATCATCTCATATCCCATTTATTTTGCCCGTTATTTATATTACCTAATACGTACTGGTACACAACACTTCCTGTGTGTCACAGGCTCACACGCACAATCTCATCACATTGCAATCTCATCTCATATTTATTTTGTTTTGTCTTAATTTACCTAAGCTAACACGTACTGACACTTACAAACAACAGCTCATGTGTATCACAGGCTCACAGGCATAATCTCACCACATTGGAATCTCATCTCATATTTATTTTATTTTTTCTATAATTTACCTAAGCTTATACGTACTGGCACTTAAAAACAACAACTCATGTGTGTCACAGGCTCACAGGCATTATCTCATCACTTTGAATCTCATCTTATATTTCTTTTATTTTGTCTGTAATTTACCTTAGCTTATACGTACTGGTACTATCAAACAATAGCTCATGTGTGTCACAGGCTCACAGGCATAATCTCACCACATTGAAATTTCCTCTCATATAAATTCTTTTATTTTGTCTGTAATTTGCCTTAGCTTATACATACAAAACTTACCACGTAACCGATGATTATTATTGGAACTCATATGATATCAAATATTATCGATACCTAGCTATTTTGAAGAAATATTGTATCGTCGTCGCTAACATGGTCGTGCATAACCAACTTACTTAACAACCCTAGTACCTACAAGGAATTAATTGCTTTTTTATAACGACTTGTTCGAAATGTTGAGAAAACATTAATTTGGTTGCCAAGTGCGTGGCCACGGGCAAAGTAGGTTTCCGGAGTTTAAAAAAAAATAATGTTATTTTAAATAAATTGTACATCCTTCTCGCGTACCCTTCACCGCCTGGAACACGAAAATCAACATTAAAAAATACTGGAACGGAACCATCGGTACTTTTTTTTTTACATTACCCAACCCTATTTTGCGTGTAGAACAGATGGCCGTTGGGGCAGTAAAGTTCTCGAGTGGCGACCGCACCGGAAAACGTAGCGTAGGTAGGTCTCCCACTCGATGGACCTATGACCTGTTGAAGGTCGCGGGAAGCCGCTGGATGTGGGCAGCGCAGAACCGGTCGTCATGGAAATCTTTGGGGGAGGCCTACGTCCAGATGATGATGATGATGATGATTTTGCGTGTGGTCTGACACACTTGGGTTCTTTTTTGTGAAAATTCACACGTAAAACGCTTCTCCACTCACATTTTTGGTTTACAATGAGGCCTTAATTTAGCTAATTGCTTTATACCTATTCTTTTAATAAACACAAACTAATTGGGAACGTGTAATCATAGTTAACATGGCCGTTAGCTAAGTTGGGTGAACGCTATTGTTGTAGGTGCACAAAAGCAGTTCAGTTAAATACCGCCACCAGGAGCAAGTTGTGCGTCGGAGGTAATCTTCAGGCGAAACTTTCATGATTACTCCATTTACGAGCCGTATGATACAACAGCACTAATTAAGGATAATAGCGGCTTATGGGGAAAGGTCCAACGATGTGAACTAATTTTTAGGGTTCCGTAATACCAACGGGACCCTATTACTAAGCCTCCGCTGTCTGTCCGTCTGTTCATCTGTCAGCGGGCTGTATTTCATGAACCGTAATAGGTAGACAGTTGAAATTTTCACAGAATATGTATTTTTGTTGCAACTATCTAACAACAAATACTAAAAGTTTGAAAAAGTGAAAAAATAAGGGAGTTTACCATACAAAAAACGTGTTTTATCATAGGTCTAGGTCTAGTATTTTTGATTTAGCTCTATCTTAAAAACCGTAATACATGCAAGATTAAAACTTGGTGTGATTATAGTACTTATGCTGTAAAAAAACAAAATTAATAAAAAATTGCCAAGTGTGATTCGTACTTGCGCTAAGAAGTACGAACAGAATGACAAAAAAGCATAGTTTTGGCGCTCGCGTTGATGTCTTTTGTTTGTTTTGTGAATAGGTATAATTTTGTGTGGAGAGGTGTGGCGGTACGGAACCCTCGGAGTGCTAGTCCAACTCGCACTTGGCCGGTTTTTTTAATGTTCTCTTCTTAGCGAAATTACTAAACTAGTTTAACATCAGCTTACTCCTTACAATAAGTATCGTTTGTTAGCGACCCATAAACGTCCACTGGGGCACGTGTCTCCCTAAACTCGGGAAGGCTAGATCATATTCCACCACTCCACCACATACACGGTTATTTTTGGGTTTTGTTTCCCGTGCCAGAATATAATAGTGGCTTCTACTGATTAAACTGATTAACTTTCCCTCAGGGTCAATTCGTAAAAAATTTGACATCCCATACAAATTTGCCCAATCAGCTGTTCGAATTCACTACTTGCCTACTAGTCATCTGACAAACTTTTTATGAACTGTCAAAAACGAGGTTTTGTTCCGAAAATGTTTGAAATATAAAACTATGACGTCACATTTCTTCATGGCTGATGACTTACTAATTATGTGTTTTTGATTAATTAAAAATAGAAAATGTTTATGGAAAACCAAATGAGTAAGTGTTTTGGAAATTGTAGAAGGAGGGTTATTTCGTGAACTTCATTTCAGAATTTATTTTTGATGCTGTCGAGTCCCCAATTAGTTAGTGGCAAAGTTATTCATCATTACAGCTCATATACGTCCCCACCGAGGGGCTTGAGCCTACCCTGAATCAGGGCGATTAGGCCTTAGTCGACCACGCGGGCCCAGTGCGGGTTGGTCGACTTCACACACAACCTTGAGTTTCTTCGCAGGCGTGTGCAGGTTTCCTCACGATGTTTTCCTTCACCGTTAAAGCAATCGGTAAGTATGTACGTAAGTTTTTTTGAAAAACTCATTGGTACATTGGCCATCCAAGATTTGAACCCGGTACCTCTGGTTAGATGGACCGAGTCGTTACCGGTTGAGCCACCGACGCTTTTTTTATTAGATTTTTTTTAAAGTTATTACTAGGAAGTATTGGCGGAGGTCACAAAATAGCCCTATAGCACACCCTGGACACTTCATACAACGGGCCAGAAATGACATTTCAAAAAAATAATGACGGAACAAACAAAATGGCGGCGAAATCCCATACGTTCGAGAACCAAACTGTAACCAATCTGTATCAATCTGGGTGACGGGGGGGTGAGGTCGCAATCTAGGGAGTGTCCATATGTATATTAGTACTAATATATATCTTTGCCTATACGTCTTCCGGCTTTATGCGAGCTTCATGGGATCTGCGGATCTAGTAGCGACCTAAAAACGTGTTCCGAAACATGGTCACCACTCGAGAACCCATTTGAATTGTCTCTGCTCGTTGCTACTTCACTTTGGCAGATATGGTTGACTGTGCCACACGATGAGAGATGAGACTTAGCAGATAGCAGTTCTATTAAATAATATACACCAAGTAGCAATAGTGTCAGCTTTTAAAAAGTGTCAGGCAAATAAAGTGTCAGGCAAATAAAGTGTCAGGCAAATAAAGTGTCAGGCAAATAAAGTGTCAGGCAAATAAAGTGTCAGGCAAATAAAGGCGCAAGCCGCTGGTTTTAACCGACTTCCAAAAAGGAGGTGCTTCTTAGTTCGACTCTTGATTTTTTTGTGTGCGTGTGTGTTACGCGATATCTTTGCAGATTTTCTGGATTTTTTATTTATTTAATAGGTTATCCTTTCGGATTGGTCCCATAATTTTTGTTTCAAAATCAGTGCAGTACTCTAAAAAAATAACAAAAAATAAAAATGGAAAATTGTAATAAGTTGTTGCGATGGAAGTCGGTTTTTTTTAATGTGTTCAGCGTTTTCAAGTAAGAATGAACTCGTTCTAAAAAAAATAATTTTTTTTTGCAAACATAACTTAAAATGTCAACACAAAGAAGAGAGTTTCCGCCATTGATTTGAATCCGAACGATGTATCAATGCGATTAAGGTGTAAATTTGAACAATAATATAGGTACTTGTTCACACACAAGCCCACACACACTGGGCACATACGTAGATGCTGCAATGCCCAGTAAACCTTTAGCAGGCCTAGTAATCAGTCTATTTTGTTGTTTGACTTAACTTATTACCCGACAAGGAGAACGATTTACATGAATTGAGTATACCAAGCTATGTAAGTATAACTTAAAATCTGATATTAGCGTTCACGGAAATATCTGAAGTATCATATCAGCCGTAGGACGTCCATTGCTGGACATTGGCCTCCCCCAAGGATTTAGCGGCAAGCATGTAGCGGCTTCCCGCGACCTTCACCAGGTATCGGTCATCGGTCCACCGAGTCGGAGGCCTGCCTACGCTACGTTTTCCGCTGCGCGGTCGCCACTCGAGTACTTTACGACCCCAACGGACTACTGTTCTGTTCTGAAGTATCAAAATTTAAAAATTCATTCATACTCAAAAAGAATGACATCACAACACCCGTGGTACGTTCCTTTATGAGGATAACCAACTCCGTTTTAACAACGCCTTTCACGTAATCAATTTTATCAAGCTATTGACTTTATAATACCTACCCGACCTTTTAATTTTTTTTCCCATATAGGGCTTCGTAATACCCGCATATCATGTAACATCGATGAACCATTTTTTTTCATAATAAAGCAATCCAATAAAACCAACAGGATAAGTAGCTCTTATAAAATCAATCCATCGGAATTAGCTACTTGTAATTTGGAGGCAAAAGAAAACCTCATGTTTTCATAATGTGCTCAGGCGAAACCGAATTACCTACTTTCTGGGGAATAACGGCAGGTTTGCTAAAAGGCAATTAGCATTCTCTAAAAGGCGCATAATATGTTACCGTCAAAATCAAAAGATTGGTATGTATGTATAAACACTTTATTGCACACAAGGAATAATTACAGCATGGTTTGATCATGGTTTCAGAGCGTCGGTGGCGTAACGGTTGCGGCCGCTACCTCCTGTCCGGGAAGCCGTGGTTCGAATCCTGCAACGTACAAATTTGTTTTCGAATTTCAATTTCATATGTACGTTTATTCGACGCTCTTACGTTGAAGGAAAACATCGTAAGGAAACCTGCATATGCCTGCAAAGAAACTTGAAGGTTGTGTGTGAAGTCGACCAACCGTTTTGAGCTGATAAGATAAGAAGATAGAATATGGTTATAACATGGGAGGGGGGGGGGTTAAGCATCCTTAACATAAGGCCATAGTGCGTCTCCTTTCCTAGAGCGACGTTTATTAAAGTTAAGTTTTCCAACACTTTGCTACGTAGAGTAAAACGGGTCCAACGCAGGTTTTGTATATTTTCCCTTGGGTCTCGATGGGCGTTCTAACGGTCACAGTCGACTTGAGAACCTCTTCCTTTTTCAAGCGACTTCCAAAACGGAGGAAGTTCTCAATTCGTCTGTATGTTTTTTTTTTTTTATGTTTGTTACCTCAAAACTTTTGACTGGGTGAACCGATTTTTATGATTCTTTTTTTATTTGAAAGCAAGTGCTTCCCGTGTGGTCCCATATAAATTTTATCAAAATCGGTGTAGTACTTTAGTAGAAAATTAACAAAAACCAAAAATAATAATGCAAAAATGTACTAATTTGTTGCAATGGAAGTCGGTTTATTAACGTGTTTAGCGTTTTAAATTATTGAACTCAGTTATAACAAAGTATATATATTAGTACTAACATACAGTATGGACACTCTCTGGTGCTCTCTAGATTGTGACCTCACCCCCTCATCACCCAGATTGATACAGATTGATTACTGTTTGGTTGTCGAACGTATAGGATTTCGCCGCCATTTTGTTTGTACCGTCATTCCTTTTTTGAAATATCATTTCTGTCCCGTTGTATGAAGCGTCCAGGGTGTAGTTATAAACTTCATTTATTTGTTGTTAGAACTACGTATAGTAAAAATGCGAAGTGCCTAGTGCAAGGAGTTTTCTGACTTGTACTGTTGCATTTGTATATGTGTTTCTTAGTCACCCGTATGGGGAGCGCGAGCGGTAGAAAATTCCATCGCCGGGAAACTAATTAAACAACTCGTAACCTACGCTCATAACATTATGTTACTGGGATATGGAAGGAATGAGACAGATGATGTCTTTCTTATAATATAACGCTCATAGAGTGTATAATTTAACCGCCTCCGTGCCGTAATGGATAGTTGGTCGCGGGTTCGATTCTCGGTGGGGTCAACTTGTAAGACTCGGTTTGGTGGGTGGTAGAGCATTTTCTACACCCGCCTGGCTAGCTACCACCATCTTATCTAAGTCTTGCCGCCAAACATCAGTGTTAACAACATCGATGTGTTCCGGCTTGAAAAGAAGATAGCCAGTTCTCCATTGCGTTGGGGAATCTTGGTAAGCCCGCTTCCAGCTTCGGCATCATCGTCACTTACCATCAGGTGAGATGATGCCAAGGGCTTACCAATTGTGAATTAAAAAATATATACAGTGTGTTTTTTTAACTGGGACAGTATGGGGAAATCCGAAACCATAGAAGATTCAGGGAAACTGGCTTAGCAGCCTTTAGAGTTTTTTTTTTGTGAAAACAATTTTGACATAGTTTATTTTTGGTCAAGTGTGAGTTATCCATAAAAATGAGTCATTTTTATAAGGAATATTTCACTGTATTGGATGTAAAAATTTGAGCAGCAGAAGTTAAAGAAATGTTTTCTCATACAATTTTAAGTTATCTTATACTTAATACCTACTTTAATAAAACTAACAACGCAATAAATTTAGCAGGTTTTAGAACACCCCTTGTTTCTATAGCCAAGGATATGATATGATGAATATTGTTTAAGTGGTAAAGGACGGCGTCTTTTAATTCTAGTGCAGTATTGTATCGAGATTCATAAACTTGACCCTTAAGGTGGCCCCATACAAAAAAGTCCACATCCGCGTCATGTCGGGTGAACGTGGTGGCCATTTAATAGGACCATATGTGCCCATCCAATGGCCGGGAAAATGTTCATCTATTACGTGCGTGTGTACCGTCTTGTTGGTAAATGACATTATTTAAATTGCTCAAGGACCACGTTCAATATCTCTAGATATTTTTCACTATTTAACCTTTCGTGGTAAATCTTAATAGCAATGATTTTTTTTATGTAATATCTCACACCAACAATTAAAGGAAAAGCGGACTAGGTTATGGGTCTCTGTAGTTCTAAGTGGATTTGTACGTGACCAGTAATGGTTATTTTTCCTGTTATACATACCGTAGTTTGAAAAATTGCATTCATCTGTCAAAACAATCAGATTTGGAAAAGAATGGTTTCCAATAAACCTTGCTGCAAACCAACGAAAAAATATTAATCTGCGTTCTGTATCATCATATCAGCTCATATACGATCCCACCGAGGGGCTCGAGCATACACTGAATTAGGGCGATCTGGCCTTAGTCAACCACGCGGGCCCATTGCGGGATGGTCGACTTCTCACACAACCTTCGAGTTTCTTCGCAGGCGAGTGCAGGTTTCCTCACTTTATCCCCTGTATCTCCTGGAAGCAATGCTTGTACAAGTCGACCCTCTCTATAACACTTGTATACTTGTGCGTCTTCAGGACCTTTCTTACAGTTGATTTATGCACACCGACATTTTCAGCAGCCTCCCGTAATGATGCTTTTGGATATGCTTCAAAAAATCATAAGATGGCAATGGTTTTGAATTCACTCACTACTGTCGTTGGCCTCTTACGTTTAGGTTTAAAAGAACCCTCTTGTCTTAAATTTTTAACAAGTTTTTCAAATACCTTGCGATTTGGTAGATAGCGATCAGGATAGCGTTACCGATACCGCTTTAATGCATTAACTGTGCTTCGATAATTAAGAAAATACGCTTCGATTAAATTAACTTTATGTGCATTGGATAACGCTGTGATGAATCACAAACTGATAATAACAAAATATTTTTTATTTAATTTAATAAAACACGTAAGACCATGGAGGTCCTATTCATCTTCTAGAGTGCAAATAAAATCTCATTTTAATTATGGAACACTTCTTATACGTGTAAGTGTCGACTGTGATTCAGTAGATAGTACTTTGCACTGACCTGTTGCATGAAAAACATTTTATTAAATTCGACTAACTTCTGCTGCTCAGATATTTTTCTTCCAATATAGTGAAATATTTCTTATATGAAACTGTGTCGATCCGCATTAATATTCCGCATTATTCATATTTATGGACAAATAACGCTTAACCACAAAAAAATACTATGTCAAAATTGTTTTTACAAAAGAGACCTTATGGTTGCTAAGACAGTTTCCCTGTATCTTCTATGGTTTCGGATTTCCCCATACTGCCCTAGTTAAAAAAAACACACTGTATATTAGCGTAAGGGTAGCTGTAGCTCTCATCAAACTGAACAACTTTTCCCAAAGAACTGGTGGTAGCGCATGGATGGCAGAGGATGTGGCGCATCGGGACGGGAGCCGGGCGCCGCGCCGTTCCTTTCCTTCTAATATGGTCGAGGGGAGCGATGGCTGGCTCTCGCGTTATACTCGTGAGCGGGTGCTGTCCGTGTGAACTGCCCTACTCTTGCCGAAAAATTCGAATGTTGTAATTTTAAGGGAACAAATATATTGTATACCAAAATCAGTTTTTAATACCTAAACACGTTTACCTTAAAACGACAAGGTATACCAAAAAATTAATAGTGTACCAAAAAACGAATGCGTAAAAAAGTATATCCGCAACGCAATTAAAAAAGTGCGTTTATCTGATAAAGTTATGCTCGAACTTTAAAATGTAAGCGAAAGCCAAAATTAGTAAATGTCTACCAAATTCAGTACACCTGTAGGAAGGGTGTGGTACGGGGAGTTCTAAATGGAAGCGGGAGCGAGCGAAGCGAGCTCGGACTTTCGGAGCACCCCGACTCGGATGCGTTAGGTTCGGAGACGTGTAGTGTTAGGTTTGACATGAGAACACAGAAGTAGGAGCCCCGAAGGGGCTCCGTCGACCACTCAACACTGTAGGAAGAGTGTGGAACGGGGAGTTCTAAAATCGACAAACTTTAAAATAGGTATGTACCCTCATGTTAATATTTGACAGTCTATTGAATAATTAAATGCTATTCAAAATGTGGGCAAACTTAGCTTATTTTGGGTCTCATGTGCTTTAATTGGCTAATGTAAAATTAAATAAATGTATGCGTTTTAGTATAAAATAGGGTGTCAAATTTTGGTAGACATTTACCTTTTTTGGGTTAAAATACATTTTTTTGGTTTGCGATTTTTATTTAATTTGGTAAACAGTTAAACCAAAGCCTAATTTTAAATTCTCGAGTCATATTGTTTTCATGTCCTCATGACATTATTTGTTTTACATCAATGATTTTATTTTGACATTGTTAAATATGATTTTTCACAACTGACATCATGTATTTGTTATTATAAATTACTATTTTATGACCATCAGAAAGGTGTAATATGCACCTATTTTGAATAAACATTTTGATGTTGAACCTATTATTTATTTATTTACACTAATAGTACACCAAAACAATTTCGTAATGTTAATACGTAGAGATACTATATTATAGTGTACAGTAGGCGGTCTTATTGCTAAAAGCAATCTCTTCCAGACAACCTTTCATTATAGGAAAGCACGAAATACTTAATTTTATAATAAGTTAATATAATATAGTGTACAGTAGGCGGTCTTATTTTGTACATACATACATAGAGCGTCGGTGGCTCAATGACTAGGGCCACTACCTCCTGTTCGGGAGATCGTGGTTCGAATCCTGCCAATGTGTTTTAGAATTTCGATTTCATATGTACGTTAATTCGACACTCTTACGGTGAAGGAAAACATCGTGAGGAAACCTGCACACGCCTACGAAGAACGTTGTGTGTGAAGTTGACCAATTCGCACTGGGCCCGCGTGATATACCTTTTTATATACAGATTTATAAGTTTGGGATAAATATATACAGATAAATACGTACAAAGTACTCTTTTCTCATTAAAGACAGTACCATGGAGAAATTTAAAAATCTCTACTTACCCTGAATTATGTGTATAGCTCCATCTAGAGGCTTTCGACAGTTCCACAATGTGGCTTAGAGCAAAATTGCAAGTGTCGTATTTTGCTACTTAAAAGTAACATGACGGTGCATTTAGTCCCTTGAATGGCCACTAGATGCCTCTAGACGTCTTTCATAAAACGCACCAAAACACGTCATGCCCTTTCTTTGTATGTACTTATTATATACCACTAGCGACCCGCCCCGGCTTCGCACGGTTGCAATATAGATACTATATGGGGCAGTGTGGAGTGATTAATAATTTTATGATTAGTCTATACTACAGGATATCTTTGTATACAATACATATTACCGCCGACCGCTGCCAACCGGAGCGAAACGTACGGCCCACCAGCCGCTGTGCCTCCGCATTTTTAAATCTCTGATATCTTCTAAGATAATTATCCATTTAAATTTTTAATGAAATGCTGTTAAGGACTGTTTTGATCTACATTAAATGTACAACGTATATAATGTATTTAATTGGGTGAATACTGAATTTTATAAAATAGCTCGGCATACATATTTTTAATTTTTAAGATAAAATGGTTACTGTTACTTAGGAGATAAATATATGCCATTGCGGACTTTTTTATCGATTTTTTTTAAGATAATATACAATTCCGTAGTACATTTATTTGATCCATCTCGTAAGGTTTAGCCAGCGTTTGCGATTTAAGCGCACAAATTATACTATGCAAAGATAAGTAAAGAAAATAAAATAAAGAAAAGAAAACAAAAATATTACAAATCTTTGAATTTTAAATTTTTCTGTACTATTATATGTTTGTGTTTTACATATAAACCTTCCTCTTGGATCACTCTATCTTTTGCTGAAAACTGCATTAATATCGGGTAAGTATTTTAAAAGATCTAAGCGAACAGACAGCGGAAACGCCTTCATTTTATACTATGTAAAGAAAAGAAGAAGAAAATATTACAAATCTTTGAATTTTTCAGTTTTTCTGTACCATAGTATGTACGTATTATACATATAAACCTTTCTCTTTAATCACTCTGTCTATTGTTTTGAGTAGTTTGAAAGATCTAAGCGAACAGACAGCGGAAGCAACTTCATTTTTATTTATACTATGTAAAGAAGATGTAAAAAAAGTTAAAGATGTCTCATTATAAATGTTTAGTTTTTCGGCTTTTCTTTAATATAATATGTATGTATTATACATACAAATCTTTCTCTTGAATCACTCTATCTATTGCTTATAATTGTATTAAAATCAGTTGGGTACTTCAAAAGATCTAAGCGAACAGACAGCGGAAGCGACATCATTTTTTGTAATATGTATGAAAGATAAAGATGTCTCATTATAAATCTTTGAATTTTTCGGCTTTCCTGTACTACAATGTGTATGTATTATACATATAAACCTTCCTCTTGAATCACTATATCTATTGCTTAAAACTGCATTAAAATCAGTTGAGTACTTTTATAGATCTAAGGGAACAGACAGCGGAAGCGACTTCATTTTATACTATGTAAAGAAGAAGATGAATAGATAGTGAACAATTAGAAAACTGAACAAGTTTCTTTAGGAAAACTAAGGGTAGTTCGACAAAAGATCTGGAATTTCCGCATTTCGATCAGCTATTTAGTTAACTTTGGTGATACAAACTCTGAATTACTAAACTTAAGTAGCAGTGGGCGGGGCAGATAGCTCGTAGAACAAATGACCGTTGTTGGGGCAATAAAGTTCTTGAGTGGCGACCGTGCACAGAAATACGTAGCGTAGGCAGGCATCCCACTCGTTGGACCGACGACCTGGTGAAGGTCGCAAAAAGCCGCTGGATGCGGGGGAGAACTTTGTCCAGCAGTAGACTTTTGGCTAATATAATAATACAAACAAAGTTAACTAAACAGCTGACCGATTTGTATAAAGAAGTCCATTGTATGACAATTAACTGATTTTCTTGATTAAAATTGTTAAAAATCAACAAGGACTTAACTATTGTTCACTAGATGAAAGTAATTAAGTTTCCGTACACCTACCAAAGGGACCCTAATACCAAAGCACAGTATATATATTAGTACTACCAAAGTATATATTTTAGTACTAACATACAGTATGGACACTCCCCGCCGCTCTCTAGATACCGACCTCACCCCCTCGTCACCCAGATTGAGACAGTTAGGTTATAGTTTGGCTATCGAACGTAGAGAATTTCGCCGTAATTTCATTTGTTTCGTCATTTGTTTTTAGAAATGTAGAAATGTCATTTCTCGCCCGTTGTATGAAGTGTCCCGGGTATGTCTAAACTAAGCCTCCGCTGTTTATCCGTCTGTCTGCCAGCGGGATGTTTTTCATGAACCGTAATAGACAGACATATGGAATTTTCACAGAATGTGTATTTCTGTTGCCGCTATAACGACAAATACAAAAATTCGAAAAACTGAAAAAATAAGGGGGTCTCCATACAAAAACGTATATTTTTAATAGGGCTCTAGAAGTACGTTAGATTAAGCGAATTTAAGGAATACCCAAAAAGATTACGTTACAGTACGTACTACGAACACGCGTAGCTTAGGTACGTACTACGAAGACGCGTAGCTTAGGTACGTACTACGAAGACGCGTAGCTTAGGTACGTACTACGAAGACGCGTAGCTTAGGTACGTACTACGAAGACGCGTAGCTTAGGTACGTACTACGAAGACGCGTAGCTTAGGTACGTACTACGAAGACGCGTAGCTTAGGTACGTACTACGAAGACGCGTAGCTTAGGTACGTACTACGAAGACGCGTAGCTTAGGTACGTACTACGAAGACGCGTAGCTTAGGTACGTACTACGAAGACGCGTAGCTTAGGTACGTACTACGAAGACGCGTAGCTTAGGTACGTACTACGAAGACGCG
The DNA here is from genome assembly GCA_947284805.1 of Coleophora flavipennella. Classification (NCBI taxonomy): domain Eukaryota; kingdom Metazoa; phylum Arthropoda; class Insecta; order Lepidoptera; family Coleophoridae; genus Coleophora; species Coleophora flavipennella. The sequence continues at coordinate 1,832,696 of OX369270.1, read as the reverse complement.
TAGCTTAGGTACGTACTACGAAGACGCGTAGCTTAGGTACGTACTACGAAGACGCGTAGCTTAGGTACGTACTACGAAGACGCGTAGCTTAGGTACGTACTACGAAGACGCGTAGCTTAGGTACGTACTACGAAGACGCGTAGCTTAGGTACGTACTACGAAGACGCGTAGCTTAGGTACGTACTACGAAGACGCGTAGCTTAGGTACGTACTACGAAGACGCGTAGCTTAGGTACGTACTACGAAGACGCGTAGCTTAGGTACGTACTACGAAGACGCGTAGCTTAGGTACGTACTACGAAGACGCGTAGCTTAGGTACGTACTACGAAGACGCGTAGCTTAGGTACGTACTACGAAGACGCGTAGCTTAGGTACGTACTACGAAGACGCGTAGCTTAGGTACGTACTACGAGGACGCGTAGCTTAGATACGCACTACGAGGACGCGTAGCTTAGATACGCACTACGAGGAAGCGTAGCGTGTAGTCATGGCGTAGTAAGACGTCCTAAGGATAACTTCAACAAGTTCCTTAGTTCCATAGTTCATATTATTATTGTTTTTTATTTTTTGTGATGCTTCGCCATCTCTAACGCCTTTGAAGAAGCGTTTAAGGTGAATCGTTTCAATTATGGCGTGAAAATCGCGCGACATCTTACTTTATTTTCTAAAAAAATAAATGAATTTGACAAATGGAAATTTCCTTACTTTAGATATTTTGGTGATAACCTGAAAAATGTGATATTTTGTGAATATTTCGAATAATTTCTAAAGTAAGGAATTTCACATTTGACAAATTTATTGAACTTGGTATAAAATAATGTGACTGTCGCAAAATTCCTTGCCTGCGTCACTGTTTCCCGATTCCTCTAATTTGGAGATCTTCAAGGCAATAGGCAATAGTGAATAGGCATTATTTGAGTTTGAGTACGACTGCATCATTAATTACCATCAGGTGAGTTGCAGTCAAACGAACTCAAATTTTTAGTACAAAAAAGCAGATTGAACTTGTTAAAAAAATTAAACATTAAGTCATAATTCACAAAATCCTTGAAAATTTATAAATTCGCTCTATAACCAAAAAACCACCTTAACAAATCATCATAGGTAATAATAAAGTGGTACCTACATATTGTTTATGGTATGTAAACAAAAAAAAATATTTTCATAAATCATTTTTTGTTTCATCATATCAGCTCATATACGTCCCCACCGAGGGGCTCGAGACCTACCCTGAATTAGGGCGATACACAATTACATACCATAAACTATATGTAGGACTGTAGGTGCCACTTTATTATCTGTTATAGATATTAATTAATTTTTAACATTTAAAAGTGTGTGTAAACACTTATTTGAAATAAATATTTTGCAATTGGAACTGGAATAAAAAATAATAATTACTCATTTACTATTTTATTGATTTAATGCTTCTAACGTTGGTAATAAAGCAATCAAAAAGAAAATCACACAACAGTTCTCTTTTCTTTATTTAAAACCGAATTAATATTTCATATCAGTGGTACAATTTTATTAAATAGTAGTACAATTTACATTTAAGAGTCCCCGGCTCGAGTTTCCATACAAACGTAGTTCCGCTATAATAAAAATACTACATACCGGAATGAATCAAAATTTTGTAAATATATTGAGTAGACACATATCAATGTTTGTAACATTTTTCGATATACTAATGTAAAACAGAAAAAAATAAGAGCAGTTTCAAACTTTTAGTACAAAATTCATTTAAGACTTCGCTTAGTTGTGTTTAAATTTACTTCGATGAAAACTAATTACAAACATTGATATGTGTCTACTCAGTATATTTGCAAAGTTTGGATTCAATCCGGCTTGTAGTTTTTATATTAAAGCGGAACTACGTTTGTATGGAAACTCGAGCCTCCTGGGGACTCTTAACGCGACCAATTCCTGAATTGAGCTTCATCAGTAGTCAGAAGAATCGTCCACAAACGAGTTATAAAACTTGATCAACTTACGGAAGTCGTATTGTTTTTATGGCCACAGTCGTTGAATATTAATTGAAGAAGGACACAAAATGTTAAACAATAAAATTTTATACGTTTTTATCGTCTAAAATTTTAAATAATAAGAACATATAGTTCTATACTTTATGTCAATCTTATCGTGTGGCACGATATACCGTGCTATCCTAGTGATAGATGGCGGTCGCCTGGTGTTGCACTTAGCATCACCCGAGGACACGTGTAGGGTATTTAGATTTACACCAACGCATCCTTCATACATATTTGGAATCAGATGTGCAGTTTTCCTCGCGATGTTTTCCTTCACCGTTAAAGCAATCGGTAAGTATATGTACGTAAATTTCGAAAAACTCATTGGTTCATTGGCCGTCCGGATTTGAACCTGAGATAGTTATTGTTGAAGTTGTTAACAAATTATGAGTTCAAATGACTGTTGCAATCAATTCGTATACAATAAATAACACAAATGTGTAATGTGGTATGACTAGATCTAATAGCAGGTGATCGTGAAATATAACGTCGTTCTTGTGGGTTGAACCAATCTGACCAATGATAAATAAGGATTATTTTTCAGAAGACTATTGTTTCACAGTGTAGAAAACCGAAAATTGTTGTATCGTAAAGTTTGAGGTGTGTCCGTGGCTAGAAGCAGGTGATGGCGTTGAAGTAGCAACGTAGCACGACGCGGTTGCGCGCCGTGCCCGCCTGCCCGCGCCGCTGCAGCGCCCTCTACAATACAACATAATTACAACAATTTACAACAACGTATAACATTTTACAACAATTTGGATCAATGAACAACAGATAAAGAGTACAAAAAGGCTGTTTCTGAACGTGGTTTGACTTTACTGGTCTGATAGAAATGTGTTCCATGTGAAATGTGAATCTGTTAGTTCCTAATACATTTAGGAAAAGTATTTGAATGAGTAGTGTTGTGTTTGAACTAGTGCCACTTGTGAAAAAAAAAGAGTTTCGCACCTAGTGCATACGGTGCAGTCTTAGGTCCTGGAATAAAGACTTTTTTCACTTGGCTGTTCGCTGTAAAGCGTGGAAACGCCGATGCGCACAAATTTAGTCAGTATCGTTGAGTCTAAATGAATTTGAAACTGGGAATTCTACTTTTATTACAAAACTGGCCAACATTAGCCAGCATTTAGATAATTTAGACTTCAAAAAAGGAAGAGGTTTCTCAATTCGACCGTATATATATATATATATATATATATATATATATATATATATATATATATTTAATGTGTGTTCGCGGGTAACTTTTAACCGTTAACCGATTTTAATGTTTTTTTTTTGTAAAATGGAAATATCCTAATGGTGATATCATGATAAGGAAACAAGGATCTGATTATGGCATCCTAGAGAAATCGAGGGGAACATTAGTTTCCTGTTCGAAGTCGGTTTTATCCTGTTATTATTGATTTAGCAGGTTGAATGAAACAGTCAGCGAGAAAAGCAAAGATCTACATGTAAGGACGAGGCTTGACAAATATTGAAGATGGCACCGTTTTTGTGATGCCGTGAAAAATTTTTTGAATGAAACTGAAAAGTAAAAGCGTAGGAATAGCGTAGGTAGCTAATCTCGCCGTGTCTTTCGGCTGCTACAAAATTAATTTTATATTCCTTTCTATTTCCGAGCTACCGAGGAGCGAGCGTCGGCGAGCCATGAATGAGTAAAGGAGGCATTGTGATGGCAGTCAAATCGAAGATAAGATTTTTATAGGGATCAATTTCATAAAACTAATACAGACTAAAGACTAAAAAATAAAAATTAAATGGCGTGTGTGTGTCCGGTGCTCTAGCGCTAAAACTAGTAGTCGGATTTGGGTAAAATTTTGTTAAGAGCAAGAATATTTTTATTTCTTCTGCCTTTTTTTTAATTTGTCCTATCTTGATTTTTCTGGTTACCACTATTTTAAAAAAAACATTATTTATTTCTTTTCTCAAAAGTTACTCATACGATTTTTATGAAACTCTGTACGTTATCATAGTTTTACATGATGTACTAAACGCCGTAGTTTTTTTTTCCAGGAAAAATCGTAATAAGGTACATGTTATACAAACCGAGGTTGGTTGTTAGTTTTTCTCAAAATTGGCTAAAAAACGGTTTTTATGAAACTTTGTGAATAACTAAGACTTAATAAGCGTCGGCTAGGACCAATGTGATTTCTAATTTCGATTTCATATGTACGTTTATCCGACGCTCTTACGGTGAAGGAAAAATATCGTGAGGAAACCTGCACACGCCTGCGGAGAAACTCGCAGGTTGTGTGTGAAGTCGACCAACCCGCACCGGGCCCGGCCGACGAAGGCCCGATTGCCCTAATTCAGGGTAGGCTCAATACCCTCGGTGGGGACGTATATGAGCTGACATGATAAATTATGTGTAGATTACTATTGGCCCTGATATAATGTCTTCACTATAAACACTACAAACTTAATCCTTTAAGTCGCATTTAAAAATACGAATTTAAAAATTATTTTTAAGCTATTGTATAGCTTTTATCTCGGGCTTTGAGGGGACCGAATCAAGAAATTTCGTAAAGAAAGTAAAACCTGACACCCCGCGTTCTAAAAAAACTTACAGTGCTATCTATTAGCAATTTGCGGTACTAAAAGGACTTAGTCAATTTTACTGGTGTAACTTTCTTAGTGTTAATTTATTACATAAACATCCCGCGCCCAAAGGACTAGCCGCAAGTGGCCGCCATTTTGAACTTTTTAGTTATTGGACCGATTGCTTCCAAAATCGATATCTGGGGGTCCCTGAGTTCCCTTGTCACGAATCCGTTGTCGGAAGTGAAAATAGTGGCCGCCATTTTGAACTTTTTAGCTACTGTACCGATTGCTTCAAAATCGATATCTGGGGGTCCCTGAGGTCCCTTATCACGAATCCTTTGTCGGAAGTGAAAATAGTGGTCGCCATTTTGAACTTTTTAGCTACTGTACCGATTGCTTCAAAATCGATATCTGGGGGTCCCTGAAGTCCCTTGTCACGAATCCGTTGTCGGAAGTGAAAATAGTGGCCGCCATTTTGAACTTTTTAGTTATTGGACCGATTGCTTCCAAAATTGATATCTGAGGGTCCCTGAGGTCCCTTATCACGAATCCGCTGCCCGAATGGAAAAAAGTGGCCGCCATTTTGAACTTTTTAGTTACTGTACCGATTGCTTCCAAAATCGATATCTGGTGGTCCCTGAGGTCCCTTTTCACGAATCCGTTCTCGGAAGGGAAAATAGTGGCTGTCATTTTGAACTTTTTAGTTACTGGACTAATTGCTTCCAATATCGATATTTGGGGTGCCTAAGGTCCCTTATCATGAATCCGTTGCCCGAATTTAAAAAAAAATGGCCGCCATTTTAAACTTTTAAGTTACTGGACCGCTTGCTTCCAAAATTATCGGCCAGTTTTTTAAATTCTGGCAACGGATTCTTGAGGGACTTCAGATATCGATTTTGTAATCAATCAGTCCAGTAACTAAAAAGTTCATAACTATATGGTCCTTTAATCAAAAGGAGCACACGAAAACAGTAAAACATCAAAAAATAGAGAATAAATACTGCATAAATAAAAAATAAATAAATAATTATAATTGCATAAGTTGATAAAAAATGCTATGCAATAGCTTTACCGCGGTAGTCCCCGAGTGCCACACGCTTTTTTTTCCGCCAAAAAACTAATAAAACCACGAACATCGCAATCGGCTGCAGAAACGATCGGTGTCTCCACAGTTGCTGGAGCCTGACTGGCCGATAACTTCCCTGCGATCCTTTACCTCTTCGGATTTAATATAAAATAGTGTGACTTACTTTTGAGACAACTCAAGTAATTAATGTTATGTAATATTAACTGTACATATATTTACTCTGTATAGTAAGCGAAGTCACCAAATTAATATAACCGTTTAAGTAGATTTACGGAGAGACTGGGTGTGATATTACTTAGTAAATGCTCTATTTTCTGACCATGTCGTCCTCGAGGGCGGCCTGCAGCGGTAGCGCGGGGCCCGGCGCGGGGGGCCCCTGCTCGCGCCACGGGGCCCACTCCATGCGGCCCCCGCCCATCTGCAGACCGACAAGAAATCTAACCATCTAGATCTACACGAATGAGTATACCTTAGTATAAGTAACTCCCATTATCGTATAATTAGATATAGTTTCTACCTCCGATTATTCTGATTTATATCCCATTGTTTGTTTGAAACATACTAATAACTAATTATTAACTATCAATAAATACCCGTAAATTTTCATTTTCGCTCGTTTAGTTCTAAAAACTATCTATATCATTTCCCATCCGTTCAATGATATCTGTGCAATATGTCATAAAGCGTGGTTAGATAAATAGAAGCTGCTCCTGCGAGTCCTCAGAGTATCAGGGCCTGGACACTGCCAGGATCTTATCGCTGCAGTGAAAAACAGACAATGCAGAACACAGTTGAGTCCTTCACTTTACGTTAGGTTGTTTTACTAGAGGTCAAAAAATAACTCTGTAGGTAGATCACAGTTCTATTTTTTGACCTGAAGCACAACTTAGAAAACTGGAGATTTTACTCATACTATATTGTACAGCTGGATGGCAAAGTGAAACGAGTTGGTGGCACAACAAGAAGGAAGAGAAACTTTGTATGCGTAGCCCAAAAATGTTTTGCGAACTAAAGCTTAGCGTCCACAGTACAGGATTTTTGCCGACGGAATGGCCGATGGGTGAGTCCACTGCTTCCGGATTCCGGACGGCATTTTTAGGCTGTCAGTTACTGACTGCTGTATGAAATGGACGTGTTTCCATCGCTACTCACCGGTTTTATTCATTATTTCTCCAATATCTTCCCAAATATTATCTTTTCTTAAAGTATTGTGATAATTAGTATTTCTTAAATTGTAAAACTCCTCATAAAAAACCGGCAAACACAACGCACGCTTGAGGCGATAGGAATGAAAATGACGCGATTGGTCAATTGAATGTCAGAAATTCCCGTCGCTCCGCCGGGAAATGCCGTCTCTGTGGACGCAGTTTCATAGAAATTCATACAAAGCAACAAATCCATCCGCTCCGGGCAGGTATTCGATCTTTTTCTAACATATGGCGTTGTCTCTTTCTCTCCGCAGCGGCGGAAAAATTCCGAGGCTATGGACGCACAGCTTAATCTGATGTAAAATAGCTATAGTTTCATAAGTAGAACCTCCAGCGAAATGTTGACCAGATATCGAGAAATAACCTTATTTACATCAATCTGTTATTCTGAAAGTAGTGATAATCCTCCCCTTACCATGTCGCTGTCGACGCTGGCTATGCGCAGCGGTGCCGCGTGCGGTCCGTCCGCAGGCCTGTCTGGCACCACCTCGTCCTCTCGCAGAGCCTTCTGCAGAGCGATCAGCAGCCTGTCCAGCACCAAGGCCGCGCGCTTCTGCGGTATTATCTCCTGGGGAAACAACAAAAGCAGATATAGAACGCACTAAAAGCACACTCTGGAGTGGCGTTACGTAATTAGGTGGAGTAATGGCATTACTACAGCAGCAGCTTCTATTTATCTAACTACGTGTTGCGATATATTGCACAGAGATAATTTCTATCCAGGAGATCGTACTAATGTGTTTTCATATTTCGATTTCATGTACGTTTATTTGACGCTCTTATGGTGAAGGAAAATATCGTGAGGAAACCTGCACAAGGTTGCGAAGAAACTCGATTGTTTTGTATGAAATAGATGACCTGCACTAAGGCCCTATCACTTTAATTCAGGGTAAGCTCAAGCCCCTCGGTAGGGACGTAAATGAGCTGATATAATGATGATTAGCACGCTCCACAGATTCATTCTTGTGTAACGCGTAAATAACGCCTTGAAACTTTGTGCACAGTAAGCAGCAGCCTCTGTGTAACACCAGAGCCGCACGTTCCCGTGGTGCTTTCTCTGGAGGAAAAAAACGGAGTTCATAATTATTGAGTTAGGATGATTCATTTCAGATTCATTGCCTGTGCCTTTTGCAGAGCGATTACAGCAGCTTGTCCAGCTCAAAGTCTGTGCGCTTTGTAGCACTATCTATTAAGAAATGGCCATAACAAGCAATCAAGTTATTCAAACGAGTTTTTGCCACTGAAGCAAAGTATATACATTAGTACTAATATACAGTATGGACACTCCCTGCCACTCTCTAGATGGCGACCTCATCACTCGTCACCCAGATTGTACAGATTGGTTACAGTTTGGTTGTCGAACGTATAGGATTTCGCCACCATTTGTTTGTTCCGTCATTCCTTTTTTGAAATGTCATTTCTGGCCCGTTGTATGAACTGTCCAGGGTGTGACTGAAGTCTGTCAGAAAAAGACAGATTAGTTCTTTTCAACCAACTTTCAAAAAGGAGGAGGTTCTCAATTGGACTGTATGTTTTTTTCATGTGTGTTACCTCGGAACTTTTGACTGGGTGAACCTATTTTATGATTCTTTTTTCATTTGAAAGCTAGTGCTTCCCGTGTGGTCTTATATAAATTTTATCAAAATCGGTGAAGTACTTTATTAGAAAATTAACAAAAACCAAAAATAATAATGCAAAAATGTACTAAATTGTTGCGATGGAAGTCGGTTTTCAACGTGTTTAACGTTTTCGATTATTCATTCGTCAAGTATGCCACGGCACAGCGACTAGCTAGAGTCACGTGTTTTGATACGTTATACTAAAATTGTTATATGACTGATTTTCTACGCTACGAGCTACCTACGCCGTAGCCTTCGTAGCACGACTACGACTTTTACCGTTTATCACAATAAACGGGCAAGTGCGAGTCGGATTCGCAAACTGAGGGTTACGTACCAAAAACAAAAACACGACCACCATTATAACTGATAATTTGCTTTATGAAAAACTGAGTTAACGCATTTTAGCATTTTTACCACTAGCGGAGCGACTCGCGCATCACGCATCCTTTATATAAAATTTCTAGTGGCTACATATTTCGACCTGTGATAGACAGACGGACCGAAAGCGTAGACTAAGTAATAGAGTCCCATTTGATAACCTTGGGAACGGAACCCTAAAATGACATGACAAGATTTTGTATAGATTGGTAGTAGTCTTGTGAAAGGAGGTTTGGGCTGGTCGCATTCACGACTGCCGTACGAGTACGTAGCAACCTCATAATCATCATCACAGGACTCTCACAACTGCCATAAGTACAGTATGAATTGTCACTCTGTGATTTCGATTGAAGTTGTAATTGTCTTTCCGATTTCCAGCTTGGTTCCCGAGTAGTCCCTGGACCGTTAAAATAAAATCAGAGAAACCAAGTCAAATTGTAAAATGTGAGCTACCTGATATGTCATCATCATATCAGCTCGTATACGTCCCACCGCGGGTCACGAGCTTACCCTGAATTAGGGCAATCAGGCCTTAGTCGATAACGCAGGCCCAGTGCGAGTTGTTCGACTTCACACACAATCTTCGAGTATATTCGCAGGCATGTGGAAGTTTCCTCACGATGTTTTCCTTTGCCATAAGAGCGTCGAATAAATGTACATATGGAATCTAAATGCGAAAACACATTGGTACGTGGCAGGATTTGAATCACTTTCGGTTGAGAGAACTATAGAATTGTCGTGTGTGGAGCTAGTGAGGCATATAATAATGTGTGTATACAGACCTTCACAATACGAAAATTTTCCTGCTTTTGAAGTCATAATAGAGGACGCCCTTAATAAAGTTAGCAGTACCAGTAAATCAGTTATAATTTGTGGTCACTTCAATATAGATTTATTAGAAATTAAGCGAATCTGTCCTAGATTTTTAACTCTATTTAATTCTTTTAATTTCAAAAACATTTTCTTGGCACCTACCCGGGTAACAAGAACAACAGCGACATGCATCGACAATGTGTTTTGCAATTGTGCGTACAGTAACGAAAGGGTCATAAACTGTCTGAAGTCAGATCACAGAGGACAATTAGTTAATTTTTCAGCAGTTCAATATGATAGGGCGATGAAAAGACAGACAAGACGAATAACCAGTAATAAAGTTGAGGTATTTAGAACTTTTCTGGTTGAGAGGTTACCAATACCAAACCCTAACCAACAAAATGATGTTAACCAGCTTTATGGAGAATTCTTCTCAGTTGTTTGTAACCAATTTGAGAGAATCTTTAAATTTAAAACAGTTACCGTAAATGACAAATTTAAATTTTCTGATTGGGCTACCGTAGGAATTCGCAAAAGTAGGGAAAGGTTATTCGAATTATATGATGAAAGAACATATATACACATGATTATGAGTTTCAAGAGTACGTCAAGCAGTACTCTAAAATATTCAACAAAGTATTTATTGAAGTGAAAGGTAATTACTTGGCCAAGAAGGTTAAAGCCTCAGACAATAAAATCAAAACGGTATGTAAGTAGCCTTACTTACTACTTAAGCTAGCGCCAGTAACTGCCCAGCATCGTCAATCATAATGACAAGATCCATAACATAGACTAGTGTGCTCACCGGGTAGTTTTCCATGTCATCAGAAGGCAACTTACTGCTTAAGCTAGCGCCAGTAACAGCCCAGCAATGTCAATCATAATCACAAGATCCATACTATAGACTAGTGTGCTCACCGGGTAGTTTTCCAGATCACCAGAGGGCGCTCCTATTGCTGAAGCTAACACCAGCAGCAGCAAAAGCGGGCACCAGCCGAGCATCATCGTCGTCTGCACATCTCACGGGCTCAGCAACTATGCCAAACGATAAAATGGGGATATTACTTTTCACTCACTAAACAAACAAGTTTAGTTCTATAACCTATAACTTTACTGAAAACGCTAACCTTGGATTTCGCATACAAATCGTTTAGCTGATTTTCCTTTGTATGGAAAGTTCAAAAAATTTATATGGAAGGTCCATATATATTCACGTAAGCGTAAATATACGTACATTAACTCGATTTATCTTTAAGGTACTCGTAAGGTTTAAGCAAAATACTCTGCCTGCGATACGAGAAATGCTCTACCTGTTATTTAGTAATTAAATCAGTTTGGTATCAACCTGACTGTAACTTTTTTTTAATCGGCCAAGTGCGTGTTGGGTTTAACATATGTAGGGTTCTGGAGTCATTACTAGAAAAATGCTTGTCTCAAGATAGTACCAGCTCGTCATCCTGTATCGTTTTTGTGGTCCAATAGTTAAGAAACACCCGTTTTTTAATAAATTGTTTCATTTTCAAGTAAGGATAACGTTTTTAGTTCATCATGATTTGCCATTAGTTATATATAATACGTAAATATACGTACGAGTTAAAAATACTCCATTTCACTTAAAAAGATCCATTCAACGATATATACCACACGAGGTGTTCACAAAAATACATGCGTATTTTACTTGTATGGGAGGCATCCCTAATAAATATGTTTTGACAAAAGAACTCAATTTTTATTTTAATTAAATATTTACCTTAATGACTTGTATATTACTATTTACCTACAAAATTATATAACAGTACAAGTCGTATAAACGAGGAGGTGCGTTCAAAAACAAGTTTCACTTGTATGGAAGGATGGGTAATTTTTTTTCATGACCACAATAATTTTCATTTTCTCATTTAAGCATTATGTAGTATCTGTACTTTTTCATAATTTTAAGACCTCTTGTTTAAAACTAAGAGAGAGGGACACAAAAAGCGCCAGTTTGGAGCTCAACATTTTGTCAATGCTACTTTTATTTAAAATCTGTTCAAATAAACCTTTCATTCATTTAAAATATACAATGATAGGTACCCCACAGCAGGGGTGCACTCAAAAAATGCATCCCCTCTTACTTGTAGGACAAACTACCCAATTTTATTTGACATATTTTTCAATTTAATTTTTCATTTTGGGTCATTATTTTACATCATTCATCAGAGCGTCGATGGCGTAGGGTAGACTGGGTACGGTTGTAACAGGGTACGGTTGAAACAACTCGAATATTATCGAGACTATGCACGGTACGCGGAGGGGTACAAGGGGAGAGGCACGCGGGTGACAAGTTCCTACACGATTCCCAGAGTTGTGTCGCACTTCGCGCGCTAATTACGTTTACTTAGAGACATATTGTGTTTTGTCAACCAAAAGTAAGATTTTTTGATGAATTTCTTTACGATATAGCTTGATATTAATTTAATTATCGTATTTAAGTATTTGCATACATAATTGTTGTATTTTTGAGATTATAATGAGCTGGTTCGGTTTTGTATACGTTATCAAGCCTCATACCTGTGACAGTTTGATTTCCAAAATGGGAGGATGGGTACGGTTGTAACAATTTTCGTGGGTACGGTTGTAACATTATTTTTGTTATTTTTGTATTGAAGATGCCTAGAAAACGCATAAGAAAGACGTCAAGAGGTGAATGCGACATATTATTATACAAAAACGCTTATGATGAGGTCAAACTAGGCGTTATTATTGCCTTATTTGTCTAGAATCTTATTGAGCAAGTTGTTCTGGAGACAGTTGGATTCAATGTCAGGGGTTCTATAGACTGTGGTCACACGTAGCCTGTACGGATGGGAGTCGATATTACATTTGCCATAACTGCAGTGAGTCTGATTAACTGAAATGGATTTTTTTGTTGATTTTTGTTTGAACACAGATTTTGTTAGATATGTAATTATTCCTAAGAGTTTTTTTTGTGAGTCTGATTAAGTTCCTATAGAAAAAAACATTATTTTTGTTGTTTTATTAAAATTGAGCTCTAAAACTGACTTGAATACTCGAATTAACTATTATTTCTGAGTGTTACAACTGCCCCCCAACACTGTTACAACCGCCCCTGGCATGGGGTCGATAGTAACAGATGCACACATTCAATGAAATGACTCATTTCTGCCAAACTGTTTAACATGTGCTATTAATTTCGATATCATTTGAAAGAAAAATTACTAGACTCTTATCACAAGTGCTATAATAGTTGTCTAAACGTATATTGACATTGCTGTGAGTGATCAAAGGAAAATTGTTACAACCGTACCCAATCTACCCTAATAGCAAGGGCCGCTAGCTCCTGTACGGGAGGTCGTGGTTCGAACCCTGCCACGTACCAATGTGTTTTCAAATTTCGATTTCATATGTACGTTATCCGATGCTCTTACGGTGAAGGGAAGCATAGTGAGGAAACCTGCACACGCCTTCGAAGAAACTCGATTGTTGTATGTGAAGTCGACCAACCCACACCGCCCTTATTCAGGGTAGGCTCGAGCCCCTCGGTGGGGACGTATATGAGCTGATATGATGATTTTACATCATTACTGCAGGTCTTCTAATAGACGAGAAACTTGACTGTGATATGAATTAACAGGCACACAGACGGATGGACATGACTAAATTATATTGTGATAAATATATGTACTAACCAAATTGAGCGAGTTCAACGTAAGTTTCTCCGTGCTGTCAATTACAGATGTTTTCGTACAAAATCATCCTCCACTGATTTGCTGCGAAAATACTCACTAATTTCTCTAAAATCGAGAAAGTTGCTGATGTACAATATTTTACATAATAAATTCGACTGTAAACATCTTATTAATAAGGTATCTATTAGAATACCTAGCCGTGCACCACGTGTATATGTAATAAACAAGCTTACCACTTATTCGCTCTTAAACCATGTCTAATGCTGGTGAACGCGCACCTTTGCGACGTTTAATGAAATCATATTTTGCATTATTCCGAATACCCTAAAACGCGTATACAATTTTTGTATTCTTAATCTCGAACAACGTAATTAATCTTAGGATATCATTTACATTTTTTTTCTATTTTATTGTTGCTAAGAACTGATTAAACTTTTTTTAATGTTTGTTGTACCATTATTTTTCATATTACTGTTGTACTGTTACTGTCCGTAACTGTATTCATATGGCGTACGTCAAGCTAGCTTATCTGTAACCTTAAGGCGAAAACTTTTCAATGTTCCATATCTAATTGATATTTGATCATATAATGTAACCGAGTTTTCCTTAAAAAATAAAATAAAATATAATGATCATTTCCCAAATATTGACCTATTTGTAATATCATCTTCAAAATGATAAAAATATATCATGATACCTAGATCTGTCTGTCATATTACATAACAAATTTTCTGTTTTACTTTTTTTGTCCTCTCTGTTTTATAATCGTTTGATGTTCTAAATAAAATAAAATTAAACAAAATAAGGGTTCTTTTCAACCGACTTCAAAAAGGAGGAGGTTCTCAATTCGACTGTATGTTTTTTTTTGTATGTTTGTTACGCGATATCTCCGCCTATTGTGATCCGATTTTCAAAATTATTTTTTTATTCGAAAGAGTATACTCCCGAGGGGGTCCCATTGTCACCATGTCATGATGATGGGATCCCAGGGAAATCGAGGGCAACCCTCAAATTTTATAGGCACATTTAACGTATTTCTTGTATTTTCTAAAATAATAAAAAAGTATTTTCGTCTGATAGTCATCATCTCATGTTGATGAGCTGATGTAGGAAGGTACAACTCCTTAACGGTTAGGAGTTGGAGGATAATTCTTCAAATATTTTACGTAGATTTGTAGGTACGTATAGACCGATAGTTGTATTCTTTCAGGTTATTCAGATGAGCTGATGATGGAAGATTTAACTCCTTAACTTTCATGCTGTTGATATGATGATGGAAGCCACAGGAATCTGTATCTGATGAAACACATGCATTATGATTTGATGGTTCCTATTGGCGAGTGGGTGATTGGGTTTAACGTTATTAGATAAATAGCATTATCACTAAAAATAAACAAAATAAAAATAAAAGTTTAAAAAACTAAAAACCGACTTCAAAATGAAATTCACTCAAAAGTATGAAATAATATTAATATACTAAGATACACGACATTAAACAACAATAACGAAATCAAAGATGGGTACGAATTAAATTAAGGGCCTAATTTTTTTTTGAGGTCGGTGTCAGCAATGCCATGGAATCTAAAACATTTGATACGTAAGTAACTGTGTGCTGGTACCGACCTCAAAAACAAATTTAGGCCCCTAATTTAATTCGTACCCACCTTTGATTTCGTTATTGTTAATTAATGTCGTGTATCTAAGTATATTAATATTATTTCATACTTTTGAGTGAATTTTATTTTGAAGTCTGTTTTTAGTTTTTTAAACTTTTATTTTTTTGTCATTTTGGCTCCGGAACCCTAAAAATCACACAACATTGATATTTCGCACCCAGATGATGCTAGATGTACTATACAGGTTGTAACAAAATTGGTTTAGGACCCGTTAAAAAGATCTTCTATTCATCGCATTCAACATCTTTTTCCAAGCGACCCATTGTCAATTCCCAAAAAAATGGAACTGCGGAAGAAAATATTAACGTCACTCAGAAAACTGGGGCACAGCACAGTGCTATGAGACGTGGGTGACACTGTGAATCCATCCTAAGACCTCCGGTGATACCCTGAGACACAATTTATCTCGCTTTTTTCCCAGTATTAGAGCTTTATTGATAGGATGAAAATGACAAGAGTGCTTATTCGTTTGTGCTACTTTCGATGATGTTTCTAAATATCATCGCGCTTCAACAAACATCCTTGGATAAGGCGTAGAATATAGTGATATATTATAGAAAAAAAATGAACAACCTACAAAACTAAATATGAATATTCATTCGTGTATGTTAAAAAACTAAAACCCGAAAGTATTCATATAAATAAAAGTCCTGACTCATTGATGGGCTCGTCAACGCCGAGCCCAAACCATTAAGATGAGACGTTTCCTTTACGATGAAAACAAAGAATAAAGTCTGTTTTTTTAAATTCCAACGGGATGGTAATAAATAGTAATCGATGTCACGGACAACAGCTAGTCAATAATAACGATTTTATTTTCAATCTGGCATGTACTACAGGTACTTATGTCACCTGAGTGATGTCATATGCAACCTGTAATACAAGGTGAAAGTGGTCTTCAATATGCACTAATCTATCAATCACCAGTTCTGAGTGTCAAGTTATATATTGTTGCAGTGAATTTTCTTTTTTTCAAGCGACGTCCAAAAAGGAGGAGGTTCTCAATTCGTCTGTATGTTTTTTTTATGTGTGTTACCTCAGAACTTTTGACTGGGTGAACCTATTTTTATGATTATTTTTTATTTGAAAGCTGGTGCTTTCCTTGTGGTCCCATATAAATTTTATCAAAATCGGTGTATTACTTTATTAGAAAATTTACAAAAACCAAAAATAATTTTGCAAAAATGTACTAAGTTGTTGCGATGGAAGTCGGTTTTTTACGTGTTTAGCGTTTTCAATTACTTCATTATCATTGGTAAGCCTTTGGCATCATCTCACCTTATGGTAAGTGAAGATTATGCCGAAGATGGAAGCGCGCTTACCAAGATTCCCCAACGCAATGGAACTGGCTATCTTATCTTCAAACCGGAAGACATCAATGTTGTTGGCATGGTGGTGGCTAGCCAGGCGGGCTTAGAAAATGCCCTTCCAACAACCAAACCAAGTCTTACAAGTAAGACTACGCCGGGAATCAAACCCGCGACCTCTTAATGTAAAGCTAATGAGCAAAACCATTACGCCACGGAGGTGGTTTGAATATTGTGGATAATAAGAGAACAAATCGTTCAGTTTAATTTCGGCATGAGAGAACAGAATATCAATTTTGTCAATGGATCATAAGAATCACTTCAGATAACTCCATAATAACATACCTAATAACATAATAACATACATAACATAACATATTTTATTGAATATCACCCACCTCATGATATTTTTGCAACTTATAAGTCTATTGAATGAATTAGATTCAATTGAGATAAACAAACAATTCAATGGTTTTATTAGGGTTCTGTAGCCACAATGATATAAAATAGAACTCTTTTGATTTCTTCATGTCCATCCGCCTGTCCGTCTGTCTGTGCGTATGTAACATCAATTTCCTCTGCCACAAAGGAAGTCGATGTGTAAAAAAAATTTGGTTAACCACCCACCCCAACATGTAAGTCATAATAATTTTAATTGTTTGTACCCCTCTAGTCGTATCGTCGTCATAAAATTAATTCAAGGATTCTTGAAGAGTGTGCTCAAGAACTGCAGGACCTCATTTCCCAAGCTCCATTCCACCTTCGGTCAACGAGACGCAGGGAGAGGTTGCACCCCTATGTTTGTGACATTCAGCCTATATGCACGAAGCGTTACGCTTCCTCATTTCTTATGCGGACAGCGACTGAGTGGAACTCCTTGCCTGCGTCTGTGTTTCCCGATCCAACAATTGGGAGATCTTCAACGCGAGAGTGAATAGGCATTATTTGAGTTTGCGTGTGCCATCCTCGACTACATCGTCACTTATCATCAGGTGAGCTGTAGTCAAACGCACTCAAATTTTTAATTAAAAAAAAGTAGCATTACAAAATAATTTTCAGTCTATTCCTCATTCTCCATCTCTGTTTCTCAGGTAGGTTTAATACCTTAGGAAAGCGATAGATCGTGAATACACGTTAGTACTAGGTACTAAAACAAAGTAGGTATTCAAGCTTATCTAACTTTTCAACTGCGGGACTTAAAATTCTGAAAAATAAAGTAGACTTTTCTAAAATTATTTTGATGATGAAAGTAAACTTTATCATCCCTTCCATACGTGTACACCACACTTCAAATATTAATGTCATAAAAATAATCAAGCAGTCCCTACCTCAAATTTAAAAATGTTCAGCGTAGGACCCCAGGCAATTGCGGTCAAAATTTACAATATCATACCTAAAGAAATGCAAAATTAAAGACCCCACAACGAAACCTGTAATAAGTAGAAAATAATATGTTTTGCCCTCAGGTTGTGACTCTTTAAGTTTAATATAAGTTGCCATATTTTGATCCAAGAATACCGCTAAGTTTTGATATTATTATTAGTTAGTTATAGTAAAGTAAAACAGATTTATTCTTTTTTTTATTCACAATTGGTAAACCCTTAACAACAACTCACCTGGTGGTAAGTGACGATGTTGCCGAAGATGGAAGCGGGCTTACCAAGATTCCCCAACGCAATGGGGAACTGGCTATCTTATCTTCATGCCGGAACACACCAATGATATCGACATTGATATTTGGCGGCAAGACTTAGATAAGATGGTGGTAGCTAGCAAGGCGGGCTTAGAAAATGCCCTACCACCAACCAAACCGAGTCTTACAGTTGACCCCGCCGGGAATCGAACCCGCGACCTCCTGTGTAAAGCCAGTGAACTTTACCTCTGAGCTGCGGAGGCGGTTAATATTCTGTTTTAATTTTATTTATTTAGCGGTTCCCCTACGCGACGACTCCTAGGTCAAAATATTACCACTCTATATATTATTATTATTTACAAATATAAGTGAAGTGGAAGTGGAAGTAGAAGTGGCAGGAGCACCTCCAGCGGAAGCACAGTCAGCTGAAGTTCAGTGCGACGGGGAGAGAAAGCGTCGAACTATCCGGGCATTATCGAGGAGGACTGCTTTTTGCATTGCTGCAATTATTGGTTTGCCTCGGAGATCCAGCCGCCTTAGGTGACGTTCAAGGTCGGCTGGAATTAGCCCGTTCACGGACAGGACTATGGGGATGATTTCGGTGGATTCCACTCGCCACATATCAGTAACCTCGTGTGCCAGGTCCAGGTACTTGGTCCTTTTATCGGCATCAGCCTGCACGAGGTTTTCGTCATATGGGATAGTGACATCAACCAAAAACACCTTTGACTGCGCCTGATCCATCAACACGATATCAGGCTTATTCGAAGGAATAGTCCTGGCTGTGATGACTGGTCGGTCCCAGTAGAGCTTGGCGCGGTCATTTTTGAGAACCGGCTCCGGCGTGTACTTGTAATATGGCAACCGTCGAGATATGAGGCAATACTTAAGATAGCGATCTCTTGGTGCAGGATCCTGGCTGCTTGGTTGTGCCTGTGCAAATACTCAGTGTTGGCAAGCATGGAACAACCGGAGGTTATATGACGCAGGGTCTCCCCTGGTTGACGGCATAACCGACAAACGTCCTAGGTGCCATCTTTAATTATGAACCTCCTATAGTTGTTCGTCTTGACCACCTGATCCTGTATAGCACAGACAAAACCCTCGGTCTCCGCAAAAAGGTCTCCGAAGCGCAGCCAGTGCACGGAGGCCTTTTGATCAACGAAGGATCCACATAGGGCCTTGAAGAACCTACCGTGCAGCTCTTTGTCTTTCCATATGGCCTCTCGCTCAGTAGTGCTAAGTACAGCCGGCGCCTGCCAGTTCTCTTGGGCCATGGATAGAGGGGTAAGTCCTTTATCACACGCTATGACAATTCTATGCAAGTCACTATCGACTTTCGACAGGAAGTAACTTCGTAGGCTGCATATCTCGCGGTTATACATTTGTTTGGCATTGAGGAGGCCACGACCGCCACTCTTCCGCGGGATATACAGCCTCATCAGTGACGACCTCGGATGATGCATCCTATGGAGTGTTATAGTAGTGCGGACTTTTCGATCCAGGGCGTCTAGTTCGGTCTGTGACCATCTGAGTATGCCGAAGGTGTACAAAAAAACAGGCATGACCCAGGCGTTGAATGCTCGTATCTTGTTGACGCCCTAAGAACTTTTGTCAGGCGCTCCCAAAACACGTCACAAACCGCCTGTTTCACCGCTGCCTCGTGAACACCAATACTCTGCGACATACCCAGATACCGGTATGTATCAGTTTCAGAGAGGGTGCGGATGTTTATTATTATTATTATATTAAAACTTAAAGGGCCAAAACATATTATTCTCTACTTTTTAGAGGTTTTAGTAGGGGGTTTTTTAATTTTAGTTTTATCACGCTTTTTAAACTATGCGTATTCCAAACACGATACCTGTGCTGTAAGTTGGTAAGGAGTTGGGTATGTACAGATACCAGGAGATGCTGCAGAATCAGGTCAGGGTTCTATCTAAAACCTGTTTATTGAGACTATTCCAATGAGCCCAAACACTATTCATCTGCTGTACGTTGGGGAGGATTTGGGTATCCAACAGATTCCAGAAGATACTACGCATGAGGTCAAAGTTACCATGTTCTATCTAATACCTATTCATTGAGATTATTCTAATGACTCCAAGCACGATACATCTGCTGTAAGTTGGCCAGAAGTTGGAAATCCCGCAGAATCCAGGAGATGCTGCAGCATCAGGTCAAGGTAACCGTTCTAACACCTACTTATTGAGACTATTCCAATGAGCCCAATACGATGCTTCTGCTGTAAGTTGGTGAGAAGTTGTGTATCCTACAGATTCCAGGAGATGCTGCAGCATCAGTTCAAGGTAACCATTCTTACACCTATTTATTGAGACTATTCCAATGAGGCCAATACGATGTCTCTGTTGTAAGTTGTTGGGTATCCTGCAGATTTCAGGAGATGGTGCAGCATCAGGTCAAGGTTACCATGATCTTGCAATAATATTATAGTTACAGGACACCAAATTTCGAATCGATTAGACCGCTATAAGTTGCCCGCATCCCTTCATCACCTATATATAAGCTGATGAACTTATAACGGCTGAACAGATCTTCATAAATTATAGCTAAAAACCACCTCGATCACGTCAACTTTCAAACAAAAAAAAATCGCATCAAAATCCGTCCATTCGATAAAGAACTACAATGCCACAGACAAACACACAGATACACACGTTAAACAAATAAAACCCCTCTTTTTGCGTCGGTGGTTAATGAAGACAACTACAACAGATTCAATGATAATTTTAATTCGAGTACAAAATGAAAATGAAAACGAAAAGGAAAATGAAAATGAAAATACACGTGTCTTTTAAATTTTTAATTGAAAATAATAAAATTCGGGGACAAACAAAACTAAAAGTCCCACACGTCCCCACGCGGGGACAAGCGCGCGGGGACATATGGGACAAACCCGATATCGTTCCTGAGGGATCTGAGGAAAACTCATGTCCGCGCTCATGTCACCACTCACCCTGAAAGACAGTTATAAAAACGATGTCCACGCGGGCGAAGCCGCGGGCAAAAGCTAGTCCTAATTAATACAAATATTACAAAAACCGGCCAAGTATACTCCTAACCTCGTAAGTTGTACTCGCGCTAAGGAGTCCAATAAAAAAACTGTATTTTTATGTCGCCTACATTTATTCAGAGTATAGAACACGAAGGCAATATAATTTTTACCTAATGATAAAGTTTTTGAGATTCCAGCTTATGAAGTAGTTAGGTAGGTAGGTACCTGTCTTAAGAGCTTCGCAGTAGGTGGGCAGCTCGGCTTGCAGCCACCCAATGTTAATTAACGATCAGTGTTCTCCTAATGGACAAAATATAACCTCAAACTCGCGAAGATCTACCTACTTAGTGAAGTACGTACATATTCACTTAATTACTTTTCACCTCAGATTATAGGTAGTTAATCTGAGCATTCCACCTACTTATTTGCCGGAGAGTTCTTTGCCTACCAGTTGTCATCATTATCATATCATTCGAAAAACGCTGGACAAAGGCCTCTCCCAAGGATTTCCACGACGACCGGTCCTACGCTGCCCGCATCCATCGGCTTCCCGCGATCTTCACCAGGTCGCGCGTTGTCGTCACTTATAGCAAATAAGTGCAGGTTTTCTTGTACCTGCTGAGTTATTTTGTACTTCCTTGTTTGGGTTTTTTTGTCTTGTTTTTACCAGTTCAGGATTTCGTAAATTTTTTGAACGCCAAGATAATTTGATTTCTGACATCGTTTTTTTATGACTGTCTTTGAGGGTGAGTGGTTCCCATAATAGTGGTAATCCAGTCTCCTTTAGTTTGTTAGTTTTAATAAACAAATTGACTTATCGTATTATTGTTTTTTTTTTTTCATCGATAATTAATTCCAACCATATCGCAGTGGGTACACGGGTAAACAGGAATTACCCCTACACCCACCGGTGGGTGAAGCCAGTGGGTGCACGGGTCGCCGTCCAAATAATCATGGCAGGATTCGATCCACGAGCTCTTGGAAAGGAGGTAGCAGCCCTAGCCGTTACGTCACCAACGCGTATACCAAGCAATGGACCAACCCGCAATGGGCCCGCGTGATTGAATAAGGCTCTAATTTAGGGTAGGCTCGAGCCCCTCGTTGGGGACTTACTCGTATATGATCTGATATGATGAATCATCATCATAGCAGCCGAAAGACGTCCACTGCTGGACAAAGGCCTTCCCCAAGGATTTCCAACGACCGGTCCCGCGCTACCTGCATGGTCATCGTCTACCGAGTGGGAGGCCTACCTACGCCACGTCTACCATTGCGTGGTCGCGTAGGGAAACTACGAAAAAAGCTCGCTCCATCGCCCATTTGGTGACCCTGAGCCTTCTTATAAGGCCCGTAATTAACGACCATTTCTTAGTTCCGTACGTCATCACTGGCAACACACACTGGTCGAAGACCTTAGTCTTGAGACACTGCGGTATTTGGGAGTTGAAGATATTGCTACGCTTCCTGAACGCTGCCCAGCCAAGTTGGATCGAAGATTGATCTCTTTTTCGAAGTTGGAAGCTTTTGAAATACCTCGAAAGCGACATTAAAGAAGGCCTTTGATTATTACTTTTTTAATAGAATAGTAATTTAATCACACCCTGGACACTTCATACAACGGACCAGAAATGACATTTCAAAAAAGGAATGACGGAACAAATAAAATGGCGCCGAAATCCTACAAGTTCCACAACCAAACTGTAACCAATCTGTATCAATCTGGGTGACTGGTGAAGTCGCAATCTAGAGATCGGCAGTGAGTGTCCATACTGTATGTTAGTACTAATATATATACTTTGATTTAATAAAGAGGTGGGATAAGAAGTTTCAGCTGTATCTCGGGTACAAATCGCTGCTTTTATACACTAGCTGTTTCCTGTGATTTCGTATGCGTGGACAAGAGAAATTAAGTTTCTTTTGGGCCCGGCGTTTTTTCTCACTCCGGTTACTCCCCGCGAGACGCCGAGTATGCAATAACAGGAACTTTGTATTAGTTTGTCAAAACGCTAGATTCAATAAGTGTAAAAATCCATAGAAAAAATACTGACTTTTGACTTTTTAGGGTTCAGTACCTCAAATCGAAAAAGGAACCCTTATAGGATCACTTTGTTATCTGACTGTCTGTCAAGCAAGACCCTTTTTCTCAGGAACACATGAAGGTATCTTCTTATCAGCTCATATACATCCTCACCGGGGGGCTCGAGCCTACCCTGAATAAGGGCGATCGGGCCTTAGTCGACCACGCGGGCCCAGTGGGGGTTGGTCGACTTCACACACAAACTGCGAGTTTCTTCGCAGGCGTGTGCAGGTTTTGTCACCATGTTTTCCTTCACCGTAAGAGCGTCGGATTAACGTACATATGAAATCTAAATTCGCAAAAACACATTGGTACGTGGCAGGATTCAAACCACGGCCTCCCGGACAGGAGATATCGGTCGTAACCGTTACGCCACCGACGCTCTGAAGTATCTAGTGAAGTATCGTGAAGGTATCTAGCTGAAATAATAGGAAATACTAAGGTCTATAGTCCCTTAAACCTGTAAAAAATCTAGCTTCTAAGTCAACGCAATATTTTTATATTGTCATATAAGCAGCATATTTTTACGCGCGCATGTGAAATAAATCCTATATAAGGTACTTCAAGTTGACCTAGAATTATAAAATTTGCCACCAAGCAAGGTCGCACTGCACAAGTAAAGAAAAAGATCCAAAAATTGTTTTGTCATCATATCAGCTCATATTACGTCCCCACCGAGGGGCTCGAGCCTACCCTGAGTTAGGGCGATTTGTTAAGTTTAAGATTTTTTTGTAGAGGTACGAAAATTGTTTCATTGTAGTTTTATCTCTTCTTCTCCTTCGCTCTTTCCTGTTTAACGGAGTAGGCTTTCTGCACCATGCAGCGCCACTGAGGTCTATTTTTAACCCCCGACGCAAAAAAGAGGGGTTTTATAAGTTTGACCGCTATGTGTGTGTGTGTGTGTCTGTGTGTCTGTGTATCTGTGTGTCTGTCTGTGGCACCGTAGCTCTCAAACGGGTGAACCGATTTGGATGCGTTTTTTTTTATTTACAAGCAGGTTTTTTGGCGATGGTTCTTAGATACGTTTTATCAAAATCGGTTCAGCCGTTTCAAGGTCATCAGCTCTTTTGTTAGCTGCGGTAGGGTTCTTAGACTCTTAATGTGTATTTACTTTACTTTCAAACATACATGTGACCTAAAACTTGAAACACTCATGTATGCTTAATAACTATGCAGGATTATGGAACTCTTGGTCTGATGCTGCAGCCAGGATATCCAAAACACTAGCACACTCTTAAAAAAAAAATAGCAGATATGTCGTGTTTGGACTCGTTTTGTTCAGTATTTGATTCTGCATACAATGCAATGGTGGCAACACGGTGAGCTGATGCTGCGGCCAGGATATCCAGAACACTAGCACATCCTTGAAAAAATAATAGCAGATATGTCGTGTTTGGACTCGTTTTGATCAGTATTTGATTCTGCATACAATGCAATGGTGGCAACACGGTGAGCTGATGCTGCGGCCAGGATATCCAGCACACTAGTACACTCTTAAAAAAATAATAGCAGATATGTCGTGTTTGGACTCGTTTTGATCAGTATTTGATTCTGCATACAATGCAATGGTGGCAACACGGTGAGCATAAGCCTGGCCTTTTGCAAAAGTTTTTTTGCCTAAATATAACGGTAACAGCCCAACTTAAAATGATAGGGAACATTATTCTTTCAATATTGCCATATCCCTTGAGTCCCTGAAAAGTTAAACTTTGTGGCTGTATTATTTTGAAAATAAGTTAAAAATTTTGAAATAAAAATTTAAACCCTCACCCCCCCGCAAAAAAGTAAAGCGGACATTTAAAAAGTAAAAAATAATACCTTTCGTTGAGCCATCAAATTCATTTCAGAAATACCTATATATATTTTAATTATCGAAATCGATGGATGGCACGATAGGGTTTGCTCATTAAAATGGCGCTATAATGTCGCGTCGGGGTACCGCTAAGTTTAAAGCAATAACTAGTATTTTGTGAATGAGGCTGCTAACTTCCCAAATATAATAAAATACATAGCTAAAATAGAGAACTTTCAAACTCATAACGCTCCCAGACTCATAACACCCAATGTTACTAGATTTGTCACAAAAGTTGATCGTCGTCGCAAGTTGGTCAAAAATACTAGTAAATAATAGATAGTCAATCAAATGAAGGGTCTGATTCACTAAAGCGGTACCCCGACGCGACATTATAGCGCCATTTTAATGAGCAAACCCTATCGTGCCATCCATCGATTTCGATAATTAAAATATATATAGGTATTTCTGAAATGAATTTGATGGCTCAACGAAAAGTATTATTTTTTACTTTTTAAATGTCCGCTTTACTTTTTTGCGGGGGGGGTTTTTTTAAATTTTTAATGAGTATCCTCTACGGTAAGGCCCAATTTCTTCACGTCGCTAAGGACAGTCATCAACCATGTTTCTACGGGCCTACCACCTCTTCTTTTCCCCGCTGGTTATAGGCATTTTTCCACGATGTGATCATCAGGTCCGCGCATCACTTAATCTTACCACCAGAGTCGTGACCCTGCAATTTTGTCTGAGATGGGCGCTACTTTCAGTCTGCCCCTAATGAATACATTTCGTACATGATCTTCCAAAGTTACTCCCGTCAACAAACGAAACATACGCATTTTAGTTGAGTGGAGTTTTTGCTAGTGTTTCTTTTTACGGCCATAAAGCATTGCGGGTCTCATCATATCAGCTCATATTCGTACCCACCGAGGGGATCGAACCTACCTTGAATTAGGGCGATCGGGTCTTGGTCTACCACGCGGGGCTAGTGCGGGTTGGTCGACTTTAACACAACCTTCGAATTTCTTCGCAGGTGTATGCAGGTTTTCTCACGTTGTTTTCCTTTACTGCAAGAGCGTCGGATATACTAGTACATACATATGAAATCGAAATTCAAAAACAAGAATTACGACCTCCCGATTGACGCCAACGATTCTTGGTCTCATTGTGGTTTTTTTTATATCTTGCCCGTAGTTTGAACTGACATTTTAGCATCACACAAAACTCCAGTTAGCGAGCGCCGCCGCCGTTTAAACCAAGCCGTGGTTACTCTATGTGTGATGTCTGCGTATCTTAGCGATTGCATTTGAAAAATTAACCGTGACGTATATCTTTGTACGGGAGAACATTTTTGAACTACGAATCTAAGTTTGTAATTCTGATGTCAATACGGCCCGGTTGGTAACATTGGTACGAAACACCAAAAATTTGGGTACGGCACATGTTTTTTTTAAATTTTGAGAAATTGAGATGAGATATATTTTTTAACAAAACTAATTTGAAAATTAAGTTTTTGAAACAGATCCTATTAAAACACTTTATCATACTACTTTAAACTTATAGGTACTTCACAATGTAGTAGTTGTATGCTTCTTGGATACTTCTAGTTTCTTACTTAGCTAACAGCTACCTAATTTAATACTTACAAAATAATTAATGATGGTGCAGTTTCCAGAGTTCTTCCTGTTCATAAACCCCACACAACTATTAACACTCGTATCGTGTACTTATTAGATAAACTTCGATATATAATGTTATAGTAATAAATAAGTAAAGTTATTAGGGCGATACGCCCGCGTCTGCGAGAGTCTGTAAGCTCGCTGCGTTTGTAGAGCGGCTCCCTCGGGCTCGCGCCTTTTTATAAGCCGCCGCCGCGTGCCTGCCGAGCCGGCCGAGCCGGCCGCCTCTAGCGCCAAAATGTAGCGCCACGGGTGCACTGATCCTTGCCTGATCTAATTCTAATCACTGTTTATTATTTTTAACCGACTTCAAAAAAAGGAGGAGGTTTCTCAATTCGACCGTATATTTTTTTTTAATGTTTTTTATGTGTTTTCGCAGATAACTTTTTTTATATTTTTATATTAAGCCCTTGGCTTACGGTAAGTGACGATGATGCCGAAGATGGAAGCGGGCTTACCAAGATTCCCCAACGCAATGGAGAACTGGCTATCTTATCTTCAAGCCGGAACACATCAATGTTGTTAACACTGATGTTTAGCGGCAAGACTTAGATAAGATGGTGGTAGCTAGCCAGGCGGGCTTAGGAAATGCCCTACCACCAACCAAACCGAGTCTTACAAGTTGACCCCGCCGGAATCGAACCCACGACCTCCTAGTTACTTCGTCGTTTTTGAACAGAATCTGATCATTCTTTTTTTGTTGAAAAGGAGATATCCCAAGGGTGGTACCATGATAAGGAAACCAGGATCTGATGATGGCTTACCAGAAAAATCTAGCGGAATCTTAGTTTCTTGTTTGAAGTCGGTTTTTTTTGTTTAAAAATTATATACTTACCTTTACATATCTTACATTAGTCAATTAGGATTTGCTTATAAAATGGCACCAAGTTTTGTATGATTGATATTAATTTGTTTATTACCGCTTTTTGCCTAGTTTTAAAAGATTTGAATTGAAGACAATGGAATGGATTCATAAATCTAAAAGCGTGGGTTCATTTTTTTCTCCGTTATAACTTTTATTTTTAGTATAGCAAACGAAGTCATGGGTGTTATTTCTAGAAAGCACATTTATGTGATCACACTGCATAAAATCATAATACCTCATAATCATATCTATATCTAATAATCATATCAAGTAGAAATAAAACATATAAGCAAAAAAATTGTTAGATTCCTCAAGTACCTTGGTGTACGTTTTTCTTGGTTTGGGCTGAAAAACAGCACTGTGAGTACTTTGCGACCCACAACATTTATGCTGAGCCTGGACCAGTTTCGCTAACTTGGCACCACTGACACTGTTTCATATATTTTTTTCTATAAAGTTTTATACATTTGTTTGTGTATTGTTAATAAGTATTGTGCCTTTTTAGTGAATTAAAGTTTTATCTATCTATCTATCTTGGTAAGGATTGCTCAAGGTAAATTATACGTCCTTCAAAAACTAATAACTCTGCAGGAATATAATATTCAGATGAGCAGCCTCTTTGTAGGCTCCGAAGTGGCAGGCAGGCAAGGCGGGCGGGCCGTGCGGCGTGCACGTCTGCGCGTCTGTACGTCTGCACGTCTGCACGCCTCGTCGTGTCTACATAAAATCCAGTAGATGCACCTTGCAGCTTATTGCATGTTGCACTTTATTACGCTCTCGTTTGTATTTGCGAGGGAACCTTGGACTTTGTGAAACTGCTGAACATAGGAAGGAAATGTAGGAAGCCGCGTCGAAAGTAAAGTACCTACCTACTTTCTTAGGTTAACACGTTCACTGCCGGGTTGTCCGACCGGAGCGTTGGCGTATGCCGAATTTTTATTTTTATTTAATTCAACTTTGAATATGATAGAAAACATCTTCTTTATCTTTATATATATATATATAAAAGAAAGTCGTGTTAGTTACACCATTTATAACTCAAGAACGGCTGGACCAATTTTTATGACTTTGTGCTTTTGCATTTGACTTCGTCAGGAATAGGATAATAAGTATTAAAATATGATATCAGTCAAAAAATAATTGGTTTTAGGGTAGGTTAGGGTAGTGCAGTGAAGTGTAGTTAGGGTAGGGTACGGTAGGGTAGTGTGGTATAGGGTAGAGTAGTGTAGTGTAGGGTAGGGTAGTGTAGGTTAAGGTAGTTTAGTGTAGTGTAGGGTAGGGTAGTGTAAGGTAGGGTTGTGTAGTGTAGGGTAGGGTAGTTTAGAGTAGTGTAGGGTAGTGTAGGCTAGTGTAGTGTAGTGTAGTGTAAGGTGGAACGAAGTTCGCCGGGACAGCTAGTAATAAATAAAAACCAAAACTACCAAAAAAAAGTACGAAAATTCAAGCGCAATGCCGGCGGCCTACATACGTGGCTTTGCGCCCAGTGCCGGCCTCTTCCTACTGAACTATGGAAGTTATCAGACAAGAAAAAAAAATTGCCGCTCCGATAGATTGCGGAAGGAGGCGTGGCAAGTGCGTCAGCATCTTGTACAACAGGACATGTTGCTGTCATTCGTAAATTATTGTACTGCGAAGAAATTGCATAATTTCATGGCAGGCTGAACTCCGCGTGTTATGGTGACAAAATTGCCAAGATGTGCAATATTAAGCTGCAAAAATGCAACTGGCAAAGTAAATTTAATAAATGGAGGAGTATCTTACCATGTGTAAGTGAAAATCAATAGAATTTATATTATTGGTTTCTTGTTATTTAGTGCGAGGGTGTTGTAGATATTTTTCAACGATATTTTAACATTAACTTTCCAAAAAATCAGAAATTGAAGGAAAAGTAGATCAGAACTACAAAACGTAACAATTTGTTTCCCACAAAATCAAGCACCGACTTTGTGGTCTTCAGTACGTATGGGTCGTTTTAATATTTCCTTTACTTTTTACCAATTTACGACCCATAGTACTGGGAAACATAGTTTCGGGCAAGATGACCGTGTGTGATTTGTCCATGAATATTTTTTCTGTAAGTAGGTAAGTATCTAGTACGTATCTATAAGTAGTAAAAATTATAGTTTTAATAAAGTTTTAGTTAAGTTTTCCTTGAATGAAATAATTCATTATTACAGGTAAGCATCAAACTATGTACAGGCTTAAAAAACATACAAAACAATGTATACAGGTATGTGGCGGAAAAAAACGCAATAATTTGTTACCCATTCGTAAAAACTGAAATTTCGAAATCAACAGAAAAAGATTTCTAAGTAACGCACATATTAAAAGTTATAAACAGCAAAAATGATTTACAGTGGCGCAAGTAAGAATTCCACGGACTACGGTAAATATAATATATTACAGTAGCAAATTATTTCGTTTTTTTGTAAGTACAAAGTATTTATGTATAGTGTATAGTTATACTATATACATTACATTGTTTATAGTAACCAAGTAAATCGAGTAGTCTTGATAAGGAAAATAAAATATATGTTATAATAAAATGAAAGTTATGAGAATGAAATTTCAATAAACACCTAATCGATGTCTGAAGATCCTTGAGGTCTCCGACCACGAATCCGTTGTAACTTTCGAAGCAATAGGCGTAGTAACTACCATACCGAATGTAATCTATCGATATTAAAAATGCTTAACTATAACTGCAACACTATGGGAGTGATACCATTTTTGGGAAAAAAATTGCACGGAAAGTTTCAATTGAATAATTTCACTTCTTATCTGATGATCTGAAATTTATTTAGACATAAATTCTGATTAATGAATCGCACAACATTACATAAGATTTCTTTCTTCTTTTTCTTGTCCTTGCCCATATTCCCAGTTCATCTGGGGTCGGGCCTCCTTATGCACCGGCGCCAAGACTTTCTGTCCCGAGTTGTCGTTGGCCAAATATCTTGAGCCTTTAGGCCCCTCTCAATAGTTGACCACCACGTAACAGGTGGCCTGCCTCTTCCCTTGGGCTCTGTTTTGATGTTGATCACAGTATTTACAGAGTAGCTCTCCTCCCTTCTCATGACGTGTCCATACCAGCGGAGTCTCCCTTCTTTCATCTTGTCAGTTATTGGGGCTACTTTAAAGGATCCTCTGACATATTCCTTTCGTATTTTATCCAGGCGTGTTACATCTCAGGTTTCTTCTATTCGCATTCGCATCCGGCCGCCTTTTGTCGCTTACAGGGGACGCCCTAGCTGTTATCGTTTCTTATTTTCGTTTTGCTATCATATTGCACAAGAAGACAAGGTTTTGACTGTAGTTTTACGGCCGGTTGTCATCTGACGCCAAGGCCTTCGTCTTTTGTTCTTAAGACATAGGTGCCGGCGTTGACTCTGACATTTTATAAAGTTCATCCGCCGCCTTCCCTACTGCGTACTCCAGCCCAAGCACGAAGCATAACTGCAGCCTCTGCTCCGAATATGTCAGAGAAGCCCACAGCCAGGGTTTGATAACGGAGTTTCCTTCTCCGGCCTGTTTGGTCCGCAGGAGGTATTTTATTTCCCTCTTACCCATCAGATATTATATACCTTCCGGGCATTCCCTTATCCGCCACCCGGGGACGCGTCCTCTATGGTGAAAGGCTTTCCCGAGGACATATTATGTAATTTTTAGTGCTCAACAATTAAACTAGGCAGTTTTACTATCCTGGTATCACTTTACTATTGTCATTCCATTAAATTTAATAAACTCAACCTTATGTTATACAGTTTTTATTTATTGATTTTATAAATTTGTTTTTGTTCTTGGGGGAAGTTATTTTATAAAAAAAAATACCCAATAGAATCAACCTGTTTGTAGTGTGCTGTATAAGTAATGACTCGCTCGGTGCTAGTACTTCAAACCATCTTCAGAGTCCTATAAAATTAATTTATTATGTGGAAGTTACTAAGCAAACGACACGCACGGGTGCGAGGTCGGCGTCTCATTTGAACCACTTCCAACGCACCGGTGTGTAGTCAGTAGTGAACCTGTTAAGAAGATAAAAGATATACAGGTGTTAAGTAAAGTAATAATCATCAATTAGTTTAAAAAACTAAAAAACACGCTTTTAGTAAACACGTTAAGTAGTTATCTTGGATGTCCGCCATGTTGGATTTAAGTCACGTAACTATTTTTTCGTATTCCTGACAGCAAACCCTTTCATTTGATACCCATATCATGGGGGTGCATTTCGAATAGCCTGTCCGCCATCTTGGACGTCCGCCATATTGGATTTAAGTCACGTGACAATTTTTTTCGTATTCCTGACAGCAAACCCTTTCATTTGATACCCATATCATGGGGGTGAATTGCAAACAGCCAGTCCGCCATCTTGGGGAGGCCGCCATATTGGATTTGTAATGACGTTTCTTAGTGGGTCAAATTAAGATTCCAAGATTTTCTTACATACATAGTTAGTTACAAGTGAAGCTAATAAAAAAGCGTGTTAAAATAAAGAATTTGATGGGGTTCTTCTCGCTTAACTGACCAACTTTTGTTCTACAACTTTGCTCTACAACCTTATTCTACAAAACGCAAAAAAAAATCTCATTCAAATCCATCAGTTGCTTCGTCGCCAAATGTATGGGTTTTTTTTATTTTTATTCACAATTGGTAAACCCTTGACAACATCTCACCTGATGGTAAGTGCCGATGTTGTGTTGTTGTAGTACTTTTTTTGATTTCGCAATTCTGTTGAACAAAGGTGAGTTTGTTCAGTAACGTGAGTACAAGCCATCCTTAAAACAAATAATATGCTCGGACTACTGAACAGATTTAGATACAGTTTGGGTTAGGGATATATTATTTTAATATCTTGAGCCAATTTCTTTTAATTTTTGTTAGCTGATGTTTTAGGGTTGCCAGGTTTTTCTTTTTTAATTTACTCATAAATGGCTAACGAATTTTTTTAAAAATCTTGTCGTTACAATTACTAGATGGTTCACTATGTTACTTCTTTATTCCAGGAAAAAATCTGAATAAGTATCTCTCATACAATTACCCAGCTTGTTAGTGCCTTTTTTCAAAAAATACTTTAACTCCTTGAGCGTGTTTTGGACTACCGGTAGGCCAGAAAAAATGTCTCCGTGGAGCGTGTTTTGGACTACCGGTAGACCAAATAAACTCTCATGTGATTGGTTGCCGTCTTACCGACCGTATAGGAACGAATCTTTTTATACACAAACTCTATCATGTTGTGACCTGTTTTATCCTCTTTTTATCGTTCAGCCATTCGAATATCATTCAAAAATAAATTATTTCCAAGCCGGGCGGCCATAGTCAGCCATATTGTTTTGCCGTGTCGTTTGTATTGTGAGAATAGTAAAGTGTGAAAATGAGTTTCAGACGTAAACGGTTCGTGTTGTTATATAAATCTCATATCAAATTACTGGGAAAAGAATGAAGATTATGTTAAAATTATTAGTTTTTGAAATAAATGCAAAATAATTTGTTAAAACTGAGACCAAGTTTTGGTAACGGCAAAATGGCGAATTTTATTTTTTTGAACAATTGAAAAATTAATTTCAGACGTAAATAGTATGTTTTGTTATATAAATCTCATATCAAAATACTCGGAAAAAAATGTACATTATGTGGAAGTGATTAGTTTTTCAAATATTTGCAAAAATAATTTGTGAAAAGTACGAAGTACTGTGCAAAACGGCAAAGTGATGAACTCCGTTTTTTGTCGTTGGAAACTTATCCTAATTTTGTAGTAAAACTATTGTGATTCGAAGTGAAATATTTGGTTTATATACACTTATGAAAGTGTATTATGCTATGATACTTTTAGTTTTTGCGAAAATGTGTAAAAAGGTTGTGTAAGTGGGTGCATTCAGCGACTAAAAGTGCAAAAATCAAGATTTTTTTTGAAAATGATGATGAAAACCACAAAATGTCTTCATCAGGTGAGTTATTTCTAAATATCTTTTAATTATAATACCTAGGCAATTTAATAATCTTTACAACGGTATATAACAATAGTATATAACTTAATTATATATTTACAAAAAACTTAAAAAAATAGGTCCTAGCCGAGTCTGAATGACGTCATCCATGACTCAACACGCTCAAGGCACTTTAGCGGAAAAAATCGAATTACGCTCCACGGGTTAAGGATTTTAATACAACTTTGTGAATTACTAGGCATTTATAAGTCCTACTGCACTGGTTTATTATGCCAGGAAATATCTGAATACAGTACCTCCAAACTCAAATTATTTGTATATTTTCATTAAGGTGAGGTACTGATTGGAACAGTTGTCTCTGTCTTTTTCTTTACCATTGTTATTCCAATTAAAGAAAATAAAGTAAAGAAATTAACCACACTTTTTCAAGGGTTTTTCATTTCAATCAAAAACTTCAATGAAAGTATAAAAATAATAATACTACTCTTCTATTATCATAACAAATATTGTTGTATATTTTTGTTTAATTTATACTTCATAATATTAGTCTTAACTAGAGTTGAAAGTAACGGCGGTGTAGACCTATCTTTGGGATTATTTTCTATCGAGCCAAAACTGCTCAATCTTGTTTCCAATAGTTTAATTTTAATAATTTATAATTTAATTTAATAATTTTTTCAAGTACATAGCTGACAAAATAAAACAATGGGTGAAGATTTTACCTCCTAAAAAAGGGAAAAACCCTGTGTTATATATAGCTTTTGACTTTAAGTAAAATCATCAACAACAAGGGTATTTTTTTTCAACATTGGGATTTATATCGTTTAGGAATAATAGACGTCACAATAACGAAATTCTGTAATATTACCGCCTTAAGTCTGATGTACCTTTTTTCTAAGCGTAATTTTTATTTTTTATTTATATAAACTCTACTGCTGAAAGAGTCGGTTACTCATCCATCATATAAAACGTCTTTCATATTTTTTTGAAGACCTAGATTACTCAACATACCTGTTTGGAATATGTTAGAATAGATATGTATCTATGTGGGATGTGTGTTATTGTTAAATAAGACGGCTGGGACACGTGACTATAACATTTCTTAAATAGTTTTCAGCATTTGAGACGTATTCAGATGCAACTATTGTCGGAATACGAATAAGAAATGGTTTTTTAATGTCGCTCGTGTGGGACGGAAGGGTCTCACTCGAGAGCTGAAGACAGTTTCGCGAGGGCGTGGGTCCCGAAATGAAACTTGATAAATATAGAATTTTAACCATAGAATTTGGAGTCTGAACCATGACCGTTTAAGTTTAGTTTAATATTATTTAACACCCACTATGTCCTGTAGTACTACGTGCAAGAGACCGGTCAAATTAAATTCTCTTTTTGTTTTTCATTTTATTCGTTAAGGAACGTCATATTATTCTTTCTTCCGGAGGTGGGCGTTAGTAACTGCGACACAGTCCTCGACTAATGCAGTTGCTATCGTACACATTAAATTTGTACCCGTAGTTTAAGTTCCAAATAAATAAATAAAATTTAATTAAAATTTAATTTTAAAATTTAATAAATTTAACTGCGAGTCGAACTCGTACACCCAGAGGTTTCGCACCAGCAAGTACAAACAAAATAATAATATCAACGAGATCACCAGAATTTTTAATTTATTTATTTACCAATAGTGAATAATAATAAAAAAAAACTCTTCAGAGCGAGTACAACTCACACTTGGTCGGTTTTTATTATTTTTTGGTTTAAGTTCAGAATGTCTACTATAATCACGCAGCTTTTCAAGCTTGTAAGTATTACAAGCTGTAGTCTTAAAAAAACACTTATAAAAACCCGTTTCTTGTTTAAGGGGGATTTTTGCATTATCTATTAGTAAATCATCTATAATAACACATAATCTGCAAACATTTCAGCCAGCTACCTATTACTTTTAAAAGATACATCCTTTTAAAGGTCAGACACCCGGCGTAGGCTTATTAATAGGGTCCCGTTATATATTACGGAACCCTAAAAATTAAGATGTGGCTACAATTAATTTAGAGGCAATAATGCCAAGTGGGTATGGTAAATTTTAATTTGATTGTGTTTTTAATTATATGTTATTGTTTACTAATATGTATATAAGTAAAATAAGTTGTACTAACAAATTATGGGCATAGCCTGAATTAAAGATAATAATAATAATAATAATACATCATGCGTGCGTACTACTGTGCGAAGAGAACTGGCAGGCGCCGGCTGTACTTAGCACTGCTGAGCGAGAGGCCATCTGGAAAGACAAAGAGCTGCACGGTAGGTTCTTTAAGGCCCTTTGTGGGTCCTTCGTAGATCAGAAGACCTCCGTGCACTGGCTGCGATTCGGAGATCTTTTTGCAGAGACCGAGGGTTTTGTCTGTGCAATACAGGATCAGGTGGTCAAGACGAACAACTATAGGAGGTTTATAATAAAAGACGGCACCTTGGACGTCTGTCGGTTGTGTCGTCAACCAGGGGAGACCCTACGTCATATAACCTCCGGTTGTTCCATGCTTGCCAACACTGAGTATTTGCACAGGCACAACCAAGCAGCCAGGATCCTACACCAAGAGATCGCTCTAAAGTATGGCCTCATATCTCGGCGGTTGCCGTATTACAAGTACACGCCGGAGCCGGTTCTCGAAAACGACCGCGCTAAGCTCTACTGGGACCGACCCATCATCACGGACAGGACTATTCCTTCGAATAAGCCTGATATCGTGCTGATGGATTGGACGCAGTCAAGGGTGTTTTTGGTTGATATCACTATCCCATATGATGAAAACCTCGTGCAGGCTGATGCCGATAAAAGGACCAAGTACCTGGACCTGGCGCACGAGGTTACTGATATGTGGCGAGTGGAATCTACCGAAATCATCCCCGTAGTCCTATCCGTGAACGGGTTAATTTCAGCCGACCTTGAACGTCACCTGAGGCGGCTGGTTCTCCGAGGCAGACCAATAATTGCAGCAATGCAGAAAGCAGTCCTCCTTGATAATGCCCGGATAGTTCGACGCTTTCTCTCCCCGTCGCACTGAACTCCAGCCGACTGTGCTTCCGCTGGAGGTGCTCCTGCCACTTTGCCTAGTGCCAAGTGAGCAGAGTAGGTTAAATTTGATATCTAGAAATAATAATAAAAGCGCAGGGGCAGCTTGTGGCGAGCTGTAGGTGAGTGGCGACACCTCGCACCCCGACTCCAGAGGGCCCGTGTTCATTTGGCCCTCGCCTCTTGTGCTCGACTTAATTGGCCGGCCGAGAGTGGAGATAGCAAGAGCGGAACCTATGCTCCAGGTTGGAAGTGTAAAATGTCATAACGCCGGGGGCCTGCTGACCGTGTAGGGATCTGGACCCCGCAGACTCACCTCTCGACAACCTTAGACGCTCACACCAATGTTGCCACCCTGCTGCCATTTGGTAGCAATTATAGGGGGCCCATTTAGTGAGCGGCAAGTCACCGCCTGCCATGATTTCAAGATGAGACAATTGATATTGGCAGGCGTCCCGTAGTCTCATCAATATCCCAGCAACCAGTCCAGCAATTACCCACCCATAACCCGGCATAGTTCCCATCTTTTGTGTAATAGTCCTTGCACCTGGCGGGCGCTATCTTTGGCTGAATCTCTATGATATAGGCAGAGACGGCACCCGCTAGGTGTACACATCACAACACATTATAATATCTCAAAGGGGCCTCTGCGTGTTGGATCTGTATCCCCACGTACGCCTTCCAAAGGACCGGCCTTTTAAAAAGCCGAGTTTGAAAAATATAATAATAATAATCACACACGGGAAATTGCTCCCCAACCAGGACTCCCTGCACTATGGGGACCCTGAGACTGACAATCGATACTTGAATTAAGTAAGAACATGATGATTGCTTCTACAATATAAGGTTTCTCATGTTTAGCCTAAAGCAAACATACAAAAACTATGTACTCAATACATTTTATTTAATAAAAAAAATAGATAGAACGCCCGAACGGACTTGTATAAAATTCTAGAGGGGACGCGGTGCGCGAGCCATTAGCTGTTCGCGGGGGTGATTTCCAATGCTTGATGACAAATCTGTGCATCAATACTTTTTTTTTTAAACTAAGCAAATCGGTTAGATAGAACCGCCTCCGTGGCGTAATGGTTAGTCCGTTCGCTTCACACCAGGAGGTCGCGGGTACGATTCCCGGCGGAGTAAACTTTGTGAGACTCGGTTTGGTTGGTGGTAGGGCATTTTCATAGCCCTCCTGGCTAGCTACCACCATCTTATCTAAGTCTTGTAGTCAAACATCAGTATTAACAGCATTGATGTATTCCGGCTTGAAGATAAGATAAGATAGCCATATTCCCATTGCGTGGGTAATCTTGGTAAGCCCGTTTCAATCTTCGGCATTATCGACACTTACCATCAGGTGTGATGATGCCAAGGACTTGCCAGTTGTGGATAAAAATAAAGAACGGCCGGACGGAGTCTCATTAGATTTCATCAAATATTTTATTATACAGAATGACTTTTAATTAGTTCTTGATAACAAAAGTTAAGCATATTCCCATTGCGTGGGTAATCTTGGTAAGCCCGTTTCAATCTTCGGCATTATCGACACTTACCATCAGGTGTGATGATGCCAAGGACTTACCAATTGTGGTGTGGATAAAAATAAAGAACGGCCGGACGGAGTCTCATTAGATTTCATCAATTATTTTAATATACAGAATGACTTTTAATTAGTTCTTGATAACAAAAGTTAAGCATGTACTCGTGATTTGATTACAAACAACATTCCCAAAGAAACTGTATGTCAAATCAGAAAAAAAATTGTTGTTCCTCGATACATAATAAATAAGTAACTTATGAAATCGGCAAAAATGTATAAAGAACCAATTTTTTTTCTTCATATTTGACATATAAGTTCTTTGGGAAAGTTGTCTGTAATCACGAGTACATTCATATCCTTTGCTATCATGAACTAATTAAAAATCACCCCACATAGACGAGGGGCTTTACAGCATTAATATTTTAATTATGGACATCAAGAATACGCGGCGGGCGACCCGCAACCCGCCCAAGCGGCTCACCTTTGTTGTTGCGCGGTGTGTGAGCATGCACCTAGCTTCCCTCCAACTCAACTAATTTAGATGGGCAATAGCTCAAATGAAAGAGCTCATTTCAACGAGTGTTCTTAGATCAAAATGAACCATGTGCTCATGAGTACTTCAATTAGAACCGGAGATATTGAGAAAGAACGCTACAAAAATCGCGTTTGAGTCTAGGGTATAAATTGAGAAGGGCGAAAGTTTGATGATCGTCAATGCTTGAGGACAAATACCTGTGTGCATCAATTACTTTCATTAAAAAAAAGCAAATCAATTAGACAGAACTGCCAGCCAGACTGGATATAGGTTTTAATAGATTTTTTTTATTTGAGAAGCACAAAAGTTAGGTGATTTTTAATGCTTGGTATTTATGCATAAATACCTTTAATTAAAAAAAAAATGCAACTCGGTTGGATAGAGGGTTCATATAAGATTTCATGATTTTGTTTAGTATTTTAAGTAGGTGATTTCATTTTCATTTTTATAACCACAAGTTAGGTGATTTCGAATGCTTGATGACAAATTTTCATCGTACATACATCCAAAAATACATACATGCATAAATGCCTGTACACACACTAGATATGAGCGCCGCCGTGCCGGTGCGCCGGCGCCGTCGCCAGTTTTCCTGCGCGCCGCCGCCTCGAAAAGGTTGCGGCGCGCCGAGTGAGGGGATAGACATTAAATCAGTACAATATGAACGAAAAATTTCTTGT
Source organism: Coleophora flavipennella (assembly GCA_947284805.1). Taxonomy (NCBI): domain Eukaryota; kingdom Metazoa; phylum Arthropoda; class Insecta; order Lepidoptera; family Coleophoridae; genus Coleophora; species Coleophora flavipennella. The sequence goes on along the minus strand of OX369270.1, from coordinate 1,793,509 downwards.
ATCAGTACAAACTTGTTCCAGTAGGACGTGTTACGCGTTCATCTCCCTCTGCAAAATGGGTTCGCCGTTATCACTTAAAATGTCACAGTGTAAGAATCCATACATAGGCCCAACGCCTTCGATGTTTGCATCAAAACTAACATCACTAGTCACTGGTCACGTGCTTCGCCGCCACTGTCTTATTATTATTATATCAGCTCATATACGTCCCCACCGAGAGGCTCGAGCCTACCCTGAATCAGGGCCATCGGGCCTTAGTCGACCACGCGGGCCCAGTGCGGGTTGGTAGACTTCACACACCACCTGCGAGTTTCTTCGCAGACGTGTGTAGGTTTCCTCACGATGTTTTCCTTCACCGTTAAAGCAATCGGTAAGTATATTATAATTATTTCCTTTTGAGAAAGAGAACCCTTAAAACCGATAATATTTTAGTTATAGAAACCGTTTTGTTTCTAATTATCCCTGTCATTGCTTAAAAAATGCTTTGAAGATCACGCCGCCGCCACCTCAAAAAGTTGCGTGCTGCCCGCCGCCGCGCCGGCCTTAAAACCATCGGCGCTCATATCTAACATACACACACATACACATATATACACCCCAAAAAAATTACGCTTCTTTTGGGCAGTTGGATAAAAAGTAATGAAGTGTATTTTAAAACTCTAACTTTTATTACATCGCCTCAATTTTTTTCGTCTGTGTGTTGCATGTCGCGTGACGGTCGCTTTCGTCTGACGGTATAATCGTTTCGTCCTCTATACCCGTAGCGAGAGCAGCCATAATCGTTTCGTTCTCTGTAAAGTTTCACTTTTACCGTGGTTTCATAAAACCACACACTTACTTTTTTTATAATAACCTCTAGAGCACAAGCATTTTTTTAACACATAGGTACTTGAAACTAAATCCATGCTATGAATCCTGGGATTACCCAACTCTGTAATTATTATTGTAGTACCTGTTGAAACTAATATTACGTGGCTTTCCGCCTACCTACACAGATAAAAGCGTAATCTAAGCTACATTATGGGTTAAAGGGATAAGTGTAATGGTGTTGTTAGGAAAATCATTATGTTTAGGGAGAATTACCATTTTTTCTTTGCTGGCATCAACTCTATTACTTATAGATGACTTAACAACTGCATTGATTCGGTACACAAGGACACACACACCTACCAGTGATACATATTAATCAATATTCATATATCTTATTTAAATAATAGAAAGTCGTGTTAGTTACACCATTTATAACTCAAGAACGGCTGGACCAATTTTTTCGATTTTTGCGTTTTTGCATTTCTCTTCGTCCGGAATAGGATAATAAGTATTAAAATACGATAATCATCAATAAAAAATATTATCAGTCAAAAAATAATTGGTTTTAGGGTAGGGTAGTGTAGTGAAGTGTAGTGTATAGTGTAGGTGTAGTGTTAGTTAGGGTAAGTTAGTCTAGTGTAGGGTAGCGTAGTGTAGTGTAGGGTAGGGTAGTGTAGGGTAGGGTAGTGTAGGGTAGGGTAGGGTAGGGTAGGGTAGGGTAGGGTAGGGTAGGGTAGGGTAGTGTAGTGTAGGTCAGGGTAGTGTATGGTAAGGTAGGATAGGGTAGGGTAGGGTAGGGTAGTGTAGTGTAGTGTAGTGTAGTGGAGTGTAGTGTAGTGTAGTGTAGTGTAGTGTAGTGTTAGGTGAAACGAAGTTCGCCGGGACAGCTAGTAATCAATAAATTAAAAATTTTGAAAATCTCCGGCACCCATTTTCTCACCATTTAGTTCAAAAAAATACTCTGTAGGTATACTTCGATCGGTTACTTTGATTCTCCTACGGATCTTCTCGTTTCTGATTCGATCACGCAGAGAAACTCCGAGCATACTCGCTCCATTGCCCTTTGGGTGACCTTGAGCCTTCTTATGAGGCCCATAGTAAGCGACCATGTCTCAGTTCCGTGAGCCATCACTGGCAACACACACTGTCAAAGACCTTAGTTTTGAGACACTGCGGTATTTGACATAGCTCACAGAATCACTAAACTGAAGTGGCAGTGGGCAGGGCACATAGCTAGTAGAACAGATGGCCGTTGGGGCAGTAAAGTTCTCGAATGGCGACCGCGCACCGGAAAACGTAGCGTAGGGAGGCCTCCCACGCGGTGGACCGACGACCTGGTGAAGATCTCGGGAAACCGATGGATGCGGGCAGCGCAGGACCGTTCGTCGTGGAAATCCTTGGGGGAGGCCTTTGTTCAGCAGGGGACAATTTTCGGCTGATATGATGATGATGATGATACTCCGATCATCATAGACATACTTTTATGTTTGACATACAAAAGTTACTTCTTAATAATGATGATATATGTATCTATAAATCTACGACTATTCCATGAGAAAATTCCAGTGAGCCCAAACACGAAGCCTCTGTTCTGCTTTAAACCGCCTCCGTAGCTCAGAGGCAAAGTTTACTGGCTTTACACAGGAGGTCGCGGGTTCGATTCCCGGCGGGGTCAATTGTAAGCCTCGGTTTGGTTGGTGGTAGGGCATTTTCTAAGCCCTCCTGGCTAGCTATCACCATCTTATCTAAGTTTTGCCGCCAAATATCAATGTTGATATCATTGGTGTGTATAACACTTTAAACTTTCACTATTCATTATTCATTATTTATATTGTGTTAAATAAAATCACGTTAAGTCCCGCTTTCAATTTGTCTTTATCATTGGTGTGTTCCGGCATGAAGATAAGATAGCCAGCTCCCCATTGCGTTGGGGAATCTTGGAGAGCCCGCTTCCATCTTCGGCAACATCGTCACTTACCACCAGGTGAGATGTTGTCAAGGGTTTACCAATTGTTAATAAAAAAAATATTTAAAAAAAGTCGGTAAGAAGTAGGGTATTGTGCAGATGATGGTAAGGTATGCAGCATCAGTGTTCTTTCAATATCATTGAAGTAACAGGATACCAAATTCCGAGTCTCTTCACACATTTCGAAGTTGCTCGAATACCTTCTTCAACTAGAAAAAAGCTAATAATCTTCAAAAGGTTAAACAGATTTTCTTGAATCATAGCTAAGAACACTTTCGATCACGTCACCTTTCAAACAAAAAAAAACAAAATTAATCTTTTGGGGGTTAAAAATGTAGGTATGTGCGGTGCCCTTTTCAAGTACGACTCATACTTGGCTGGTTTTTAACTGACTTCAAAAAAAGGAGGAGGTTTTTAACCGACTTCAAAAAAAGGAGGTGGTTTCTCAATTCGACCGTATAAATATATATTTTTTTATGTGTGTTCGCGGATAACTTCGTTGTTTATGAACCGATTTTGATGATTCTTTTTTTGTTGGAAAAGAGATATCTCAAGGGTGGTACAATGATAAGGAAACCAGGATCTGATGATGACATCCCAGAGAAATCGAGGGGAACCTTACTTTCCTGTTTGAAGTCGGTTTTTTTTTGTTCAAAATTATTAATATTTGTTGTTTTACTTTCGTACTAATGATCACACTAAGTTTCTGGCTTGTATGTATCACCGTTTTTCATCATCATCAGCATAGAAACATCAAATATAGATGCTGAAAGACGTCCATACTCGTAGCTGGGCACAACAGGCCTCCCCAAAGGATTTCCACGACGACCGGTCCTGCGCTGCCCGCATCCAACGGCTTCCCGTGACCTTCACCAGGTCGTCGGTCCACCGAGTGGTAGGACTGTCTACGCTACATCTTCCGGTGCGCGGTCACCACTTGAGAACTTTACTACCCCAACAGACCTTTGTTCTACGAGCTATGTGCCCCGCCCACTGCCACATAAATTTAGCGATTTTGTATGCTAGGAGCTAGGAGGATAACAGAATCTTGGTTCTCCTACGGATCTCCTCATTTCTGGTTCGTTAACGATACCGTTTTTACGATAGATAGATACTATAAGTGTAACAACTATAACAGTTTGGGAATGTGCTGTAAGCTCTTGTTGTATTTTAAATAAAAAACTTTTAAGAAACACGTTCCTTGTATGGGAATCCTCCTCCTTCTATTTTTCCCTTTTTTTTTAATTATTTTTAGGGTTTCGTATCTCAATTTGTAAAAACTGAACCATTATAAGATCACTCGTGTGTCTGTCTGTCTGTCCATCCGTCCGTCCGTTCGTCTGTCACAGCCAGTTTTCTCGGAAACTAATTGACTGATTGAGTTGAAGTTTGGTACATGTATGTAAATTGGTGACCTAAAGACTAAAGACGTTAGGCGTCTAACGTTAATTTTAAACATGGGGACCACATTTGGGGGGTAAAATAGATTTTTTTTCATGTTTTAAAAAAATATATTGTGTGACAGAACAAATGAAAGGGCTTATTTAAAAAATTAAAATTACCATTCTTCCTCCCCCTTATCTCCGAAACTGCTGGACCTAAAATCTTGCAAAAATCACAGTATATGAGGTTGAATGCATAAATTACAGGAAAATCTATGAGAAAACTATTTCTAAAGTCTAGAATAAGTAAACCCCTATTTACCTAGAACAAAGTATGTACTGAGAGGTCTTGTTCTGTTGGTATTTAAAGTTTTGAAGCGGAACCCTGTTTGTGTGATCACGAGTCGCACTTAGCAGGTTATTTTAGTACATCTCTCATCCTATGCTGTGAAAATTTCAGCCAGCTGCCTATTACGGCTCAAAAATACAGCCACTTAAAAGTCGAACAGACGCTAGACGCGCAGATGGACGCATAGATCATAGATAGACGGAAGACTCCTGGTACAGAAATCTAAAAAAAATGTATAATAATAATAAGTGAAGAAATCCTTACTAATATTATAAATGTAAAAATGTGTTTGTTTGTTGTTACCTTTTTATGCTTCAACACCTTAACCAATCTTGATGAAATTTGGCATTCAGGTAGCCTGTGTCACTAGGAAGGACATAGGCTACTTTTTATCCTGTGAAAATTCCTTCCTGAGGGAACTGAAAATATACTCTTTTTTTGATTAGTTTCTTTAACATTGCAACGGAACAACGGATTGCTGTGATTTTTTGCACAGAGATGGCTGAGAGGGTGGGAAATGACATATTTTACTAATTAGCATATCCTGAGGGATCTGGGGAAAACTCATTTCCGCTCTCGCGCACGTCAGCGTCGCATCAGAGCTACGGACTGAAGTGGTTTTTTGTATAGAATTGGTTGAGGGGTGGGAAGTGACATAGACTTCTAATCAGAATAGCCCGGTATCGTTCCTGAGGGACCTGAGGAAAACCTATGTCCGCGCTCGCGAGCCGCTTGCGGCTCGCGCACCACTCACCCTAAAAGACAGTCATGAAAACGATGTCCATGCGGGCGAAGCCTCGGGCAAAAGCTAGTTTAGAATAAAAAAGGACACCACACGATAAATCTACCGCGATTGGTTATCCATCACTTTAAAGTTCAAGGTATGAGTTTATTAAAGTAAGGTATGTACCACGGATCAGATAAATAAGGTTGGATTGTAAATGTGCGCCTCAAGTATGATTAGACAATCATACTTAACCGAAGCACGCGTTCAAACTTTTTATTTGCGTGTGGTTGTGTGTAACGTACAGACTCTCGAAATGGTGTGAGACACAATTGCAGCCCTGTGTTCTAAGTGTGTTTTGTTTATTAGTGTGCGCAATTCGTGTATATCTATTATAACTGCTTGTGTAGTGGAGTTGATGGGTGGGAGACAGGCGGCGACGCTGGTTTTCAAACGAAAGTGTGACTATTGCCAATCCAACCTTATTTATCTTATCCGTGGTATGTACATTGTTATTACGGTAACTGGTAGGACAGTCTGAGTCGGTGGGGGGAGGGGGCGTGGCAAATCGCGAAAGTAACATGTCGCCTTAAATGCTACAAGGGCCGCACGGCAAGGGTAATGGCTCGGCCGTGTTGGGCCCCGGGAAGCCCGCACCAGTCGTTTCGGCCACTCCACTTCTGCCAATACTACTAGATGAACTATTAGATTAATGATTTTCTAGCTGGTTTATAAGTAGTTATGCTTGTACGGGAGAGTTAATGATTCTACTTGGTAACTCCACGAGTAGTATATAGTGGCTACTTACTAAAACTATAATAGTTTTATTACCGACTTCAAAAAAATTGTTATAAATTCGACCCGTATGTACTGTGTAGGCAGGCCTCCCACTCGGTGGACCGATGACCTGGTGAAGGTCGCGGGAAGCCGCTGGATGCGGGCAGCGCAGAACCGGTCGTCGTGGAGATCCTTGGGGGAGGCCTATGTCCAGCAATGGACTTCCTTCGGCTGATATGATGTACTGTAGAGATCGTATGTCTCTAAATTTCTACACTTGCAACTCCTTTAGTTATTTTCTTCTAAAGTTACGGCTTCAACCAACGTATCCTACAAATGTGACGTCGTCAACGGGACGCCGTGGGGACATAGCACCAGCTTATTACTTTAAAATGAAAGATTCAAATACGTATTAAATCTCATCGAAGATGAGTTTTATTTTATACGTAAAAAAAATGGAGAAGGCTCTGTCGGCTGACTGATTATTATTTATTCATCATAGAATCTTATCACTTTCTTGCCATTTGCTAGTGATCTCAGCCCAAACGCGCGGCAAATATTATACTCTTGGAAAAAGAACCTCTGTCCTGACTCACGGTCCGCCATAGAATGAACATCTATTGTTTTGAAAAGCCTTCGAACGACATACCAATTCAAATTTAAATTAATATTCTTAATTCGACTCGCGCTGGCAAGAAAATAACTAAAGGAGTTGCAAGTATAGAAATGTAGAGACATACGATCTCTACAGTACCTATGTAATATTGTTGGAATTGCACAATATTCGTGTATGTTAGTCTACGTGACAGCTTCTAAACAGTCAGTTTTGCCAAATTTCAAAAGAGTATATTTGTATGTATGCATGATTGTGCACGTATTTCTCATTTTATAGAAATTTAAATGCAATAATTCTTTTTTTATTGGATTAAGCACCTTTCAAACGCGTCGGTGGCTCAACAGGTAACTACTCGGTCCTTCTAACCAGAGGTACCGGGTTCAAATCTGGACGGCAAACGTACCAATGAGTTTTTCAAAACTTACGTACATATACTTACCGATTGCTTTAACGGTGAAGGAAAACATCGTGAGGAAACCTGCACACGCCTGCGAAGAAACTCGAAGGTTGTGTGTGAAGTCGACCAACCAGCACTGGGCCCGCGTGGTCGACTATTGCCTGATCGCCCTAATTCAGGGTAGGTTCGAGCGCCTCGGTGGGGACGTATATGAGCTGATGTGATGATGTGATAAGCACCTTTCAACTTAGGGAACAGTGCAAGTTTCATCAAAATCGGTTCAGTAGATATGGACTCTAAAGTGTCTACCAACCACTGGGAAAACACGTCGTCGTCGGTTTGCCGCCACAATTTTTGAATGAAGTCGATTATTCGTAACATTTTGTGAATGAAGTCGGTTGTTCTTACCATTTTGTAAATGAAGTCGGTTGTTCTTAGCATTTTGTAAATGAAGTCGGTTGTTCTTAACATTTTTTATCGCAATTGAAGTCGATTGTTGTTAACGTTTTTTATCGTAATTATTATTGTTATGTACAACGTGGTTATTTTCTCCAGACTCGCTCTTATACTGAATCAAACCAAAATATACAACATTACTGGTAATTCGGTACATTCCCTTCAAGGGGGCCCAACTGTAGCTCATTTGTAACAAAAAATAGTACATTACTGACGACGCCGGGAAGTAAGGGATTGCTGGATGAGTTGAGTTTAAAGGCCGAGCCGGGCCTTCAATAATACGAACGAATCTAGCAACTACCGTTACAGCCGAGGCCTGTGTAGTGCTTTACTCAATTAAAGCAAGGAAATTAAAACAAAATTAAATGCAATTTAAAGTAATTTATAATAATACACTCTTTATTTACAAACGCATAAACCGTCTCCGTACCGTCTCGGAGTACTAATATATATGTCGCAGTCATCTGGTTGAATCTGCTATTTGATTGAATGACTAGCGCGTTCATTGAATGAAGAGATTCAATTGAATCACTAGGCCGAACGTTGATTGAACAAGTGTCACTCAACGTCCAACTAGTTAGCTGATTGTAACATAGCCCTTTGAACAGAGCGGACGTAAAATCAGTCAGATGATTGAAATTTAGTTTATAGTTATTGTTTAGTTTATTTGTGAGAATTAGGGCTTTGTAACTTAGCGCTATTGTTCACATTGTGAACGTAAAATTCCATACAACGAAAAGAGAGTTGGCAAAAATTAGATTTTTCTAAAAAAAACTGTAAATGAGCTAGCGAAGCGAGCGATATTAGGTTCGGTCAGGTTTGATTGATTATACAGTCAAAGAGCCTCGCCTTGTCGAAGCCTGGGTAGCAGAATGCTTCGCAGAAGAAGAAATCGTCGGTTTTATTCGGAATATCCCATTTAACAACTTCGCTAAATGACCTTCAGTCAAGACGTTGAACGTTACATACAACAACTTGACGAGTTGTCCTTTAGTGATACAATTGAATCTCGTCATTCAATGAACGCGCTAGTCATTCAATCAAATAGCAGATTCAACCAGATGACGGCGACATATATAGAATGTAACGAAATTGGTGTTAATAAATAAAAATAGCAAAAAATCCTATAAAACACTTTTCATACAAATCGTCATCGTCTTTGAGTATACATTCTGTAGGTAGAATGTATGTATACTCAAAGGTCATCGTAATTCACACTGCACGAAAAGGTGAATTCGTAGGATATTTACATTTTCCTGTAACGAATAAGAAAGGCTCCACGTTCCTTTTTTTAAATACCATAGTAGTTTCACAGACAATAGGAGGGGAAAATTGTAAAACTTTTGTATTTTTTTTTCTAATAAACATATAAAGTCTAACAAAATTAGCTGAAACTATTTTAAGGACAAGTTCAGTAAACGAAACTGAACAACTTTTTCTTCAGTGACCATATCGAATTCTAAAAAAAATCGCCAAATTCCATTATTGCCTACTTAAATAAATAATGTTCTCGTGTAGTACGGCCCTCTTTTTTGTTAACATCGTTGGATTTATTTTATTTTTTGTTTATTAGGGATAACAACAGCCAACACTATACATTAAACATGTTAAGGTACATAACAATTTCTTATTGGGCTAATAAAAGTCATCCACTGCAATACATAAATGTGCAGAGGTGAGGTGTCGAAGCTCAAAGTAGTAAGTAAGTAAAAATGTGATTAAATAAAACTAATAGATAAGCGAAAAATACCAAATAAAATAAATACATAAATATATGTACATATAAAAATAATACATAATAATGATATATAAATACTATAATTAAAAACCTTCATATTATAACGTAGGAATATAATATTTGTTGGTTAATAAGCTTAAAAATAAGGTAAGTACACTAGTTAAGGACTTATGATCGGAGCACTAGATACTTAATTCCAGCAACACATTTTTGGTTTTAGATTTAAATGCTTGTTTAGAGGTAGTTATGAATGGGTCAATATTAGAGAATACGATATTATATGTGCGCAGTGTTCTAGTGAGAACAACATTTTTGGCGTAATTGGTCGAACAGAAGGGAACGTGAAATAGCGAGGTCTGTCTTGTGCGACGGGTGGGAACATTAAGAGAGATGCGAGAGAGAAGATCGGGGCAATCCAGACGTCCACTCAATAAATCGTACAACAAACCCATGTCCAACATGGTACGACGTTCATCGAGTGTGAGTAAATTGTGTAAATGACAGTTTTCGACGTAGTTGTCGGCGAATTTAAAACATCTGAAGTTGAGGTGCTTCAGAAACTTTTTTTGGATACGTTCGATACGACTTATGTAAATAGCTTACGATGGAGACCATACTGGACTCGCAAACTCTAAAATACTACGCACGTAGGCATAGTATACGATTTTTAAACTCAGAGGAGACGTGAAAGGTTGGCAGGTGCAAAGAACGAATCCAAGGTTACGGAAAGAGCGATCAACTATCTTATTGTAATGAGTTGTGAGAAGCATTTTTGAGTCAAAGTGAACACCAAGGTCACGTACTTACCAACTCTCTCAATCTCGACATTATTAAAGTGATAGGGATACATAATCGGTTTCTTTTTACGAGTGAAGCTTATACATTGACATTTGCTTAAACTGACAGTGATATTGTTGTGAACATAATAATCAAAAAGACTGTTTAGATCACATTGTAAGAGCTCACAGTCAGCATCAAAACGCACTTTTAAGGACACTATTTTATCATAGGTATATAAAAAAAATTTAAATGTCGTAGATGTAGGCATTGTAGAAGAGATGACCAAGGTGTGAACCCTGTGGAACGCCTGAAGGTATAGTTATATAATCAGATCTATAGTACCACCGCCTGACAACGATTATATAGATACGAACGAACCCAACGCAGTAGATCTCCATGAATCCCAAGGCTACAGAGCTTCCGCAGTAGGAGGTCATGATCCACACGGTCAAATGCTTTTTCAAAGTCTGTGTAAATGACATCCACCTGTCTTCCATTTTCCATATTACGAAGAACGAAGTTCGAAAATAATGACAGGTTAGATACGGCAGAGCGGCCCCGCAAAAACCCATGCTGAGTACCTGGTATACCATTAACAATGACAGGATATATAACATCATATACATTTTTTTCAAAAACTTTGCTAATGGTATTCAGATTTGAGATGGGACGGTAGTTTTCTATATTTGATCTGGACCATTTTTATGGACTGGGATAATATGAGTTTTCTTCCACAAGTCAGGAAAAACACATTCTTTTAATGAGTGACGTAATAAAATCGTAATTGGCAATGCTAAGCTCTCGGCGCAAGATGAAAGAAAAATCGGTGGAATACCGTCACTGCCCGCTCCTTTCGAGATGTCTAGAGATTTTAACAATATTACCACTACGTCTTCGGAAACATCAATAAGGGACAAGGAGTCATTACCGTGGGGATTTAAGTCCTGGTTAACGTTACTATTGAGAGATGAGAAATATGGGAGGATCTTACGAACACACTATCAAAGAAATCACTGAAAGCCTTACAAATGCCTTGACCATCATCAAAGTTTTTGTTTCCGAATTTGAAGTTTTTGGTATAACTGGATCCTCCCTTTTTAGCTTTAACATATCTCCAAAAATGTTTAGGGGAATGCCTTATGAAATTTTCAGTATTTTTAGTAAAAGATTCAAAACATTGTGATTGAATACGACGTTGCCGCGATCTTAGCAGGGAGAATTCGTTATAATCTCTTCGATTACCAAACCTTTTCCACTTTCGATGCATACGTGATTTTTCTATAATAATTTTTAGTAATGCTGAGGAATACCAAATGGGATAATGGCTATGCTTACTGAAATGTGGGGAATGTGTAGAATAAAACATTTGTGTAATTCTTCATAGAATGTCTCAACTGCCATATTAACATCATTATGATTTAAAATATTTTTCCAATCGATTTTATATAAATAGATGTTAATTTTGGTATAATCACACTTGTTAAAGTTAACCTCGAATGACGTAACTCCTGGAACGGTTTTATTGCATTCTTACAATATTCACGTTGGTTAATATATAGCTGATACTGAATACAAATCATTAATAAAATCGTTTCTTTTTTATTTATTTTTTTATTGACAATACTAAGTTCACACCACTAAATTAAATCGAATTCGCTCAACACTATCCGCAAAACCGACATCGGTTGCGGCGTACTTAAAAGAGTCGGTCTCACTAAAAGCACAAAGGGACCGCGTTTGTCAGTTCAGTAGCCACCGCGTTGCTTTTAGAGACACTAAGACTTGTGTGTACTGCGCTCGCTCGTTCGCAGCGCAACGGCAATCAGTGGGTAGGACGTGGAGGCCCCGTGGCCCGGCCAACACGACCCCCGGACCTTACCCCGTTGGATTATTACTTGTGGGGCGACGTGAAACGTCTAGTGTACTAGGAGGAAATTGAAAGTGTGGTTGAGTTACCTACGTGAGAAAGTGTTAGCAGCGTTCGAAACTGTAAAACAGAATACTTTTGTTTTACGTAAATTAAAGCGTAATTCGCGTCGGCGTGCTCGACTGTGCCTCGCGCAGAACGTTGGTCACATCGAACAGTTACTGCGTAGCGCATAAACTTGTGAAATTTGTGTAATTTTTTGTTTATTTATGTGTAAATAGGCTGATTTCACTTTTAACTACGCCAAAAATACCTAAAAATGCATTGGCATGCGAACAGAAAGTGGTAAAAATAGTAAGAAATGTGTTTATGAAGGTCTTAAGCCCTTAAAGTAGGAAGGAAAATTTGAAATCAGCTGTGTACGAATGAATAATTGAATAAGGGGTGAACGAACTGTCCATTTGTGAGATGACGTCACAGTCGCGTATGGTGTGTTCCACTGGGAACCTACACAAAAATGGTTTATTCTTACGTGAACTTCAAAACAATTTCATGTAATAACTTTTTATCTTTCAAATATCAGACTCTCTGCATAAGCTGAAGTGATTTGTATAATTGTAAACTACCGCCTCCATGAATATTTCAAGAATGCAAATTTACACCCTGTTTGTACATTATTATATGTATATAGATAAAACAATTTGATGGCAAAAAAATGAAGTTGCGATTTGATATGGGAATTGATTTGATTATCTTAGAATCATAGACTCTCATCATCATCAAATCAGCCGAAGGACGTCCACTGCTGGGCATAGGCCTCCCCCAAGGATTTCCACGACGACCGGTTCTGCGCTACCCGCATCCAGCGGCTTCCCGCGACCTTCACCAGGTCATTGGTGCACCGAGTGGGAGACTCTAAAAAAAGTGTGTGTGTCAGCTCCCACGCACGACTTGAGTTTATTCCTTACTAACGATTAAATGTGCTAGGGGCTGGCGGCCAATTTTTTCAATTTTAACAAAGCATTCGTGATTAGGGACTTCAGGGACCCCCAGATATCAATTTTGGAAACAATCAGTCCTGTCAATAAAAAGTTTAAAATGGCGGCCTCTTTTTTTACCGACTTCAAAAAAGGAGGAGGTACTAAGTTCGACTTTTCCGTCAATTGTAGACCGATTTTCAAAATTCTTTTTTCATTCGAAAGAGTATACTCCTGAGGGGGTCCCATTGTCACCAAATCAGGATCTGATGATGGGATCCCAGGGAAATCGAGAGCAACCCTCAAATTACTCATTACGTAGGCACTTATTACGTGATTAATATGTTTTCTAAAGCTATTAAAACACTTACGTCTGTTGGTCATCATCTCATGTTGATAAGCTGATGAAGGAAGGTACAACTCCTTAACAGTTAAGAGTTGGAGGAAAGTTCTTTCAATATTATACATATATAACGTAGGTATGCATAGAACGATAGGTTGTATTCTTTCAGGTTATTCAGATGAGCTTATGATGGACGATTAACTCCATAACTTTCATGCTATGGAGTTAATCGTACTTTGTATTTGTTAATGAAACACGTGTTTTATGATTTGATAATTCCTATTGGTGAGTAGGTGATTGGGTTTAACGTTGTTAGATAGACAGCATTATCACTAAAATAAAGAAAATAATATTATTATACTCAAATAAATAGACAACATTAAACAACAATAACGAAATCAAAGGTGGGTACGAATTAAATTAGGGGCTTACATTTTTTTTTGAGGTCGGTGTCAGCAATTCCATCGAATCTAAAACATTTGATACGTAAGTAACTGTGTGCTGGTATCGACCTCAAAAAAATATTAAGCCCCTAATTTAATTCGTACCCACCTTTGATTTCGTGAATGTTGGTTAATGTTGTCTATTTAAGTATAATAATATTATTAAATACATAATTTGAGTGAATTTCATTTTGAAGTCGGTTTTTCGTTTTTTTTAACTTATTTTTTTCAATTCTGACAACGGATTCGTGATAAAAGACTTCAGATATTGATTTTGAAAGCATTCGGTCCAGTAACTAAAAAGTTCAAAATGGCGACCACTTTTTTTAATTCTGACAAAGGATTCGTGATTAGGGACTTCAGAGACCCTCAGATATCGACTTTGGAAGCAATCGGTCCAGTAACTAAAAAGTTCAAAATGGCGGCCATTTTTTTTCAATTCTGACAACGGATTCGTGATAAGGGACCTCAGGGACCCACAGATATCGATTTTGGAAGCAATCGGTCCAGTAACTAAAAAGTTTAAAATGGCGGCCACTTTTTTTAATTCTGGCAACGGTTTGGTGAAGAACCTCAAAGACCCTCAGATATCGATTTTGGAAGCATTTCGTTCAGTAACCAAAAAGTTCAAAATAGCGGCTACTTTTTTCAATTCTGACAAGACGAATCTAACGACACCTCACACTCCAAAATCCATCAAGCCGTTTAGGCTACAGGACGTGCCAAAGAAATAATCATACATACTCGTACATACAAAGTTTGTATGTACGAGTATGTATGATTATTTGTATTACAAACACCCAAATAAGTTGCGCACAAAATTAATAACTATTTTATACAGCTAACGCATAACGTCTGATTTTACTCCCCATAAATCATACCCCGGGTTTATACATATGTATGTGTGTGTTTGTCTGTGTATATGTGTGCCTATCCGGTGCTCTAGTGCCTAACCAACATACTGAACAGATTTGGGTCAAACCAATATTATTTTTTGTTCTTCAGCCCTTTGTTTAAAAAAAACATTTTACTTTGTTTTTAGGGTTGCCACCGTAGTAAAAATGACACTTTTATCTCAAAAATAGATCTATCGGCTTTTATTAAACTTTGTATAGCCTATATGGTTTAAATGGCTTACTACATACCGTAAGTCGTTATTCCAGGAATATAAGTCATACATACCCAAGTTATTGTACGTTACTTTTTTTTATTAAAAATGGTTTTAACGATTTTAATGAAACTTTGTGAATACTTAACTAGGAATAAATAAGGCCAATTACACTGGATAGTTTATTATTTCAGGAAAATTCACATACAAACCCTTCTTTTGTATATTCATTAAGTCTGCTATGCCATTATTCTTTGCTACTGATTGATACGACACTATTGATTTGTGTGACTGACTATGCCAGACCCGAAACGGTTCGCGAGAAAATATGCACAGCGCAGCTGTATAGAGTTTTTAACTTATCACAGCGTGGGTCATCTTTGTCACAACACAAAAAAAAATCCGTTCCGATTCCAAAGCCTTAAAAATTATGACACATAAAAAAAAGTTTTCTCTGGACCGGGCGGGAGGGACGCTCGTTCGCGATTTTTATTTCGTAAAATAGTTTATTTGTGAAGAAATAGTATAATGTGTGTATTTCTATTTATTATTTAACTAAGTATTGTTATGTACATCAATAGTGACGAAGGATTGATGTGTAATATTCCCGTTTCAGGGCTCGAAACAAATCTCCATCAGTTGTGTCCGAAAAAGATAAAAAGAAGCCAAAAGAAAAGAAGAAAAAGAACGAGTCAGGTTCCAGCAGTAGCGACAGTAGCGGCAGGTATGCATCAGCACTCAATTCCTCATATTATAAGTAATATCTACTTTTGTTGCTGGAAATAATTGCCATACAATTTTGAGGTTATGTTTTATATGAATGATGATGATACAATACAATCGAAACTTCTTCACATCTATATTTTTATGTTTTTACATATCTGAAGTATTTGACTCGTTTAGAGTTTGTTCAACGACACATCACAATTATTCCCCTGCCTCTAAGACAACATTCTGTCTCTTACTTACTTTGGTCCATTACAGTTCATCAGACAGCAGCTCTTCGCGCTCGTCCTCGCGGTCGTCGTCGAGCAGCTCGGGCAGCTCGTCCAGGTCCTCTTCATCGTCCAGCTCTTCCTCCAGCAGCAGCAGCAACAACCGCTCCAGGCCAAAGAAGAAGTGAGTTGAAAATACAGAACCCTTATAGTAGCACTTTATTGTCCATCTGTTCCTTTTTCGCAATAATGGGTAGAGGTATCTACATAAAAAAAAATATTAATTAAACAGTGTAAACTCTTTATAACGAAACTCATGGGATTGAGCATTTTTTATCATTATACTGTTATGTTATATGGAGTAAAGAAAGAAAAGCAACCAAATTCACAATCATTTTTACAATAAGCCTCAAAGTTGGTTTACTACTGATATGTATGATGATACAATAGGTACCTGGTGTGTTTCATTCGAGACCATCATTTCCAAGCATTCAGAAGTTTCAGGGTCTAAAAGGTTTAGTCAGCGTCTTTTGTAACCTGATAAGATAACATAAACAATGATAGCCATATATTTACTGTGTGTAAATATGAACACATTTCTTCATAATAGAGAATGGCTGCTGCGCTATCAAGAGATGGATTTTGATGTAAACCAACCAATTTTTTCCCACTTCTGTGTTAAAGGGAGTTTATCGTTTTAAAGAGTTTACACTGTACTAAGGCCACAGTTCCTTAAAAGTGTAAAAAGTTTTAGCTTCTAAGTCAACACAATCAAATACAGCCTTTAACCTGTCTGCTCGCCTCAGGCCGCGCTCAATACTTCCATCTGCTCATGCGCTGTCATAGCGGAGGAAGTTGCGAAATTACCGATTTTACAAATAATAGGTTTTCTCAACAATCCCTGTACCTAGATTCGTAAAAAAAGTAAAATACAGAATAACTACTATACTATTTGGTTGGATTATAGCTGATCATCGAAACATTGGCTTTGTGCTAAATATTTGTAAGAGAAATCGGCGACGGTAAAAAATGACCGTATTTCACAAACTATGTGGTTTTCCAGTAATTATGTATTCAGTTGAGTTGGAATTGTGAAAATAAACCTATTAATACATCAGCAATATAATACAATCGTCAGTCTCACAACACTAAATGAAAAATACACCCCATAACATGCAGCATGACGAATCTTAGTACACAAAGAGGAATTTAATGTTTAATTTGACCAAATTTTTCTATGAACCATAAACAAGTATTGTACGTTAAATTTTAGGAGGTCTATCGGATACCAAAGAACCCATAGGAATTGAATGATAAACTGTATTTTAACTTACTTTTAAACTTAGTAGTACAGCGCTACACATGTGTATTAGCGCGAGTTTGCCATTTCTTACACATGTGTACAAATCCGAGCAGACAGGTTAGTGTAACATTTTTGATACTTGCAAGCTGACCCTGCAAAACTTATAGAGTTCTTCCCGTTGACCTCAAATCGTAAAATTTCACATAAAGCAAATTTGTAGACATGTCTTAAAAAACATATGCATTCACAAAGCATTACATTATGGCTAGTACACTCCCTGAGTAATAATCATTAACACATTTGCAGTTGGAGCATAGACCGTGATGTAAACTGATGTATGGAAGAGCAATTTTTTACACTGCAAAGTAGAGTTTTGTAGTGGTTGACGGTTTTAGTATTCTGTATGTAAATATGTGGTGGAAACATTGACCATAATGTAAATTGATGCATGGCAGAACATATTTTTACACTGCAAAGTTAATTTGTTTAAATTTTTCTACTTTTTGACAGTTTTAGGGTTCCATACTCAAATATATGGTAGTACAGAATGCTTTGTGCATGAGTCCGAGTTGCACTTGGCTGATTTTTTAATTATTAATACTAATGTTATAGATCCTGCTCTAGTAGCATGGCGATGTATCTCGCGCGCGACGCAAGAGAGTAGTGTGCATCCCTAAATAGGAAGCAAAAACAGCTTTGTCTAGCCTTTATGGCAATTTGAACATACTTTTAATGTGCAGTAGTTGATTTGCATACAAACTTACATACATAGATCTATTCCCTCCGATTTTGTTCTATAAGATAACTTCCGGGATCTGAACATCTTATTTAATTGTATTGCTTAAATTCCTAAATTAAGCCTTTCTATTCCTAGCTTAAATCCCATGGTTAGTGCAATGCTTGGACAATACATGGTGTAGTACATTCACTGTGCTGTAGAACAAGTGTAGAACGTAAAAAAAACCGGCCAAGTGCGAATCAGAACCGCACACATAGGATTCCGTACCATCATACTAGATGGCGCTAGTATCTTCACGTTTTAAAAAAACACATTTTTCACTTTTTTTTATATCAATCTATCAATCAAATCAAAATAATTTATTTTAAATAGGTGTTTACTCACACTTTTAAATAGTCAAAAAAACTTATTGAATATTACAAATAATGTCATGATTCAGATTACAGTTTCAGGTAATGGTATTTGTTATAGAATCAACATATATACTTTTGTCATTTACATAATCTATTATTTTATAATATCCTCTAGAGCATAAGCAATTTTTGACATGAGTCTTGAATTTATTCTCTGGTAAGCTAGAAACATTTTCTGGAATTTTATTGCAGAATCTTATACACTGCCCCACAAATGACTTTATATATTTGAGTTGATTGAATGAAAGGTAAATTGCAGTTTACGATTTATGACGTATTAAAAAAAACTACTTACTGGATCTCGTTCAAACCAATTTCCGGTGGAAGTTTGCATTTGTCCATGTATTTAATATCATGTATTTTTTTTAGTTTTATCATTCTCTTATTTTAGAAGTTACAGGGGGAGGGACACACATTTTACCACTTTGGAAGTGTCTCTCGCGCAAGCTATTCAGTTTAAAAAAAATGATATTAGAAACCTCAATATCATTTTTGAAGACCTATCCATAGATACCCCACACATATGGGTTTGATGAAAAAAAAAATTTGAGTTTCAATCCTTAGTATGGGGAACCCCCAAAATTTATTGTTTTTTTTATATTTTTATGTGAAAATCTTAATGAGGTTCACAGAATACATCTGTTTACCAAGTTTCAACAGTTTAGTTCTTATAGTTTCGGATTAAAGTGGCTGTGACATACGGGCGGACAGACAGAGAGACATGACGAAACCATAAGGGTTCCGTTTTTTGCCATTTGAATAATGATGATTTTTTTCTCTAACTGTAAGGAAGGGCTGATTTCCGTAATTTTACATGCCTATGTGCCTGTTTTGCATATAGGTTGGCTGTATGTAATGTCTTAATCTTTCGAGTTGTCATGTCCATCTTGACTGGAAAAAATATTTTATGCTTTCTTCTGCTAATCATAACTATTTTTCAAGGTCCTCTCCACACAAAAGCCCAGTGAAAGACCGTCGTGATGGCGACAGGGATAAGATCAGGGACCGCTCTCCTCTTGGTGATAAGAAAAAGGCATCT
The DNA here is from genome assembly GCA_947284805.1 of Coleophora flavipennella. Taxonomy (NCBI): domain Eukaryota; kingdom Metazoa; phylum Arthropoda; class Insecta; order Lepidoptera; family Coleophoridae; genus Coleophora; species Coleophora flavipennella. The sequence continues at coordinate 1,774,347 of OX369270.1, read as the reverse complement.
GTTATCGCATCAAATGAAAAGTCTAAGAGCAAGGACAAACATGATCGGTAACTGATTATTCATTAATAGTTATTGCCATAGTAGTGGTCAGACAATTTTCTAAAGATACATTCTTTCATGTTACTAAATTTTTTATTATATTTTTTTTACTTTATTCAGGAACTCTACAGCCGTTTTTAAATAACATGAGTATATTAGTTTATCCAATCACAGATTTCTACTTATTACTAGATTATGACTAACTAGCTTTTGCCAGCGGCTTCACTCGCTTTACATTACTTTCTTTGAGAGTGTGCAGTGCGCGAGCCACAAGCGGCTCGCGGGCGTGGAATAAAAGTAGCCCTTTATGTTAATCTAGGTCCTAATCTATCTACCTACCAAATTTCATCCAGTTGTGTTCAGCTGTTGTGGCGTGATTGAATAACAAACATCCATCCATCCAAACTTTCACATTTATAATATTAGTATAATATGATCAGCGTCGGTGGCTCAACCGGTAACGACTCGGTCCATCTAACCAGAGGTACCGGGTTCAAATCTGGACGGCCAATGTACCAATGAGTTTTTCAAAAACTTACGTACATACTTACCGATTGCTTTAACGGTGAAGGAAAACATCGTGAGGAAACCTGCACACGCCTGCGAAGAAACTCGAAGGTTGTGTGTGAAGTCGACCAACCCGCACTGGGCCCGCGTGGTCGACTAAGGCCTAATCGCCCTGATTCAGGGTAGGCTCGAGCCCCTCGGTGGGGACGTATATGAGCTGTAATGATGAATATGATATGAGATTTGATGGACATGTCATCATTATTCAGAGCACTTAGTACAATGAACAGTAAGATATGCTTTAAATCTTTTCTAAGTACATATTTGCTGGGTGCGAAGTACTAGGTGGGGGTAATACAATCGATTGCAGCGCTCGTAGTGGCCAAAAGTAAAAATAATGTTGGCGCTGACATCTGTCATATCTCATAGTAATCTGTTTAGAGTTGGTTACCAAATTTTAATAAAACCCGGTCCTTAAAATAATACTCTATTCGATCTGAATTTATCACTAGCGATACAGGAACAATTATATATGTTTATTATTATTGAATGAAACTATTAAAGTAGCTTTATCTTCTTGTTTTATAGTAAAACTACAACTAAAGATGACCCTCACATATTCAAAATAAAACACACTTTTTGAATAAATTTTACTTACCTCATTTGATTTGAATGACCAAAAACGATTTTACAACCCTTTCTCCACTCAAATCAAGGTATCACAGTTATTTTGGAAATAAATTAATATATAATTTTGGATTATAATAATATTTTGTCACAATGTCGTGATTAAATGTCAAAACGTCAGAGCCAACAAAGTTGCGGACGCTAGGTGGTCCTAAACTCGTGCACAGAGCCAATACAACTTTACTGACAAGTTCAGCAAACAATACTACTTTCCTTATTTCCTACAGATCTCCAGCACGCAAGAAGCGCGAGCGGTCGCCGCCACCGCGGCCCACGCGCATCCACATCGGCCGGCTGACCTTGAATGTGAACAAGGACCACATTAACGAGATATTCTCCACGTACGGCACCATCAAGACAGTGGAGTTCCCAATGGACCGGCTGCACACGCACAATGGGCGAGGATACGCTTATGTGGAGTTCAGCAATGCGGACGAAGCAGAGAATGCAATGAAACACATGGATGGAGGTAACAATCTAGTTTTAGGAAAAATAGGATACCCATACTGTTTATTCACTTCATACTTTTAAAAATATTATGGTAATACTCGTGTGTTATACAATAAGTACAATACAATACAATAAGTACAGCGTTACAATTTAGGCAATCTTATCATTCAAGGTGACAGTGAATACTTGCTGTGTTTGAGGGCGAGTGCTGCGCGAGCCGCAGCGGCTAAGTACAGCGTTACAATTTAGGCAATCTTATCATTCAAGGTGACAGTGAATACTTGTTTGTTTTCTAAGGATCCTTCAGGAATTATATCGGGCTATTCTGATAAGCAGTCTATGTCACATCCCACCCCCTGAATCAATTCTATACAAAAAATCACTTCAATCCGTTGCGCCGCCGACATGCGCGAGCATGAAACTTAGTTTTCTCCAGATCCCTCGGGAACTTTATCAGGATATGCAAATTAGTAAATTATGTAGTTCTCACCTCCTCAACCACCTCTGTGCAAAAAAATCACACATTGTTCCGTTGCGATGTTAAAGAAATTACCAAAAAAAAAATCCCTCTAGAATTGCATCAGACCTTGCTATTTTCACGGGCTAAAAAGTCGCCTATGTCCTTCCCAGTGAAACAGACTACCTGCATGCCAAATGATATGAGGTTGAATGCATAGATGACAGGAAAATCTATGAAACTAAAATAATTTTCAAAGTCCATAATAAGTAGACCCCTATTTATCTAGCTAGGGTAAAGTATGTACTGAGAGGTCTTGTTCTGTTGAACTAAGTTTTGGTGCAGAATTATATTAATCTTTTAAGAAATTATATTATATTTATTTATGTACTAGCTGTTTTCCGCGGCTTCACTCGCGTGGATAACGTTCCTATGACTTTTCAAGGGTGCGCAGTGCGCAGCTTACAATTTAGTACAGTTTTCTTTGTTTATAGTTTTTTATTACTTCTAAGGGAAGGAAAGTTTTTATCTATGTGTCTTTCTTGTTAACAATACTGTGTGTGAATAAATATTCAGTTCTATGTAACTTTGTTTTTCATAAATATTTTGATACTTGATCTGTTATAAGTGAAATTTTTCTGCAAAAACTTGTCATCATCTAGATAAATAAAGTTATTTATCATTTTGTATAATAGCAGTAAGTCTTCCAAATATAATAAAATAAATCAATAATAATAAAATATGTTATGTATGACAGATTGATTGTCTGTTGTTTCTTGTATTTGAAGTAAAGCTAACTATTATTGTTGTTATTCGCGGTGCGCAGCTCAGATCGACGGGCAGGAGATCACGGCGGCGCCGGTGCTGGTGCCCTCGCGGCCGCGCCGGCCCTCGCCGCGCCCGCTGCCGCCGCCGCCGCGACACCTGCCTCTGCGACGCCACTCGCCACCCCGGTACTTCAACTAAACTAATTCTTTATACCGCTACAAAACGAAAACGTAGCGTAGGCAGGCCTCCCACGCGGTGGACCGACGACCTGGTGAAGATCGCGGGAAGCCGATGGATGCGGGCAGCGCAGGACCGGTAGTTGTGGAAATCCTTGGGGGAGGCCTTTGTCCAGCACTAGACGATTTTCGGCTGATATGATGATACCGCTACAATAAAATGAACGAAGAAACATCTAATCAATGATTGTGCTAAGTTATCACTCTAGATTTTGGCTTCAAACATTATATCCCGGAATTATTCTGAGGCGCAGTAATCGAAAACGCTCATTCAGTGATTTTTCGCTCCATTCCGGGAATCCAGAAAATTTGAAACGTTTACATGTAATTTTACTGAAAAATGCTTGAAATTTGGCAAAGTCGGCCTTGCCATACTATTTGGAAAACAGGATCGCAAATTTAATTGCAATCCTAGAACCGCAGTTTTCTGTACAAATAGTTTTTATTCAGAATTAGGCTGTCAGAAAGGAGGTCGCACAGGCAGAACAAGCACCATTTAGGTATCTAATTTAAAGAGAAACTTGCGTGCGCGGTTTGTGATACACGGCGCAGATACTAAAATATTGATTGATTGAAAACCCTATTGCATAACATAAGAGGATAATAAAGGAGGTCGCATAGGTAAAAAAAGCATAATTTACCTAATTACAAAACGTGCGGCGATGAAGATGTGATCCATTAACCCAACTCCGCGCTAGGATTATCAATTTATCACAAACTCTAAGTAATACAAACCTTGGAAATGCGGTCCTGAATACTTGATAACTAATGCGATAACTGTAGTTTTAATAATTGATCTATTAATTAAATCCTTACTATTCATATCTAAACTAACTGGTAATATTTACTCACATTTCGAGTAAAGCACTATACAAGCTATGGTCCGTACTGACTGCACTGCTGGCCACAATATGATGGCTTCGAGATTAGCTTAGCTACGCTCTCGGCCTTCAAGCTTGGTTAGCATTGGAGCCCTTGCTGTAGGTGCTATAAAGGCCTCGACCTTCTAGCTGCAATGGTGACCGTACTGTGATTGCTCTACGCTGCGCTTTTGGTCTATCATAAACGTGGCTCGAGACATACTATTCCAATGTCTGCTTGCAACCGTTTTGACCGTTTCGAGATTGCCAGACCGCGTTGTGATCCTAACGGTGCGTACAAACCAGAGGCAGCCTCGTCAAGTCAAGTGATTTATTTGCATAAAAATATGGTTACAAAAGATCGTATAAATGTAAAATTAGAGGTACTCATACTTTACCAGAAAATCTCGCATGCAAAAATTTTACAAAAGTGAAAAGCCAGTAATTTAAGCTTAAAAAAACAATGAGAATGGCATATTAACATCATAGCAACATTAGTATCATCATCATACAAAATATCAGATAATAGAGTCTCAAATTAAACAAGTATCATATTTTTATATCATTTCTACATAAACAACATGTTGTAGCATTATTAATATAATTATCATGCAGAATGTCAGTCTATATTATGTAATTAATTAATTATCAGCTTATTTGAACTAAAATGTCACAAATGTAAAAGTAACTAAAAAAAATAAAAATACAGTTACAGTCGCCACGTACGCATCGCGCAGTGTGTGGTACTCGTAGGCAACGCGCCGAGGTTACGTGCCTCGCGCGCTCGGGTCAAGGCATGTGCGTGGAGGGGCATGCCTCTGGCTGAGCGCGTCCACATTTAAGCAAATGCACAGAGGCAGCCAGCCTCAGCTTGAGGCTGATCTAGCCTGTTTGTACCTTTACACTTGAAACTTGGTTATCTTATTGATACGTGTGTGTATGTTGTGGGCAGGTACCGGCGCCGTAGCCCGCCGCCGCGCCGCCGCTCGCCGCCGCGTCGCCGCCGCACGCGCTCGCGCTCCCCGCGTGTCGCGCCGCGCCGCCGCCGCTCCAGGTCCTCCTCCTCTTCCTCCCGCTAATCTCGTCCGCCTCACACCCACACACACACAACACATCCCACCGCCGAACACGCTCGCGCCGCCGCCACAGGTCCTCTTCCTCCTCGAGCTAACCTCCTCCACCCCTCCGGCTCATATACACACTAATGCTACACACTTTGGCTTCTTCGCAAGTTGTCCCCTGGAAGGTCCCTTTCTCAAAAAGTCCCTTTTGCTTTTAGGGTTCCTTGCCCAAAGGGTGACAATGGGACCCTATCAATAAACCTACGCAGTCCGGCCATCTATCCGACCTTTAAGAGGCCGTATCTGTAGCCGAGGGAAATTTTCACAGAATATGTGTCATTATGGCGGTTTTTCTAACAAATAATAAAAGTAACAAAACAAATAGTTAAAAAAATAAGGGGGTCTTCATACAAGAACCTGTTTTTAAAAGGTTATTTTTTCTATAGTAAACACGGTAATACATACAAGCGTCAATCTAGGTGTGTTACCGAACAAGTGTGAGTCGTACTCGCGTCAAAGAACCCGAATTGATTAAAAAATTAATAATTTTTTTATCGAAAAAGTTTAAAAAAAGTTAAGTTTTTTGATTAAAATTAATAGGTATCATTGTCGTGCTTGCGTGGTGGTACGGAACCCTCGGTACGCGAGTCCGAATCGCACTTAGTCAGGTTTTTTTCAAAGAAATTAATATACAATTATTATAATCTTGGAACTTGTATGTCTTAAGAAAGGAAATAACATTTTTGGATAGTTTTATTTGCTAACAAAAGCAAGGGCATTTTGAGAAATCCACGTTTTGCTAAAGGGACATTTTGCTGAAAAAGCCATAATCATAATAATAACGCTAAATAAACGCCCCAGTTCTCTAAGTGGTAAGTATACCCCATCCCTTATTTCTTTTCGGTAGTGTAGCTACGCTCGAGGTGGGTTTATTTTACAGGTAAGTATGGTGACTTGACAGCCGATCAGTAATAATTTAAACATTTCAACAAAATATCTCATCTTATAAAAGCTTGCAAAACGGAAACTGACTATGGTGAAGTGTTACATCATAAGAAACGATTGAAGTGGCCCCATGGAGTGATAGTATTCCTATAAAATTAATTTGTATCGGACATTTTGCTCTAAAAACTATTAAAAAAAAGATTTTCATCAATAGAATTGACCAAATGAAGTGATGTAATTCATATACAATTAATTTGTAACGGACATTTTGCCCTAATAAACTGAATTATTAACTTGAAATTTTTATTTTCATTCCCAGATCCAAAGGTCCTGTGAATTACACAAATGCTAAGTAATTACCTATTTAATAAAACTTGTGTGTGTTACGTAAGCTTTACTTTTATTATTAATAAAACTAGGTAAAAATCAAGTTTGTTTTATTAAACATTATTTATTTATTTACACAATCAATGGTCCGAGATAAAATTATCACAGCTCTATTTCAATATCTTCGTTATCGTGGATACCATTAGTGCCATTTAAGAGGGGTTTGCTAGCAATAACTTTACAGTAAGTTTGGTAATCTGCTACTAATATTTTCCCCTTGTATAACATGTTTTTTTCTAACAAAGGCACATCTCGAAATGTCCTGGAATCAAAACAAACGTTTAAGATAATAAATATCTCATAGCGCGGAGAAACAAAACATTATCAAAGAATTTGTAATAGGTTAATTAATACTTACGGGTATTGAACTTTCATGTTCTTTGGACCTCTGACTGGATTCCATGCTGACACTGGCGCTTTATTCGCTAGCATTATTCCAGTGATTGCCGTGTACAATCCGTATTCCTGACAAATCTTTTCCTGTTGCGGGAATAAATAAATTAATATACCATGAATCATAGCTAGATATAATATAGTTTATAGGGTTCCGTACCTCAAAAGGTAAAAACGGAACCATTATAGGATCACTAGTGTGTCTGTCTGTCTGTCCGTCTGTCACAGCCAATTTGTTCCGAAACTACTGGACCAATTAAGTTAAAATTTGGTACACATTGTATACAGTGGTGGTCAAGTAATTATGGACGCTTCATAATTAGACACTAATTAAAATGCTGTATCTTTTGAACCGTGATATGTTGCCGGCGAAAATTTTCACAGAGCATGTTGTTATAGAGGAAATTTACTAACAAAAAAAAATAGGGGAGCCTCATATAAGAAACGAGTTTTTTTAGATCTTTTTGTTTTTTCTCTATTTTAAAAACGGTAATACGTAAAAGCCCCATCCATCCACGACAAACCCCCATCCAGCTCCAAAACCCCGAGAGCTTTCAGCTCGAGTTGCACAATCACTTTGATTGCGCTAGAATGTGGACGATTATAATGACAGATGATGTTCAAACAAAACCAAAAAAAATCTTGGACTTCACCAGCAACTTCATGGAAGAAAGACGCAGATTGGTTTTGCAGTCCTCTGAAGACGCTACTCAGTATCGGCAACTAAACAGGCAGATCTCTAAGTCCCTGACTTGCGATTTGCGCCAGTATAATACAAATTATATTAAAGAGGCGATTGAGCACAACAAAGGCTCAAAAGTGTTCGCGAGAAATCTGTCTGTTGGACAAAGACAACTGACCAAGCTGATGCCTGAGGATGGCAGGATCATATCATCTAAGACTGAGTTGCTGGAAGAAGTTGAGAAGTTCTACGGACAATTGTACACGTCTGCCTGTCAGCGATCTAGCTAAAGACCCAAGAGCCAGACTAACCCCACACTATACCGAAGATATCCCAGATGTCAGCCTGTACGACATTAGAATGGCTCTCAAACAGCTCAAGAACAAGGCACTAGGTAATGATGAAATTACGGCTGAACTTCTGAAAGCAGTCGACATACCGGTACTAAAAGCTCTTCAGAAGTCATTCAATTCCGTTATACTTGAAGGACAAACGTCTTGAGGCATGGCACAGAAGTGTGGTCGTGCTTTTCTTCAAAAAGGGCGATAACTCCCTGCTGAAGAACTACACACCCATATCACCTTTGAGCCATGTTTACACGCTGTATTCGAGAGTCATTACGAAGTGGATTTTGTACCATAGACCACATACATACGCTGCGGCAGATTATACAGAAGACCGAAGAGTACAATCAGCCACTATGCTTGGCGTTTGTGGAGTATGTGATGTTTCGATTCGGTCGAAACTTGGGCTGTGTTACAGTCTCTCCAGCGGTGCCAAATTGACAGGAATTGAAGTGTCTGTACGAAAAAGCCACCATGTCAGTTCGCCTCCAGGACCAGAACTCGAAACCTATCCAGTTGCAGCGAGAGGACAGGAAGACGTGATATCTCCGACATTGTTCACCGCCGCCCTGGAAGATGTTTTCAAGCGTCTGGACTGGGGGGTACTCGGCATCAATATTAACGGCGAGAACATAACCCACCTCCGATTCGCTGACGATGTCGTGATCATGACTGAGCACAATGCTCGATGGCCTCAGTAAAGTCTTTGAACAAGTGGGTCTTAAAATGAACATGGACTAGAGGAAAAAAATGTTAAATGTCCGTGTCGCACCCATCCACCCCTCTAAAGTTTGGAGACTCTACACTCGAAGTTGTTGACGAATATGTGTACTATAGCCCGTCAACTTCGTGCACGGTACGCCTGCGGTACGGGCGGGTAGGCGGGGGCGAGGTAGCATGACACGATCTCTGCGGGGGAGCTCCCCGCTAGGCTCAAGCTCCCCCCCACCCACCCCCCACACCGCGGAGATCTTCCCGCACACCCCGCCTCAGCTGCTTAGGCGTATCGCGCACGAAGTTGATGGGTTATAGGACAAACAGTCCAGCTAGGTGGTAGGTCCAACTTCAAGAAAGAGATCAATCGACGAATCCAACTCGGCTGGGCAGCGTTCGGAAAGCTTCGCCATATCTTCACGTCCCAAATACCGCAGTGGCTCAAGACTAAGGTTTTTGACCAGTGTGTGTTGCCAGTGATTCAGTGATATGACATACAGAACTGAGACATGGTCGCTTACTATGGGCCTCATAAGAAAGCTCAAGGTCACTGGAGCGAGCTATGCTCGAAATATTCCTACGCGATCGAATCAGAAATGAGGAGATCTGCAGGAGAAGCAAAGTAACCGACATAGCTCACAGAATCGCTATCACTAAAAGTAGGTATGCAACAGTAGCAGTGATGTATTTCTTTAGAATAACATTAAGTAGCTATTTAATTTACCTTGACCACCAAATGTTTAGAATACTAGCCCAGTTACTTCTTAATAATAATGGCTTTTGAGAAAATGCCCCCCCCCCCCCCTGTCGTCAGTACACGAGGTTGAATGCATAGATTACAGGAAAACCTATTACCGAGAGCAAAGTATGTACTGAGGTCTTGGTCTGTTGGAAGTTTTCGTGTGGAACCCTGTTTTTGTGACCCCGAGTGGCACATGGCCGGTTTTTTTTTAACTGGTAACTGTACCAGTCCTAAGTCCTAAACTATACGATTAAGCTGTCTATAGAACCATTAGGTCGTTTTAGTTAGATGACCAGTTCTTTGGGGGAGGGGAAGGAGTGAACGACTTTCAATGATTGATGATTGATGTTCCTCAATTTATGTATTTTAAATGTTTGATGTGTAAATCTTACAAACTGCATATATATAAGGTGTAACAAAATTAGCTGAAACTGGTGCTTCTACCCATGAAACTGATCAACTTTCCCCATGGAAACCATAGTCAAATCGTAAAAAAAATTTAGCTCCCATACTAACTCGATCAGCTGATCAGCCAACTTAGTATGGGAAGTTTATTTTTTTTGAGATTTGACTATGGGTTTCATGGGGAAAGTTGTTCATTTTCTTGGGTAGAAGTACCAGTTAAAATAGTTTCAGCTAATTTTGTTAGACCTTATACATATACAGCGTATTTACTTACCCTCCATTCGCTAAGCATATAGTCGGCGTCGCTCAAAACCGAAGCAGCCTTATCGACGTGGTCGGGGCACGAAAAGTGCGGCAAGTAGTTCTCTTCTAAAAAGTTTATGAATGAAGTTGGCTGAGAGACGAACTGTTCAGTTATTTCACTTGGGGAATGTGTCAGATTACCAACTTCACTAACTGAAAAAATACAATGGTTTTTTTATTCACAATTGATGAGCCCTTGACATCATCTCGCTTCATGGTAAGTGACGATGATGACGAAGATGGAAGCGGGCTTGCCAAGATTCCACAACGCAATCGGGAACTGGCTATCGTATATTCAAACAGGAACACATGAATGCTGTTAACATTGATGTTTGACAGTAAGACTTAGATAAGACGGTGGTAGCTAGCCAGACGGGCTTAGAATATGTCCGTCCACCAACCAAACCCAGTCATACAAAGTTAGACTTTGCCGGGAATCGAACCCGCAACCTCCTGTTGTGAAGTTAATGGACTTTACGAAACTGAGGCGGCGGCATGTATCACAACAGGTACCTATTTATTAAAAAAAATGTTTTTTCATTATATATTTTCGCACTTATGTTACTTGAAGGTAAACTGAGGCGGCGGCATGTATCACAACAGGTACCTATTTATTAAAAAAAATGTTTTTTCATTATATATTTTCGCACTTATGTTACTTGAAGGTAAACTGAGGCGGCGGCATGTATCACAACAGGTACCTATTTATTAAAAAAAATGTTTTTTCATTATATATTTTCGCACTTATGTTACTTGAAGGTACCTACCTTTGGGATTCAACACTCTGCCAACACCATGTAAAATGCTAACAGTCTGATCTTTTCCCAGTGAGATAAACTTGCTAGACGCTGTCTTTTTCTTCTTTGGTCCTTTCGTTGACTTTGTTTTACTTTCCTTTTCTGCCACTAGACTAGTTTCTAAACCTTGACAGGACCCTGAAATTAGAAGTAAACAATTGTTAGCTTCAGTAAGATTTGGCCCTCGTTGACCAAGGGGTGAGAGCTGAGCAGCCAGCAGTTCATACTTAAGGATTCACTTCTTTCGCTTTCAATTACCACTAAGTAGTAGTTTTAAGGGTGAGGCCAAACGAACGTAATTCAATAGCGTAATTTACGCTGCACTCGGTTTCATCATATAAATAAAGCCTAGAACATCGCCGCAAAGTCGCCTGTCTATCAGTATTCATTTCGGAGAGTGTGCGCAAGAACTTCACGATCTTATTCCCCGGCTCCATTCCACAGTCGGTCAACGAGACGCAGGGAGCGGTGGAACCCCTTTGCTTTTGATGTTCAACCTTTTCGCACGAAGCGTTACATTTCCTCATTTATTATCATCATCATATCAGCCACAAATCGTCCACTGCTGAACAAAGGCCTCCCCCAAGGATTTCCACGACGACCGGTCCTGCGCTGCCCGCATCCATCGGCTTCCCGCGACCTTCACCAGGTCATCGGTCCACCGCGTGGGAGGCCTGCCTACGCTACGTTTTCCGGTGCGCGGTCGCCACTCGAGAACTTTACTGCCCCATCGGCCATCTGTTCTACGAGCTATGTGCCCTACCCACTGCCACTTCAGTCTAGCGATTCTGTGAGCTATGTCGGTTACTTTAGTTCTCCTGCGGATCTCCTCGTTTCTGATTCGATCACGCAGAGAAACTCCGAGCATAGCACGCTCCATTGCCCTTTGGGTGACCTTGAGCTTTCTTATGAGGCCCATAGTAAGCGACCATGTCTCAGTTCCGTAAGTCATCACTGGCAACACACACTGGTCAAAGACCTTAATCTTGAGACACTGCGGTATTTGGGACGTGAAGATATTGCGAAGCTTCCCGAACGCTGCCCAGCCGAGTTGGATTCGTCGATTGATCTCTTTCTTGAAGTTGGACCTGCCTAGCTGGACTGTTTGTCCCAGGTATACATATTCGTCAACAACTTCCAGTGTAGAGTCTCCAACCTTTAGAGGAGTGGGTGCGACACGGACATTTAACATTATTTTCGTCTTGTCCATGTTCATTTTAAGACCCACTTGTTGAGAGACCTTACTGAGGCCATCGAGCATTGTGCTTAGGTCTTCCATAGTCTCAGCCATGACCACGATATCGTCAGCGAATCGGAGGTGGGATATGTACTCGCCGTTGATATTGATGCCGAGTCCACCCCAGTCCAGAAGCTTAAAAACATCTTCCAGGGCGGCGGTGAACAGTTTCGGAGATATAACGTCTCCCTGTCTCACCCCTCGCTGCAACTGAATAGGTTTCGAGTTCTGGTCCTGGAGGCGAACCGACATGGTGGCGTTTTCATACAGACACTTCAACACCTCGATGTATCGATGGTCAATTTGGCACCGCTGGAGAGACTGTAGCACAGCCCAGGTTTCGACTGAATCAAAGGCCTTCTCATAGTCCACAAACGCCAAGCATAGTGGCTGATTGTACTCTTCGGTCTTCTGTATAATCTGCCGCAGCGTATGTATGTGGTCTATGGTACTAAAGCCTTTTCGGAAACCGGCTTGTTCGGGAGGCTGGAAGTCGTCAAACCTGCGTGCGAGACGATTCGTAATGACTCTCGAAAACAGCTTGTAGACATGGCTCAGAAGTGAGATGGGTCTGTAGTTCTTCAGCAGAGTGTTGTCACCCTTTTTGAAGAAAAGCACGACCACACTTCTGTGCCATGCCTTAGGCGTTTGTCCCTCGAGTATAACGGAATTAAATAACTTCTGAAGAGCTTTAAGTACCGGTGTTCCACCTGCTTTCAGAAGTTCAGCCGTAATTCCATCATCACCCGGTGCCTTGTTGTTCTTGAGCTGTTTGAGAGCCATTCTAATCTCGTACAGGCTGACGTCCGGGATATCTTCGGTATAGTGTCGGGTTAGTCTGGCTCTTGGGTCTTCAGCCAGATCGCTGACAGGCAAACGTGTGGTCTTGTACAATTGTCCATAGAACTTCTCAACTTCTTCCAGCAACTCAGTCTTAGACGATATGGTCCTGCCGTCCTCAGTCTTCAGCTTGGTCAGTTGGCTTTGCCCAACAGACAGATCTCTCGCGAACACTTTTGAGCCTTTGTTGTGCTCAATCGCCTCTTTAATATAATTTGTATTATACTGGCGCAAATCGCAAGTCAGGGACTTAGAGATCTGCCTGTTTAGTTGCCGATACTGAGTAGCGTCTACAGAGGACTGCAAAACCAATCTGCGTCTTTCTTTCATGAAGTTGCTGGTGAAGTCCAAGATTTTTTTTGGTTTTGTTTGAACGGCAAGTTTTAAAAATCTTAGACCCGACCGTTTGAACAATTTCCACGAACCTGTCATTATAATCGTCCACATTCTCGCAGTCTCCTAGGCATTCGAAACGATTGTGCAACTCGAGCTGAAAGCTCTCGGGGTTTTGGAGCTGGATGGGCGCTGGTCGGAGCGTAGACTTCATCAGTCGACATCTTTCTAGCTTGGTCTTTAGATTCAATGTGCCTCTGACCATCCGGTGATCGCTTCCTGTTTTGACTGAATTGATCACGGAGACATCATTGAATATTTGCTTCCTTGTCGACAAGATGAAGTCTATCTCGTTTTTTGTTACGCCATTGGGATGCAACCATGTCCACTTCCGCTGTTTTGACTTTTTAAAGAAGGAGTTCATCATAAAGAGGCTCTCCTTCTCCATAAAGTCGGCCAGCATCTGGCCACGTGCATTTCTTACTCCATATCCAAATTGCCCCACTCTCAGCTCACCATCGCTTCGTTTACCCAGTTTCGCGTTAAAGTCCCCCATAACAACGGTATAATGGGTCCTGGTGCTATGTAAGGCTGTAGAGATGTCCTCATACATAGTCTCTACCTCGTCGTCGGAGTGTTCCGTTGTCGGCGCGTATACCTGTATGACCTTCATCGAATACCGTTTGGTGATTCTGAGTATAAGGTATGCTACCCTTGTCGAAACGCTCACGATTTGGACCACATTGTTAATGAGGGACTTGTGGACGAGAAACCCGACACCACCCTGGGACTGTTGGTCGCCCTCCCGGAAATATCCGGATTTAAGGATCATGGTGTCCTCTCCCTCTCTTCGGACTTCACATAAACCTACGATATCCCACCGTAACCTGCTCAATACTTCTTCGAGTTCTGCAAGTTTCTCGTCAGTCCGCAGTGTGCGCGTGTTGTAAGTTGCCAGGGTCAAAGGTCGTTGGGTTTGGTAGCCTGGCATCTGCCGGGGATTCTTCGCACCCCCTACCCCGCCGTTACCATGACTGCTACCGGAGCCAGGAATAGCGGAGCTGCCGGGGACTAGGGGCCGTTTTCTGGGTGTGAAATTCATAGGGGGGGTTTTGCCGTAATCGCCACGCTTGGCAGGCGGGTTGGCGATCGCAGTGTGATTGCAGGTGTGTTGCAATGCACGGAAAGACGCTGCTGCCCATCCTCCGGTTTTAAGTCCCTTAGTCGCCTCTTACGACACCCATTGGAAGAGATGGGATGGTCCTATTCTTAGCCGGGAACCATACGGACGGATTTATTATGCGGACAGCAATAGAGTGGAACACCTTGCCTGCGTCTGTATTTCCCGCCTTCTACAATTTGAGGATCTTCAAGGCGACAGTGAATAGGCATTATTTGAGATTGCGTGTACCATCCTTGACTACATCGTCACTTACCTTCAGGTGAGATGTAGTCAAACGCACTAAAATTTTTAATTAAAAAAAAGAAACAATTCCCGTCATCATCATCTCAGATAGAAAAAATCCACACATGCCTTCCCTATAGACCACCCCAACCCATGGAGCTGGGGGAATGAGGTCGTGCAGTTCTTGTGCACACTCTCCGAAATGAATTCGATAGAATACCGAAAGACAGGCAAATTTGCGGCGATGCTCAAGGCTTTGGAGCTTGTTTTTGACAAGCTCATCGTCGCCAATGAGTCTCCGGGCGCGTCGGTCGATGGCGTCCAAGATATCTGTGTGTTTCTCAACTGATTTGTATTACCTTTCAAGCAAGCAAAGTGCAAGTTAAGCACCGCAGATCTGACGTCCCCCCCTGAGGAGTTGACCACACATTCTATCATGTCTTGGGTGGGCGTGTTGTACGTTGAGAAGTGCTTCTTGCTGATGATGTCGGATACTCGCTTCAGGGCAGTTCTGAGCCCTGTTACTGATACTCCATTGAACCTGAATCCGAGCAAGGACAACGATGAAAAGCGATAAGGTCGCCTAAATTGTACGTCTCTTAGTTTTTAATTTAAATTTTGCTTATTATGTATTTATTTTGATGTACAATAAAGAGTTATTTGAGTTTGAGTTTGAACAATAAACTGTACAAGTGTACAGCCATATGTATTTATTTTGATGTACAATAAAGAATTATTTGAGTTTGAACAATAAACTGTACAAGTGTACAGCCAAATGTGCATCAATGTGTATAAGCATGCACATGAGAAAATTCTCGCAACGACTTCTTTGTCTGGCGACTGGCGTAGTCTGGCATACCACAAGTCAACAATAAAAAACGCTCACTAAAGAATAAAGATATTGGTGTAGCCGGTTCGCGGTTTTTGATAAATTAAGTGGACTGTATTTTGCGGAGCGGGGTGATATATAGCGGATGAGATATTGCGACTATGCGTATTCAAATTCAACATAAATCAGGAGACTGCTCCGCTCTGGATGGTAAAATGGGAACATATAAACAGAGCAGTTAATTGGAAAAGGAACTCACCATCACGAAGTAAAAGCGGCACTTGGTCAGCCAGCGCTGGCTCAAATCCTCCTTCTCCAGTTGGAACTCCTTGTGGCAGGTACTTAGGTTAGCACTTCGGATTGCACACACACACGTTATTTTGGTCTTTCACGGCGGTTAGATATTTTAGATAATTTTATTAGCGGGACGACATGCATTCGTTTGCACTGTCAAGACATTTTGTTCTTGTTAGTTCTTGATTTCGACACCGCCAGACACGGCGTCTATGTATGCTTCTCACTCGATGCGCCATATTCGATGCGTGAGTGGGAAAGGGAGAGGAATATTATAGGATATTGAAGCCTGAACACACATAGCATAACGCGCGAGTTTTTAAAAGATTATTATGGCGTAAACAGATATATAGGGTGACTTTTAATTAGTTCTTGATAGCAAAGGATATGAAGGTAATCGTGATTACAAACAAATTTCCCAAAGAAACTATATGTCAAATATCTATATTATTATGTATTAATTTTTAGTTGCACTTGCACCCACCCGCTATCGTTCCACTTTCTCGTCTCCTTCATTCGCCAAAGGTTGGCTGGAAGAAATCGCTTAAAGCGATAATTCCACCTTTGCATATCATTGTGTATTTTGCTAGTTTATAAGTTTTTTCATTTTTGTATATTTGGTGTGCAAAGTATATTTATCTTATATTAAATATGAAAACAAATTTGGTCTTATATACATTTTTGCCGATTTGATAATTTATTATGTATCGAGAACTAAAATTATTTTTTTCTAATTTGACGTATAATTTCTTTGGAAAAGTTGTTTTTAATCACTACTACGTGCATATCTTTTGTTATCAAGAACTAATTAAAAGTCACCCTGTATAAGACTTGATGAAAAATTTACAAATGATTTGTGTTATATGGGAGGTACCTTATTCACATCTTTCCTGAAACAATAAGTAGACCTTATTCATTCTTAGTTATTTACAAAGTTTCATTAAAATTGTTGGTCATTTGTGAGAAAAACAAAAAAACAAGCTGGGTTTGTATAATATACCTATTTCCGATTTTTCCTGATATAACGAACTACGTGGTGTTGTAGGCCATACAAAGTTACACCTATATTTTAATAACATATAGAGTCATCAAAATCCTAAAGTCAATGCTGAGAAAAAAAAATACTATGGTAGCCTTAACAATGAAGATAGGATAAATTTGAAAAACAACGGTTGGACATATAAAAATAGGTAAAATTATTCTTAGCCAAATTTAACACGAATCCATCCAGTAGCTTGGGCACCGGATAAATGCACACAAACATAAGTAAGAAACAACTAAGGTTTGTATGAAAGGTCGCTTTATCCGATTTTTCCTGATACAACTATTAACATGGTGTGGTAGACCATACGAATTTATTTTTTAGTAACGTACAGTTTCATCAAAATCATTAGAGCCATTTTTGAGAAAAAAGTGATTTTTTTGCAATGGTAGCCCTAAAAATCAAGATACGAGAAATTTGAAAAAAAAATGTCTGGATATAAAAATAACATTACTCTAATCTAAATATCCATATCCGTACAGTAGTTAGGCGCTAGAGCACCGGATGGAAACACACAAGCACATGCTTACAAAATTATTATTTTTTTTAGGGTATTAGTGTATACTATATTTTAGCTCCACAGAGTTAAAAAGATTTTGCTCCCCGAAATCGAATGTCTTAGACTAGCTCTATAGTCTTATCGAGACTTAGTGTGGCGCGGTTCAATGAGGTTAATCGAGGCGAGGCAACAAGAGGAAGTGTACGTATACACTCTCATATTTTCCTCGCATCGCCATCGCCAGCCATCCTCCAATACCTTTTTTACTCTTTCGTCGCTTGAAAGTAAAAACACTTATTTATCACACTGCACACTGCATCATGGATAATAATATAATTCTTAGCCAGAATAGATTGCTAACCTTTAAGCTAAGAAATATTGTTAAAGCTATCTACCTATCTATTTACTTTGTTTATATTTTTATTAACTAGTGTGTACAATAAAGAGTATTTATCTAATCTTATCTGTCTAGTTGTACAAGATTTCTCGTTTTAGTTTAGAATAAATGGCGCCTGGTATTTTAAGCTCGATTAGAACTAGATGGCCCTATGAATTAATCAGTCATGTTGCATGACATAGGATTGACTAAGAGTACATAACCAATTCAACATGGTCAAAGTGATACTTACATTACGTGATGTATTTGAAACTGGTCCTTCAAAAGTGGTGTGAACAGATTCGATGCAGTATTTCTACTGTCCGTGTGTGATTCTGAACATATGAAAACTATCGGCGACTTTGCTCTTTGTTTGTATTGGCTGAAAAATAAGCAATTGTTTTATTTTTTCACCAGCTTTTGCCCGCGGCTTCGCCCGCGTGGAAATAGTGGTGCGGGCCGTAAGCGAGCATAGACATGAGTTTTCTCCAGATCTCTCGAATACTATATCGGGGTATTCTAATAGCAGTCTATGTCACTTCCCACCCTCAATTATTCCTATGCAAAAATCCCGTTAATCCTAGCGTGGAAATGTAGTTTACTACATGTAA
The DNA here is from genome assembly GCA_947284805.1 of Coleophora flavipennella. NCBI lineage: Eukaryota > Metazoa > Arthropoda > Insecta > Lepidoptera > Coleophoridae > Coleophora > Coleophora flavipennella. Next base: position 1,756,104 of record OX369270.1, on the reverse strand, counting down.
ACGCACTCAATATTTAATTTTAAAAATGAATTTTCCCCAGATCCCTCGGGAACTATGTCGGGCTATGCGTAGTGTATAAGTAGTCTATGTCATTTCCCACCTGCTCAACCATTAAACAAAAAAAATCGTTTCAGTTGTTCAGTTCCCTCAGGAATGCTATTTTCATGGGATAAAAAGTATCCTATGTCGTATACGTGCGTGAAAAACGCCAGATTAAACGCCTGTAAGGATTATTCAAGTTTTTTGTTTTTATTTTATAATCAAGACTCACTTTAAAATATCCGTGAATTCTGATGGAGTTCTAATGAAAGTATTGGGAAAGTCTTCTACCAATACCAATTTCGTAGTATTGTTATCTAAGAGTGATGTAAAGTTAGCTGCATTTAGTATGAAATCCAAGAATTTTGTGGACTGCTTCTCTCTGAATTCATAATCACCTGAAAATAAATTTGAATGATCAGCAGTCACAAATTAAACTTTGGGTTAAAACAAAAGCTTGGGGTCCCAAAGAACCTTATTCAAATTGGTTATACAGTTTGCACATGCAGTGGTACTTTGTCTTAGATGTCATACTTTAATTAGGTTGTTCAACCCTTGAGCATACATAAAATAGCTACTCAGGTACCACATAGGTACCTACAACATCTGACATCAGCAAAACCTGCTTGAAGACCATTGCTGCGCTGCATTGGGGAAATTCATAGACATTGTTGTACGAATAGCTAATAGACAGCACATTGTTGTATGAATAGCCAATATTGTCGCTCAATAAAGTCTGATTCAACAAATATTTGATCTTAATAGCTCTCCAGCCGGCTATTACTAATCCTGCATGTACTGTACAGTTGACCTGTTACATATGGGTCAAAACTCTTAAATTATAAAACTATCTATTATTTTATTATTAGTTAATTGTATTTTGTATTTTTTTAATTTAGAATTTACCATTAAATTTAATTACTTTCACTGCTAGACGAAGTATTTTCAGAATCGTCGCCTACATTAATAATTAAAGACTGAACAAGATTCGCGCGACCCCGTCAACCCCGTGCGGGTGTAACATCAGAGCGCCGCAATTAAACTCAGGTCGGCTCCGTTGACGAGAGCCGGCAGCGGCGAGCGGCATTTATCAAAGGTGTAGCTAATTCTGCGAACGAACTTTAATTAGGATGATGGATGACATTTATGTTTTTGTTACTTTTTTGGTGCATGTCTTCATTGACTATAATTAGTAGTGTTGCACCGAATGTAGATTCTCTCGATTTCGGCCAAATGTGCCGAAGCCAGAATTCGGTTAAATTTTGCGCGCATTTGCCCGATGAACAGGTCAGATCGTGTTCCTTCGCTTGTAGTAACGCGCGTCACGCCCGCCGGCCGCGGTGGGGGAAAACTGTGCCAGATATCCATTCAGTACAATCATCTAACCCTGCTATCTGTAAGGCGCTTTGAACACGAAGGGGCGGGCCGGTCAATTTCGCCGCCAACGATAGCGCAAAGGGAATCCTATACTATCAACGCACATGGAGGCGGCGCGGTCTTTTTGTCCTCTATGTGCGTTAGTAGTATAGGATTCCCTTTGTGCTATCGTTGGCGGCGAAATTGACCGGTCCGATTGGGAGACCAGAGCATGTAGCATCAGATGTGCTTGACTGACCACGTTTAAAATCATTTAACCAGTTATAAACAGTCTGCAACATTGGTACGTAGTACCATGAACAGAATCAACTTCAGTTTTTATTGTGGCAGCAATGCAACCCTTCATAAAAAAATGTTTTATAACAGCATGAAATTCCAATTTTTCCATATGTGTAGAAACTTTGGAAGTGATCACATTCAAGCAATGGTTAAAGTGTCAATTTCCATTTTTTTTACTAAATTTTTGAGTCTTCATTTGAAATAGGGGTTTTACCCGGGTACAAACAACGGACGTACCCGGGTCTCGGGTAATTTGATATGGACGTTGTTTTGCGTAATCGTTCCATTCCACACCGAGTTCAAATTCAGATAAAAGCAAATTTGTGTATTATTGGTATACTTTTTTGTGTTATTTATTTTGACAAAGTTGTACGGATTATTTAATAGAAATATAAATTTCCTATTTCTTCATGTATTGGATTTTTGTATAGTGATAGTTTTTGATAATATTTTTATAAAAAATCCTTTTTGGAACATTTTTGCAAAAAGCCAATTTGTATGGCCAATAAATTGAGATGATTCTGCTAAAACAATCCAATCACATTATTATTATTTTTTTACCCTAATAATACTGTATTTTAGGAAACTTATAAATAACTAAAGAAAAAATAACCTTTTATTAAAATAATAAACCAGTGATAGTTAAAAAGTTTAACTAAAATGTAAAAAAATATTATAAAGTTATTGTTCTTCAGCGTCATCCACGTCAAAATCTGATACTGCACCAAATCCATTAAGTCGTAAATAATGTCCTCTCAGCTCTTCAATCTTTATAAAATAGGAAACTATCCTCAGGAATTAACTTGTACATCGATTGCAAATCAGCAAGTTTTGCTGGTTCAATCGGTTTTTTATTACGACACAATAGCAGCAGATCTGTTTTGTCAATATTTTTAGTTTAAACTTTCTGTCTTTTTTCTATATTCCTTGAATTATTCGTCCAGTGATGTTCTCATAAAACTTAAATTAAAAATTTAAAGAATCCCTGACAATAAAAAACCTTTAAAAACTAGAAAATAATATGGTTTGGTCCTTTAAGTTTAATTTATGTTGTTATATTTTGATCAAACAGTTATCGCTTAGGGGGGGCGGTAAGTAGTGAAGCATTTCCTAGTAACTTATTGTAGTAAAATAGTTTTATTCTGTTTGTATTTTATTGTTTTTTATTATTGTATTTACTTATCTTTTTTATTTTTTTTTATTTATTTTTTTTATTAAAAATTTGAGTGCGTTTGACTGCAACTCACCTGATGGTAAGTGATGATGCAGTCGAGGATGGTACACGCAAACTCAAATAATGCCTATTCACTCTTGCCTTGAAGATCCCCAAATTATAGGAATCGGGAAACACTGACGCAGGCAAGGAGTTCCACTCCTGGGCTGTACGCATAATAAATGAAGAAGCGTAACGATTCGTGCGAAAAGGTGGAACATCAACAACAAAGGGGTGCAACCCCTCCCTGCGTCTCGTTGACCGACGGTGGAATGGAGCAGGGGGAATGAGGTCGTGAAGTTCTTGCGCGCACTCTCCGAAATGAATTCGATAGAATACCGATAGACAGGCGACTTTGCGGCGATGCTCAAGGCTTTGGAGCTTGTCATTGACTAGCTCGTCGTCACCAATGAGTCTCCGTGCGCGTCGGTCGATGGCGTCCAAGGTATCCAGCTGATAGCGGGCTGATCCATCCCATAAGTGTGAACAGTACTCCATACATGAGCGGACCTGTGCTTGATACAAGGTAAGCAGCTGTCCAGGTGTGAAGTACCGTCTCACTTTAGAGAGAATGCCCAGCTTCATTGCAGCAACTTTTGCCTTGGACTCAATGTAACGACCGAAGTTAAGATTGGGTGTTAAATCCACGCCGAGGAGTTCCAGGTGGTCAGATATCTGAATCGGTTCATTCCGGAGAGTTGGAGTCAAGGTGAATGGACTCCTTTTGGCGGAAAAAAGACACGCCTGTGTTTAGAGGCATTAAACCTTACGAGGTTGGAATCACCCCATTCAGACACTGCCTGAAGTGATAGGTTTATGCGCTCTATCATGGCCTCTCTTAGAAACAGCGTATCAGCGCTGTTAGCTCGTGCACTGGACAGGTATCTTTCTACAACCGTGCTATCGTCTGCATAACCAATTATACCGGGTTTTAGCAGATCGTTTATGTGAAGCAGAAATAGTGTTGCAGAAAGAACAGATCCCTGAGGTACCCCGGCATCAATCGCCAATAGGTCTGAGGAACAGCCATCAACGACCACTCGAATAGACCGTTCCCTCAGGAAATCAGCTACCCAGTTACACAATCCCAAATGAAGACCATAAGAAGGAAGCTTGCCAATAAGGCTAGCGTGCCAGACCCTATCAAAAGCCTTTGAGATGTCGAGTGACACAGCCAGAGCTTCGCCATGCTTCTCGATGGCCTCGCCCCATATATGCGTTGCATACACTAGAAGATCTCCAGTAGATCGACCTCGGCGAAATCCGTATTGTCAGGGTTTTTTTAAATTTTTAATTAAAATTTTATTTCATGCTTTTTAAACTACATGTATCTTAAACACGATAACTCAGCTGTAAGTTGGTGAGTCGGATATCATGTAGATACTAGGAGATGCTGCAGCTTCAGGTCAAGGTTACCATGTTCTATCTAAAACCTATTCATCCAATGAGCCCAAACACGATTTATCTGTTGTAAGTTAGTGAGGAGTTAGGGATCCTGCTAATTCCAGAAGTTGCTGCAGCATCAGGTCAAAATTACCATGTTCTATCTAACACCTTTTCCAATGAGCCCAAACACGATACCTTTGCTGTAAGTTGGCTAGGAGTTGGGTATCCTGTAGATTCCAAAAGATGATGAAGCATCAGGTCAAGGTTACTATATTCTATCTAACACTTATTCATTGAGACTATTCTAATGAGCCCAATATGATTTCTCTGCTGTAAGTTGATAGAGTTGCGTATCCTGCAGATTTCAGGAGATGCTGCAGGTCAAGGTTATGATGTACCTGGCTGGCTGATTATATTATCTGAGTGGTAATTATCGTAATAAAAGTTGATTTTTGATATCTTTGTAGTTTCTTTTCCCAGTTTCACAAAAAATACAAGAATACCCGGGTACCCGGGTATACCCGAGTATTTTAAAAAAATGTACCCGAGACCCGGGTATCCAAAATTGTCGGGTATTTGAAAACCCTAATTTGAAAGATTGTGCCTGACAGTGTTAGTGCCATTTACCAAAAAAAAGGTTAAAGAAATAGTTTTTAAAAGGACTTATCAAACAGCCCTCATATAAGATAGCAAAACAGAGTCTGACTTTCAATGTAATACTTTGACTACATACCATATTCTGTTGGTATATCAACATCAAGTGGTGTTATCCACTCTGCGACCTTGACACAGTGTTTAGCTGCTAAAGTTAATACTGTTGCCGTCTTCCCGCAACCCACGGGCCCAGTGAGAAGCAACATGTTGCTGCAGCACCCACCACTGACAGACACCAGCCATTCCTCTAACTCCTGCACCTTCTTGTTGTTCACGGCCAAATCGTCTACTGTGACTGGGTCAAAATTCTTCATCCAATTTTTGTGGTTTAAGTGCATGACTTTACCAAATTTTTCAGGTACATCAGATGGCTTCTGCAAAGTTAAAATAAGTAAATGAATATAAATAAATACTCTTAAGCAATTATGTAATACTTAGGTTTTTCATCCACAATTGGCAAGCTCTTAGCATAACCTTGCTTGATGGTGACAATGATGCCAAAGATGGAAGTGGGCTTATCAAGATTTCCAAACGTAATTGGGAACTAGCTCTCTTCATGCCAGAGCACATTAATGCTATTAACATTGATGTTTGGCAACAACACTTAGATAATATGGTGTTAGCTAGCTGCGCGGGATTAGGAAATGCCCTATTACAAAGTCTTACAAAGTTATACCCCCCAAGAATACAACCCACAACCACAATGAACTGAGTGGTCTAAACACTGCTCCATGAAGGAGTTTAAAGTAGATGGAATGATGATTTGCACACATCTAAGTCAAAGGACAGCCTGACATAGGTGTATAAAATAGAATAGAATAAATATTTATTCAGTGATAAGTATATAAAAGTGAAATATTGCGTAGTTAAAAAAATACAATAGTTTGTACCTATCACTGAAAGGGTAGCAGCTCAGCATATGCTGTCATCACAAAGATCACAGCGCTGATGTATGTTGACGGTGTCAACTAATTTTTTATTTTAGTTTGTTAAGCTGCAGTATGTAATCTGAGTCAGAGAAATAAAGGCTTTTATTATTATAAATATAAGTATTTATGAGCTTACTTCTTGAACAGGTGCAGGCTTGGGCATTACTTTTGCTTTCTTTTTTGGTACTTCTTCATCGTCATCAAATGCAAATAATGGTTTAAACCATTTCTTCTTTTCCTGTTAAAAAGTTTCTAATGTTATTAATTTTAATATAAGTGAGACACATTGGTGGCATAAAGTGTGGGTGGCCTGTCCCATGTGCCAAGCACCAAGGGGTGACAACTCACTGGTACCTGGTAGCTCATTATTATTAAGCAGCCAAAGGTCTCTACCTAGAGATAACTTTTTGGGCTTGCTGTGCTCGGCCATTTCTTGTGCAATAAATGGGATGGCCCCTAAGGTGTGGAAGTTAGGGTGCATTGGTCGCCTGGTTGTGGAAACCTGTCCACCCCTACTCACTAACTAGGACATAGCTTGGGGTGCACATAACCAGGCTGCCATAGAGGAAAGCCTCGCTTAGCGAGGTTCTTCGAATGTGTAATCAACCAAACCTGACAGAACCTATTTTTGGATTTAATGGTAGCCCGGTTATGTGTACTCCAACAGGGACATACATATAATAGGAGTTGAGAGCCATTCAATGTGGGCACAAAATTCACCTGAAATACCTTGAAATTACGGCTACGGCCTTGGTTGTTTTAAAGGGGATGCTCAACCCATGCTACGCTTCCACCACAAACAAATCGAGGGTCATTATGACATCAACAACATACCTTAGGATTCATTTTGCCTGAATAGGTTCACTACCTTCGTCTCGCTGATAAATGAATATTTGGGCTCAGACTTCACTCTTATTTAAGTCCTAACAACAGAAAATCAGAAAGAATTCACTAAATTTTACCACCAATAAATAGAAACTTACAGACACTTAGGAAACTATGAGTGAAACTATCGTGAAATTATAAAACAAATTATCGTTGTTGATTTTTTTTTGGTTTCTTCTCTCCGGCTTTCAAAAGCGCGGAGAAGGCAAAGGTGACTAAGACCATACAGCCAGGTCTGACGTATTTAAGCTTCCTTTAGTTTTTTGATTTGTAATGCTAGTGCCGGTGCATTACAAATCTTCTCTGAAGTTCTTGACAGCATTTGCAACAGCTACATTCTGAGGTGGAACACCCAGTTGCTGTAGAGCGTCTATAAAACTGCACCCAGAGCAAGTTGGGTTCTCACGTCCTCCTTCGTTTTATTTTCTTGTTCTCCACATTGCTGACGTGCACTAGACGATTTTCTCCAAAATGCACCACTTCTTGAACAAAATTCTAGCAGAAAACAATGAAAAAACAATTTAAAAAAAAACTACGAATGCGACTACCACAAATCCCGCCAAAAAACTCCTATCGTTGTTGACTAGCGGCTACCTAACCTATATTTTTTTTTATTAAGACTGACAACAAGGCCTTTGGTCTAAACAGAAACAGTACAACATAAAATAAAACAAACAAAGGAGACGTAGTTATCAAAGCGTATAGTTTAACCAGTACTAATATACATATACTTTGGTTTAACATGCTCAGTGCTACCTCACTCCTAACTAACACAAACCGTAAAATGGGGTTAATTAGTTAAATTTGATGCGCCCATAGCTGTCTGTTTGCCATTGCCACAACCAGGAGGTTTTTCTACAGGTAGAATTAGTTTTGATTTGAGTGCCATGCAAGTCTCTCCTTTGGTATTGTTAGTGGGCTCCCTTTACGTCCTTCCAAAAGCACATAAGTCTCCTGGGACATTCAAAGGCAGGTTTTTGCAGCTGGAATTAATTTTGATTTGAGTGCCATGCAAGTCTCACCTTTGTTGGTATTGGTAGTCGGCTCCCGTTACGTCCTTCCAAAAGCATAAAGTCTCCTGGGACATTCATAGTCTCTTTCTCCTTACATTGTGTGCGTATTGCATAGAGATTTAGGTAGCCTACAAGACGCGAGTTTCCCACAACAGAACAACTTCGCCACTGGAAGTTGAAGATATGTACTTTGAAGTCTCGGATACAATACACTGACATCACACAAAACACTATTGCTCTAGTGGTTCTGCGGAATCAAAGTGAAAGAATAGGTAATTCAAATTAAACTCCGGCTAGCTGGCCGGTGTGTGATAGATAACGCCACGATACTCTGGTGCCGAACCCATAGTAACTAGTGTGGAAATAGCCAAAATAAACTTCTTTAAGCTTGACTTTTGTTTTACTCTTATTTGTCTAAGATTTGTCAAAACAGCCAACAGTTAAAAACATAAAGGGTTGGAAGTTACCGATTCACAAAAATTCCAACGAAATTGGTGCAAAATTGTCATATTTTGTATCCAAAGCCACCAAAAAAATTAAAAAAATATGTATTTGAAATTGCTTTAATGAATGGTATAATAATTATCTGTGCTAGCGTGCTTCGTAAATATGGCACGTTATGTCAATTACGTAAATAGGGTTTTATTTTAGAAAATATTTTTTTGTAGGAAGGAATCAAGTGTAAAGTGTTTGTTATCGAATAGAGCACATGAAATACATACTGTAAGTAAATTGTAGAGTAACACATTTTAACGCATATGGTTTCTAGCATGAGCATATTTGTAAGAGAATGAGACGTCTCTACTAGCGTATTTGGTAGCCACTCTTCTACGTTCTATTCTATTTTGATCACCACCATCTCTCCTTGCAGGAAAAAATGCAGGCGTTAAAGTCTTTGAGTGCGATAGTCCCTTCCACAGCTCTGTCTGTAGTGAAGAAAGGCGCATTTGCACCCATTTTAGACCAAGTGCGTCAAACTCACTTGCCTGCGCCTAACCCCAATGAGAGGCGACCGTACTCCCCTTTCCAGGATGCGTCCAACGCGGCCGAGTACGCTGTTGCCAGGCTCGATGACTTGCTCAACTGGGGTAGGAAGGGTTCCATATGGCCAATGACATTTGGGCTGGCCTGTTGTGCTGTAGAGATGATGCACATTGCTGCACCTCGCTATGACATGGACAGGTATGTTTGTGTGACACCTCAGTATTATAAACTTGCCAAAATAATAATAATCCAAACTGTTGTTGTATATGTCACATGAGAACAAAGTGATTTGTTTCTTGTGCCTTTCCTTGAAATCCCTCGACTATGATCTGGATTTAACAGAATCACTCGATCGAGATTATTATATGTTGCTCTCTTGTTGCAAAGATACCTATTGTATTTTTTAGTATGAGCCATTAGTACAAAAATACATTTTTTTACTACAGATATGGTGTAGTGTTCCGAGCCTCTCCCCGTCAGTCAGATGTAATGATTGTTGCTGGCACACTAACCAACAAGATGGCTCCAGCTTTAAGGAAAGTCTACGATCAAATGCCTGACCCGAGATGGGTTATCTCAATGGGTAGTTGTGCTAATGGTGGTGGCTACTATCACTATTCTTACTCAGTTGTAAGGTGGGTAACACAACATATATTAAAATTGTATGCTGTAGGCTTCATTAAGGAAATAAAATTAATAAATAAATATGGTTAGGGATAGATTGGTAGGGATAATATGTGGAAAAGATAATTTAAGCCTGGTATTGAAAGTTTATCCCAATCAAGAAAATATTTACAAAATGTACACAAACAAGATTACACCTTAATACTTAATTAGGGTTCCATCCATCCCATGAAAAAAAAAGGAATCCTTATAACATCATCAACTGTCTGTCTGCCCAAGAAGAAAACAATAGAAAATACTAAAACCTGGATGAACTTAGAAAAAAATTGGTATGTTTATAGAGTTTTTTGATTCAATTATGACTGTGTAGGGTAAATAAACCTCTTCAGATTTTAGGAGTTGATTTTGGGAGGGCAACATAGAAAAAAAAGCATTCCCCTCTTATCTTGCAAACTGCTAAGGCTACATAAGGGATACAGGGCCTTTCTTACAGTTTACAGGAATGAAAAAAAAACCGTCAATGTTATTACAGAAAACTGAATGATACCGGACCCACCTCGTGAGAGTTCGATTCTCATTCGGCTGGTTTTTTTTTCATTGTATGTAGACTTTAAAAAACACATAATAGCAATAATACACATTCCACATTAGATTTAGTGATAAAAAATATTTTTTTTTTTTGAAATATGTATGTTTTTGATTAGAACAGATTGTAATTAGATTCGATTAAAAACTTGATTAGAAACACCTTTAAATAATTAACATGCCAGCTTTCCGTATCTGAAGTATCACAGTCACTGACATCATGGTGGTAAATATATCTTGATGAAAGTCTGGGATGGATTTAATAGGATATTTGTATTATGTTGTAAACACTTTTTGACAAAACAAATAATTATTAATCTTTTCAGAGGATGTGACCGTATTGTACCTGTGGATATCTATGTGCCTGGATGCCCACCGACAGCCGAGGCTTTGCTCTATGGAGTCCTACAGTTACAAAAGAAAGTAAAAAGAATGAAGACAATTCAAATATGGTACAGAAAGTGAAATGAATACTACCTACTCAATGGTTTAGACAGATTTTTGTAATTTATGTTGTAATTTTAATCTCTGTAATTCAGTAAATATTATCTGTTAGTCAAAGCACCTAATGGTTTTATTTAATTTTTTAAGGTTCCTTAGTCTTACCGTCAAAAACGAGGAGATCCGCAGGAGAACTAAAGTAACCGACATAACTCACAGAATCGCTAAACTGAAGTGGCAGTGGGCAGAGCACACAGCTCGTAGAACAGATGGCCGATGGGGCAGTAAAGTTCTCGAGTGGCGACCGCGCACCGGAAAACTTAGCGTAGGCAGGCCTGCCACGCGGTGTGCCGACGACCTGGTGAAGATCGCGGGAAGCCGATGGATGCGGGCAGCGCAGGACCGGTCGTCGTGGAAATCCTTGGGGGAGGCCTTTGTCCAGCAGTGGACGATTTTTGGCTGATATGATGAGTCTTACCGTACTAAATGGTTCTGTTCTTCAGTCATACAGTCAAAAACTCATAACTTGTACATTTCAAACCTAATGTCATGAAATTTGGCATTTGAAAGAACATTAAAAAAATATGGTTATCCTTAGCATCATTTTGTAAAAAAATGACAGTATGACAAGTATTATTTTTAGTTTTCCTGAAAATAACACCTATGACAAAATTATTTATTTTACTATAGACGCTAAGGCAACATACCCATACTACATGACCCGTTCAGGGGGAAGGGGGGTCTGCAAACTACCACGCTTAGGTCTTCGTCGCGTAGTCAATATTCTTTATGGAAATCTCGCGCCTTTTTGAGCTATATTAAATTCAAATTATGGCGCGAAAGGGTTCAGCGCTTTTTACTTACAAGTGGTAGCAAGTAACGCACATATACCGGGGCGCGGACTTTTTTGTAGGAACTTGTAGCGTCCAGTGTGTCATTTTTCTTTAAGTACCCAAAAAAAAAAAACATTTTGTGGTTTTTAATTAACCGACTTCAAAAACAGGGAAGAGGTTTCTCAATTCTCTCAAGACTGGTGGCTCAGTGGTTAGTGCCCTTAACTACTGATCCGAGGGTTGTGAGAGGTTCTTGAGAGAATTGAGAAACCTCTTCCCTGTTTTTGAAGTCGGTTAGACTTCAAAAACAGGGAAGAGGTTTCTCAATTCTCTCAAGACTGGTGGCTCAGTGGTTAGTGCCCTTAACTACTGATCCGAGGGTTGTGGGTTCGATCCCCACACAGGGCAAGCATTTGTGTGATGAGCAGATTTGTTTGCTCTGTGTCTGGGTGTTAAATATCTATATACGTATGTATTTAAACTTATTTAATATGTATATCAGTCTCTGGTTCCCATAACACAGGGAATCCTACTTTGGGGCAAGATGACCATGTGTGATTTGTCCCAGAATATAAAAAAAAAATCGACCGTATATTTTTTTTACGTGTGTTCGCGGATAACTTCGTTGTTTATAAACCGATTTTGATGATTCTTTTTTGTTGGAAAGAAGATATCCCAAGGTGGTACCATGATAAGGAAACCAGGACAAAAAAAACAACAAATAAACAAAAAAATATTTTTGTTTTTGTAAATTAAATTATTGCCTGAAAATTAGAGGGGATAAGGGGTATTGGCAGTGGCATTTACTACGAGTGGTCGTCCGGGGGTGGGAGGGGGTTTAAAAAATCGGTTACGTAGTATGGGTACGTTCCTTATTAAGTGTTTTACTTATGACAAAAATTTAAAAACGACCAATTGTGTTGTCACCCTTTTTGAAGAAAAGCACGAAGTTCTGTGTAAACGGCGAGTTTAAAAATCTTAGACCCGACCCCATATGAACGAACCTGTCACTATAATCGTTCACATTATCGCAATCCCCTAGGCATTCGAAGCGATTGTTCAACTCGAGCTGAAAGTTCTCGGGGTTTTGGAGCTGGTCGGAGCGGAGACTTCATCAGACGACATCTTTCTAGCTTGGTTTTTAGATTCAATGTGCCTTTTACCATCCGGTGATCGCTTCCAGTTTTGACTAAATTGATCACAGAGACATCATTGACTAATCGCCTCCTAAAATAGTCGATAAGATGAAGTCAATCTCATTTTTCGTTACACAATTGTAATGCAACCATCACTTCCGGTGTTTACACCCCATATACATTCCAGCATCTACTTCTTGTAAGCTTCACTGGATCATCATCACTGTAAATGACACAAATGACTAATTCTATTTCTTTTTCACAAAAAGGTATAAAACATTATTATTCCAATTATAAAGACTAGCGGCCAGTTGCCTGTTGTACACAATCACCACCGATGGTAGCTACCATCTAGCAAGCTTCAATGGACCATCACCACTGATGGCCACATACATCCAGCAGTTGCTTCTTGCGAGCTTCACTGATCATAATCACCACTGATGGTAGCCACCTACATCCAGCAGCTGCTTCTTGCGAACTTCACTGATCATCATCACCACTGATGTTAGCCACACAATCCAGCAGCTGCTTCTTGCGAACTTCATAGTGAACTCGCAACAGACAGCTGCTGGATGAAGCCCGATAGGATTTTCTGTCATGCAATGAATTCTTAGTTACATATCTACGTAGTTTTAAGAACCTATTATTTATTATCAGTACTAGGTGATACCCGCGTGGACATCGATGTTGCGCGGTGGGCAAGCCGATCGATGTTACGCGTTGCGGCGGCTCGCGGGACTTTTTTGTTATTACCTTACCTGGCGGGCGCACAACAATTCACCAGTCTCATCGTAATCGCTCGAGCCGTTTTCAAATTTTGTGGTTAGCAACATGATTAATTTTTATTATAAAGATTCGTCTCTGAAGGAATCACCTGTGATGATAGTCTTGGCGCCTTAAAATACCTACTGTACCTATGACCATCATCATCATCATCATATCAGCCGAAAGACGTCCACTGCTGTACGAAGGCCTCCCCCAAGGATTTCCACGACATCCGGTTCCGCGCTGCCCGCATCCAGCGGCTGCCCGCGACAAAACGTAGTGATTACATGCTCAGTGCCCGCGACCTTCACCAGGTCGTCGGTCCACCGTGTAGGAGGCCTGCCTACGCTACATCTCCCGGTGCGAGGTCGCCACTTGAGATTTTTACAACCCCAACGGCCATCTGTGCCCTGCACACTGCCACTCAAGTTTAGCGATTCGGTGTTAATTCAGTATTATTTGGCCGTGCTTTGTAAAGTAGGGGGGAAACTAAAACAACACACTTGGTATAAAAATCAAAAGTTTTAATGGTATTTTCTGAATCGCACCAAGCTTTCATTTACCTTTTAGTATACAGGTGATTTGTATAAACTATAATACACTTCCGAGTCGCACTTCATGAGATTTTAAAAACAAATCACCAGGCGTGCCCTATCAACACAGATTCCTAATCCAATTTTGTCTGACCCAATGCTCGCTACAATTGATTCATGATGGCACAAAGGTACATTTAGTTCTAACCTGACACTGCTAAACTTTTAGTTGTGATATTGCCCAAATAAAAATACCATTTTATGAAATATACAATTTTGAACATTACTCTTATTATTACATCTATATTATTTGAGAATAGAATACCACTACTTTTTGAAGTCAGACAAAATGTATTTCACGATTACAATAATATCACATACTTTTAAATGCATTAAAATGAAAAATATCAAGTGTTAACTGCTACCGACAGAAACTGTATTGATTAGTTTACATGATCACTATGCAAGGACATTAAATAAATTAAACTCCACTGGTACAATTGAAAAACCATTACGAGATTTTTTAACGGAAGTGAAAACTACTCCCGATACAAATAATTTATGGGTTTTATTTTTTGTGTGTCGTTAAATAAACTGATTCTATATTTTAACACTAATTTACATGCTAATATTTACATTTTATTTATAAGTATGTATAAATATGTATAATTATAGATAGCGATTCCGATAATCCTATCCTTCACGTAATCGGTGATTTGATGTATAATTAACTAATTATGGTCATAATAACAACTCGATAGATATTTCATGTAAATAAACAAGCAATAGTGTACAGGCGAGCGCCCCTCGTCCATTATTGCACATTCGAGATCGAGACGTGTCCCCCCCCCCTACCCCCCATACCCCCTCCCCCACTCCCGCGCGCAGAACGCGGCACATGCACTACTCGCCGTACAGTACACTAACACCGGCCGGGCCCAGCAAGCGACGTTACAATAAATAATTTTCTAAACCGATAATACGAAACGATATACATTTAAATGAGAGTCTCATTCGCGGCGTGCGACGTGCGTCGTGCGTGGTGCGTCGTCGCCGGTCACTTGGGCGTTCACAGGGCGGCGTCGGGCGCGGGACATCATCGCGGCTCCTCCTTCTTGAGCAAGTCGAGCGAGGCGAGCGGCGGCGCCAGCGGCGGCGGCCCGAGCGGTGGCAGCTGCGCGTGCGGCGGCGGGGGCAGCGCCAGCCCGCGGTGCAGCAGCGGCGCCGTCTTCAGCTGGTGGTGGTGCGCGTACGCGCTGAACATCTTGGCGCGGTCCTCCTCGGCGCGGATAGCGGCCTCCACGAGCGGCGCGAACCGCATGTGCTGCAGCGGGTCGAACGCGCGGTACGGGTCCCACCCGGGGCCCATCGCGCCCATCGCGCCCACCGCCGACACGGGCGGCGGGTACGCGGCGCCCAGTCCCGGCGCCCCCCCGCTACTGCGCACGCCCTCCTTGCGCTCCTCCTGCCCAGAACAAGTGTCTAAGTACATACTAATTATAGACTGAGTTACCGAGGTTTAGGCCGGAATAACCTCGTTCAGAGGCAAATCAGCGCTTTTTCATTATGGAAACCATATGAAAATATTAAGTATTGTATAGTCTGGTATGGGTTTCAGTTTATAATCAAAGATCCTAACCTACGAGTAGCATACCTCTTTGGCGCCCGCAGTAAAAAGAAATCCGTGCGCCATTTTTGTTTGCAAAGGGTATGTAGACAACTAACCAATATAATTATGTGTGATTATTTGAAAGTTTATGAAATTTACTTTGAGCATTGTTCATACATTACACTTTCGGCTCCGTTGTAGCCCTCGCTTTCAGCTGAGGCTAAAACCCTGCCTCGAGTGTAATGAAATGACCAACTCAGCTCACTTATAACTATCAAGAGGTTGGAAAACAACGTCTCAAATCCTTACTATAATATTATAAATGTGAAAATGTGTTTGTTTGTTTGTTACCTTTTCACGCTTTAACGACTTGATCAATCTTTATGAAATTTGGCATGCAGGTCGCCTGTGTCACGGGGAAGGACATAGGCTACTTTTTATCCCAGCAAAATAGCATAATCTGATGCAGTTCCTGAGGGAACTAAAAAAATACTCGATTGTTGTGATTTTTTTGCAAAGAGATTGGTTGAGTAGGTGGGAAACGACATAATTTACTAATCACCCTTAATGACAGGCATAAAAACGATGTCCGGGAAAAAGCTAGTAAAATTATGAAACAACAGGCACCTTTGTCTGTTCGGGCACGCCGTTCCTGAGCGGCGACCTCGTCCGCGCGCGCTCCATTTCGCGTTCACGCTGTTTGCGCCGCTCGCGCTCCTCGCGGTCCCGGCGCTCGCGCTCCTCGCGGTCGCGGCGCGCGCGCTCGCGCTCCTCGTGCTCGCGCCGCGCCTCCGCGCCCAGCGCCGGCGCCGGCACAGGCCGCACGCGCCACGCCTCGTGCAGGCCCAGCGGCGGCGCGTGCGGCGCGTGCGGCACGCCGTGCAGCGACGACGACAGCGCCAGCTCGCGCCCGTATGCGGACAGCGCGAACGAGGGCGCGCCAGGGAACGCACCCGCGCCGTATCGCGCGAATGGTGAAACGCCTGAAAAGAAGGCAAGGTCGAGAAAATGCATAGAAAATTTGACTAATTCATAGCGCCATTTAGTTTTAAAACACTGTTTGGTACTAGGATCTTCAGTATAAGCGACAGCGTATACCTTG
Organism: Coleophora flavipennella; assembly: GCA_947284805.1. Taxonomy (NCBI): domain Eukaryota; kingdom Metazoa; phylum Arthropoda; class Insecta; order Lepidoptera; family Coleophoridae; genus Coleophora; species Coleophora flavipennella. Next base: position 1,739,717 of record OX369270.1, on the reverse strand, counting down.
CTCCTCTTAATAAGACCAGCGGGCAAACAGCTCGGATATTTTTATAAATACCACAATTTATTGGTAAGCCCTTGACATCATTTCACCTGATGGTAAGTGACGATAATGCCAACGATGGAAGCGGGTTTACGCAATGGGAAACTGGCTATCATATCTTTAAGCCGGAACACATCAATGCTGCTAACATTGATGCTTGGCGGCAAGACTTAGAACAAAAATTGAGCCTAGTTCAGTGGCTCTAAATCCTAACACACAAATATTGAAGCAAGGTGAGTTGTGGAGATCTCATGTGATGTGACTGCCAGTACTTTGTGTTCTAGCGAGAATAATATTTACATGATAGTCATGAAAGTTTGCATTTAAACTGCTGTTTGCTAGTCCTGTTACTGCTAATTTTTGCACACCACGGTGTGCTTGCTGGGTGTAAAACATTCAGCACGCACCCCTTAGGTGCTTGTATCTCCAAAATTATAATGGCTTAAATTCTGAGACTTGGTATGATGATTGCCCAAATTATGCCCTACATTTTGATATAGGTAGGATTTTCCTAGGACATGTGCTTGCTGGGGTCCGGGGCACAAATTACGATGATGACTGCATCCAAAATATAAATGACAAAAGATTAATCACTAAATTTTCCCCTAATATAATTTTAAAAAACCTTACACATGATATATTTTTCAACAAGAATTCAATTTATAAAAAATCTCAAAAATAATGGCAGATTTAACTAAAATCCTGCGACATATATTATATTCAAAGAATTGTTAAAACTAATGCGAGACCGTCCGGCCGTTACACCGACATACATGACCGACACTGACAAACTATGACTTTAAAATGTCGTTTTTGACAGATGATAAAAAGTAACTCAAATGACAAGCAGTCATCATTCCTATTGTGGGTGGCGGGGTTTGTTAGCTGTTGGTCCAATACGCGATTCGTCAAAATATTATTTCAAGTCAGGATAGGCCAAACGGATTGCTGGAGTTTGTACGGCTTAAATTTCAATTTCAATTTTAGGATGTTTATTTAAACGTAGATAATGCATATTTTGGGAAAAATTAAAAACAAACATAGGCCAAACAGAATGGTGTAGCTTGTAGGGCTTACAATGTTTATTCAAAGTACGATATTTTGTGTAAAAATTTAAAACAATAGTATATTATGCAACTAGTGATTATAGGACGGATTTAAAGCGAGAGCCGTAGATGAATCCTGAGCGACGCGAGTGATTCACGGCCCTCGATATAAATCCGTTTTATTCTAGAGTTGCATAATGTACTTTATCTACTCTCATATCGTAAAGTTCGCATTATCAACTTCAAAACGAGTTTATATTGGCATACTTTATAAACACAATACCGTAATTTAAAAAATAATTACATTATAACATTATTTTGTTAGAGAAATAATGTTATAATGTATTTTTTTTTCCATTACGATACAAGTTAAACCTAAGAGATAATATCACCAAGGAAGTTACATATCAATTTTGTTTTATTGGAATGCACATGCGGTTCGCGCCGTTTTTACAGCAATACAAAAAGTTTTCATTCCAATTTTTACTTGTCTGTGACAGCGCCCGCATGTGCGGTGATGTGTTGGTTTTTATTGAATTTTGTAGATACTGAATTTCGTGAATAATTTTCATTCTTGTTTAAAAATGTCTGAGATCAGTGAAAGCATTGTTTTTACCTGTCTGTGACACCGTTCGCTTCAGTGCAAGCGCGGTGATGCGCTGGGATTCAGCACTATGACACGTTTTGTTGTAGGTACTTACTGAATTTCGTGGGATTTTTTTCTTATTCTTAACTATGATCTTTGTATTTTAGTTGATTCAATCCCAATGTATGAGATTAGATAAAGTAGTGTATGAAACTGCACATAATTTGATCTTATTAAAACACTCGTGTACTGCTATAAAAAAACTCGCCTACGGCTCGTTTTTTTAACTTACACTCGTATTTTAAGAACCCTTATTATGCAACAGTTTCATAAACTTCTATTATACCATAACTCCAAGGAATAAGAAACATTTAAGCGAAACTATTCATTTAATGAAGAAAAAAGGAAGGATAAGTACTCTACCCATCAGCCCGTATGTAAATAATTTTGTGAATATAAATTTGTAATAAAATCTCTTTGCTTGTATTATTTGTATCTATCTGTGTAAAATTAAAATAAAAAGGTGAACATTCGAAATTTGAATTAAAAACCGCCATTTTTCAATATTTTATTTCTGTCTATGAAAATGAGTGACAGTATCGGAAGAAATTCGCTACATTTTGAAAAAGGTGAAAATGCAACACAGGCCGCGAATAAAATTTTGTGCTGTTTACAGATCTAATGCAGTATCAGTCAGTAGCACGAACTTGGTTCAAGCGTTTCCAGAATTTTAACGTTCAAGATGCAGCTCGCTCTGGTCGCCCTCTTTGAGTTTACATACAAAAAAATGAAGAATTTTTTTCCCGACCCAATATTTTTGTTTTACAAAAACAAAGTAAGTTAGCTGTAGGTGAACACAGTAAAAACAAAAACAGAAAAAAAAACCAACGAAACAAAACGAAAATAGTAAGTGTGTGGTTTTATGTAACCACGGTAAAAGTGAAACTTTACAGAGGACGAAACGATCATGGCTGCTCTCGCTACGGTACAGAGGACGTAACGATCATACCGTCAGACGAAATCGACCGTCACGCGACATGCAACACACGGACGAAAAAAATTTAAACGATGTAATAAAAGTTTGATAGTGGATGAAGGTACTGACCGAGGTGCGGGTGGTGCAGGTAGGGCGCGGGCGGCAGGTCGTAGGGCGAGCGGAAGGGCGGCGGCGGCGCGGGCGGCGGGAACGCGCGCAGCTTGTCCTTGTCCCCCGCGCCCCCCGCACCCGCGCCCGCCCCCGCCTTCTCCTTCTGCTGGTGGTTGTAGATCTCCCACGCGATCCGCACGTGCATCGCGTTCCATTTTCCCGTTTTCTGCCGAGTCATAGATTCTCAATCAACTTTATTGTGAGCTAAACTTATGCATTTACTTGTTTTTTGGTCAGGCAGCTCTTTTCGGAGTAGCGTCCACAATGTTGCTCTTATAAAGGTCCTCATAAGATCTTTACTCGTGGACTAGAACTTCGTGAGTAAACTCGTTAGTACACAAATAACGCGCGGCGAGCCGGAACAAAGTCGGCGTATCGTTACAAATTTTACAATCAACATATGATTCGACACTGTTTTACGTACAATTCGAAATGTTGAATACGAGTGTTATAATTACAAAACAACGCACCAAAACTTTTACATAATATTTATAACTTGCATGAAAAATGTGTTCTTGTAGCAAAGAGCAATGCCCAAACAAAGTTAAAAGTAGCTAAGTGCGTGTCGAATCACGCGCCAATAGGTATCTTTTTCAAAAAATTAAATGTCTATTTTTTAAATAAAATGTTACAGTTGGTATAGGACATTTTGTGTGGAAAATCTGGAACTTTTTACAAATCAATCAATTAAATATGCTATATTGTACAGTAAAAAATAAAAGCAAAAGTTCAAATAAAAAAATATTACCTATTGTACAATTGAGGCAGCTCATTGCTTAAATTTTCCCTTTAACTTAATAATACTACTATTTCTAATACTTTAAGATTTTCTGAAATAGTGGTTTAGCTGGCAGGGGTGGGGACATTTTGTAACTAACAAAAAACACCACTTAAAAACTAAATATATTTCGTAAACGAATCATTTACTAACGAACATATTCTTCGCAAACCCTCTATAGTGAAATTCCTGTTCAACAATACCCCCTACGATGGGGTACGTTACAAAATCACTCCCATTTTACATGCAGGGTACTCCATTTTTTTTCAGATTTCATTCCATAATTTTATAGGCGTCACAGATTTGTATAGCCGTACCAAGTTTCAGCTTTACATGAAACGGCTGCGTCATACCGACGGACTTACACACTGACATGGCGACACTATAGTTTGACTACGGAACCTTGGAACCCTAAAAAACCTATTGTTCTGAATTCAGATAAAATTCAGAAGAAGTAAGTACTTGAAGAAAATACAAAAAAAGTAATGGCCAACCCAACAGAATGTAAGTGAAGCATGCACATAGGATAATCCAGGACTAAGTGATCTGTATATTTCGACTCTAGTACTAATTTAGTTACGAATAATTATATATCTAGGATCTCTACAGGGGGACTCAATGCAGTCAATGCAGTTTGAAATAATATGAAGTCTGTCGTCGTTGTCTGTCAGTATAACCACTTGATACAATGGGCGAGAAATGATATTTCTAAAAACAAATGACGGAACAAACGAAATCTTGGTGAAATCTATACGTTCGAATACCAAAGTAAGTACAGTACAGTACCCGGCGCGGCGGTTAATATTACACATCTGCAATCATCGCATTTCCGAATACAAATGAATGCTAATTCCGTGTCCATCAATTATTAGATTTATCGTTTTATCAGAATTTGAATTAGTGTTGTTTTGTTTTGATTCCCGCATGAACAGAACTATCATTATGTATAGTATACCAATGAAATTAATAAAAATATAAACAAATTAAATTGCTTCAACCGACTTCAAACGTAGACGAGGTTCTTATGTTCGACAATTGGGTCTTGTTTTTTGATCTCCCTTTTTTCGGAGTTAATTGCACTGGAATGTGTTTAATATATTGTTAAAAAATTTCTTGCTGTTCCAGTGGCATTTGCCACTCTCTCTTTAATCTTCATAACATAATTAAAGTTTGACTTTTTATTTCACGGAATTGTGACAGCTGTCAATTTGATTTTGACATAAAGTGAATTCAGAGGTGCCAAATTCATTGGTATGATGGCAAAAAATATTTTATAAAAGTATGTATATAAACTTATTTACAGAAGTACAGTTTTATATTTGACTTCAGGCTTACTAAACATGTATGGATGACATAAAAGTTTAATACTTAGGTGACCAAGTAAAGTAGTAAGTTTAGGTAAACAATGAGGACAATGAGTCAAAAACAAAATTCGGAGTATTTTCTTTGTAGAAAAGCTTTATTTGTCTAGAATTTTTTCTCAGAAAATAATTTTCCCTGTATATTATTAAAAACCTTTTTGTAGGTGTTTTTCTACTTGGGTAACACCAAGAATCGTCAGAAATCCGTGGAATAAAAAAATCAGACTTTACTTACATTATCATCCTCATTTTTTTTTAATCTATCGGCTTTGGTTACAAAATATTTATAAACATTGTTGATATTTCGCGTGACTGGCATCATAAAGGTTTGTTTTTTTCTATAGATGCCATCGTACAATTTTAAATATATTTAAAATTTGGGGTTTTAACAACTCTATATTATACAATTTTAAAGAAAATAAAAATGGCGTTTTAAAAAATTTTTTTGTTATTTCGATTATATATCACTATACAAACCAAAAATTGTATAGAGACCATAAGTCTAAAGTTGCTAGAAGTTGTTGAAATTACTTGAAATTAACATTTTATTAAAAATACATTTTATTATCCAATTGATAGGATAGATAATTGAAATGAAACAAATACAAAAATCTAGCACTTGCCTTAGTCCCACGAAACTAAATTTATCTTAAAAAAAATTAGAAATGTCCTCCACTTTCGCTGCACAGTCGACTTCGGCGAAGCACTCCTCGAGTTGCATTTCTTAATGAAATGTATGGTATTGTGTTTAGCATTTGACGGACTGAATATTTTAAATCATCAACAGTGTCATAGCGTATGGCTGCCAATAGTCAATAGATTAGCCGATTGCCTCTTTCCAAAAGGTCGATGTGCATATTAACCGCCGGGTACTGTCCACATCTGTATCGGTCCGGGTGACGTGCCGGGGCGGCTAAATACTGTACGTTAGTACCGTCTATGTAGACCGTAAATGGGATGGCTATCAATACAGACCACTAAGACCTGGAATGTGAATGAAATGATAGTGAAGTGTGTGAGACCTACCACTTGGGGTCGGGGCGGCGGCTTGGCGGCGTCGCTCGCCGGCACTACGGGCTGTTAACACACGCCGTGGGGTTAATTCATGGAGCAACAAAACAACAGTAAGCTAAGCGAGACCAAACAAAAGAAAGGGGCTGGAAACATATTTACAAAAGTAAAGTTAGTAAAGAAATTGAAAATAAGTTATATTATGACTATGAGACTTTATGAAATAGAAAATAAATATTTTAGTAAAAAAAAAAACTAGTGGGCTCTAGAATTTCTACGAGATTAAATCAGTAGACAAGTTTACTCAATGCGAAAACAATACGCTTTTCCTTTGTATACTTTTTTTCGTGTTTAAAGTGGACCGCCAACCGGAAGACGTAATGTTGGCATCCCCTCATCCCCTCCACCCCCCCGGTCAGGTGAACGATTGATCTAGTAACTAGTGAGGCTAGAGGAAGCCGCTGGATACACGTATAAACTGAAAATTTTGCTATGTGAAAGACCACTGGGTCTCCCCATCCGTTTTCCGAATGAGATGATGTTGATGGATGTGGGCAGAGCAGTTTTGTGAACAATTAATGACTTGTCTACAGATTAAAATCACCGAGAAATGAAAGAATAATAATCTAGATGATTAAGAACGTAGATGAAATGTTTAACGAGTTGTCCCCCAGAACAATAACTAAAGTACTGTGTACCGCATTAAAATAACATAAAACAGACTTTAAACTGACACATTCTTCAAAAAATACTTTTTGAATACATGAAGAGACAAAATCACATTGTTTCTATTGTATTTTGAGCGTTTCATACGTTTGGACATGGTGGTCTTAGAATGTGACCCAAAAAGTATGTCATATGATTAAAGTGTTGTCTGACAAAGAATAATCCTTGTTTATTAGCACTTAGTATTACAATGCATATGTCATATCTTTGAAGCATTCTCTTACAATAAACAACTCCTTGTGAAGCATTATAAGACAACCAAACGCGAAACTTGTGACACTTGAAATTTTAAGGCGGTTTCTATTGCTTTGGTTATAATTATGTGGTTTTTCCGTATAGTGACTGACCTTAGGTGCGTAGGAGGTGAGGGGCGGCGGGGCGGGCGGCACGTAGGGCGCGCCGGGGTGCAGCAGCGCGCCCGCGTACGGGTAGCCCAGCCCCAGCCCCGACCGGTACAGCGAGCTCATCTTGCTCACGTCCTTGAACTGCGGTCAACATCAAATTGGACATGTTACTGAATTGATTTAAACTGGCTGTTTTATGTTGGCACTTAAAGTGAAAGAATTTTTTTTTTTAGAACTAGTTGCATTCGTTTATTAAATCAATAGCTTTTGCCCCTGGCTTCGTCTGCGTGGACATCGTTTTTATGACTATATTTGAGGGAATGGGGTGCGTGCGCTGTGGCATGAGTTTTCTCCAGATACCTCAGAAGCTATATCGGGCTATTCTGATTAGCAGTCTATCTATGTCACTTCTCACCCTTTCAACCAATTGTATACAAAAATTTCAATTCGTTGCTCCATTGCTACGTAGAAATGAGTTTTCTCACATTCATCGGAAACTATGTCAAGATATGCTAATTGGTAAATTATGTCATTTTCTACATCCTCAACGATCTCTGTGCAAAAAATCACAACAATCCATTATTCCGCTGCCTTGTTAAAGTTATTAACCAAAAAGAGTATTTTTCAGTTCCCTCAGGATCATTACATAGATTTAAAGAGCAAAAAGTGTAATTTATAAAGGCCGTAGAAGATAACCATTGCAAGACAGTCTTTATTTAAAAGTACAGTAAATATGTCTACATCGAACAATTTATCACCATGATGCTTGCAGGCTCTTTGAATAAATAAGTTATTAGCATAACCATTATTACTATGGTAATGGTAATACTATGGTATGGTTGGTATGGAAACAGAAAAAAAGATTTTTTTGCAACAAAGACACTATTGTTTGCGGGGGATCAAAAAGAAAATATTCTCCCACGCTCTCGGGGGGCGCATCTAGATAGTTATCAAATGATTTCAATAGAAGTGTAGCGTCAATAAAATCGCGACAAGATTAACGTGTTAGGGCGTTAGGGTATTGTGTTTTTTAAAAGAAGTTTCAGAATCAGAATGTTCAGAAGCTGATGGAAAGTTCAAAGATTTAGTTAATTTACGTTGCAATCTTTCTGTTTTGTAGATATTAATTTTAAATGACTACGGAACCCTAAAACTTGGTGCCATATAGCACGACCAAATTCTAGGCGACTGAGAACATAGCCGTTGTATAGAAGTTTATATGTAAAAACATTCTAGAAAAGGCTTCCTTACGCATAATATAAAACCCTCCGTCTAGCCTTATTTATATGCTGAATAAATGTAAGTTTTGAGTCCATTTAAACACCTAGATCCGTAGTAGTGTCGACTCTGGTGACACTTTACCACATCAAGTGTAATAAAATCGTATTGTGTTTATTTTTCTAGAGAAACATTTATCAGTTATTTATTTATTTATCTTGCACCGTCTAATCTCCTTAAGTTAAATTCTGAAAATCTAAGTATTGTCTGCTACATAATGAGATTCTGTTACACTATTGGTGATGTCGTTAAGTGTAAATAGAAGAGGTCCCAAATGGGAACTTTGAGGCACTAATAATTTTATACTGACAATGAGACATGAAACCTCGTAACACATCCTATTCTTAATAAAAAAAACATTCTAACGAAGTAAATCACAGTGTATAGTTTGGTTAAAAGAGTATTTATGAAATTTTATCGATGAACGTCACTTGCACTTCTTCTTAGTATTACTAGATAGCGCCACGGGTATATTATGTGTAATTTTAGCAGAACAGACCAGCGCATAAATGACATACACTGCCATCATTTAAATTTCAAGAGAACTACGTTTGTTTTCCCAGAAAAACGCTACCTTCTAATCATTGACATTGTGCTATTGGCGGTAGGCTGGTGATGAATTGTTTATAGTGCTGTGTGGCTGCTGCGATGGCAACACGTGGCGATGGAGGTGCTAGAGTCGGGCAAAGCTCAATTTGCAACAGAATTAAGTGGCAATCCCAAGAAAATCATGTCGGCAACACTCAATAGCTTTCAATTCTGTCACTTAGATACGTGGTAAAACTTGTGTCATTTGTTGCTTGGTGATTGTTTGTTTTGTGAAATAATTAAGACCACGGTGAAACCATATAAAAGTGACGTACGGAAATGACTATTCCATATGCTAAATTCTTTCTCTCTTTGAAAGCAGAAACAGGAATCAATGGTTCTGCAGAAATGACAATGTATTTAAGAATTTGAATGTTTGTATGTGTTTGTTTGTAGGGTTACCATAACTCATTTTTCAAAAACATATAACTTTAGGTCACTGCAAACTTAGAATTGTCCGACTCTAGCAGTGCGTTACTGCAATTTGTATACTCGAACGCACGTCAGTGTTAACACTTGGCATTGCGCAGGGCACGTTTAGCATTAAGTTTTTTTTCTAACGCAGTTCAGCTTACACTGGATGTGCGGCTGAGCGTACTCACCAGTGTGGAGGGCGGCGGCGCGTGGTGCGGCAGTGACGCGGGGTGCCCCGGGTGGGAAGGATGGTGCGGCGGCAGCGGGTGGTGGTGGTGCGGGTGCTGGTGCACGTGGGTATGCTGATGCTGGTGGTGGTGCAGCTCCGTCCTCGCGGCAGCGCCGGCCGCACCCGCTGCTGCCAGGAACCGGTTATCCAGCTCGCGCCGGAGTAAGTCTGCGCCCGGACCTGAGAGTAAGATGTATTTTAAACACATATTCTCATTATAAACAAATACTGTCTTAAAGACAACGTGTCTTGGAAATGGGCATCCCCCAAGGACTTCCATAACAACTGTTTCTGCGTTGCCCGCATTTAGCGGCCTCATGTGACCTTCGCCAGCTCATCGGTCCAAGTGAGAAGCTTGCTTGCGCTAATTCTTCCGGTGTGCGATAGCCACTAAAGAACTTTAAAGCCCCATCGGCTATCTGTTCCACGAGCTATGTGGGTTACCTTGGTTCTTCTATGGAACTCCTAATTTATGATTCTTTTGCATAGGGAAACTACAGACATAGCTATCACTGCTCATAACTGATTTGAAAATGTATAAGTGTTTTGTGCTTGATCTACTTCATTTTCAGTTGGGTTAATTTTACCAGTTGATTGATTGGTGTGCTCAAGTGTGTATGTATACCAGCCCTCTCGTGTATCTACCAGATACGCTAAGCTACCAAGTTTATGATATAGCGTCCCCGCTTGCCGACCGTTGTGTATGTATACAGTAGGAGTACTCACTGGACTGGAAAAGCGACTCGGCGGAGAAGGGGTTGGGGTTAGGCGGCGCGAGCGGCGCGAACAGCGGTGGCCCCGGCGCGAAGCCCGTGCGATCTGACGCCGCCCTGCTGGGGACACGCCACGGAAACGGTTAACACACAAATATAAAGCTTGAACACAGAAGATTTTAAAAGGTGGCTAAAAGGCTGACGGCCTACTCAATGAAAGCGTCTGTCGCTGCTAGAACAGGGATTTCAGATTCTTTGCCAATCCTTCAAACACCTATTTAATGTATCTAGTATGGGGTCACAGTAATCTGTATAGTAGGTAAGCTAAGTTTGTAAAAAACTTTTTTATGTCGTCTATCTCTTCTTGAAGTTGGTCTGTATAAATTCTTTTTCTAAGAGTAATCCGAAGACTGAATAATATTTTTACACTTATATTTGCCAGATTTGGCCAGGCGAGATCCATACCTATTCGATTCATCATTCATCTTTGCATCAAGTCCGAATGTTGCGCACAAAGGTCGTTCGTACCTCCTCAGACCAAACTGTTTCAAAGAACTCTCTAAATAATATATAGGACGGAGTCAAAGACCTAATATATTACTACGTAAAGACGGGCGCGCTCATTAGCGTTAGAAATGAGACCAGTTTTGTGAATCCCTTAGTTGTTAGTTGGCAGTGACTGTGCATATAAGTCACGGGCTACTAGGTTGATAAGAGTATTAAGAGAAATTTTTGAAGCAAAATGTTCAGAAGGGCAGGTGGTGGTGTCGGATATAGGTACTTACGTGACGCCCCAGTGCGCGGGCGGCTTGGCGGAACTGCTGATGCTGGGCACGGTGGGCACGGGCGCCAGCGAGTGCGCCAGGTGCGGTGTGGGCGGGGCCGCGGTGGGCGTCGGCGCCGCCAGCCCCGCGCCGCCCAGCGCACTGCCCAGACCTCCCACCAGTGGCGTCTGAGGATATACAAGTGTAAAATATGTATTACTTGTTCCATAGCAAGTCCTTAATTTCTGGGAAATCGACGAGGAAATAGTTGTCACCTCAGCTGCAAGACGTCCTCCACCATAGACTTATTAACCGCCTTCCGTGGCGTAATAATTACGTCCAATAACAACACATTAAGACGTCCCGGGTTCGATTGCCAGTGGAATCTAATTTTTTAAGACTCGGTTTGGTTGGTGGAAGGGCATTTTCTAAGCCCGCCTGGCTGGCTACCACTATCTTATCTAAGTCTAGCCGCCAAACATCAATGTTAACTTGATGTGTTCCGGCTTGAAGATAACATAGCCAGTTCACAATTGCGTTGGGGAACCTTAGTAAGCCAGCTTCCATCTTTGGCATCATCGTCACTTACCAAGTGAGATGATGCCAAGGGCTTACCAAATGTGGATTGAATAAAATATTTCTACTCAGCACGACTCTGAGTCACATGCAGCTAGTGCAGCAGCTTCCTGCATTCGGCACAGACGCCAGGACTTGGCGACAGGCTGCTGAGTGCTGATGTTGCTATGGTAACAATACAGGGTGCAAAAAAATCAAGATATTTACGCTTCTTGATAATTATCGGATAATTATCACCAGTGTAAGAAATTCATTTGTTATATTGTTTCATACATAACACATGCATTATAATTTGGGCTATACTAACAAAAAAAATAGTTTATACATTCTTATTATTTATTACAAGGCATTTTTCAAATTTAACTCAATAAACAATATTTAACTTAAAAAACCAATGACACTCAAGTTCACATAAGTTTGCATTATCCTGTAATCCAAACAATATTTTTTTGGTAAAGGGATCCCTACGGCGCGGCACGTTGACACTTTGTGCGTTCGGATAGACGCAAGTTTGGAAATACACGTTCGAATACAGTTCACTTTCACGAACGCAATCTTTTGTTATTATCAGTCGATAATTATCCATTTGTTATTATCGCGATAATTATCATTGATAACTATCCTTTCGAACCCTGTAACAATATTTTGTAAATAGTAACATATTACCGCGAGGGGCGCCGCCAGTGGTGCGGCGAGCGGCGCGGCGAGGGGGGGCGGCGCTAACGGCGCCGGCGCAGGCGCGTTCGACACAGACGCCGGCGTACTTCGCGATAAGCTGCTGATGTTGCTACGGAAACAGGACACGGGAATACATTATTTACTCTGTTTATATTGACTAGATGGCCGTTGGGGCAGAAAAGTTCTCGAGTGGCAACCACGCACCGGAAGGGTCTCCAACTCGGTGGACCGATGACCTGGTGAAGGTCGCGTAAAGCCGCTGGATGCGGGCAGTGCAGAACCGGTCGTCGTGGAGATCCTTGGGGGAGGCCTATGTCCAGCAGTGGACGTCCTTCGGCTGATATGATGATGATGATATTGACTATTTGTCTATATTTTTGTTTCTGTTTAGAAATCAATGTTTATCTACATATTCGTAGATGTTTATAGACTTATTTTGGGATGCAAGTTAAGATTTAGGTCAAAAAATGAACTACCAGGCATATCACAACTGTTCAACAAAAACTGGCAAATATTGCGTAAAATTCTATTGAATAAAAAAAATGCGTAAATATTTATTTGTTTACAATTACATCGGCAAATATTTCTTGGGAAAGTGGCTCCCACACAAAACTTTAGCTATATCGGGAGGAGAAGAGTAAGAAGGTGCAAACCTAAAGCTCTCTCGCTCTCTCGACGGACTGGGACCACGTGGTGAGTAGGAATGCGCCGAGGAGCCCGGAGTGTGCGGACGCACGCCCTTCGGCGTTTTCGGAGCCACCAGCGGTGACGATGATAGGCTCGTCCTCTGGAAATAGCAAGTTGCAACACAATTAGCACCAACGCAACGACACACATAAAAATTGGTTGTCTGTAAAGTCGGTTTACGGACGATAGTTTAACGTGACGTCATAAAGTAACGGGACAATGATTGTAACGGGATAATGAGTCAAACTTATTCGTGAGTGCAGGTGGCGTCCATCGATTTATTAGACGTTGCCACGTCAAAAAAGGTAGATAGTAAGATACAAGATGATAATCCAAGTACATCCGTGACGTAGTTGTTATTCCACTAGCTTCACACTACGAGATCGCGGGTTCGAATCTAGGCGTGGCAAACTTTGTACAACTATCACTATATTATCTATCTAAGTGTTGCCGCCAAACATCAATGTTAACAGCATCGATGTGTTCCGGCTTGAAGATAAGATAGCCACTTACTCTTCGACATAATCACAGTATATATATTAGTACTAACGTACAGTATGGACACTCCCTGCCCCTCTCTAAATTCGACCTCACCCCCCCGTCACTCAGATTGGGTGTAGATTGGGTACCAAACGTAAAGGACGAGCTACGCAAGCACTTTTATTCACTATATTCACAAACATTATAAATGGTAACTCTGCGACGTGGACGTATGAATTAACACTGAAAACTGCTATTATTTTATACATCTTTCCATAAAAATTTTCCATCATGAATCTTGGTGATCAAAGTGACTTAACTTTTTTTTTGCAATAAGCTGTAGCGATTTTCGCCGTCAGAGAAGTGGAGGACCTTTTTTTAATAAGCGGCAGCGATTTTCGGCGTCATAGAAGTAGATGACCTTTTTTAATAAGCGGTAGCGATTTGGCAAAAGTGTTTAAAGATGTACAAAATAATAGCAGGTTTCATTGTTAATTCGTACGTCCACATCGCAGTTACCATTTATAATTTTTTAGTCCCATAATGTGTATGGGAAAGTGGTGTACGAAAAGTATGAAAAAAAAAGAGTTTAGTATTCACACAGCATTCAGTAAATAACTAACAAACATTTCGTGACCAATACCCCCGGTGTGATTCAACCCTACCTGCATTCTTGCCTATAGATACGTCAGTTATAATTATGTATATCATTTCTCGCTCGTTTGTATGGAGTGTCCGGGGTGTGACATAATCGTCACTTACGTACCATCAAGTGAGATGATGCCAAGGGCTTACCAATTGTAGATAAAAAGTACTAACCGTGTCGGCAGTGTTCCTAGGCGATGCGGCAGCTGGTGGCAGATAGGGGCTGTGCTGCAGCGTCGTGGCGTACGGCGCGTAGAGGGGCGGGTAGGCGGCTCCAGAGTAGATGGCGGGCGGCGGGTAGCCGTTGGTCGCTATCGTCGACACCGACAGGCTTTCCGACCGCGGCGGCGCCTCCGCGGAAGCCGGTGGCCTCGAGTCTACGATCGGAGGCTGCTTTGAGTCCGCCAACGAGGGTCTCGATTCTAATCCCTGTCCAGATAGCCTCGAGTCCGCCAACGAAATAGGTCGCGAGTCGGGCGTTTGCCGGGTGTCAACTAAAGGTAGTTGCCTGGAGTCTACCATTGGAGGCGGTAATGAATGACTGTTGGGATGGCTGCCACTACTGGTGACGCTCGTTGGCGCACACACGTCCATGTGATTGGATTGTAGGGAAACCGGTGGCACAATTGGAGCAGGGTGTGGAGGGAGACTCAGCCCCGGATGCTTCACACTCGGTGTGTAGCCTGGTATTGTACTAGCAGTTGTGGATGCCACAGATGGCTGTGATCCGATGTGGTTCAGCGTCGGCGGTCCCAGTAGATGTGAATTGGTTAAAGGCAGATGATTCGTGTGATTCACGATGGAATGGCTGTTTATTGGATGACTTAAATGGGTGGCAGTCGGTTGGTTAGCTGTGGAAGATTGGACATGTTTCGATGGAACATGATTCGGCGCACTGAAGGGACCGAGGTGCGAGGGTCGACTCGCATACACCGGTGGTACGGAATGTTTTTGTAAACTCGATTGAATTTGATAAGGAATTGAGTGATTGTGAATACTGGAATTTATACTCGAGTTTACATGACTAGATCCAATCGACGGTGCGGGGTAGGGGCGAGGGGTCGGTGCAGTTGGAGACGCCGTTCTACCCGGCAGAGCTTGACTCGGAAGACAGCTGGAGTTCGACGAGGGTGCGGCCAGGGATGGAGTACCGAGGGGAATGCCGTTCATTCGGCTCTGGAACGAAGTAGGAACTGCAGGGTGAGAGGGTGCGGTCGGCGTACTCCGGACTTCGTGGCTCGGCAATCCCGGATGCGGCTGCGGATGCACGACGCGGTTCGGTAGACTAGGAAGAGACGGCTGCGCGGCGTTTGGCGCGAGGTGCGGCGGCCGACCCGAGTGGAGGTCCAGGGGGGCCGCGGGCTGGTCGGGCTTGTCCGTCCGCGTCTCGTGGTTTGTGTGCCGGTAGTCGGGCAGCGCCGCGGCCGCGTGCGACTGGTAGGCGGTGTGAGAGGGGAAGAGTGGCGAGGGCGCAGGCGGCGCCGGTGTGGGGCTGTCGGCGGCGGCTCGCGCTCCGGGCTGCAGCTTGTTGTTGCTGGCGGGTCGTTCGGGCGTGTCGGGGCCGGCGGCACCCACAGGCCGTGCGGGGATCTGCGTGGCCGCGTGACCGTCGGGCGCGGGGATGACGGCACCGTTGGCCCGGTGCGGCGTGTGCGGGGTGTCGGCGCGGAAGGGCGGCGGGGGCAGCGCGGGCGGCGGCAGAGCGGCCGGCGCGGGCGAGGGCGCGGGCTGCGGCAGCGGCGCGGGCGCAGGGCTGGCGCTGCCGCCCACGGGTGCCCGCGAGAGAGCCACCGCGCCGCCGCTTCCGCCGCGCGCCACCAACTCGCTCTTTCCGCCACCCGCGCCCGCGCCCGCGCCCGCCACCCGGAACAGAGAGCCAGCATCCGATACCTGAAAAAGAAAAATAAAGTAATAATTACAAATCCTACATTTCTATGCACATTTTATAATATACTAACTGTGAATTACACAAACTTCATTAATTTGAGTTTCTTTTACTAACAAAAAAATAATGTGTTTAAGACAGGTTTAAATGGAAATGATGGTTTCCTTCTAATCTATATCTATGCCTGGTATTAAAAGAATTAATGAAATCGAATGCGAGTCCGTCCGGCCGTTCTATACAACCGATTTGTCATCAAGCATTGGAAATCACCCCCGCGAGCGGCTAGCGGCTCGCACACCGCACTCTCTCTACAATGTAATAAGAGACCGTCTGGCCATTTTGTCGAACCGGTTTGTTTAATTTTTTAAATAAAAGGTGCTCAAATTAATGCTCAAATTTGTCATCAAGCATTGGAAATCACTTGACTTTCGCCCTTAAGTCCAACCGGCCGTTCTATCTGACCGATTTGCCAATCATATTTTTAAGTGAAAGATATTTATGCATAGACCTTTCATCAAGCATTAAAATCACCATACTTTCGCCCTTCTCAAATGAAAATAAAATACAAAGAATATGAAATCTATTTGGAGTCCGTCCGACCGTTCTATAGAACCGTTTTCCTTTTTTCAACACAAATTTGTCATCAAGCATTGGAAATCACCTAACTTTCGACCTGCTTGAGCATATATTGAAAAAATATATGAAATCTAATCCAACTCCATCCAGATTTTCCAACCGATTTTAATTTTTTTTAAATGAAAGGTATTTATGCATAGATTTGTTATCATATCAAGCATTGAAAATCACCTACCTTTCTCCCTTCTCAAATAAAAAAATAATAATATAATAATCTATTTCGAGTCCGTCCGGCAGTTCTATCAAACCAATTTGCTTAGTATTTTTTTTAACGAAAGGCTTTACCTTGATCGATGCACAGATTTGTCATCAAGCATCAGAAATCACCTAACTTTAGCCCTTCTCAAGTTATACCCAAACGCGATTTTCGTAGCTTTCTTTCTCATTATCTCCGGTTCTAATTGAAGTACGCGGTTCCTTTTGGTCTAGAACACTTGCTGGATCAAGCTCTTTTATTTGTGCTATTGCCCACTTAAATTGGTTGGGTTGGAGGGAAGCTAGGTGTAAACATTCAACGCGCACATTTTCGCACACCGCGCAACGTCGATGGCGATCTGCTTGCAGGTTGCGGGTCGCCCGCCGCGCACTCTCGGTGTCCATAATTAAAAAAATTAATGCTGCAGAGCAGCACGGGTCCTCCTCGTATAATTTGTAAAGTAATTGATACTAACATCCTCCATTGATGCATCGTGGTATCTCGGTGAGGCATTTCTGCTATCATCTGGACTCGCCTGCACAACAAAAAATTGAAATTAAATGTGTGGTTTCAACATAATTGCAGGATATGTGTTCCAGGACTACAGTTGGTCGGGGAGCCAAATATATCCTCCTTATTTTTGTTTAAATCAACCAACAATGAAACAGTATGGACTGTTGGGACGTTGCGTTGAGTATGCAAACAATAGTAAATAAAAGAGTATTTTTATGAGTTGTTGCAAATCCTATTTTTATCGTCATCATGTCCACCGAAAGACATTCACTGCTGGAAAAAGGCCTCCCCCAAGGATTTCCACAACGACCGGTCTTGCGATGCCCGCATCCATGGGCTAAAATTATAATATTAACCTATACCCATTGAAAATGTTTTATCGTGCAAAATATGATGGCACACTTTTCTCCAGTAGTTTAATTTTGAGAATAAAATATAAATTCTAAATTATTTTGGATAACTAATTACTATCTACCCATTATGTGAAGAGCTTAAAAGCATTATTGTACGTCCTGATAAATGTTGTTCGAATAATCCTGATCTGTTTATCATCCTATGCAGATGTACATATAGATAGCACAATAAATGAGGAATTATTTATTTTTATTACTGTATAATAAAAACAGCAGCCGCACATGGTCTCAGGGATTTAAAGTTTACGATATACTCATGTGCGTACTTTATCAGCACATTTGAATGTGAATGAAACACGCGAGTGTAACTAGTAATAAAATAACTTCAAGTCGTAGAGTGAAGCAGATTAATTCAGATTAGAATCTGGTTTTACCGACTGGTGTGGTTAAACAACTTCCACTCGAAGAAAGTTGTCTTAAGTGATAAATCTACGTCGCAATATCGGTTAGAACTGAAACACGATTTCATTTATAGTCCATTTCAAATACCAAAGTCACATACATTCTACTACTTGAGTGAGACAGTCATTAGGAGATACGACAACAAAAGACATAGGGACAACAATAGATGACTGGAGAGCCCCTTTTATGCCATGGTGTTTTTCATGCTAATGTTAACAAAAGAATTGAGGTTGTAAAATAATTAGACAACAGAAGATTAACATAACATACCATATTTTTATATTTAAGTGGAATGTGGCCTTGATATTTAAATTGGACTATAACACACGCTCGTTTGCATACCGCAATGTAAACTTGTAGTCTCAAGAATAAGTTCTTTATGGCTATGATATATGTGATAACTGTGCCACAGCTTTAATAAAAGAACAAGAAAATATTTAGCGTGAAAACCATTGACTTCTTGGAAGAGTTTTATTTATTTATTTAGCGCACAGGCACCGCTGCGGAGTGCGGAGTGTTTAAGGGGGAATGGAAAGTAATTACTTGGGGATATTTACGAGCGGGCGAGAGAACGGCTCAATAAAACTAGTCGGGTTACCGCGTCGTTTACGACAGACGCTGTTTAAGTGGCATTGTCTCTCCAATCTGGCCGCACTGAGCTCCGATAGCGAAACGATCCTTTTATTGTTATAAACGAATCACCATTAGGTACTCTTCATCACTAATTACCTGTTATTTCACTAGATAAAATCACAATAAAAAGTTTTAAACAAGCATCAAAATATTGTTTCTGGATAAATGTTATTATATTATGCAAACAAATATATATTTAATTTTGTAAATAAAACAAATAAGAGAAACGTCGTCAATAAATTTAATGTTTCCGACAGATGGTTGCGATACATTTCAAAATTATATAAATATTTTTTATTGGGCTCATAAATCACGAGCAAATATATATTGACTTGATTCGTCATAGTAGGTAGATTTAGAGAAGTATTTAACGACTCTACATCATATCGTAAATGATGGACCTGGAACGGCTCCAACCAAATGATTACTTCTACGAGTATATGATAAAGAATGTTTATTTAAAGTGGATAAACGTGTAGACAGGCATATCAATCAATTAAACAATCACGCACTAAAATTTGATTTAGGTAGGTACTATCTTTTTTTTTCAGTTCAAGTCCATGACACAGGTAATGAGCCGGCCATCATCAGGCTCAATACTCAATTATTTATTGCATCCATGCGTTTTTACAGGTGTTAGAGAAAATAAAAGTGCTTTATGGACCCAGTTTGGGCACAACAATATTTGAAAAGAGGAGGACTTAAGTATAGTACCTATATACCCCTTACTTAATGCATGTTTCGAATCTATTCTAGGAAAACAATATACGAGCCTGGGATCTTGATTCCATCTCTGAAGTTCACGATCAGATCAGCTTCAAAATACCAAAAGGATATACTCGTATGTATTGTTACCGGAATAAGGCTTCATACCCAATTTCAGTTCAATCGGACCCTTGAATGTCGCGCTAAAATCATTTGCAAGATTTGACCGCGACAACTAACAAATAAACTCGTCGTCGTGAAGTAAAATACAAGCTTGTATATGTTCTAATGCGTTTGTACATTGTTTTCGTAAATGAAAACCACAAAGTAATTTCTGCGCCAAGAGTGGAGGAAGATAACGCACTTGAATCTGATTTGGATTTGCTCGATCGACCCAATCCACTTAAATACCCGAGAGTGACCGGAAAAAAGTGAATCGATCGTATGGAAGGAACAAATCGTTTCGGGAGCGTTCCGGCAATTGAATGTTTAGCTTTATCCGGGGGGGAGGGTCGTCGCGCCGCAACAATGGAGTGATAAATCAAGTATGGGTCGCGCCGCGCGTGCCGCCGCCACCACCACCACCACGCCGCCGCCGCGCCGCCGCCGCGCCGCGTACACATTACAATATTCAAAGGTGCCGCAGCCAAAGTATATATGTATATATTAGTACTAACATTATTATATCAGCTCATATACGTCCCCACCTTCCTTCCTTAGTCCTTAGTTCGACCACGCGGGCCTAGTGTGGGTTGGTCGACTTCATACACAACCTTCGAGTTTCTTCGCAGACGTGTGCAGGTTTCCTCACGGTGTTTTCCTTCACCGTTAAAGCAATAGGTAATTATATGTACGTAAGTTTTTGAAAAACTCATTGGTACATTTGGCCGTCCAGATTTGAACCCGGTACCTCTGGTTAGATGGACCGAGTCGTTACCGGTTGAGCCACCGACGCTAGTACTAACATACAGTATGGATACTCCTTGCCGCTCTCTAGATTGCGACCTCACCCCCTCATCATCCATATTGATACAGATTGGTTACAATTTGGTTGTCGAATGTATAGGATTTAGCCGCCATTTTTTTAAAATTTCATTTCTGGCCCGTTGTATGAAGTGTCCAGGGTATGCCGCAGCCCGCTATATGGCCGAGAGTCTGCAGATATTTAAGAAATAGCTTGCCTTACATAATTTCAAGGAAGCCCCAGTTTCCGGTAATACTTGTCTTTTTATCCGACTGACTGCCCAAGAAGGAGGTTAATGTTTTTCGGGTGTATTATAATGTATTTTTTTTTTCGAAAGGACAAGCTTGTTGTTGGCCGTGGGGGCCTTTACAACTTCGCCGGGCAGGGGAGGCGAGTACGGAAGGCACTCAACCTATTGCAAAGCAAAAAGATGCAACTGCCTAAGGGCGCCCAGGCTTAGGTCGTTGCTTGGACGGGGGGGGGGGGGGGGGGGGGGGGGGAGGAGAAGCCTATAATATGTCTGTTTGTTCGGTTGAGCCTGTAGCCTTGATGGATCTTGGATTGCGAGGTGTGTGATATAGGATATTTTTTTACCCCATTGCTCAAAACGGAGGGTAATGTTTTCAGGCAGTCGGGTTTTTATTTTTTTAATTAAATCAGTTTGTTTATTACTTATTAACTAAGATAAGGTTAGATAATGTTAATAACTGCTGTGTTTCTTCTCTCTACATGTAGGGTAAAAGCCGGATAATTGCCTCACTTTTTGAAATCACTCTATGTCTCTTAGTACAAAAAGCAAAATACTTTATTTTAAAACTGGCCGGTGCTTTGGTTTTTTATCTACAAATTTATGAAAAGTAAAAAACATTATCTTTAATATTTTTAGACTATTAGCGATTTTTGCGGACCCCTTATATTTTGGGACATCTACACATAGGGATATTTGCCTAATCCATGTAAATTACGTTTGCGATAGATGCCCCGTCGAGAAACAGGACATCTACCCCGCAAAAACTTTGATCGCATTCTGCCTTCCCATGCAATCGCACAGAGACATTAGACACGGTCAACTTATTGGTAATTGGACAATCTTTCGATAGATTAGTAAAAAAATAGCATGCGATTCATCCGCGAAACTGGAGTAATGACATGACAATCGGGGCAACTATACTAGTTTTACCCTACGTCGTCCGTTCTATTTAGAATAGAGATTGTTAAAATCTAATGATAAACCTAACTCCATAAAACGTGACAAAAACCTAAACATAAGACTCCCGTTTAAATTAATAGTTAGGATTTGTTTGCAATACATTTTGTCGGAAATAGTAGTTCTGAATGATGTGCGTAATAACCGCGGTGGCTGACGGCGTGTCAACGTGTTGGCCGCTTGTCAAGGGACTGTTGCATTATGAGAATAGATAATCAACGCGATATTAGAGCGATGAGTGATGTCGTGTTGGCGGGCAATAATAGCATGCGACCCACCTCCCGGCTGAAGCGCGCTCCACAAATACACCGCAATAAAAATAAACGACCGCATTAGTCAACGTTGTCAAAATAAAACAAGAATATTAACACGATCGTAACACTGGAGATATTCTTTTGTTGTGTAGGTACAAGTGTTTCATGTTTCGGAAATGATTCTTTTCATTTATAACGTCCATTTGTTACATCGTTAAAACGTTTTTTATATAGTTTACACAATAAAGTTGTTTAACTTTCAGCCGCGTTGTAGCCGTTTCGTGGACGTTTAGAAACAATTAATAACTTGGAAGTAAGTTTCAAATTTCCGAATTAATTATTCGCAAATTACAAATTCAAAACAGACACCGAGGCACATAATCTCGCGATCCCGGATCCCCCGGCCGTCGCCGCCTACCCTCCATCTCCGTGTTGTTACCAACTGGGGAGAGAGTCGGAAAAAACGCCCTGATAGCTTTTCGCCCCTCATTCGAAATTCTAATACTTTCCCAAACTTTTAATAGGATAGGACTTAAAATTCAAGGAGAATTTCGTTTTGCAAAGTTAAATCAAACGATCTGCGGCGCTCTTATCGTGTCCTACGTTAGCTTTTTGGGTATTACAAACGATGCTAACTAAAACTACGAACGGATTAAAAAAAAGTGTGTGGTTTTATGAAACCACGGTAAAAGTGAAACTTTACAGAGGACGAAACGATCATGGCTGCTCTCGCTGCGGTAGTACAGAGGACGAAACGATCATACCGTCAGACGAAAGCGACCGTCATGCGACATGCAACACACGGACGAAAAAATTTGAGACGATGTAATAAAAGTTTCACTTTAATAATGCATTATGTAGTTACATTTTGCTTGCAACCACCGACCTACAAAACATACCATAACATTAGTTTACAAATACATTTTGAGCTACAAGAAATATTACTATAAAAATCACATCACACACATGCAGTTGGTCCAACAAATGCGAGGAACATGACAAAAAAGACGGCGTCGCCGCCGGTGGCGCAGGGGCGCGGGTTTCTCGCGTGTGTTACATTCAGTTTGGCTCACTCCATGAATAATTCATGCTGCCTCAGTAATTTATTGCGGAATTCCATTATTAGCATTTCGTGGCCTGCCTCAGTTTGGCAATATTCACTTTTAGATTGACACGGAGACGACAAAGACTTTCATTGCAATTCTGTCAAGTAAATAAAGATACGGAGTAGCATGCAAGTGCGAGGAAGTCAATATTTTTAGCCTACATTCAATCTGTTTTGTAATTTCTCCTTTTTTAATTTGTTGTTATTATTGTTTTCTAATTTTTGACATTCCCGACTGTCTTCATTCTCCCATAACAGACAGGTTTTTTTTGCATTTTGGTGGTAAAATATTATATTATTTCATCATTTGGACCCTGCCCCCCCCCCCCCCCCGCTCCCCCGCTCTTCTTATTATTTTACTTGTGATTTCAATGTTTTTGTGAATGAAAATAAGTAAATAGACAAAGAAATGTTAATATTACTAGTTTCGTTTCTTTGTCCCAATTTATAAAGTAACATAAGAATAAGTTTCCTTAGTTTTTTAGAAATTAGTTTGTATGAAAGACGATTATAGATAGGAACTCTTGAAGGCAAAAATCTGAGTCGTATTATTGAAACCTTACGAAGGTACCTACGAAAACGAGTTCTTTTCAACTAAAATATTTTATGAGCCGCCAAATTTACTGTATTTGCTTAAAGTTAGGCACGTATTTAACGTATTAATAATAAAAAAGGGCCAAATTCCCTTACCAAAAAATTCTGCCTATGAAAGTAATGATATCCACTTTGCGGATAACTTCACATACTTGAAGTATCTACCCATACATAATTAATTAATCAATAAAAAAATAATTATTTTTGCAATTGTCCTTTTTCATTAATTTCCTGTAATTTCTATTCACCTACTTTTTTTATTTATTCACAATTGGTAAACCCTTGACAACATCTCACCTGGTGGTAAGTGACGATGTTGCCGAAGATGGTAGCGAGCTTACCAAGATTCCCCAACGCAATGGGGATACAACTCGATCAGTTTTAGGAGCCGCTTAGCAAAAGTACCTAGGCTTTTGTTCACTCGTACAGGGGCCATATTTAAATAGACTAGTATGTAAATGAACACATGAGGAAAGATCGAAAGAGGATATCACTACTTTTAGGTACGTCACGTAGATATTTATTTGGGTTGGGAGGTTTATTAGCAGAACTTATGTCAAGATTGATGGTGACCGGTATCAGTTGCAGACGAAACTAGATGAGAAGATCATTTGCGTGTATAATGATGTTCTTTTGTACCAGGTTTGAGCACACATGACTAATAATTATGGTATTTAGTACCTGTTTTGAGAAGAAGTTGGATGACGCCTTAGAAACTTTTCAACTGCAGCTACCAGTATAGTTACAGAGCCCAAGTATGACCTTTGATCTTTCGCTGCCGAGATTTTTTAATGACGATAAATTAGGTCTATATTAAAATCATAATCAGTTATATTTTGCAATAGCACTCTCCATAGCTTTTACTTGACAGAGATCAAAATTGATCTGGTGATCAACTGTCTAGGTAAGTATTTTAGAAAAAGCAACGAAAGCTTGACAACAGGAAATCCCCCGTACTTTCTTCACCATGATATAAGTTATGGTGTGACCGTCAATTTCCGAATTCTTTATTAAGAATTTTTTTTTATGACACTACAATAAATCACACATACATATATATGCGAAAAACACCATTCAGTAATCTGACAGCACTATCTAGTGGTGATCGGAAAAACTGAAGCGACCCCATTTTAGGGAGCTTGACTTACACGTACCTATCAATCATCATGCTTAATTTCGAATATGAATTTCATACTTTTGAAATTGTCTCTCCGTTTCAACGAAACGTTTTGAAATTTTAAGGATGTCTTGAGTAACATGTAGGGAACATATGCGCCATATTTCAAAGCTTTGTGATTGATAGAACGAAAGATACGAGGATGTGAAAAACCGAGTGAACAGATTCTTGTAAATATACCTACATTTTGTGCTTGCTGGGACTACGCCTGGCGCACTGCCGTGCGCTCAGACATGAAAGTACAATATAATTATGGCCCTTTAGCAGCCACATAACTGTTCAATACTGAATTACTATTGTTGTATTTTTATCTTTATACATAACGTAAATACTTAATATGATGTGATTGTAAAGAGTGCATAGTGCATTTTTAGGGTTTTAAAACTAAAATTAATAACATAGCGTAGGTAAGGCCTCCCACTCGGTATACCTATGACTTGGTGAAGGTCGCGAGAAGCCGCTGCAGGATGCGGGCAGCGCAGAACCATTCGTCATGGAAATCCTTGGGGGAGGCCCATGTCCAGCAGTGGACGTCCGTCAGCTGATGATGCATGATGAAAACTAAAATTAGATGGTTGATCTGCCTATTCGTCTACCTACTTATACACAATCAGTTGTAGCATGAAGTTGTAAGAAAGCAAAAGCAAGCAGCGCTTGCCAAGCACGTCCCACTGTTACGGTCGTTTCGGCTAACCCTATTTCTGAATAATTCACTATAGGGAAAATAACCAATCCAAACAGGAAAGCATTATTGTGTTACGAGTAAGTACACAAAATGTATATTCACCGCTGTCTTTAATTGCTTAATTGGATAATAAATTTTAAAATTAACTACTCAGTCATTCTTATCAGATTGAATGATGATAATTACATACATAATTACACGGTGAAACAGGTTGCATATTTTAATTTTAATAAAGATTATGCATAACTAAATTAAAATAAAGGTAGCTAGCTAATTTGTTAATAACATGTCAGATGAGTTTACGAGACTGGACACGATCATCAAAGAGATTTATTTTGTGGATATTAATTACTAATTTCTTGGAAACTTAACCTGAGAGAAACTAGGAGTATCAAGGCAGACAATTATTGTCAATTTTACACCTGATTGCACACATTAATCGGGGCTATTAAACAACTTATAGGTAAGCAAGTAGAATGACTGTAATTTGGATGTTTGTAATAAGTAATCGATAACAGTACGCGATATTAAATAATCATCACATAATGAATCAGTCGGCCGTAGTTGGTTCGCAATTAGTTCGAAGGTGCTTATTACCCTACTCTTGGTGTGCAATAAACAGCAAGCTAACAGCTGAGCGGCGCTACCGCTCGCACAGAACGACTATAATTACGTGGTCCGTAGTGCCATAAACATTCAAACAGAATTGTAGCATAATAAGCTGTCAAACAAACATGGGTTTGCGTTTTGGATATATCGTGACCGGTACCAATATAGATTCTATTAGTTTTTCACTTTCGACTCTCTGTGTGTATTAAATAGTGTTTATATTACTACTAGCTTTTGCCCGCGGCTTCGCCCGCGTGTAAATTGTTTTAATGACTGTCTGATTAGGGTGATTAGGAAATTATGTCGTTTCCCACCTACTCAACCATCTCTGTGCAAAAAATCACAACAATCGAGTATTTTTTTAGTTCCCTCAGGAACTGCATCAGATTATGCTATTTTCCCGGGATAAAAAGTAGCCTATGTCCTTCCCCGTGACACAGGCTACCTGCATGCCAAATTTCATAAAGATTGGTCAAGGCGTTGAAGCGTGAAAAGGTAACAAACAAACAAACAAATACATTTTCATATTTATAATATTAGTAAGGATAGTAATGTTTTGTCGTTCAAAGCAATTTCAATTCATTGCTGGGAATTAAGTCTTCTATCTTGTAACTTGTATGTAACAGTTTTGTAAGTTTCTATAAAAAGTAGTCCTTCAAAGCACAATGTTATTATCCTTTAACACTTGCATATAATACCTGGACTTGTTTTTCAGTATCATCTTTGGGAGGCGAGCGTTTCAGACCCTCTTTCTGCGTCTTCGAGGCCTTTTCGGCTCTGGCTGTCACCGCTCCGTTGCTCTCACTCTTTTGTCTGCTACTTTTTTTCTTGCTTTCTTTCTTACTACCACCTTCAGCACCATTGTTTTTCGACGAATCTTTGATCCTCACTATGGTAACTGTTGTTGACTGATATTCACAAAATACCTTTTTTTCTCTATTAATTCAAAATATAACTTTTGTAAATATATCACATAGATTGTCTTTCGCTATTCCAGTCACAGCGACTAAAGCTTTGTCCAATCAAAATATTTGTATCACTTTAAATGTCACGCTGTAACTGTCATTAAAACCACACAATGAAAAATCCTGTTGTTTTATCACTGCAATCCTGTGCACTGTAATCCAGTGAGGCGACAGCCGAGGCCGGTGGTCACAAAAATAACGTCATTCGAGGTTCGAACGGGGACAAAGAAGTTGTAGCACAGCGTGGCACGTAGCGTCGCGCCGGCGGCCGCGGCGGCAGTGGCGGCCGGCGGTGCCAACCCCCCCACCACACTCCCCCCAATACCCCCCGCGCCGCGCCCCGGCCCGCGCACGCGCCACCGCCCGCCCAACCGAAGCGCCTCAACATTTTTCCTATCACTTTACAGATGTAAACGGATTTCAGGAGCTAAAGTTATGCATGCCAACAAAATCGCCTAAATTCTTGAGGAAACAAGTAATTCGAGTGAGGACTTTGCGACTTGGGATGTTTCCCGGTATATTTATGTTGCTCTTTCTCTACTCTACTTACTATTTGAGACTCATAAAAGTTCAGTAACACTTACTATGCAATGTGAAAAATTATGTTAAGATACAAACAACATATCAGCTCAGATGTGTGCACACATGACGTGGTGGGTGAGACTGTTTATTCGTCCGCTCGGCCATGCTCGGCGCTCGCAACAGTAACACATCCGTGGAAAGCAGTAAAACCGCCATAAGTCGATTTATTTATATACCGTTTTATAACTTATTGCTTTATGACCGGGTGATTTAATCGGGTCGCGGTTCAACTATCAAGAGACTAATGCAATCGTTAGCTATATTTTATGCGTTTAGGTAACAACTACAGGACAAAATGGACTACATGTTAAGTACTTAAATAGTTCAAAAGGTTTTGCGTTGCATTATAAATGGAATCGCTATAATAAATAAATTCGCCATATACAATACGGTAAATGAAGGAGGAATCGCAAAGAGACGTAATAAAATCTCTACCCATGAAAACATTAATTTGGAATCATTTATTTCGGCGGGGCCGGGGGTAAAAACGGATAAAAGACGCTCCCTTATTTAAGAGGGAGACAGTAAAGCGGTAAGAATGCACGAGATAAATCTCGACTCTTATTCGGCAACCTTTTCTATAGAAAAATATAAAAATAAAAAAAACCAAAGGGCAATTTGTACGAGTTCCAACAAAGAGCGGAACAGATTTTATTTTTGTGAAATTGTAATCTCACGTAAAATATTAACATGCAATACCGAGGGGAAATTAAACCGATATGAATCTCTTTGTGCAAACAGTGACAAAAAATACACTGATCAAAGGAGATAGAGTGAGCTGGAGTGCTTTCAGTCAGAGTTTGCGTTATTCATTATATTAAATACACAATGACTGTGGCTTTTTACCAGACTGTGCCAGAAGCAGGGGTTATGTTATTCAAATGTATGTATGCTTGTTTGTATATTTCTTTGGCACACTCTGTACCTTAAACGGCTTCATGGATTTTGAAGTGCAAGGTGTCGATATATTCGTCTTGTTCCCGTGAGTGTCTTATGGTACACTTTTACTCAACTGGCCAAAAAAGAGGGTTTTTTTTTAAATTCACAATTGGCAAGCCATTGGTTTACGTTTTTATATAGTCGGGTTTAGAGTTTTTGATTAATTTGATTTCAGTTAAAACGTAAAATCTGACAAATTAGAGTGGAATTACTTTTACTTTTAACTAACGTAATTCTTGTACTTTATGTGATTTAAGGTTGTGTGTGAAGTTGACCAACCCGCACTGGGCCCGCGTGGTCGACTAAGGCCCGATCGCCCTAATTCAGGGTAGGCTCGAGACCCTCGGTGGGGACGTATATGAGCTGATATGAAAGAATGAATGTGATTTAAGCGTAGGTATTTAGTTTTTTTGTACAAATTTAAAAGTAGGGCAGCTAAGGGTTAAACAAAAAGAAACTCGAAATTAACGAACGAAAACTATAGGTTTAAAAATCTTTGTAAATAAACACACAGCTAGCAGTAACTACAGTATTGATAGTCACAATCCGGTGGTGTAAAGTTTGTATTTTGTAAAATTGAAATATCCCGAATGGCAGCGAGGCGGAAATTCGCTAGCGAGCGACACGGCACAGCCCACAGCACTGTTTATTTTTATTTATTCGGTTTTCTCACTTTCAACACCAATAAAAATGAGAGAAATTTTTAACAAAATATGAAATTAAAACTCGGCTGGCGCAGCTACGAGCTACGCTGTAAGTAAATTTTTAACTTTACTTGTTACCGATTCTACGTGGTACAGATTATGGGGTAGAATGTTACCCGGTTATTCTGAACATTTTAGCGATAAAATGATCTCTTTCTCTTATCGTGTGGCTCAATTAACCGTGCTATCCAAGGGATAGACGGCGGTTGCCTGGTGTTGTACTTAGCATCACCCGCGGTCACGTGTAGGGCAATTAGATTTACACCTACGGACGTGTGCAACGCGACCTTCATACAAATCTGAAATCAGATATGCAGCTTTCCTCACGATGTTTTCCTTCACCGTTAAAGCAATCGGTAAGTATATGTATCTAATTAAGTTTTGAAAAGCTCATTGGTACATTACCCTTCCGGATTTGAACCCAGAAACTTCTGGTTAGGAGGACCGAGTCGTTACCGTTGAGTCACAGACGTTTAGACAAAATAAAATGATAAAGATCTTCTTCTTATCAGCTCATATACGTCCCCACCGAGAGGCTCAAGCCTACCCTGAATTAGGGCGATTAGGCCATGCGGGCCAAGTTCGGGTTGGTCGACTTTACACACAACCTTGGAGTTTATTCGCAGGCGTAAAATGATAAGATACTAGCAGGTACATAATATCGAACAGCGCACTAATGTAATCACTAAAACTAGCACTAATTTCTATTCTAAGTATTAACATTATTGTGATCCAAAAGTTAATAACGGCAGGTATGTACTTACTAGTCGCCACAAACTTTGACTCCTCTTCTGCCTTCCTAGTTGCATAAACAGTCAGACTTACGCACCAAATACGTAAAATTGACCGTCGAATAGTAATTAAGCTCTTACATTTTTATCAATTAGTGGAAATAAGTAAGCGGTCAATTGTAAGACTCGGTTTGGTTGGTGGTAGGGCATTTTCTAACCACGCCTGGCTAGCTACCACCATCCTATCTAAGTCTTGCCGCCAAATATCAATGTTGATATCATTGGTGTGTTTCGGCATGAAGATAAGATTGCCAGTTCCCCATTGCGTTGGGAAATCTTGGTAAGCCCGCTTCCATCTTCGGCAACATCGTCACTTACCACCAGGTGAGATGTTGTCAAGGGTTTACCAATTGTGAATAAAAAAATATAAAAAAAGTGAGTGGAGGGAGAGGTTTTTCATGCGACCCCGGCAGTCGCTCCTGGCGTTGATTACGCAGATTGAAATCGCCCCTAGTACCGCGTTAATGATGCAATGAAAACAACGCTTATCGATTTAGCCGCCCTATAAGAACGGCTCCAAGACATAATAATTTATTATACAAACAATGTTGCCTCATTCGATGTAAATCACTGTCCGACGTACTCGCCGGTAGATTTGTTAACAACCCGTCTGTGAAGTGTCAAAAGTAATTAACACTTATAATAGACTAGAGTGGGTGCCGGCCTACTACGGTTGCTCCCAACCCTCGGGTCGACCACTTTTAATGGAGAAAGTGAACTCAAATGATTTTGATTGGCCAGCATTTTGGCGGAGATCAAAAATAAAAACAGTAACTGAAATGTTATTATAATTAAATCATTAACATCATTATAATTTAATTGGAATATTATTGTAGTTTGACTGCTTGACATTATTATGATTGATATTTTTGACATTTCTGTTGACACTAACTTAGTTTTAAATGATGTCTGTTGTTAACACATTTTGGATTGACTATCTGAAATAAATAATTTGAATTTGAATATCATCCGAAAGACGTCCATTGCTGGACAAAGGCCTTCCCAAAGACCGATCCTGCACTGCCCGCAACCAGCGGCTTTCCGCGACCTTCAATAGGTCGTCGGTCCATGGTGTGTGAGGCTTTCATAACGCCACGTCTTCCGGCGCGCGGTCGCCACTTGAGAACTTTACTACCCCAACGGTCATCTGATTAAATATTTAAACGATATACTCTAAAGAAGATTTCAAAACCTTGTAGAACATAGATGGCGTGGATATTTTTTCCGAATGAACAACAGCAACGGCAGGGGTAAGATACGAAAAATATGGGTGGTGTGGTGTAGAGAGTCAGACGACGCCGGCGCGCGCGGTGCGTGGTGGTGGGATTTACTTCCAGCCTCATTCAATTTGCGGTAAACGTATTGTTCAATAGCTTTACTGTATCGCCGGTGCTGACGAGTCTGTGTGAATGTTATGGGCAGAGTGATATAAAATGTGATATTTTAAGGCGGGTTATAGAATTGACTCTAGAATACAGCAAAATACGAAAAAAAACCATTCACAAAATACATTATGGTCTTTGCATACTAAATGAAAACTGACTTTCATGCAGTAAAAAAAATGTATAGATTTTCCAAAATATTTTGCCCGTATTTTACAGTCGGTTCAAAAACACCCCTCAAAATACATATCACTCGTAGCCATAGAGTAAAATATATTAGTTTAACAATCGTAGCCCACATCTGTATAGTACTATGATACTGATAAATTTCCTGTGTAATGAATGTGATATCAGATTGTATATCGTATGATATACATGAATGTTGAGAAAATAATCATTTCAACTTATTTTTCCCTTGATTCACCTGCCCAGCTTTGATGCTTTTCTCATACATAACTGTAGACTGCAGGCGTAGCAATAATGCTTGCGTTGATGTCTTTTATACTAATGTTTCGAGCGTAGCATGGCGTGAAGTCAATAAAATGTGACTATTAAAAATAAAAATTTGCATTTTACATAAAGTTATATCCTTGCTAATATTATAAATGTGAAACTGTGTTTGTTTGTTCCCTTTTCGAGCTTCAACACCTGTGACCAATCTTGATGAAATTTGCCATGTAGGTAGCTTGTGTCACTTGCACTGGGAAGAACATAGGCAAATTTTTATCCCGTGAAAACAGCATAGTCCGATGCAGTTACTGAGGGAACTGGAAAAATACTCTTTTTGGTTAATTTTTTAACATCGCAACGGATCAATGGATTGTTTTGATTTTTTTGCAGAGAATTGGTTGAGGGGGTGGGAAGTGACATTGACTACTAATCAGAATAGCCCGATCTGGGACAGGGATCTGTAGAAAACTACTGTCCACGCTCGCGAGCACCACACACCCTCAAAGATAGTCACAATAACCATCAATAACGATGTCCACGCGGGCGAAACCGCGGGCAAAAGCTTGTACTATTCCGAAAAAAAAACGATGCTCCATATAAAAATACACAAATCGTTTTGTATGAATCATTTTTTTTTTGCAATTTCAGCAAAAAAGTTGTTCAGTTTGATGAGTAGAAGCCCCAGTTAACCAACACCAATTTTATTACACCCCGTAAAATGTAAGCTCTGTTGAATATCCGGATATGGCAAGTATGGTGTAGTAGCATGTAGCAGTTTCTCTAAATACGCAAATTATAACATTGGCGCCGGTCCCAAGGTTTGCAAATACCACCGACCACCGTCCACCACTAAACTCATGGAGTACTTCAGATAAGCAGACCGACAAAGACTGTCACAAAAATGAAGTCGGCCAAGGAGTGGAATTCCCTTCCGGCGTCTGTATTCCCCGATTCGTATAATTTAGGAATCTTCAAGACGAGAGTGAATACGCACTATTTGAGCTTGCGTGTCACATCCTCGGCTGCATCGGCACTTACCATCAGGTGAGGTGCAGCCAAACGCACTCAAATTTTTAATAAAAAAAAAGTCCACGCAGGCGAAGCCGTGGGCAAAAGTTAGTTTTATTATAGAGCTGTGGAACTTGTGGAAGCTAATGAATGAGTAAGTCTCATTATTTTGAACGCAGGACGTTGAACGCCTTAAAAAGAGAAAGCGTGTGTGAAAAAATTTGAAAGTGTTAGCTAGTTGGGCATGGACGAGAGGGCAACAAAAGGCGACACCGAGTTATGTAGCGGACATACAAATGCATGATGACTCGCGAGTGCGCTGTTAGAATTGTGATGAGGACCGAAACCGGAGCTGGTGTCTTCAATGGCCCATCAATTATTATTTTATTGTAGTTCTGTCTAAAAACCTTCCTTTGTTCTATTAAAGGCCGGGCCACACCAAATGCGTCGCGTGGCGTGACGCGTTGCGTGACGTGCGCACGCGCGTGCAGCCCTGCCACACCGGCAAGAGCAGTGCAGCAGCTGGCACGCACGCGCACGCACACGTCACGCAGGCACTATGTGCACGGACGTGCAAGTCACATCATAGAAGCCATATTGAGTGCTCGAAAAAATTTTTATTCAACAAAGAAGTTTGTCACATACTTTAATAATTAATTGTTTTAATTTTTGTACTCAGTAAATAAAAACATGTACATAATATTTTGTACTTACCTTCTATTTCTAATAAAGTACCGATTCTTTCCCATAGTAAAGTCTTATAAACTTTATTTTTATAATCTTTGTGTTTCACGTTGTACAGGCACTCATATTTCCTCACAATTTCTATGAGTTTTTCTTTTGTTTTCCAACTCAAACCTGTCTCCATTGCGAAAAAAAACAACCGTATTTTGTAAATAAATTCAAATGGACTTGCGTGCACACGCGCAGCACCAGTTCTTGCGTACAAGCGCGTGCGCGGTGTGACATCCAACAGGGAATGCCATATAATACAACGTCACCGCAGCTCTCGCGTGTGCGAGGTTGCCGTTCCGCTCCCTGCGTGCGCGGCCTTGGTTTGTCAGCTAGCTGCAGCTCTGCGTGCGCGTTGCGTTAGCTGCCACGCACCGTCCACGTCACGCAGTCGGTGTGGCAGCTTTCATAGAATTTAGTACATTTCAAACCCATGCGTGCACGCGCAGCCACGCCACGCCACGCCACGCACGTTTGGTCTGCTCCGCCCTTAATTGTGAGTAGGTATATAGTACATTACTGCAGCGGCCAGCAAAAGAGGCATCGATGGACGAACGTGTAAATGTGTGCCGCACGATACGTAAGTCCATCAATGCCTAGTTGTCGCCAAGGCTTGTATAGTACTTTTCTCAAATAATGCGCGGAAATTAAACCTAAATAACGATTTACTTTTTAAAATCAATGACAACGAACAATAATTTTTCCCGCGCTAGTGTTCATTTTTTTTGATGTGTAACATCTTTGCTCTCGCTTTCCTGCAATTTGTGGGAGTGATTTCGTGAAATGGGACGGAAATGTGTAACAGGAAATGCGAACGTTTTTTAATTCTCGAAAACTGACAACCTTAGGTTTAGCCATGCCGCCTAGTGTGATGGCAAAGGCAAAGATGACAACTATTCGAAGGGTCGGCCCGTGAATGTACGACCCGATAATTAATTAATTTCATAAGTATTTTGTCACATGTTACACATCATATGCGAGTACTGTAGGTCTCGTTTTTTTTTCAATAAACAGCTTCTATTTGCAAGCCAGTTCGAAATTTAAATAAAACCTTTATTAAGGTGAGGTATTGATTGGAACATTTGTCTCTGTCTTTTTCTTTACGTGTAAATAACAACACTTTTTCAATGGTTTCTCGTTTCAATCAAAAACTACAATGTAACTTAAAAATAATAACATTACTTTGTATTACAATAACAAATATTGTTGTATATTTTTTAAAATTTATACTTCAAAATACATATTAGATTTTTTTTCTATCGAGGTAAAACTGCTCAGTCGTGTTTCTAAAAGCGTTTGACTTTATGGAACATCATCAACATTAAGGGTATTTTTTCGTTTAGGAGTAATAGACGTCAAAAATAACGAAAATCTGTAATATGTATTACCGCCTTAAGTTACCTCCTTGGTTGCCACGTTTTGGAGGTTACATAGTAATTTATTTGGCCGCTAAAACACGACAGATATGCAGTTTTTTGGCTGGTGGAAGGGCATTTTCTAAGCCCGCCTGGCTAGCTGCCACCATCTTATCTAAGTCTTGCCGCCAAATATCAATGTTGATATCATTGGTGTGTTCCGGCATGAAGATAAGATAGCCAGTTCCCCATTGCGTTGGGGAATCTTGGTAAGCCCGCTTCCATCTTCGGCAACATCGTCACTTATCACCAGGTGAGATGTTGTCAAGGGTTTACCAATTGTGAATATAAAAAAAAAATCACATAACTTTTGCCGGCCACTGCTCGCATGTATTTGGCCAGTACAGCAATTTCGATGTATCTCGAAGAAGGTTGTCAAAATAATGCTTAAATATCCAAGCATGTTTGAGAAAATGTTATTAACCTATATAATTAATAACTTAAGGTAAATAGGAATTAATTAAAATGTAAAAAGCACCCCAAGAGTTAATGCTAAGCAGAATTTTCGGTAAAATGTTCAATTCGATGAAGGCATTGAACAACTCTTCAATCAAATAACTCGCATTCCCTCAGATCAGAGACGAGGTTTATGAAAGGCAAAAACATTTTCACAAAACGTTTCGTCATCTGTGGAAAGCGCCACAATAGAGATTTGAGGCAAAGCAGGGAAAAGGGGAAGGCGGAAAAACGGGGAAGCGTCAACAGCACAAAGGGACGCGCCGGATCTCTCCGAGCTGGAGTAATCTCGCGCCGAGTGCCCATTGTGATCGCGCCGCACCTCCTAGTTCGCAGTGAGCTATCATAGTGGGCGCAAACAATCGAAAGTCTGTTCAAATCATAATAATACTGTGCTTATCCAACCAGTTTGTAAGTCAGCCTTAGGATGATTTCTTTACACGATAATATTGACTTAACATATTGAGAGTTAAACTAGTTAACCGCCTCCGTGGCGTAGTAGTTAGTCCACTCGCTTCACACCAGCGGAGGTCGCGGGTTCGAATCCCGGCGGGTACCAACTTTGAAAGACTCGGTTAGGTTGGTGGTAGGGCATTTTCCAAGCCTGCCTGGCTAGCTACTACCATCTTATCAAACCTGCCGCCAAATGTCAATGTTAACAGCTTCGAGTGTACCAGCATGAAGATAAGATAGCCAGATAACCTCGCTTCCATCTTCATCAGGTGAGAGGATGCCATGAACTTTTTACTGTAGATAAAATAAAGGGGGGAGACAGTTGGGACGCAGTTGATAACCAAAAACCGTCCAAAAACATTTTGCCACCACTAAGATCCGAACCCGAACCTCTGCCGACAGAAGCAGAGCGTTCTACCACTGGACAACTGCGGCTATATGAGTGAAACTGAAATAGTCTATCCCAAAGCACTCGAACGCCGGCGTCGTCGTCACCAAAAGACGAAAAGATTCAGCACAATCCTTACTAATATTATAAATGTGAAACTGTGTTTGTTTGTTACCTTTTCACGCTTCAACGCCTTGACCAATCTTTATGAAATTTGGCTTGCAGGTAGCCTGTGTCACGGGAAAGGACATAGGCTACTTTTTATCCCGGGAAAATAGCATAATCTGATGCAGATCCTGAGGGAACTAAAAAAATACTCGATTGTTGTGATTTTTTGCACAGAGATGGTTGAGTAGGTGGGAAACGACATAATTTACTAATCACCCTCATAAAACGATAAAAACGATGTCCACGCGGGCAGAGCCGCGGGAAAAAGCTAGTATTAATATAATTAAGAAAAAGCATCAACCCTGAACTTGAGCGTTGGGTATTCAAAGTGTAATGCAGTCAGCGCATGAAAGCCGCAAAATGTGCTCCGATAGTGACAGCACTAAAGAGGGCGCAGAATTACGGGCGCGCGCGGAGGGGGGGGGGGGGGGGGGGGGGAGATGCAGTCGACGACGACGGCGATGCAGCGAGAGGCGACATAAAATTTTCAACGACTGCGCCGAGTATCTGCCGACATAATCTAGCCGTTTGCAAGTGCTCCGTCGCCTTTCATATCTTTTGAATAAAAATTCTCAAGTGTAACGTTGTTTCCGTGCGGTTTTTAAGGCATATGGCAAGCGTGTACAGCTGTTTTTATAAAAATAAAAAATGATTTTACGGCGTGTGTGTAGTGCAACATTTGGTTAATTTTAGTTATATGTGCTTGATTGCTTAGACGAACTGCATTTAATGTAGTAAAAGATGAGAATAGCTAGCTATGACGAGCGGCAATGAAAACATCAAAATGGTAATAAATGGGCCTAAAACTTTCTTATCACTTTGCAACACTTTTTTTTAATTAAAAATTTGAGTGCGTTTGACTACATCTCCACCTGATGGTATGTGACGATGTAGTCGAGGATGGTACACGTAAACTCAAATAATGCATATTCACTCTCGCCTTGAACTTCCCTAAATGTAGGGTATACAAGTTATAAAGTAGTAAAAATATACTTTTAATAATAGATTATAATCCAAGCAAATGGTAAATATTGTAAACAATGTTACAAAAGTATCACAATCTTCAATATTAATAAAAAAACAGCATAATCTTCAAAATTCATTGCAAATCTCAGAGTATATTCTCTTCAGAATTTGATGGGGAAGAAAGCTTAAAAGGAAACCGTAATAGCTTATAACTCCCTCGCAAAACGAGAATTAAGGGAGCAAAAAGAGCGAGCGAGAGTAAATATGGTGGCGGGAGCGACGAGACAAATAAGCGACCGTAGAGAAGCAGGGGAGCACTGACAATCTCGTTATAGATGTGAATAAATAATGAGTTGGCATTAAGCGCGCTCGCGCGGAGGGCGCCTTTGTTGGCGGTGCTGTTACAGCGCGGATTGCGCGCGACGCCCGCAAGCCCAATTTATTCCGCTAATCAAGCCTCACCTTCCCCATTGCAAATTAATTACTCAAATTACATAAACTCTCAAAATTTACGAATATCCCAAGGGCATTATATTTACTAAATTCAACGTTGGACATGGCGGAATTATTGCGTTTTATTATTACAGCTCATATACGTCCCCACCGAGGGGCTCGAGCCTACCCTGAATCAGGGCGATTAGGCCTTAGTCGACCACGCGGGCCCAGTGCGGGTTGGTCGACTTCACACACAACCTTCGAGTTTCTTCGCAGGCGTGTGCAGGTTTCCTCACGATGTTTTCCTTCACCGTTAAAGCAATCGGTAAGTATGTACGTAAGTTTTTGAAAAACTTATTGGTACATTGGCGGTCCAGATTTGAACCCGGTACCTCTGGTTAGATGGACCGAGTCGTTACCGGTTGAGCCACCGACGCTTATTGCGTAAATAAATAAATTAATGCATCACTGCCGAGTGATACTTGTGAACGACACTATAGAAAAAACGTGAGCGACGCATAACAAGTGGGTTAATTGCATCTCAATGGTTTCCATGTCACCCGCTCGTCACTGGCACATTGTCGGATCATCAAAGGGGGCGCGATCGCGATGCGGCCGCCGGCCGAGCCGCCCACGGCCAGGTGGACACTTCCGAATAACGTTTGGTATGCGTCCACTGACCATACCATCGTCGGCCGTCCACCCAGCAGCCCGGCGACGAGTGCCAGCAGCGCTAATGTTGCCGCCGTCGGCCATCAAACCGTCCGCCGCCGACACGCGAGCTATCTGGCACACGTCGCGCTCGACCACTGAATCACCAGACATCTCCACTAATGGCGCAGATATAATGTCACTCCGACTTTATTATCAATTCATTGGTGTCAACTCGGTTCTATAAATATAATTTGTGGCTTATCGTGGGCACTTTAAACGAAAACAAATTACTAGAGAGGTAGAAACATTTCAATTCCTTTGATGTGCTTCTCGAATAATAACAAACAGTAACAAAGCATTTACTTCGCGAGAATAACGTCCAAAATTGAATTGGAGACCAATTCGCGAAATTCCTCGTGTTCAAAGGGAGTGTAATTGCTGCCTGCCGGCTCCAATTAAACGCAATGCAAATCTGAGCTGAACACGCGGCCAGGCGCAGCGAAGCGCGGCGACTGCACCAAGCTGCCCACATCCCTTCTCATCTCCACATATACAGATAATCAAAGTAATAAAAACACATGAAGATTGCACACCCTGGACACTTCATACAACGGGCCAGAAATGACATTTCAAAAAAGGAATGACGGAACAAACAAAATGGCGGCGAAATCCTATACGCTCGTCAACCAAACTGTAACCAATATGTATCAATCTGGGTGACGAGGGGGTGAGGTCGCAATCTAGAGAGCGGCAGGGAGTGTCCATACTGTATGTTAGTACTAATATATATACTTTGGTAAGAGTTAAAGTTACTGGCCACAGGGAAGACAAAAAAATAACGCAGTGCAGCATATTGTTACCGGGTGCGTTGTCAGGAGGAGACGAAGACGCACGCAAATCGCTCGTGCATCCGCCCGTGTCGTGCAGCGCGATTTGGTCCCATGCCAGCCGCTTTGTTTTATCGCTCTCGCAAACTATTTGGCATCTAAACAATGTTTTCATTTAATGACACATAAAAGTTACACTAGCTAGATACATCAATATGTCGTCAATCGCTAACGGTTTCAACTTTAAGGTTCATAGTAACATTTGCATGAAACAAAAACGAAACAGTGCGAACTTCACGTTATAATATGACATGGATAAGTACATAATACGTATCAATGTTCGCAAATAAAATAATAGCATCGTGAAAAAGGAGCAACAAACCGAAAGAGATAAAGAGAAGGTAATAAAAACAATGCAATTTTAGGGGTATTTTGTCGAGGTTATATCCATAGCGGATAGGGGGTGTAGGGGGGCCCACCCGCGCGCGCGCCGCGGGCTGTAATGAATAAACTCAACTGGCCGATTCTGGTTATTTTATTTCATTTATTTACAAACGAGAACGTTCACAAAACTTATTAAACGTTAGTAATGAACGTTATGGTTTATTAAATGTTAGTAATTATGCCTAATTATATTCAGATAATTTAAATATATGTATTAGCTAATGTATATTTTAGACAGGTACTTACATTTTTTTTTATTAACAATTGGTAAACCCTTGACAACATCTCACCTGGTGGTAAGTGACGATGATGCCGAAGATGGAAGCGGGGTTACCAAGATTCCCCAACGCAATGGGGAACTGGCTATCTTATCTTCATGCCGGAACACGCCAATGATATCAACATTGATATTTGGCGGCAAGACTTAGATAAGATGGTGGTAGCTAGCCAGGCGGGGTTAGAAAATGCCCTACCACCAACCAAACCGAGTCTTACAATTGACCCCGCCGGGAATCGAACCCGCGACCTCCTGTGTAAAGCCAGTGAACTTTGCCTCTGAGCTGCGGAGGCGGTTAGATAGATAGATAAATCTGTTTTTAGTATTGCACGCATTAAAATAAATAAACTGAACTCCCCAGGGAGTTCATACCTTCTTGTAGGAGTATCTAACATTATTCCTTTTGTATTGGAGGTACCTTTTTTAGGGCTTTCCCAGACGTACCTACCACATATTATTATAGACGCTACTAAGATTTCTCGATTATGTTTGATAAGTAGGGGAAAACTTAGCGCCATTTTGGAGAAAAAACATTTTTAACTTTTTTATGGGATATACTCTTAAAATTTTTAATTTTAAAAATCTTTATCGGTCCAGCAGTTTCTCCGCAAACCAGAGATACGAACATACATTTTTTTAAAAGGTACCTATCTATAGGTGATATTAAGGGTGGAAAATTGAGATAGGTCAGTAGGGAGAGATACACCATATTGTCCATTTTCTTGCGGACTATACATTTTTTTCAAAATCTGTAAGTGTCGACTGTCATCCATCACTTCAAGAGTTGTAAAGCTCTCCTAAGAGCACTTTTGCTTGGCAGCAAGGGATCTAGTAGCCGTCCCTACTGACCTGTCCCAACTTACCGCCCTGTAGAGTGCGTTTTCATCATAGCATAAACTTCTATTTGCTCATTTGACCCTCGAAGGTAAAAAGGTTTGCATGCAAAGAAGTAAAGAAAAACAAATTTGCAACAGACAAATGCAACACAAAAGGGCCGTAGCTCAGTATAATAGTACATGTTTATAAAAATTAAAGAAAACAAAATTCTAAAGAACCAAAGTGTTCAACAAAGCATGTATTCGGAACCATCATTAAATAAACCAGCGTTTATTAGTCGGTCACGGTACATCCTTAATGTAATGCACTCTGCTCGCCGTATCGAGGGCACGCGTTACTGACCGCTTCCAACCCCTTCATGACAGCTCGAAGTGGGGTGATCTAATCTACACTCCAAAGATTTACACCCACACTGGACTAGAAGATTGAAATGACTCCCATTTAACAAATTATATAGCCCCATACGTGATTAATGAAGTAACGATACTTACATTTTGAATAATTAAAAGATAGGGTTCGCACCCGCAAGGAATCAAAGCTTTAAACATCAACGTGGACCTTCCGGAACGGAGTGAAATGGAGTGGAAAATATTTAAACACAAAATGAACGTGAACCCGACGAATAGTCCGGGAGCCGGGTGAGCTGTAAAGCGCTGTAGAACAAAGGTATTAAAGTGAATTTGAAGCGCGCTCGCTAGAAATACGGAGAGGATAGCGAGTAGCGAGGCAGCGGCACCGCTAACTCGTTTTGTTTGTTTTCCGTATAAAAATGTAGTTTGTTTCTCAGCGCTCTGTGGCTCTGTTCCGCCGAGGGTTGGGTCGGGACTCGGGATATTACACAATTCCCCTTAATGACTCGCCGCTTGGGTCCAATGCTCCAACGAATTGCCCGCTCGTGGACTTATCACCAGATCACACAACTCATAATTGACTTTTATTGTTTTAGGTTAAATTGTATTACCCGTAGTCACTTTAGGGACAACTTAACCCGGCGCCAATGACGTGTAAAAAATAACGCGGACAATGACGCTGGGTCAATATGACCCGAATGTTTTTTTCTTAATTATCTGGTTATCTGCTGAATTATAAAAAATTTTATACAAAGTAAGAACTATTGCATGACCATGAAGTCATTGTAGTACCAAGATGTTTTAAGTTAATTTAGATATCAAGCTATAATTTAGTTTTAATGCAACAACCTCAAAAGGGCAACTAAAAGAATTTCTCTTTTGGAACTAAAAATGTATGGGGCTGTAGCCGTTTTATACCCGTTTTATTCAAGAAAAAGGATTTTACCATTCTTCACTGGCGCTTGCTCACTACACTATGGTACAAATCATATGAATTGAGGTCTTATCTCCAGCTACTGAGAAAATCAATAACGATTATAATATGTTTTTTTCGAAATTTCCCGAATTGAAAATCGCTCGGGTCAATATGACCCAGCGTCATTGGCGCCGGGTTAAGACTGAATAACACAAAGATTATGGCAGGTTTAACAGATTTTTCAACACGCTTGCTCATAAACTGACTCTTATTGCATCGCTTCTAGATCCATAATGCAGCTTATAAAACACGCGTGCTTTTTATTTTATTATATTATAAGATATTACTAGTAGATGCCCGCGGCTCCGCCCGCGTGGATATTCGTGAGTGTAAAGTAGGCGAGCCACCTCGCGGGGCTTAAAAAGTAGTATATACGTTAATCCAGGTCCTAAATCTGTCTACCTACCAAATTTCATCCCAAATTTCAAAATCCGTCCAGCGGTTTAGGCGCGACAAACATATCCAAAACATACACACACAAACTTCCGCATTTATAATATTAGTGTGATGGATGATATAGCACATGTCTACGATTTTTTGTGAATAAACTGTGTTAATTAAAATATGATGAATAGGTAATAGTTTCATTCATAAAATTACTTATTTTTGTACATGAATTTGTGTTTTAAATACAAAAATATTCAGTTTATAACTGGCGTCCTCAAAATAAAGAAATCCGCACGCCACTTTCATTAGCAAAGGGTACGTGCCCACTACCTTAATTTTAGTTTTTACATTGGTGTGTGTGTAACTGATTATTTTCAAAATATGTTTTCTTATCTTTTTCCTCGCGAGTGCGTTTAAAACGTCGTACGACACTCGTGAGCATTGGTCATTCATTTATCATTACAATCTCGGTTCAATTGCAGCCCTCGCGTTGCATTGCCTCGAGTGTATGACAACTTACCCCATTCCTAATACAATGTAGGTACCATTATTGTAATGTATTATTGTATGATAAAATACGAAACAAAATCACTTCAACCGAAAGCATGAAACAGCATTAAGGCTCCTCCGTCCCTAAAATTAGCAACTCGATTCACGATGTTTCAAACATCGAACGAAATAACTTGGAAAAAAATTCTGGTCAGCTCGTACTGCAATGGCTGTTACGTCAATCGCTGCCGTCGAATCGAGCGAAAATTGTGGTTTTTAATTCATTAATCATTATATATAAATAAAATAAGAAGAACTTCCAAAAAAGTAAGATAAGAAAATCATTTCACATTTGTTTTGTTAAGAAGTTCATAAATTATCATAATGTTTCGATTAAAATTGCAGCAGTTCTATGCTTAAAACTCGAAAAAAAACCGGCCAAGTGCGAGTCGGACTCACACACGAAGGGTTCCATACCAATATCTATTAAAATCACGTTTCTTGTATGGAAGCCCCCCTTAAATATTAATTTTATTTAAATTATTTATTTGTGAATAATATAACTCAATATTCTGTGAATATTTCAAGCGTCTACTTGTTGCCGTTATCAATATCGAGTAAAAAAATTACGTTTGTTGTATGGGAGCCCCTCTTAAATATTAATTTTGTTTTAATTTAATTATTTATTTTTAAAGTTAATAATACTACTCAATATTCTGTGAATATTGCAAGCGTCTACCTGTTATCGTTATCAATATCGAGCAAAAAAATCACGTTTGTTGTATGGAGGGATTGCTATATTTATATTATTTTGTCTATATATTTGATGTATTTGTTTTAAATGCATGTTCGAGGAAA
Source organism: Coleophora flavipennella (assembly GCA_947284805.1). Taxonomy (NCBI): domain Eukaryota; kingdom Metazoa; phylum Arthropoda; class Insecta; order Lepidoptera; family Coleophoridae; genus Coleophora; species Coleophora flavipennella. The sequence goes on along the minus strand of OX369270.1, from coordinate 1,695,719 downwards.
CCAAAATCACTACTCATATCCTGTAAATAACAAAACAATTTCTTTTCGATAAAAAAATCCTTAATTGAAGTAAAAAAAAAGTGGTTACAAAGTTGGTCGTTGGCGACGGTATAAGCCTTAACCAGATCAGACACAATATCGTTAATCTCCAAACAAATTAACAGGGTAACATGAGCCGAAAATAGAGAAAGGAAAGTGAGCAAAACCGCTACGAGCAATGAGGCAGAGGCGGCGGTACAAAGTCACTGAGACGAGTATAAAACGACAAAGTCGACGGCGCGCGCCGCATCTCGCTCCACTCCACGCATAAAGACGGGGCATAAAATAATCCGTCGTCGTCGCGAACAACAGTAAAAGCTTCATATAACGACAATTTAAGGATCTAATCATTACATAAAGTAAGTAATAGTGTTATTCTACTACCGCTATTCAAATCACAGTTAACGGCATGCTGGTTAAGTGATAATTTCAGTGTAAAATGTCCCGTCCAAATATATCTCGGAAGTGGACTTTTTACAAATTGGACATTAACAATAAAAAATTGTCTTCTTCGTCATACGGAAAAAGTAATATACGGGTAGACTTAAAAACCTCCTCCTTATATACGAAGTCGGTTGAAAATCCGGAGTAGATTATTAAGCGTCTGTCGAATGTGGCTGAAACCGAATGGATCATTCTGAGTGTAATAGACACTTCAAAGACCAAAAATATTTTCCAGGTTGGACAACTCTATGTCCCTTGTAATATCAGTACGACTCTAGTCATCGTCGTAAAACACAAAGACTACCTATGTGTGTCACGCACGACTAAGATTGTGTCGTGTTGAGTAAAAAGATAACAAATCAATTTGAAAAGGACGACAGACGACATGCAACACAAATGTAAATAAAATGCAGGATATAAATTTAATACGGTGGCGGTGGTGTCAGCGATCTGCGAAGTATCGCCTCAATAACGGGCTAATAATAAGATAAACACGAGGCGAGGACAAAAACAGCTTAAATGAGCTCACGGGAATGCGCGCGGGAATCGCTGCCAGTGCGGAAAGTGCATAAGGGTATCGACTCAGATCACTTGTGCTCATGTTTAGATATGGTACAATAATTTATTACAGCTGGGGCTTTAAAATGTATGATATGACAAACGTAAAGAGAACAAAAGGTGTATCACGCATGTACTGGGTGGCGCAAAAGCCACGACGGGGTTGCAATGGGTTACAATTTTTTTTAATTCATCTTAATTATTATGAGATATTAAAAAAACACTCGTGGAGATATTTTTGAGTGAGGTTTTAAAAATTACATCACGTAAATGACCAATATTTCCAGCCTCACAAAGACGGGCTCTTTGGAAAGCACTTCTCATTACTTTCCTCAGAACATGAGGAGTTAGCAGCCGTATTTCGGCTCGAGTGTTGGCCTTCAGCTGCTCAATTGTCCTGGCTTTATTTATGAACACCTTGTCTTTTAAATAACCCCAGAGAAAATAATCTGGCGCTGTTAAATCAGGGGAACGAGCGGGCCAGTTAAATGTTAAAAATCTCTAAGCATGGCTTACTTGTTTATAAAATGTTCTGAAAGTTTATAAAGTTTGGAACTATAGTAGATTGAGATGGTTCGAAGAACACCTTTTTACCCAACAGCGCCAGAAGGAGGGTCAGGTTTTTCGAATGTATGGATGTTTATTTATTTATTAAACGGCTTGATGGATTTTGGAGAGCGAGGTCTCGTTAGTTTCGTCTTAATCCCGATACACTTTTCACCGACAAAGGCGTTATGTTTTTATGCAAAAAAGAGGAGCTAAATTTTTTATGCAGTCGGGTTTTTAATTAATTTAATTTCTAATTAATTCCTAAAGTTATTAGTATTTCATTACAATACTGGGTCATACCCTAAAGAAGAAAGATAAGAGAACTTTCGTAGCCAGTAACCTTGGCGACACAACACGCGTCAGTGCTACTGCTGAATCCGCAAGTGGGCTCAGTATGAAGCTATGATATAAGGAACTACCAGTTAATTTCATTTCCAAAGGAAATACTTTGCTTCTGGATTTCAGAGGCGAAGATTTTTATTAGAGATATTGGACGTCTGGTCAAGAACCTGGTGCAAAGGTTGTGCATCCGTACCCATTCAACTTTCAGGGGCACATTTGCATCGGCTTCGACGAGTAAGGTGCTCTTGTAAATATGATTTTTCCTTTGTAAGTATACTTTTATCGTATAACTATTTACTAGAAACAATAACTAAACGAATAACAACCAGACTGCATAAAACTAACCCCTTTTTTGGGCAGTCGGGTAAAAATATATCCAACGTCACTCACGAGATCAAGACGAATCTAACGACACCTCCAACTCCAAAATTTATCAGGTCGTTTAGTTTACAGAGCGTGCCAAATAAATATACTTATACATACATACATACATACATATACACTCTAAAAACATAACCCTCGTTTTGGCGCAGTCGGGTAAAAAGATTTCATTCAATATCACCACATGGTTTGTTCCTTCTAACCGTTTCTTCCGAGTTGATAATGAGACTTGAGGTGTTGTTGTGATACTTAATAAAGATACATACATACTTCAGTTAGGGGCTAAAACCAACTGCAAGCGATACCCATACCCCTGGGAACAGCCGGTTGTAAACTGCAAGGCAGGCAGAACACAACACACCGCGGTCACGCCGCACGTTGCACGCCCCGAGCGACCGGACCGGTTTCATTTGCTGATGCCCATTAAAACCTCATTTTAATCGCTTTATACGTTTTCAATCCTAATTCAATTAGAGTATAACCACTCTCGTCATGTTTTACGCTCTCTCTGAACTGAACCGCCCCAGTTTATTTAATTACTTTTGTTCAGATTGACTAAATGCATTTCAAACATAGTCAAAAAAACTTATTGAATATTACAAATAATGTCATGAAGTAGATTACAGTCTCAGGTAATGGTATTTGTTATAGAATCAACATATATATCTTTGTCATTTAAATAATCTATTATGTATTTTATAATATCCTCTAGAGCACAAGCAGTTTTTGACATGAGTCTTCAATTTATTCTCTGACAAACTAGTTACATTTTCTGGAATTTTATTGTAGAATGTTGTACACTGCCCCACAAATGACTTTTTAAACTTACTCAGTCTCGAAAAGGCTATATCTATTTTATGTACAAATGTTTGTTCGACGATAACTCCAGTATCGTTTGTCGGAACGTTGTGAAATTTGGTAGGCGAATTAATGAGATAAAAACATTTTTAAAGTTCAAGGGTTATATAGGGGGTTGAAAATGTTGAAAACATAGTTTCTCTAAACAGCACTAGATGGCGCTGAACACGTCGTGCACGGCATTTTTTTATGGCATTTTTAAGATTCTTGTACGCAACTATGACACCTATAACTTTCAAACTAAACGATCTATCACGATGCAGCAAACTCAATAATATGTAGGTGGAAATAACATGCCGTACTCATAAAATCAAAATTGAGGAAAAAAACACGTCCAAATTGAGTATCCATAAATAAAATAAGATAACTATAAATGGCGCGTCCGGAGTGCCTTTATTTAACAGTTGATAGGAAATGTTGTGATTGAGTTATACATTTAGAAAGCTAATACGATACGACATAGAATAAGTTAAAGCAAAAGGAAAGGTTGGAAAACAGGGAGTTTTATTGCGAAGTTTCACAAATATTTTAAAAAGTTGATGAAAAATAATCAGATTTTTGTTAAACCCATCTTAATTCTCAATTGGGTCAAGGTTTTTTTTTCATTATATTACTGAGTTGTTTCATCGTGATAGATCGTTTAGTTTATGAGTTACATCGTTTTGTTTACATGGTCGTCATAGTTGCGAAAAAGAAATCTAAAAATGTCATAAAAAATTTAATAAAAATAAGATTTTTAAAATACATAATATACTTTTTGTCGATGTAATTAAGCATAGTTTCCTTTTTTTAATATGTGCACATTATGAAGAATCATACTGTATAATATATAGATACATGTAGGAAAAAAGTTAATTTAAGCTCATGTTTGTATTTTTTTTCTTTCTTCTATATTGTCAATTTCTTTTTTTATGTTGTGATGCAATAAAGAATATTGTATTGTATTTTTAGTGTAGTTTCAGAATAGCAACACCAAATTTTCAAGCCGGATGTGAAACTGTCAGATGAAGGAGAACAAAGAAGCGATTCGCGAGAAGCAAAACGTCACGTGATTAAATAAAGATTTGTGCCGTTTAATTTACCAACCCCAAATGTATATACATATTTACTCCGATCCCAACTCTGGAATGCTCGCTTCTTTTGTTGACGACGCTATCATCGGGCGGGCGCCTTGGGTGGGACACACTATTTCAGTTACACTCATATAACCTAGACTAGACGAAGAGACGGAGAACGCTCTGCTTGTGTCGACAGAGCTACGGTTTCGGATATCAGCGGTGGCAATATATTTTTAACGGGCGGCTTACATCTTGTTAAAAATAAAGACAAAAATATAGACTCTGATTAAGATTGGTATGAAAACACTGAACGACAAATAAAATTGAACATAAAAACAATAACTTTATAAATTAATTAAAAATTAAAAACCCGACTGCTTCAAAAACCTCAATTTTTTGGTTAGTCGGGTAAAAATGTCACCCACGGGATTAAGACGAATCTAACGACACCTCGAATCCAAAATACATCAAGCCGTTTAGGCGAAGAAATAAATATTCAAAGAAATATACATACATACACTCGAAAAACATAACCCTCCTTCTACGGCAGTCGGATAAAAATCCATAAACATAGCTTTTCTTCTGAATGACAACCTATCAAAAATTGTTCAAATCGGTTAACCTCTTTTTTTATTATTCAAAATTGTTAAGCGCTTGGCATCATCATCATTATGAGGTGAAAATAGCTATCGCCGTTTGTATGAACGATCGCAGGTATACATTGCTTAAAGCGCTTGCTTGCTCCCCATTGAAATAAAAAATGCTCCGAGCAATTCAAGCTTTCTAGCTCAATTAAAAAAGTTAAGTCACCCAAAAAGCCTTCTATTCAATAGATGAGTTCTTTCGCATGCAATTCGTTGACCCAACCTCAAGTGACTTAGAACCTACTACAAACAAATTTTAGCAATAGGTATATACCAATTTAGAAAATAATGTGACATAATTTAAAAAAATTAACAATAGTATTTCAGTGATACTCAACACAATTAGCTAAGTTAACAATGACCTTATATGCATATTAATAACATTTGACTTGTAAGTTTCTTTACCAAAAATAAATTGAATTGAATTGCACAACTCGTTATAACTCCAGCAGATTTATATGTCAATGGGCAACCAAGAGATACGGGAGAGTTTGCAAAAGAAATAAAACTATGATGAATGTTGGTGAAGTTCCTTTAGTTGGTCCGGGCTCGGGCGCGATAGATTAAGGCTGACAGTGCACTTAGTTAAGTGCGAGCGGGGAGAGGGCGAGACGCTATTCACCCCGCGTCGGATGAGCAATTACTGCCAACTTGGAGGCCGGGAACTGCAGCCGCACGCGCCACTGAGCTCACCGTTTCTGATTAAATAGGGGCATTACCATTATGAATGTTACATCAATGATAGGTTGTTGTTCCCCAACCTCAGTTTATTTTATTGTTCAAGCAGCTTTATTATTAATCATTGATGTTTACACAGGTCTCATACTAAATCAGTAACAGTAACTGAAGAATTTTTGATATTTTTAGAACGGGTTAATTCAAAATAGCGGCACACGCCGTTATGTGAATGGACACTTTTTAATAGCTGACACTGCTTCTACTTAAGCATATACACGTATTATAAACTAGTGGGCGCCCGCGGCTTCGCCCGCGCAGATTCCGTTTTTTCGGTGTTCCCGTGGGAATTTCCCGAAATCCTTACTCAGCGGTTGCCTACGTCTTTTATAACTGTCTGTATTTCAAATTTCAGCGAAATCGATTCAGTGGTTTCGATTGTGCGTTGATATACCAGTTATTCACCTTTTCCTTTTATATATACAGATTATTACTAGTTTTTGCCAGCGGCTTCTTTCTGTATGACTGTCTTTGAGGGAGAGTCGTGGACATGAGTTTTCTCCAGATTTCTCAGGAACTATACCGGGCTATTCTGATTAGCAGAGTATGTCACTTCCCACTCCCTCAACCAATTATATACAAAAAATCAATCCGTTGCGACGCCGACGTGCGTGAGCGTGGAAATGAGTTGTCCCCAGACCCTCGGGATCTATGTCAGGATATGATAGTTAGTAAATTATGTCATTTCCCACCTTCTCCTTATCAAAAAATCACAACAATCCATTGTTCCGTTGCGATGTTAAAGAAATTAACCTAAAAAAAGAGTATTTACAATACACTACAATTAATACTCTTTATTGCATCACAATTCACAACATAAAAAAAGGAAATTAACAATAAAGAAGAAAGCCTATAAAATAGGCGGCCTTATTGCTAGGTAGCAATTTCTTCCAGGCACTTTTTCAGTTTCCTTAAGAAACTGCATCGGGATCCATTGTTCCGTTGCGATGTTAAAGAAATTAACATAAAAAAGAGTATTTTTTCAGTTCCCTTAGGAACTGCATCGGACTATGCTATTTTCACGTGATGTATATGTCCTTCCTAGTGATACAGGCTACCTGCATGCCATAATTCATCAAGATTGGTTGAGGTATTGAAGCGTGAAAAGGTAACAAACACATCAAACACATTTTCACATTTATAATATTAGTAAGGATTAACGAGGAATAATAGAGGTATGTTCCGATTGGATTACAGATGGGACTTTCGGATGATCCATTTTCATAGGTTTGAAGATAAAGACTCACTAGAACAAATCATGCGTTTCACTTTTACATAGATATAAATAAAAATTATGGACAAGTCAAACACAAGTTTACAAACCCTTTATTACACCTGCCGACCTGTCCTGTCCGTGTCCGTCCCCAGTAGTCACAAACTTAAATTACTTTATAATATTCGCTGAAACTTCTCTCCACACCCAGACAGAATGTATAAATTGCTTGTTGGCGAATTATTAATGGCCCTAGACGGTGGAAGTCATAGAGTGGTATATTTCAACGCTTTACCACTTTGTTTTCTCTCCCACCACTAATGACGTGGAGCTTACGACATCGGTAAATAATGACACTGAAACTTAAACCGTTAAAAGTACTATCATCCTCGAGCACACGAACAGAGTTCTATCATTATGCTCGTCTGATATTACACTCAGCTCGAGAGAGAAGTTTGAAACTATTTTGTTTCTTGGATCATACACCATAAAAGCAAAGTAAATATATTATTACTAACATGCAGTATGGACACTCCCTGCCGCTCTCTAGATTGCGACCTCACCCCCTCGTCACCCAGATTGATACAGATTGGTTACAGTTTGGTTGTTGAACGTATAGGATTTCGCCGCCATTTTGTTTGTTCCATCTTTCCTTTTTTGAAGTATGAAGTGGTATGAAGTGTCCAGGGTGTGATAAAAGCGTTGAGAAACAAAACCAATTCGCTTAATCGAATAAAACTAACAAGTTTGTTAGTTCAGAAGTAATCGGGAGTCAAAAAGGAATCATTTGGACTTCCAGCACGTGCCAAGGAACTTTGCACTTATACACCTGCCGGAAGGCGGGAGGGCGGGGGGCAGAGAGCGCGATACTAAGTGGGAAGAACAAACCAACTAATTCCGCCGACGCGAGGGAGTAGTATCAATTACTCGTATGCATGGTGAGTGTATCGGCCACCGCAGCGCGGGCGTGGGGTGAAAGTTGTGCCACTCCGGCGAAGTTTGCGGTCAACTAATTATTGCGCTCCTGAGCCCTGGTGTCGCATGCGAACACCTGTAAATAACCTCCTGCCTAATCTGGCACTGAGCTAGTTCAACTCTACAAACTTGTATGGCAATAATAACTGTCGCCACACAGAATTTCAAATTGAAGCCGTAGAGCTCAGATATTAGACTAGCCTATATGCACATGCACATGACAATAGGTAAATGGTCTCCGCATTCAAAGCACGTCGACATGCGTTTATCAGAGCGAGCGCCGAGACCGCAGGCAGCCCAGCCGGGGCAGCCGGGAGCGTGCAGTGTTCACTGTGTGTGCAGTGACAAACGGAATCGCAAAGTGCATCCCGAGTGAGCTGCTGATCCGCCGAGAGATATCTCGACCTGGGCGTCGGCGCGTCGAGTGCTCACACTCGCTCGCCCACGAATAATTACGGCCCTTTGACTACACGCCTTTGTGCAAAAGTGGCTACAACCAAGTACAAGTTTTTACCGCCTCCGTGGCGAAATGGTTAGCCCATTCGCTTCACACCAGGAGGTCGGGGGTTCGATTCCCGGTGGGGTCGACTTGTAAGACTCGGTTTGGTTGGTGGTAGGGCATTTTCTAAGCCCGCCTGGCTAGCTACCACCATCTTATCTGAGTCTCGCCGCCAAACATCAGTGTTAACAACATTGATGTGTTCCGGCTTGAAGATAAGATAGTCAGTTCTCCATTGCGTTGGGGAATCTTGGTAAGCCCGCTTCCATCTTCGGCATCATAGTCACTTACCATCAGGTGAGATGATGCCAAGGGCTTACCAATTGTGAATAATAATAAAAAACAATGTTCTTATCTTTTGTGTTTAGTGGCATTTCTTACTCTTCCTACCCCCATTCTACACTGTAGTCGTAATACTTTTAAAAATTAATGCCTATTCGTAAAATATGAGTACACGCGATCGTAACATTCTCCCATAACTTATTTCCGTATAAACCCTGTTAGTAAACATTTTCCTAAACACACAAATAGCTAGATGTTAGCAACAGAAACAAAGGTACGCTCTCCAAATAGGAAACATGAGAGTGACTTGTAAGCGGCTATGTTTAAGGTTCCGTTTCCACCGGCACCGGCATAAGTTGTGACTTATCCGAGTAAAGCCGGTTAGAGTCAAGCACGACAGAGTAATACGAATCTCGAAGAAGTTTTCGAGCGGGTAAGCCCGCGGGCGACGAGACGACGACGGGTGGCGCCCGGGCACCACCGGCCGGGGTAGGGGCGACACTTGTTATTACGCCCTCTCACCTACGCAAGGGGTTTCTGCTTTGAGCCGTGCTGTCGTGCAAGATTAAGATGCTCCTCGCCGTGCTGTTAACGCGCTAGCTTCTGTTCACTCGTCCTGAATGGAGTCGAGTACCTTCTCCGTTTTCTGTTAGCTGACTTTAACAGAAGGCAATCGGCACTTTTCTGTGGAGTACTTTTATGTGAGAGCGTCGGTGGCGTAACGGCTAGGGTCGCCGCCTCCTGTCCGGGAGGTCGGGGTTCGAATCCTGCCTCGTACCAATGTGATTTCGAATTTAGATTTCATATGTACGTTTATCCGACGCTCTTACGGTGATAGAAAACATCGTGAGGAAACCTGCACACGCCTGCGGAGAAACTCGCAGGTTGTGTGTGAAGTCGACCAACCCGCACTGGGCCCGCGTGGTCGACTAAGGCCCGATCACCCTAATTCAGAGTAGACTCGAGCCCTTCGGTGGGGACGTATATGAGCTGGTATCATGATGATCTTCATGTGACCTAAATATTTTTTACAACGTTATCTAGCACATGAATATTTGTGCAACGCTCGCGCATCGCAGCCAGGGTCAATGTTATTATTGCCTACGATAAATAAAATGTGATCCAGGAATAAACGAATTAATCCGACTGCATAAAAACTGAACCCCTCTTTTTGGCCAGTCGGGTAAAAATGTAACCTATGTCACTCACGGGTTTAAAACGAATCTAACCACACCTCGCACTCCATTATCCATCAAGCCGTTAAGGTTACAGAGCGTCTAATAACAAAATACCCTCGAAAAACAACTCTCCTTCTGGCGGGTAAAAATGCAATTTGGTTATACTTACCAATCTTTGTTTTAATCAAACTGTTCAAGCCAAGATAGGTACTCCCTAATATAAACAATTAGATAAACAAACAGAGCAACCATAGAGCAATGACAAACAGATAAACTCAATAGCATGAAACAAATTGAGAAAAGTTAAGGATTGTCAAAAGACGAACCGAGATTGTTTACTTCACATTGCTACATTTCGCCACTTCGTTTATAAATAAAAGTGCCGAAGAAAAGCCAGAGATAAGACGGAGGAGAGATAAGTTTAACCGAACGAACGGGAGAAAGCATTATCATTGGCTGCGCGGAGAGGAACAAAAGAAAATGGTGGAGAGCGAGCGTACGAGAGTACTTTATAGGCGCGTAAATATGTTTTATATCCCTCTACTGTCTGTTATACACTGGAGCTCCACCCCATCCCAGCCACCCCGCCCCCCGCCAGCCCGCCCGCGCGGAGGGTCGCTCCGCTCTCGGAAATGCCGAGCTTTAATAAAACATATATTTTTCCGAGCGAGGAAAATACTGGGGAAACTCGCAATTTGTTCTTTCACTTTATGCTCGTTTACAAGACAAAAGTGGAACATTCTGAAAACATTATGTTAATATGTATTTAGTAGTTAATCATAATTATTCACAGGGCTTTTATAAACGCGATAATGTTGCAGTTATTATTAACGACGACTGCATTACACTTGGTGTGGAAAGGTTGTGGTTATTACATTAGGTGTTAGGTAGGATGGGGGGGGGGGGGGGGGAAATCATAAAGTTAGCGGCGGGCGTGCGGTGGGAGTGCGACAATGTAGCAGTAGGTAATGGTGTTGCGGTGACCCTTATCTTCTGCGCCCGCGCAGGGCGATTTATTGCGGTTCGTGTTGCCACGCACGCCACAACATCATCCACCCTATGACTACACAAATTTTATTATTTAACGCTTTTACAGCTGAACAACACAATATGACACCACCGGCAATGTTCTACGGTTTTACAAAGCAAAGCTATTCTTTGATATACTCGTACTTACAAAAGGCAGAGCTTCATAACTTTTACCAATAATTTTGCTGACGTAACTTCTTTCCCGAAAGCAATTTTTCATATTCAAAGGAAATGAAAGTACAAAGAATTCGTTTCCGAGAAATAAGCCCGAGCCCTTAAATGATAAAATAGAAGTAGAGATTAAGATAATGTTGAAAACAAATTTATATTCCGATTCCGTGGAGTAGATTAAATTATTTTCTTGTTGCTTCTGAAACGACTGGTGTATCCAATGTTAAAACGCCGCAAGCGCCGCCGAGACGGGGTGCGGCTAAGGAATCCTGCAAGTGTTGGAGTGAGAGCGTTTATCCAGTGAGCGAAGTACAAGACTTCGTGCCATAAAATATTATACTAAACGAAAGAAGCTCTTTCAATTAACTGAGGCAGGTTTGCGTAAGGTAAATCCTGCCAAGAGGCGCTCACCGCAACAGTCCGAGGAAATATTTTATTTTAAGCGCCGCCGTTTATAGACATCGTGAAAAAGATTACATAACTTTTTCAACCGCGATCGTAAAATCCATTCGTATTTTCAAATATGGGTGATAAATAGACGGTGAGCTCTCTCTCGTATCGGATACAGACTGGATAGACAAGGATTTACTTTATATCGAGGCAGCTGCGTTAACCAAGTGTTTGTCGGATTCGATGGAGGAAGTCCGGGTGCGATCAGTATTCATGAGTTCATTAATGCGGGTCCGGCGGGCGCCCCCGGTGCGCCCAGATTGTGCCTACGGCGCTGTGCAGGGCCGCCGAGCTAAATCGACCAGAAGTGATATGCCACCTGAAGAATGATGATGACATACAACGCCGTTAACGTTGAGTGTAGTCTATAGGTTTCTTTGTCTAGTGATTTTTATTGTATGCATACTGTAAACATACATAGCCAAAAAAACGTAAATCTACTATTCCGCTTTCTAATCTTTTAAACAAAAAACCTGCCAAGTGCGAGTCGGACACACAGTTGGGTACGAAACCCTGCAAGCATCACCAGTCGGGTTTTTAATTTTATTAAATTGGTTAGGTTAATTGTATTGACTTAGAGGCTTGATTTTTATACAGCTCCAAGGAACAGTAGACCTCAGTATTTCATATTAATTGCAACTTGACACCTCCACGCGTTCCTGAGAAAGGGTCTTTACAGACTGACAGACGGACGGACGGACAACGAAGTGATCCTATAAAGGTACCTTTTTAGTGTTCTGAAGTAAACCAGGAACCCTTATAGTTTAGCCATGTCTGTCTGTCTGTCTATCTGTCCGTGGCTTAGCTCTGAGACTATTTGTAGTTATGTATTCTAGAAAGCTGTAATTTGGCATGGGTATACATATTATATTAATCACGCCAACAAAATAGTACAATCAAATCTTGAAAAATATTTTTTTTTTGGGTACCTCCTCTACATGTAAAAAGGGAGTGATTTTTTTGTTGACGTACCCTATCGTATGGGGTATCGTTGAATAGATCTTTCAAAACTATTGAGGGTTTATTATAACAACTCATATACGTCCCCACCGAGGGGCTCGAGCCTACCCTGAATCAGGGCGATTAGGCCTTAGTCGACCACGCGGGCCCAGTGCGGGTTGGTCGACTTCACACACAACCTTCGAGTTTCTTCGCAGGCGTGTGCAGGTTTCCTCACGATGTTTTCCTTCACCGTTAAAGCAATCGGTAAGTATATGTACGTAAGTTTTTTTTGAAAAACTCATTGGTACATTGGCCGTCCAGATTTGAACCCGGTACCTCTAGTTAGATGGACCGAGTCGTTACCGGTTGAGCCACCGACGCTTTTGAGGGTTTACTGAAACCATTTTACGATTCAGGGATAGGTTTGTAAAACATTAAGCTTTAAAATAGTAATGAAACGATTACGATTTCGATTAATCGTAATCGTCAATTATGGACATTTCACGATTAATCGTAATCGTCCAATTATCTATCGATTATCTAGCGATTATTCGTTTTTTTTTCAAAAAATAATTTAATAACGTAACATACTTTGTGAAGGCGCAGGATATCTATTGTTCATGCGTGTATCCGAACGCTTCTTTGCCTGGCCTAATGTTTCGTTTCGGGATTTGGATTTGGAGAAATTGAGAAAAACACAACCTATGCGATAGCTACGGCTCTGGACCCAAGATTTAAGATTCGTGCATTTAGACAACCTACAACTTCAATGAACGTAAAAACCGCCTTATATACTCTTTGTTCAGAGCGTAGACATGTTGTCACTGGAAATGAAACGATTGATAACCTAACCTCTGCAACACAGTCATCCTCCAGTAAACCAGGAATTTGGGATATCTGCAAAGATATAATGAGGACACAGCAATGGATGAGCCCCTAATCACATTACAAAGTAGGTAAAATTTATTTGTCGAAGTTATTTATTTTTTTAGTAAATAAAATCAACAAAAAATCAATTTACAAATTCAGGGTTTAAATTAAAATATTAATTTATTTACAAGTATTCAACGAGTTTAACTTCAGTAAGAAATAATATTTTCTTATAAGTAATTTATTCTTTTTCAGACAATCCTATTAAAGAAGAAGTTGATTCCTATCTCAGATCGCCTAATCTGCAACCATATGCTGATGTATTTCAATTTTGGAAGGAAACTACACAGTATGGCCTACTAAAAGAGTTAGCAAAAAAATACTTTTTAATCAAACCATCGTCAGTGGCATCGGAGAGGTTATTCTCCACCGCTGGGTTGATTCAAACTGAAAAACAGAACAGACTGATGCCCGAAAAGCTAGAAATGTTGTTTTTTGAACAAAAATTTAAAGTATATTAATTTTAATTACTGATACCTTTTTATGATAATAAATCTTATGTTCATTTGTCCATAATACTTTGTTTTATTAATACACACCAATAATCGGTATCGTAATCGTAATCGTCGATTATTAGGTGCAATAATCGTAATCGTGATCGTAATCGCTAAGTGATAATCGTTTCATCACTACTTTAAAATGCAAGTTTTTGTTAGAGTCAAGTGCCCCCCTCCTCCCCTTCTAAGTTAATGATTATGAGCAATAGTCGACCAACTTAAGGTGTGCAGTTGGATTTGAGAAAAGTTCAAAGATTTTACATTACAAAATGTCCTATTACCAACTGCAAATATAATTTTGTTTTTTAAAGTATACATTTATTTTTGAAAAGACTGCGGAACCCCACTTTGCGCGAGTCCGACTCGCACTTGGCAGGTTCTAGAACGGAACCTTAAAAACCGGTGCGTGTCGGATCATGCATAGTGTAGTGTTCAGGGTCCCGCAGCAATTCCTTCAAACTGGATACCCGAAAAATTTCACATGCAATTTTGTTCACATATAAAGTTACGACGTTATTTATGACTGTCTGTGACGGACGGACGGATGACATAACGATCAGAAGGATTTATCGTAGGGACTACGGAATCCAAAAAAAAAAAATAATGAGCAGGAAAATAAACCCATTCAAAGTAAATTCCCAAAACTGAGAGACTACGTTTAATTAAAATTTAAAATAACAATATAATTGAATAAAATTATACACATTGATTTGATATTGGACAACAAATTAAACACTCCTGTATCTCTGACAGATTACACGCGGCTATTAAAGCGATGAGGTAATTAGTTGCGCGTTTAATTTGACAAGCGAGAGGTGGGAATGTGTTACTCCAAGATGTAGGCAGGTGTTAGTAGACACGCGTGTGGCAAGCTGCCTCTGCGTCGAGCCTGCTCATCAATAATGCGGTCATGCTAGTTGGAAGGATCCCACAACCAGGTGGTTGGTTAGCTCTCCACTACAATCTAAGTAAAGCCACTTGAACCCACATTATCGCGTAACAACCCTTAGTTCCCTAGCCGAGGTATCACTTATTACGGCTTCCTGTCAAGATTTATTTTCCAAACATTCAGTTTGCTAGGCTAAACTTAAGCTACAGAATTTTGTAGCCAAGTATTTTCTGAGTCACTTTTCTCAGAACCAGACTAAATTTATTTATCGAGGTTCGAAATCTAAACGTAGGTATTAATTCCAAGAATATCAAATGGAAACATAAAATCACGTTTATAAAAGACAAATCAAAGCTTCGAATCAAATGAATTAGTTTCGCTATAATGCAATATCTCCGTATCCGTAACAGTACTGGTACTGCCGAAGCGTCTACGTAATTAGCCAAAAGCGACCGTATTTGCATTTCAAAGTGGTGGTATAATTGAAGCTCGAGTGCAAATAGCTCGAGTGGAATCGGATTGAGCTAGCACTGTCTGGCTGTGTCGGAGCGCTATCGATACAAAACCGCTAATCGCTCCCGCTCGTATCATAAGCTATTCGCTTAACCTACGTATCTCAAGCGACCCGGCACTACCTCTCTGGGGATAATTTAATTAATCGACTACGGCAAGACTGGAGCCGAGACTGATTTCCTACTCTGATATCCATTTACTAAGCATTATTATGCCACTCAATTTCTTATTTGATTATGTTCAACATTAAGACACGTTTCAGAAACATTTTGATGGTACCATTAACCAAGGAGTGGAGTCAATTTGAAAACTACGACGCAAATGAAAGGGTAATCTTAACTTACCACACGTAACTAACAGTCAATTAGCAATACAAAATTTAAGTTGGTTTAATTAGGTACTAATGCACATAATTGGGAAACAGAGTCGTTAAAGATGTGTCGGTGACTGCATTACTATTCGTTAATTGCAAAACACACTTTGTAATTTGTAACATCACAACAAAGAGTAAAAACTCATTGCTTAACTTTTGACAAAGCAATGTAACTTACTTTGTATATGTAATTGCAATAGGGAATGCAACTAATTTTTAAATGAAACGCCATGGGTTGTAAACGATTGTGTTTTTGGATTAATTTTGCACGAATGGAATTAAGAAACACTTTTAAAACAAGAACTTCAACGATATTCGCTTAAAATTGTTTCATTCTTAAGCATTCTGTTGGTGGGGAAAATTGGGAGAGAGGGGGTAGGGGTGTTTCAGGCGAGTCGGCAGCGAAGCGGCCAGATAATTAGATTAAGGGGATCGTGGCCCCAGAGCCTGGGACGGACTGCGGACTGCGCGTCTGCCGCCGCTGCTGCTGCTCCAGAACACTCATCAAGTCTTTTGAGCTGTACAGTCATCGCGCCCGCCGCAAGCTGCTGCACTAAAAGTATTCTTCTTTTCATTACCGGAAGAACATTTTAGGGGGCGAGTAATTAAATGGAACGAAAAGTGTTTCAGTTACAAGTGTTGATAAGCGAGCTTAGCGTGTTTTTCAATCTTGTGAACACAATCATTATTAATATTTTTTTATTTAGGTTACATTTTTGTGTTTATATCGAAATTCATTTGTGGAAGATTTTTTATTAGATCATATAATTAATTTTGTAATGTTATCATATAGTGTTTACTTGAGCTGTAAACTTCCCAATTACAAAAAAATTAAAATAAATAAAATAAAATAAAATAAGTCACTCAATCCCATTTTCTTTTTGATATATTTTATTTGGCATTATTTTTTGAAATTGTTTAATTATTTTGGCTTTCATGTTTGACATTTTATACTTCCATATTTTATTATTTTGAGGATAATGTTATCCTTCAAAATTTTCTAATAATCACTACTTTATTTTGACATTGATATTAATAAAAAATGAATCTAATCTTATCAATGCTGTTTTAAAATCGCAAGTGTAGAAAAGTATACAAATTCAGTCCCGACTTAATCTTACTAATATTATAAATGTGAAAATGTGTTTGTTTGTTTGTTATCTTTTCACGCTTCAACGCTTTGACCAATCTTTATGAAATTTGGCATGCAGGTAGCCTGTCACGGGGAAGGACATAGGCTACTTTTTATCCCGGGAAAATAGCATAATCTGATGCAGTTCCTGAGGAAACCAAAAAAATACTCGATTGTTGTGATTTTTTGCACAGAGATGGTTGAGTAGGTGGGAAACGACATAATTTACTAATCACCCTTAAAGACAGTCATTAAAACTATGTCCACGCGGGTGAAGTCGCGGGAAAAAGCTAGTATATTACTATGTTTAAAGCTGCGCTGGCGCCATATGATACTCAAAGCGTAATGTATTTAATTACAGGCACTCGGAGCGTACGCCAGCCGTGAGCCGCCAATCTAGTAATTAAGGAACAGAGTCGGGCAGCCGAGCCCTTTGCCACGTGGCAGAGAGCGCTCCATGCTAACTGCAGCCTTTAGCCGCTTTTCCCTCACATTTCGCAACCTGTTGACGAGTTAGCTGAAGCCCTAGAGCGTGTACACTGTACAGTCCAGCACAAAGCGAAACTCGCTTCTACCTTACGAGCAACTAACTACACGAGCGCGTTTACCGGAGAGTATAGCCGCCGCGCCGTTTCTAACTAATTTATAAGGTAGAGCCAACGGGTGATTCAGTTATACAGTAGTTCGCGTAAACAACGTCGGTCTGGAAGTAGACAGGTTGGAATAACTCCACAAATTACACAGCGCCAAGCTAGAGCAACTCGAAGTTTTAATTAATACTGAACGGGTATAAGGCTGAAGTTATTACTGATAAATTATTATATTTCCCTAGTTAACTATCTAATTAGAATCATTTAGCTTAACATTCGTTACAGAAGTTTGGTTGTTTGAAACACTGTTACGATAGGTAGGTACGTAGCATATAGGATGTATATTTTATGACAGTCTCATTGAATGTAGCATGGTGCTAGCGTTGATGTCTTTACTATGACCCTGTTATGTATGATAGATGCAGTATGGTTGCTTATAGGTATTTTAAATGACTGTCTCGTTACCTTTCAGATCATATGGGTTTCAAAGCTAATGTTTTTGTTGAGCGAACGACCGCATGTATGTATATGTATACACCATGGGAGTAAAAAGTACGCAATCAAAATAAATTGCACTCCCCACAAAAAATATGATGATAAAGAGCACAACAGCAGTTCAAGGTTACAAATCCTGAAATTCATCATATCACACCGATGACACATTTGGTTGACCATGTAACATATGTGACTGACGACCTGGTGAAGGTCGCGGGAAGCCGCTGGATAAGGGCAGCGCAGTATCGGTCGGTGGAAATCCTTGGGGGAGGCCTTTGTCCAGCAGTGGACGTCTTTCGGCTAATACACAATGCATTATTTTTAATCAGTTTAAAGAAAGTCTAGATATGCTATTATGTCGTTCTTGGACATCCGCGCCGGCCACTCCGGCGAATGGAATCCCGGCAGTGCGAGCAATAAACCGGGCACGGGCAACTTTGCCACTTACATTACTCCAACATTTATTTCCTACGCTGTGTTTCATTCATTCAACATTGGTTTCTGGAGGCTTTTTGTTTTAATTAATTGAATAAACTTGGCGCCCACTCAGATAAATGGTTGTTACAATATTTATTTTTAACCCCCGACGCAAAAAGAGGGGTGTTATAATCATTCTACACATAAAGTACACATAGCTAGTGCGGGCGGATCCACCTTGTGAAGATCGAGATCAGCGCGGTGCGCGTGCCGCAAGGGCTTGTTATTTCTATCGTAATGGATTAAGCTTATTTCGAGTTTTAGCGAGAGTATACAGATCAAAACTAAAATTATCTTTACAGGTTGTGGTTACCCCATACAGTAGGTAAGCAACTTTATTTAATTTAAAAAGACGCTTCCGTGCGAAAGTTAATGTCTGCTTTGTTTTGGCTAGGTTGCATGCTGAGTTGTTTCTATTTATTTGTTGTCTGTATGTTATATTGATGTAAGTCTGAATTCGAGTATCCATGTAAAAACTCAATGCAGCGCGAAAAACCACTGGGTACCACAGACCACCGGCCGCCCTGCTCAAAGAGCAGGAACTTCTTAATTAATTCACGCTATTCGCCAACACCCCGTCAGCTGCACTGTTCTTAGACGATATAAATAATAAATACACTTACCTTTTCGTCCTCGTCTTCACTATCACACTGCAAAAGGAGAAAAGTCACAATTAGCAATTGAAACGTTTATCTGTTAAATACTCTCAGCGTCACAAAAATCGCACTACCAAATTTTTATCAGTACATTTTCATACAAAATGGGGGTCTCAATAAGCACGATTGCTAAAAACAAACTAAAAAGTGGAATCATTAGGTTAGATCCCTGGTTTTTCAATTTGTCGAAAAGTATACAGATCCTTAGGGACGCAGCAGATTGCTCAGAAGAGAGCTTAGTAATAAAATGACAAATTTTTCATTCGTTTTGTGGAAAAAATCGTGTCCATAGAATTAAGCAATCTTGAGTTCACAATACTCTGTAAATATTGAGCTCTTCCACACATATATAACCATCATCAGGAAGATAACCTGATTCTACTTTTTGTTTTAGTTTTTCTTCATTTAAAAATAATTGTACTTGTTTGTATTAAAATTTACTAAAAATTAGGTAATATTTGTGATGCTGAAAATAATATGTATTATAAATTGAAAAATAATATGAAATAGAAAAAGTTCATGCAAATTGATCTAGTTTAAATTGTAAATGTTCACAAAATTATTGAAGAAACAAAATAATCATGCAAAAATTATCGGAAGTTTGCTGTCACCAAATTTTTACCCGACTACGAAAAAAGGAGGTTATTTTGACAGTCTATGTATGTATATACGTATGGATGTTCATCTTATCCGTCGTATTGCCTAAACCATTCACCGATCTTGACAAATGTGGTGTCTTTCGATTCGTGCCATCACTCAGCGTATCATAAGATCTCGTTTAGCATAAAAAAAAACAACATGGCGGATTTTATAGGTGAATTTTTTTTTGATATTCATATCATATTTGGTTTCAAAAGAAAGGTCTTGCGGAGCACATTATTATGTACATTACATATGCAAATATTTTTAATTTCTTAGCAAATGGTCTCACAAGCGATATTATGAGACGGCTCAATGTACGCGCGCCGCAATCAAGCGGCACGACACGCGGCCGCGGTAGCGAGGTGGGGTGGCGTTATACTCTGAGCACTAAATATATGAAAATAAAATAAAATTAAAAAAACTAAAACCCGACTACGAAAAAGTATGAAAACAAGAGTTCCTGGCCTGAAATCATAGTCTTTATTTTTCCATATGATAGGTACTTATTATGATAAAAAAAAATGATGACGATAGGTCTTGCGACTGCAGCTATTACCCCCAGATGAAGGGAAAAATAAATGCTAAGATTTCAGACGGGAAACTCTATTTTTTATACTTATCCGTAGTCGGGTTTCCGTTTTTTAACTTTTATTTTCCAGTTAAAAAAATGCCCGAAATATTACAATTTATTTTTAATAGGACCATAAGCAGCAATGTGCTGGGAAAGTATAAAACACCAGAATTAATAATTATTAACCACGTTCAAACCCACTCTGAATGTACCCATGTTATAATTACCAACGTATTGTACATTAAAATTTACTATTCCATTGATGGCTTAACGTGTGCCACTCATAATAAGATATTATATGGACCAAATGTGTTTATATTTGTGTACACTAGATACGTTATCAAAAACTTGGTTTCGAGTTTTATAGTTTTGTAACAGTTTTACAACAAAGCGAAATCCATAAATTCTACCTCTTGTTACTCGTATTTCTCATGTGAAACAAAACGACTCGACTGCTAGCTTTATACGATATTTACGAGGTAGGTCCACATTAGGGGAAACAACGAGGGATCAGCATGAGATATTACAATTTCAAATAAATACAGAACATGAAGTATTCAGGGCGGGCGCAGCCAGTGGCGTAGCTACCGGAGGGCTAGACGGGGCAGTGCCCCTGGGCCCCCAAGCTCAGGGGGTCCCTTTGGACTATTGACTTACAAACTGTAAATTGAACTAGTGAAAATTTCTCCCCATTTCTCCCAAATTCTCAAAAATATCCCATGTTTTGAATTTTGCATACCAATACCTATGTATATTAATTAATTTATCCAATTATTCATTCCTTAAAAATATTCTGGAGTACGTCGAATTTGGAACACGACGAATACGGAACAAACGATATTAAATAGTTTAGTTGGGGGCCCTTGTTTATTTTTTGCCCCAGGGCCTTTGGTTACCTAGCTACGCCACTGGGCGCAGGTAATGTTATGTAGTACAGAGCGGCACCGGCTCGACAAATCTCGTGATTTAGCTGCGATACGCGCCGAATATCGAGCAGCGGCGGCACCGGCGGCACCGGCGGCGAGGGGCAACTATGTATGCTCCGTGATCAGGGTAAATTTGCACACGGTAATCGAGAATTACAGCTTCCACGAGTCACTTTATTTTATCCTAACAAAATTCGGGGTACGTAAACGAAAGGTTCTATATAATATGTACATAATTGAATGGAAATATAAAGCGAGCGATACATGGATCATGCCGTGTTAACAGAAGAAACGACCAATTAGCGAAGCTTCGGCGTGTGCTTAGTGCTTTTGCCAGACATAGTAGAAAAGAGCGCAGTAAAGTAGACAAGGACAACAATGAATATACTCACGATATAGCCTTTTCCGGAACTACAGCGGCTACTGGCCTGTAGGCAGGAGAGAGAAAGCAAACATATGAATGGCTGGAGTGACTAGGGAAGGTGAACTTTGTCCCGTCTCTCCCTCAATCCCAACACGCTATTGTTGTCGTCGAATGTGAGATTGAGCGCAGAGAGCACCTCTTAACTTTTTAATTCGACTCACAAGTCTGCACCCAAAAATGTACTAAAGGATTGCACAAAATGCCAGCTTCATTTATTTTGACCGTTGGTGTAGGAGAGACGGGAAAAGTAGCAACGAAACAGAAGATGAAAAGAAATTTCATACAATCTAACAATTATTAGCGCAATCACAACATTAACAGTGGAATTAAACATGCAGTTCTGTGAATTGTGTTTCTAATTTAACATCTATTAGAACTAGATATTTAGACATCTCTTCGGCTGTCATCCTTAGGACATTAATTGCTCTTTCAGCTAAAGACTTTCCTATCATATTTTGACAACTTTTTCCTTGAGAATCCATTGAGAATTTGTAAAACTGGATTTTGATTGTTTTGGGAATAGCCGTAAGGGCGTGAAGTGCTTGTATGAAGGAAGTAAGACACTTACGTCACTAAGACGGTCACGGGAGGAGTCGGGGTCTCGGGGCGCCACCGAGCTGCCGGTGAGCCGCTCCGAGGCGCGCCCACTGTCATCCGAGGTGCCAGGGTCTTGAAGCAGCGTGCTCGTAAGGGTCTGTGCAATCAAATAATATTCATCAAACACTAGGAACGGTAACGGAACCTCTTTCCTTCAACTGACACAAAAGGAAAATTTCGGTGGCACGCATTTATTAGCAGTTAACTACAGAACTGGCAGACAATGTTCCAGTAGCTCTAAATGGCCCCGAAGGGTTGACAACCGTGTAGTGATACCTCAAGAGTTCGATTCTATTACTTCAATGAGGAAAAGGGAAGAATTTTCATATGGGCTCTCAAAATTGAGCGGTAACTAGGATATAAGAAAACTCGATGGGACGAGTAAGGGAAGACGAGAAGGGAGGGAGTGAAGCAGCCATCCCATAACGTAACATGCCCCGGAGGCCCAACAATAAAAAGAGTTTTCCGTTTATCACATTTCGCGTCTATTTTACGGTAGAGTTCGGAAGGCGGGAAGTTGACTCGGAAACTGAGCGACGGGCGCTCTACCCGTAGTAGACGAAAGCAAGAAAATAAAACTTCTCGGTAAATTGATAACTTCAACCAACCTTGTTAAATGAAGTTTGACGTTGTTATAACTTGGGGGGGAATACGATTTGATTCGCTATGCACATTTTGATTGCAAAATTAAATTTAATATGATTTCTTCCCTTCATTTCTGTGAACGTCAGAGAGATATTGATATAAAGTTAATATTATGTCATACTTCAGCCGAAACAACGAAAAGCTCGCAATAAATATATTTTTTCGAAGGGAACTTACACAGGGTGTAAACTAAAGGTGCATTGACACTTTAAGGTGGGCTTGTACTCATCAAACTGAACAACTTAAAGTATCTCTGCACCTTTACGTTACACCCTGTATACAAATGCAAATTTGACTCGACAAGTGTTAAGAAGAATGTTAAGTAGCGAATTGTAAGACACAGGCACAACATACCCACTCAAAGAGATAACAATAAGACATACGCGTGCGATTATGTCCCCAATTCTAATAAAGGAGATCGCTCCCGACCCTTTACACAGATAAACGAGCATTAGGCAGGGCTGTCGTTCGATGTATTCAAAGTCACCCTTTGAAACATTCAAGAAGAGATTTAATTTTATAAGCCTTTCCAACCGATGTCTACAATTGAAACTTATTTAAAGGGAGCATTTTTATTTGTTTTGTGGAACGGAATGTCACAGCAGAGTACCTGTGCAAAAATTGGTTTCATTTTATTTTTATTTATGAACAGTTTATGCGTGAAGAGGAAAGTGGAGAGGCTCGTCAGCCCTAGCCTAGGAGCACACATATCAATTTAATCCTCGGTAGACGGCGCGATCCCTCTAATCCCGGCGGGCCGTGTCGCCAGCTGTAGGCGGATGTTACCACATAATTACTCTCGCTCATTACAGCGCCCCGATTGTAATGGACTTTCCGCGACTTTTCCTACCTAAACAAAGCTGTGACTAATGGGACTTTGTTCGAGACTCGCGGATTTACTTCGGCCTCATTAGGTGCGGATTACAGTAAACCGTGGGGGGTTAATATTAATGCCATTGTCGAGTACGCAATGGTGAGAGTAAACACTAAAGACAGCGTGCACATTCTTGGTTATAAGTTTTAGCTTAGGAGTGAACTTGGAACAAATACATATTAAATATTTAGACACTAATTCAACGCTTATTGTATTAGATAAACTTTAATTAACATCGGCACCCTTTTTGTTTAATAGTAATTTACATTATACGCATCCGAAGCCAATATTGACTTCATCATCATCATCATCTTATCAGCCGAAGGAAGTCCACTGCTGGACATAGGCCTCCCCCAAGGATCTCCACGACGACCGGTTCTGCGCTGCCCGCATCCAGCGGCTTCCCGCGACCTTCACCAGGTCATCGGTCCACCGAGTGGGAGGCCTGCCTACACTACGCTTTCCGGTGCGTGGTCGCCACTCGAGAACTTTACTGCCCCAACGGCCATCTGTTCTACGAGCAATGTGCCCAACCCACTGCCACTTAAGTTTAGCAATTCTGAGAGCTGTGTCGGTTACTCAATGGTTCTCTTACGGATCTCCTCGTTTCTGATTCGATCACGCAGAGAAACTCCGACTTAACTTAATCAAGTTAATTAAGTATACATCATCATTACAGCTCATATACGTCCCCACCGAGGGGCTCGAGCCTACCCTGAATCAGGGCGATTAGGCCTTAGTCGACCACGCGGGCCCAGTGCGGGTTGGTCGACTTCACACACAACCTTCGAGTTTCTTCGCAGGCGTGTGCAGGTTTCCTCACGATGTTTTCCTTCACCGTTAAAGCAATCGGTAACTATGTACGTAAGTTTTTTGAAAAACTCATTGGTACATTGGCCATCCAGATTTGAACCTACATAAAGTATACATATTATGTACTTATTATATGTACTAGCTTTTTCCCGCGGCTTCGCCCGCGTGGACATCGTTTTTATGACTGTCTTTAAGGGTGATAAGTAAATTATGTCGTTTCCCACCTACTCAACCATCTCTGTGCAAAAAATCACAACAATCGAGTATTTTTTTAGTTCCCTCAGGAACTGCATCAGATTATGCTATTTTTCCGGGATAAAAAGTAGCCTATGTCCTCCCCCGTGACACAGGCTACCTGCATGCCAAATTTCATAAAGATTGGTCAAGGCGTTGAAGCGTGAAAAGGTAACAAACAAACTAACAAACACATTTTCACATTTATAATATTAGTAAGGATAAGGATTTATGAGTAGGTAGTAGACTGACTCCAACCAAACCGCAAACATTAATTATCCTGCGGAGATAATAATAAGAATAAAGTTATTGTATTCAATATCGGCGTGGGCTATCGGATTTCCTCGGGTAAAACACCGATCGGAGTCGTCGGTAGACGGTCAAGTTGATTGCTTACTGAATAGGTACTTTACTGTGGCGGTTTAGGGTTGATTTTGTGCTGGCGCTGCGAGTGGCAGGCGGTGGCGGCGGCAGTCGTGCCTGACCGGCGACACAACCGCTAATTGAAACAACGACCGCGGCCAAACATTATTTATTCATGGCGAGTCCATATAGCGTCGAAACGTGACTGTCCAGATAAATCATTCAATTTTTCATGAAGTTTGCGTACACCGAGACCAACTGACGGACCCTAAGCCAAGGCAAGGTAAGGCAGACGGTGACGAGATAAAAAGAAGAATAGGGTAAAACCAGGATAGTTGCCCCAATTGTAATTACTCTAGTTTCGCGAATGAATCGCATATGAATATTTTATTAATCTATCGAAAGAATCTCCAATTACCACCAAGTTGTCCATGTCTCATGTCTCTGTGCGATTGCATGGGAAGGCAAAATGCGATCAAAGTTTTTGCGGGTTAGATGTCCTGTTTCTCGGCGGGGCATCTATCCTAAACGTAATTTACATGGATTAGGCAACTATCCCCTATGTGGGATAGATGTCCCAAAATATAGAGGTCCGCAAAAATCGCTTATAATCAAAAAATATTAAATATAATGTTTTTTACTTTTCATTAATTTGCACATAAAAAACCAAAGTACCGGAGCGTTTTACAAATAAAGTATTTTGCTTTTTGTACTGAGAGATATAGAGTGATTTCAAAAAGTGTGGCAACTATCCGGCTTTTACCCTAGCAAAAAACACGACAGTAAAGTGGTAGACGGGTGACGAGATACAAAGAGGAAACACAATTAGCATTATTATAACTGCTCTTCTCAGAGTATTTCAGTGGTTATACAAGAAAATATACCGTTCTTAATGTTGTTTCTCTACTAGTGAGCATAGTTAACGTGTACTTGGTGCGGTGGGCGATAAGTGCGCAATCTTGTCGATTTATTTAGTGTCGTTACTTTGGCGTCGGAGATTGCGGATAAGCGCGCAGCGAGAGCCGCCAGTGGAGTCGCTAGGGTTGTGTGCAACGATTTTATTACATGCGAGGACTAGTACATGCGACATGCAAATATTTTTTTTACAATTGGTAAGCCCTTGGTATTATCTCACCTGATGGTAAGTAACGATGATGCCGAAAATGGAAGCGGGCTTACCAAGATTCCCTAACGCAATGGGGGATCCGGCTATCTTATCTTCAAGCCGGAACACATCAATGCTGTTAACACTGATGTTTGGCGGCAAGACTTAGATAAGAAGGTGGTAGCTAGCCAGGCGGGCTTAGAAAATGCCCTACCACCAACCAAACCGAGTCTTAAAAGTTGACTCCGCCGGAATCGAACCCGCGACCTCCTGGTGTGAAGCGAATGGACTAACCATTACGCCACGGAGGCTGATAAAACTAGTACATGCGACATGCAAATTGGTTCAAAAGTAATAGCACGCAAGCTGCCAGGCAATCCGAACGATTGATAGCTATCAGAAAGTGGAATCTGCAGATTTCCGTGATGTGTAGACTATCTTAGGGTTGGATTTAATATTTAAAGAATGGGGTAGGAAGGTAGCCCTAGAGCCCGTAGGCCAGGCGGCGGGGCGCGGGGCGCGGGGCGCGGTGTCGCCGAGCACGGCGGCCGCGGCGTTGCATAATTTATTTATGTAGCGGCACGCTACTCCCTCCTCGGGACCCGACCGCCGCCGATTCCGGAACAGTGTTTCTAATTACTGTACACTCAATTTCTTTAGTTAACATGCGTGTTACACAACTATTCATTACATCGCCGTGTACCTGGGGCATAATAACGTAAAATACTTATTAATTTTACTGCAGTTGTAAAGTTATTATTATGCTTTGACTTTAAACGTGATTCGGGGAAAGTTTCGTAACAAGAATTGTGTTGATTTCACCATTAAAATGACGAGTAAATTGGAAACAGTTTAGGCTGTTGAATGAAACATCAAAGTGGAAACACCGTCATAGCGCGGGGTAGGAAGGAAATAGAACTAGTGAAGTAGAATACAGTAATACCTCGGTTTACGCGAAGGATGCGTTCCGATCAATTTCGTAGCTGCTAAGCAAAATACGTGTATAACGAGGTCAATGAAATAACAAGCAAAATAAATTACAAATTTACTTTTATTGCTTATAAGCTTACAAAAAAACGAAATACCTATATATATTTTTTTTTGAGAAATACTCATCCAACGTTTTTTGAGTAGAATTTTTCTTGCGCTCAAGTAAAACTTTTTCGTAGCAAGTAACACCGTTTTCTATGGATTGCCACAGATATAAAACACGGTTGACATCACTGTCCGAACTTTCCAACATCTCTAGACCAGAATATAATTTTGATTTTTTTTATTAGAGCGAATTTCAAAAACCGCGTTATAACGAAACTGTGCAAAGTGAGGTTGCGTAAACTGAGGTATTACTGTAGTGGACTGCACGTTTATGCTTCGGTCGCGTGCGATTAGCTGATTCACAAATGGAATTCCGCAGCTAGCGGCCGGATTGATGGGCCTCTCCGTACAAAATGTGCACTGTGCAGTGTGCGGCGACGGAATTAGACCGCTCGCCCGCGGCAAACACATTGCGTTGCGATCCTAATTAATATTCTACGCTGCTCTGCATTGCACGCCGCGCCACCGACACCGCACCGTCCTCACAGAGTCTTTATCTCTAACCACATATTAAGTTCAGTATTTACATATACAGTGTAAACTCTGTAAAACGTCAACGTCAAAATTTTCTGGCTCCAGTTGGTTTACTTTGATGCTAATTTCTCTCTGTATAACGAAAACTCTCAATAACGTCACAAAATGCCCGGTCCCTTGAGTGTCGTTATATAGAGTTTACACTGTATTTCAAATGAAAATATATTATTGAAATTTTAAAATAAACTTGGTTAAATGTAATCAAATGTATTTTAGAACTTTTCATAAGTTATTGAAGTGAAAACTTCTTTAGGCGCGTTAGGGATTTTTGAGATTTTTTGAGAGAGAAAAAACCATTGAACTCGCGACACAGTAACCATATAGTTACGTAACCGACACCGTACCAGGAAAACTCGCAAGGTCAAAACTTTGTCAACCTAGTCGTTTGCTAGGAACACTCGGAGGGTCAAAACTAATAAAACTGTAAAATGTTTTCACTTCTGTCGGCGCTCCCAGAGTGGTTAAGTTTGTTTATTTATTGATGGGTAGATACACCTACGGCATCGTAGTAAGTGCGACTAGCATGTTTGGGTCGATCACGCAGTTTAACTGACCCGAAGCACTATCATACCTGGATGAGTTTGACTGTTAGGGGCATTTTTCTCGACAGTTTACGTGCTTCGCAACGCTCGCTCAGCCGTTGGTGCCGGTTGCTATCAGCCGTGTCAGGATTGATTGAAAAATTCTGACAATCGGGTTCGCCACTGCTAGCCCTACAACCGTACTAACTATTATCTAATCTGTGGTACAACGCTTACCAATCCGGACTAAGCCGTCGTGTGTTTGGGAGTTAGGGATGAGCCCCGTGCTCCAGCAGTGGAGACGTATCATCATACTATCGGCTTATGTACGTCCCCACCGAGGGGCTCGAGCCTGCCCTGAATTAGAGCGATCGGGCCTTAGACGACTACGCGGGCCCAGTGCGCGTTGGTCAACTTCACACACAACCTTCGAGTTTCCTGTTATCTACAGTATCGCTTTGTTACTTATTACCACAGACATAACATTATGCCAAAAATATCACTTAGGACCTGAGTCTTAGGTGTTAAAGCTAATTAGTTAAGAATATCGACTTCGTAATTTGATCACGTATCAATAAATACACTAGATACATAAACATAGACATGCGGGCGAGTCTGCCGTCCGCGCATCGGGTTGCCAAGCCACCAAAAGCGCTGCCTCTAGACCAGGTCACGGTCACACCCTGGACACTTCATACAATGGGCCAGAAATGACATTTCAAAAAGAAATGACGGAACAAACAAAATGGCGTCGAAATCCTATACGTTCGACAACCAAACTGTAACCAATCTGTATCAATCTGGGTGACGAGCGGGTGAGGTCGCAATCTAGAGAGCGGCGGGAGTGTCCATACCATAGTGTATGTTAGTACTAATATATATACTTTGACACGGTAGTGAATCGTCTGTAACAGACGTAGAGGCCAATGATGATGATGATGATGACACATAGCATCGATTTCATATTAAATGGGTACTTACTGATTGACATATCTGTTAAATGATGATCAGTCATATACTTAGGTACTATATTTGCAACCAGTGAGAACCTAATCGGTGCTATAAGTTATGAAAGGCAATATTTACTTGGTACGATAATATTACCAAATCTATGTACAAAATACAATTTTTGTAAGAATATCAAACTAATTTTTCTCAAAAATGCTTGGAAATTTGAGCATTGTTTTGATCTTCTTCCGAGATAGTACTGGCAAATACATGCGAACAGCGGCCGGTAAAAGTTGAATAAAAATCCATATCTGACGTGTGACGTAACGGTCAAATAAATTACTATCTAAACTCGTGAAATTTAAAAATGGAAGAATCTTTTACTCCGAAACATGGTAACCAAGGAAATACCTAAGTTATCAAAAGTTTTATTAAAATTTCGAACTGGCTTGCAAGTAGAAAACCGTTTAATGAAAAAAAAAATTACCACTTTGGCGCGACAACTGTAATTTTCAAAAAAAGTTCTGCCTAGGTAAAACTTAGTTTTAATTTCCACGCGTTATTTGAGAAAAGTACTATACAAGCCTTGGCCACAAATAGGCATTGACGGACTTAGGTAAAGGTGCCTCGGCCCATATTTACACATTCGTCCATAAATGCCTCATTTGCTGGCCGCTGTAGTAATGTACTATAATATTCGTACATAAAATTGTCTCTCAACACCACTGGGCTTAACATCTGAACGCAAAGTTAAGCCTTAGAACCTGTCAACATTTAAATTTTAAAATACAAAGTTTGACGTCTATATTATAATAATTTTATAACAGAAATAGTTAAATTTAGTTTGCACTGTGATTTATTTATAAGCACTAAATTAATTCATTTGTTCGTTTAATACGAAGCAAATTTATTCGTGAACACTTCTCCTTTAACTGGCTATTAAACAGGCGTAAACGTAAATGTTTAATGGGCCGCGGCCGAGCTAAGGTCTCTCCGAGACGATTTATACTAGGGATGCATCCGATACCGATACCTATATATCGGCGATACTTCAGGTTTGCCGATATATCGGTATCGGCGATATTTTTATGGCAGATTCAACGATACTTTTCAAATTTCGCGCTTTAAAAATGTAATGTAAACGCGCGTGTTGTCCCATCTATTTCGTTGCAAACGAGGCATCTGTCGCATCTGGGAGACTATTTTCCACCGCAGGTCTTATTCAAACAGACTTGCCAAATCGCCTTTGCCCGCAAAACTTAAGAATGCTTTGTTTTTTTTTAAAAAATCTTATAAATTATGTTAATTTTGATTACTAAAACTATTAATTAATTGTGTTTTACTTATTCTACCTTCCTTTTTGAATTCAATAAATAAGCGTATCGGTATCAGTGTCGCCGATATTTTTATAAGACTATCGAGTATCGGTATCGTATCGGCAAAAAGGCGTAGCGAGGCATCCCTAATTTATACCCAGCACGAAATGTTTCACAATACACTATGGTAAGCCATTAAAATAAAACTTATTTGACATTGTATCTGGAAGCCTGGTATCAAGTTCTCAACGCTCGCTCCGACTCCAAACTTATTGGAAAATGTCTATATAATGGAAGAATAAATCTCTATTCTCTCTAGACGGCGCTAAATCTAACATGACGTGAGCGTTTTACGTGTTTTCTATACTTCGTAAATAATGTCCCTCGCACCTACCTACCTTTTCATGTCATAAATGGCCAGCCACAGTGGCCAGCTTTTAAAAATCGTAATAGGCATAAACAAAGGTAAAAAAACATAATGGTATAGGTATTTGATATGTACGTATGTATGTCAGTAACATTTTAGTGTACAGTAGTGCTGTTTTCTTTTTATGTTTTATTTTGACTTTGTTTTATTGTAAAATGACATTGTAAGTACTTAGCTGTTTTTAATTTTTTTTTGTACTATGCTTTAAAATCTTTCTATTCTTTCTACATTTAATACTAGCTGATGTGATGACAGTGGCTTCGCCCCTGTGAATATTAAGGGTGCGCGAGGCACAAGCGGGTCGTGGGTGTTTTTTTTATATAACGACCAAGTCATATCAGCCAAAAATCGTCCACTGCTGGGCAAAGGCCTCCCCCAAGGATTTCCACGACGACCGGTCCTGCGCTGCCCGCAACGACCAAGTATCCAAGAAGTAAAACTAAAAAAGAAACAAATCTATCCTGTAGCTTTTGCATGATACGCGTAAAAAGGCAGACTCTATCATTATATTTCATCAGTGACGTCTCACGCCGAGTCACGCCACCTAGTGGCAAGTAGTGAAACTGCACGTTAAAAACACAATCCATAAATAAGATAATTGAAACGCTTAACAGTTAAAAAAACTACTTGAATCGCAACAACTTAGTAAAATTTAGCATTTATTTGTTTTTGTCACTTTGCTAAGAAAATACTTCACCGAATTTGAATATGGGACAACCCGGAATAAAAAAAGAATCATGAAAATCGGTTCACAATTTGCAAAGATAATGCGTAACAAACACATAATAAACATACAGTCGAATTGAGAACCTCTTCCTTTTTGGAAGTCTAACATAGCTTTAGCTTTTTCTTTATTTACAGTAGGTAGGTACCTTACGATGTGCAGTGTAATAAATAATAACGTATATTATGTCTGTTTTTCACGCCAACATTCATTTTTAATTTTTCTTGCAAACACTGATTAATTTATTATTAAAAAAAAAACCATTTATATTTTCAACTAAAAGTACCTACGTTTGCATAAATGTAAAATTTAACATGTAAAAAAAACACACGCCGGCTGCGCCTTATATGTATACAGGTCATATTAAGTCAAAAAACATCTGCAGTCCGACGGTCATTTGTATCAATATCAATTGTATGAATATTAAATTTTGTGCACGAGGTTCACTGAACGTTCGTTTAATTGTGACCCACCGCCAAATTTCAATTAAAGCTCAATAAAGACATCATTTGCCAATAAATCAATTAAACCACTCGCCGTGCACGGCAAACAAAATAGGATTTCGGTTTCGCATTGTGCTTGTGCCTAATTGAAATTTACACAATAAACTGAATATCACAAATTGTTTCGTTGCATTGCGCAAACAATAACATAAAATTCGTATTAAATTTTAACTATAACATGCACGGTGATAAAGAGAATAAAAATGCTTATAAAATATTTTTATACTAGCAGCGATGCAGAAGCACGCTTCAAGAGAGCGTTATAATTTTAAATACTGTGCAGTTGAGCGTGGGCGAAACATTTATAACAATATTTTAGATATATCGGTAGAATTGACAGGGACCTGAGTGTCCTGTCTGGTGGAGACTCGTTCGTTTCCGAGATAAGACCAGTCGAGCGCGAGCCGAGCAAACGACAATATCGGCTGGAGACGAAACGTTCGCTCGGCGAGGCGTCAATATGCCAGAGGCAACACGTGAAATACAACACCGAAACTGACGATGGTAATCCTAATCAACATATTGTGTTGTCTCACGTCCATTGCCCTGTTCAAGGAAATAACAAATAACTAACTAGTAATGTGTAGCGTTTAGACACGAAAGCTAACAAGTGTGATGTTATAGGTATTCCTAATAAAATGGGTATGCAGTTTAATTGAAACGTTGTAGTAGCGACGCAGTGTAAAGAATCCAGATAGTAGTCTAAAGGAGACGCCTAGACAGGGCAATCGCGCAGGGGCCGAGGGGCGAGCGAGACGGGAGAGGTCGAGCCCCAAGTGCCACACTCACCGTTGTTTGGAACTTGGGAACATTCAATAAAAACAAAATAATCCTAATAGTCATCGAAAGGAGACGCCTAGACAGGGTAACCGTGTGAGGGCTGAGGGGCGAGACGGGGGAGGTCGAGCCCCAAGTTCCATAGTCACCGTTTGTTCAGAACTTAGGAGCCATTCAATAAAAAAACACAATCCGTCGTCCTACGGAGACGCCTAGACAGCGCAATCAGGCGGGGGCCGAGGGGCGAGACGGGGGAGGTCGAGCCCCAAGTTCCATAGCCACTGAACTTAGGGACATTCATTTAAATCAATACGGCCACGAACGCAGGTGGCACAGCCCGCGTACGTGGCCGTACACATAGCGATGTCGGCTTTGACGCAATTATCAAAGGCGTTGGACCACTGTAGGATCTTGTGGTAGCGATATGTTAATATGTTCAGTGTCCCGAGAACTTTGGTCCCACTCACGTCATATCCGACGGCGTAACTTAATTATAGAGGTTGGCACGTCACGAGGCTGTATTCTATTTGACGACAAATTGAAACTGTGAAGAGCTATTAGCCGACACCGCAGAGAGGCAGCAGGAGCAATCTATGCGCGCGCCAAACGATCGTGCTCATTCCGTTCTCCAGCTAATGTTTAAACCATGCCATGATACACTCCGTAAACTGCACTCTAGCCGGCGACGAATAAAAGTAAACGACTTGCGACATCGCTGTACAACACGTTAATTGGCGAGTTAGCTACAAACTTTTCGTTCATTTTATTTGGCTGGCAAAATTTCAGGGAAAAAGGAAAAAAATAGTATCGGGTTCAGCAGGCTACATCTGATTCAAACAAAATATGTTTTTTGGTTCTGTTTCATATTGGTTTGGGCATAATTTATTCTCTAGCCGTTGAAGCGAGATTTCCCGCTTGTTCCAACAACAACGCTTGGATGCGACGGCAGCGGGAGGCAAATTGGATGGGATTGCAACATATTTGGCTGCCGGCAAAATGTGAAAACGTGCACGAGACCAAATAGGGCAAACTAAACGAGGGTTCCGCGTATATTACATTTATATCTTTGTGCTAGGATACGACAAGATTATTTAGCTTTACGCATTTTTATTCATCATTTACCTGCGATTCTATATCCACAATATTTTATTACAAACGTTATTCAGGCACTTTCAATAAACCTTTTTTCAACCATGGATTTTTAGAGAACGTTAGATATATTGGCGCTGTGGACGTCACGTGATATAACCAAATAAAGCTTTCATGTAAGGCTGCAGGCCGCCGGCAAACAAAACAACTGACTATGCTTATCGGGGAATTATTATTTGATATTCAATGGTTTCACTTGGATTGTTTTAACAGATTCATCAACCAAAATACTAAATATCGTTCGTTACAAAGCTTTTGCGCACAAAGGACTGTGCACTTAGTAATCAATCATTAAAGCACAAATAGGAATTCCCATTGGAAAATGTTTATTTTAGTCGGTGTTCAATTGCGGCTAATGGTTTGGTAAACTGATCGGGGTAAGTCAACAAAGTGCGCATTTCACGCGCCTCGTCCGAGCTTGTTCCGAGACGAGGCGGGCGCGTTGACATGCGAGTGGCAGTTTGTACGTTTTATGCGTTTGGCGAGAAAGCGAGCCCCGGAAGAGGCAACACCACTACGGATTTAGACTTGCTGCATTTAGATGTGTGAGATCACCCGGCGCATTAAGGCAATGTTACGCACGAGCGTGGAAAGCAACGAGTGTGTCGAGTTATTTGCCTGCCGGTAATGTAAATACTACCATTTATAACGAAAACACAACGGAAAAGATTTCAACGTACCTACATGCATAAGTAAGCGGAGGAGGGAAAATGTGTTTCAAGCAGCACATACACTGGTAAAAGCTCTTTGGAGGAAAAGAGGTGCACTCACATGGGAAGTGACACTGTGCGTCGGGTGATTCCGTAATGGATCCGCGGGGCCGAGCCGCGGCTTCGTCGACAGCGCCGTGATGGTGCGCGGCGAGGAAACGCATTTCACAGCAGCCTGGGGAAGAAAAAACATTACGATTAGTAACCAACCAAAAAACAAACATTCTTCAGTCTCTGGTTATCCTCGCGAGGGAAACCTAATTTAGGGCCAGTGTGCATATTTATGTTCGGATGTTCATTATCCGTGGCGCAGGTCTTGGGTATCCAAATCGCGTAAAATGTATAAATTGTGTAACGTATTGGATGGATTTATATTATAACCAGCTTTTTCCCGCGGCTTCGCTCGTATGGACACAGTTTTTATTACTGTTATGAAGGTGAGTGACTCGCGATCGTAGAAAATAGTTTTTTCCAGATCTTTCGGGAACTAGGTCGGGCTATGATATTAGTAGTTCCTAATCAATATTATCTGTGCAAAATTTTACAATGCGTGAAAATTAGTTTTCTCCAGTTCCCTCGGGAACTATATCGGGCTATGCTGATTAGCAGTCGATGTCACTCACTTCCAACCCTATTTATATGCAAAACATCACATCAATTCGATCTGATACTCCGTTGCGACGCCGACGAGCACGAGTGTGGAAATGAGTTTTTTCCCTTATCCCTCGGGAACTATGTCGGGCTTTCCTAATTTACTAATTAATGTCACTGCTCACCCCTTAAACCATATCTGTGCAAAAAATCACGAAATGCGTTACTCTGTTCCGACGTGCGCGAGCGTAGAAATGAGTTTTTCCAGATCCTCGAGAATATGACGGGCTACACTTATTCGTACTCTGTGTTACTTCTCACCCCCTCAACCATCTCTGTGCAAAAAATCACAACAATCCGTGGCTCTGTTGGGATGTTAAAGAAATGAACCAAAAAAAGTATTTTATTCAGTTTCCTCAGGAACTATAATCAGACTATGCTATTTTAACAGGATAAAAATACCCTATGTCATTTCCCAGCTCATAAAATATCTTTGTGCAAAATTAAGTTGATCCGTTGCTCCGTGAAAGAAGGACAAACAAACAAACAGTTATGGGAACCATTTAAGAAATCGGGATAAAAGATAGTTTATGTTCTTCTCCATGCCACAGGCTACGTGAATGGCAAATCACGTCAAGATTGGTTGAGGCGCCGAATCGTGAAAAGTTAACAAACAAACCATTTACAATATTAATAAGGAGTATGTTGCTTCACTTGTATGGAAACATTCAAAATCAAATAAATTTCAAGACTACTGGACGGCTCAGCTGTTAAAGTGGATAAATAAATAACATACTTCGTATTTATTCGTTATTTATTCGCTTCACCCGCGTGGACATAGTTTCTTTGACTTAACGAGGGTGCGCAGTGCGCGAGCCGCAAGCGGCTCGCGAGCGTGAAAAAAAATAGCATGAGTGTTAATCCAGGTCCTATGTCTACCTACCAAATTTCAGCCAGATCCGTTTAGTAGTTTTTGCGTGAAGAAGTAACAAACTTACACACTCACAAACTTTCGCCTTTATAATATTAGTGTAATTACCTATTTCGGATTACATTGGCAAGAGTTTGTCACAAACCCTAGTCTTCGCTCCAATAACTTGACAAACAAATTGTAATAGCTTAATAAGCTGCAAGAGAAGCAGCCAAGTCATTTATACCTAGTCGAGGAGGCATAAACTGAGCGTTCAGCGCATTCCTGGTCCGTCGAGAAATGCACACCGAGTTTGTGATACGGCCACACTTAATCATACTTAGTCGTCCGCCTCGCTCAGTTTGGCCGAGAATGCCAGGGATGCGACGCGGGACCAATAACATTATGTAACTTCTCCATTTCCTTACTCTTTAATGCTGTCGAGAGGCGAAAATTGTTGCGATGGCGTAAAAGACTTTAAGCTAGTTAATTTTTTTAGGGAAGTTCTGAATCTGATGAGATGTTTTTTTACAATATTATTGGAATCGCTAAACACTTTAAAGAAAACGACTACATGTAAAAAGCTGTTGATTCGCCTATGGAATAAATAAATAAATAAGAACAACTTAGTACAACTTTGCATTATTATTTTTGATTTTTGCTAATTTTATAAAAAAGGTCCAAACCGATTTTGATAAAATTAACATTGGACCAACTTGGCAGCAATAAATAATTTTAAACAAAAAAAAAGACTTCAATCAGGAAATTAAGGTTCCCCTCGATTTCTCTGGCATACCATCATAAGATCCTGGTTTTCTTATCATGGTAACACCCTTGGGATATCTCCTTCTCCTTTTTGAAAGCCGGATGACAAGCACCACCAGTTACCAGTTTTAACCACCTCCGTAGCTCAGAGGCAAAGTTCACTGGCTTTACACAGGAGGTCGCGGGTTCGATTCCCGGCGGGGTCAATTGTAAGACTCGGTTTGGTTGGTGGTAGGGCATTTTCTAAGCCCGCCTGGCTAGCTACCACCATCTTATCTAAGTCTTGCCGCCAAATATCAATGTTGATATCATTGGTGTGTTCCGGCATGAAGATAAGATAGCCAGTTCCCCATTGCGTTGGGGAATCTTGGTAAGCCCGCTTCCATCTTCGGCAACATCGTCACTTACCATCAGGTGAGATGATGCCAAGGGCTTACCAATTGTAAATAAAAAAAAAAATACCTGGCCGATGAAAATCCTACAAACTATCGAACAAGTAATGTCCATAGAATGTAAAAAATAAATAAATGCCGAGGCACCCGACACCCGCCATCGCCGTGACACCACGTGACACGCACACCGCTTGTATGTACCGTAATAATATAATTAATTCTTCCGCTCTCGAGTTTCATTTAAACGACCCGCCGACGACTGGTGCGACACATAACAACGAGCCGGTTTACGTGACAAAGACGATTGCTGATCATGAGAATACGCGACAATATTAAAACGCGAGCATATTAACTCTCGTAGTTTATTAACTCTACTGATTAAGTTAAACTCGATAGATACTGTGTAAACTCTGTAAAACGTCACTCAATATAACGATTCGCTCTTTGAAACGTCAAAATTTTCTGGCCCCAGTTGGTTTAATTTGATGCTAATTTCTCTCTGTATAACGAAAACTCTCAGTAACATCACAAAATGCCCGGTCCCTTGAGTGTCGCTATATAGAGTTTACACTGTAGCTTATATTACACTAAAATTGAAATAAAATTAAATACCGTCATAATGGTATCACGGAACGAAACACAAAATAGTTTTTGATATAGGAGGTGGGTAAAAAAAAAAACAGAATTCCCACGTTAATAGAAAAGGGGTCCCTCGACGCTCAATGGTTATTGACAATTTGACGTGATTAGCAAATGCTCTTCGTATGAATGAAACGGCAGCAATTTCAACTGTGATTGTCAATACACGTAATCTCTATGTAATACACGCAATTGACAATAGGTGTCATTGAACGTCTAGGGACACTATTATAATCAAATCATTAAGTTATGTACACAAACAGGTGTAAGAGAAATCAAATGCTATGATAGAATATTTGAGTTTTCTATATTAGGTTATCATTACGCAGAGACGCAGAAAAAAAAGACGTGTGGCACTCGGGGGCTGCCGCGGTAAAGCTATTGCATAGCATTTTTTATCAACTTATGAAATTTTTTTTATATTTTTTATTTATGCAGTATTTACCAGTACCATATAGTCCTTGGGGCGCGGGATGTTTATGTAATAAATTAACACTAAGAAAGTTAATCATCATCATCATCATCCGTCATCCGGGTTCCGTGATTCGTCATCGTCAATCATCCGTCATCGTCAGTCATCCGTCATCGTCATCAGTCATCCGTCATCATCATCATCATCATCATCATCATCATCATCATGATGGATTGATATATGGCACTGTAAGTTTTTTAGAACTCAATATACAGGGTCTTCGGCAGATGGTTGAAAATACGAAAATGGGGGATAGGTGGGGTCGCTTCCCACCTATTTTGAGAATTAAAAAAAATCTAGGACTTGTAATTTTTTTTACAGGATTTTTTTTCCTTTTTTTAGAAATTTTGCCATTTTTATACATTTGAACACATGTAACTTTTTGTTTTTTAAAGCTAGCTCCAAAATCTTTTTTTTAATAGACTTTTATAAGATTGTCGGCTCTAAAAAAAATTATGTTTGTTTCAAGTTATTGCTAAAAACAAAAATGTGGGCCCCCGAACTTAAAAAAAAAGTTGAACAAAAATTTAAAAGTCAACTTTGCAATGCATTTAAAAAAAAAATAATGGGGCTGGAAGGCTTCTGTTTTTTTTAAAACATCTCTAAAGCTTAGGCTTTTGAATGGTATGTAATTTGTTTCGGTATCTTTTTTGTAACCGGAGTTGTTAATTTTTTTTACTCAATTGGACCATGTTGACGAAATTCCACTAGTTACATGTTTTGTGAAATGTATCAAATGCAAAGTTGAAAATAATGTAAATACTTACTGTTGGGACGGTTACAAAGAGCAGGTACGTTTTTTTACATTCTTGCACACACATAATGGCTATCTTTTGTCATTTATTGGCATATTGGAGTTAGCACTTCCATATGCCAATAAAATGTCCGCATATTCCGCATTGGTAAATTGAGCCATTTTAAACCACAACAAAGTCTTAACAAAACGTCTGATAATAACAAAAAGTGACAAACAACAAAAAAACTTAACAAAATCACAAACGTTAATAACGTTAACGTTTTTTTTTGTTTTCGTTAATTTCACTTTGCTGTGTTTGTGATTTTGTTAAGTTTTTTTGTTGTTTGTCACTTTTTGTTATTATCAGACGTTTTGTTAAGACTTTTTTGTGGTTTAAAATGGCTCAATTTACCAATGCGGAATATGCGGACAATTTATTGGCATATGGAAGTGCTAACTCCAATATGCCAATAAATGACAAAAGATAGCCATTATGTGTGTGCAAGAATGTAAAAAAACGTACCTGCTCTTTGTAACCGTCCCAACAGTAAGTATTTACATTGTTTTCAACTTTGCATTTGATACATTTCACAAAACATGTAACTAGTGGAATTTCGTCAACTTGGTCCAATTGAGTAAAAAAAATTAACAACTCCGGTTACAAAAAAGATACCGAAACAAATTACATACCATTCAAAAGCCTAAGCTTTAGAGATGTTTTAAAAAAAACAGAAGCCTTCCAGCCCCATTATTTTTTTTTAAATGCATCGCAAAGTTGACTTTTAAATTTTTGTTCAACTTTTTTTTTAAGTTCGGGGGCCCACATTTTTGTTTTTAGCAATAACTTGAAACAAACATAATTTTTTTTAGAGCCGACAATCTTATAAAAGTCTATTAAAAAAAAGATTTTGGAGCTAGCTTTAAAAAACAAAAAGTTACATGTGTTCAAAGGTATAAAAATGGCAAAATTTCTAAAAAAAGGAAAAAAAATCCTGTAAAAAAAATTACAAGTCCTAGATTTTTTTTAATTCTCAAAATAGGTGGGAGGCGACCCCACCTATCCCCCATTTTCGTATTTTCAACCATCTGCCGAAGACCCTGTATATATTTTTTGGGGTGTTAGGTTTTATTTTCGTTACGAAATTTCTTGATTCGGTCCCCTCAAAGCCCGCGATAAAAGCTATACAATAGCTTAAAATATCACAAAATACTGTACGCATTAAATGTGAAAATTTACCCGAACAATAACATTTCTAAATAATTCCGATAGTTTTTATCTAACTCGTTAACATGTATTTTGATTAAGTTTTTCGCTCATGGACCAACAATGGGTAACATATCTTTCACACAAACAAAATTTGGGGAGGGTCGACAAATATTTGGGGAAGCAAGAGAGCTCCCCACTGACACATTTTTGAATGAAAACAAAAAGTTCGTGTTCTGTTCGTTGATCGGGGGCGATGGACAGAGGAGGGGCCGGGAAGACCGGGGACGCCAGGAAGTGGCGTGGCGTACCGACGCGATGGATCTCCCGCTTCCCATTACCATAAACATTATCTGAAATCTCATCTGCCTGCCAACGCAACGGGGCGACACTAGCTCTAGTGAATTAAACGACAGATGCCGCCGCTCGTAACTATTAAACTTCCACTTCGGCGCTCTTTACACTACTATTAAATTTTACTTTTAGAGATTGAGAGAAACTTTGGTGTTGCTGAATGTTTTAATAAGTAAAAATAAAGTGCTGGACTGACTCGCGCAGCGGGAGTTTCACCACCACCGCACAATGAGTACCACAATGATGAAAAGACATCAACGGGAGCGGCATATTTTTTTCAGTCCGGGCATCTCAGCGAGTGTACGATTCACACTTGGCCGGATTTATTTGTTGTTTAGTTTAGGGGTTGCAATTCACGCTTGTAACGTAAGGAACGGATTTCTGGAAATGTGTTGAAGGACAAAACAATTTAACAAAAAAATTAAATTGAATAGGTGTTTTTTTTTTTGAATCTATTAAGAATTTTAATCTTTCATTGCTCGACGAAGTATCTTCAGAATCTGGACAAGATACGCGCAACCCCGTGCGGGTGTAAAGTCAGCGGCGCCGCGATTGAACTCAGGGCGGGCCCATTTGTCGCTACCGTTGGACGCGAGCCGGCAGCGGCAAGCGGCATTTATCAAAGGTGCAGGTAGTTCAGCGAACGAACTGTACGTATTACCATTTTTAGGATATAGAGCAAAAACAAAAAAAAACGAGACCTACAGTACTCGCATATGATGTGTAACATGTGACAAAATACTTATGAAATTAATTAATTATCGGGTCGTACATTCACGGGCCGACCCTTCGAATAGTAGTATGTCATCTTTGCCTTTGCCATCACACTAGGCGGCATGGCTATGACAACCTTAGTTTTCGAGAATTAAAAAACGTTCGCATTTCCTGTTACACATTTCCGTCCCATTTCACGAAATCACTCCCACAAATTGCAGGAAAGCGAGAGCAAAGATGTTACACATCAAAAACCTTTCAGAACACTTTTGTGTAAACTTTCTGTAAATCTAGCACATATTACTCAGCCAGCCAGTGAAAATTTCAGCTACCTAAGTACCAATTCACGTTAAAAAGATACAGCCTATAAGGTCGACGTTACCTGGTACGGAATCCTAGAAGACCTCTCAGTACAAACTTTGATCTACGTAAATAGGGGTCTACTTCATCAATCAATATTGATATTTTTAATGTAAAAAAACATACGTTAAATTAATTCGGCTGATGAAATAGTTTCTAGCTTCTAAAAGTTGATTTTTAAGACTGAATGAGCCAAATCCAAAGATATGATTATAACTAATAAATAAATGAGTTTAACACAGGGAATCCTACTTTGGGGCCAGATGACCATGTGTGATTTGTCCCAGAATATATATATATATATATATATATATATATTTAATTAACTATCTAAAAAGATACCGGAGTTTGTTAACACTTCGAATCACATCATCGCATAGGTACCTTACATTAAATTTTAGGTTAAGCATCATGTTTTAAGTGCCGTGTAAACAGACCTAATTTTAAGTGAGAAATTTAATTTTTTTTACCGCCAGAAGAGAATAAATTGCCTAAATCTAAACTAAATTCATAATCCTAAAATTAAAGACGTCAAAATCAGCTGAGTTAATTTTAAGATTGAGACGTAAAATTAGAATGGAGTGCAGAACAGCAAACCACATTTTGACGTGTCTAAGTCTAAATTAACGTAAAACTAAAATTAGTCTGCCTGCCAGAATCGACACTAATGTCATCCAAACTAAACGTGTTGTCGCACGGCAGGTAGTTAGGTGGGTAGATAGGGAGTGGGTTCTTAAAAATGCCGATGCGACCAATTTAATTTATTATTCAGTTATGGATAAAATATAAGACCTAAAGAAGAACATACGAATTAGAAAACGATACACACTTAAATTTAAAATAGAAATCACAGAAAAAACACAAATATTACCTACCCAAAATGGGTCTTATAAAAGAGAGAACAATTTTATTTATTTTTATTAGTGATTAATATAAGTATGATGAAAATAATTTTGAGTTTTAATGATGTTGTCAGATGGATTGACGCATGCGCGGAAAAGAAATAACTGGGATAAAAAGATCGAATGAAAGGAGAATGAATAACTGCGCACCGCGCTACAGTGTAGGTATGTATCTAAATCGAAAACCGAGAAGTGTAGAACCACTTCAGCTCGCAAGATTTGACCTAAACAAACAAACACACACACATACATACAAACATTGCAAGTTAAATAAAAGCTTTTGAAATTGTATTTGACACGCGTCAGTGTCAACGTGTGCAACAGGTTGTACAACTAATTGTGTATCGACCGAGGAGCGAGGACGGACGGCCTCCCGCGCAGAAGGTTATGATAATTCACACGCTTTGTCATCTTTAAATAACATAAGCACAGTTTGTAAAACAAGAGAGCCGTTATCTAAATTACATGTTTCATTCAACGTTACAGCGCAAAATTATGTAAACGGTCATAAACGTGCTCCCCGTTGTAAGAATCATGTGAAAACGTTTAGTATCTGGCATAAATGTAAATAAATTTTATAGTAGGAATTTCAAATACATAATAATACGTCAATTTTAAGATAAGAATTATTTATTGCATATTATTGTTAGAATATTTTATAATCTTCAATATAGCGAAGCTTGATCTTGAAATTTATTCGTAAGTTATGCATTTCAATAAACTAAATAATATTATCATAAATTTTCTTTTTGTCGCTGATATTTTATAGGCTGGATTGATTTACTCGTTCGCGTTTAATAGAGTTCATTTAAAAATGATTAGTAACCGTTAAAATAAAAATAACATAAACTTTAAACTTAGCCACAGATTACTAATTAACTTAGCTTTGATTGTGGGTATCGGCACAGATGAGATACTATAATAGTTACTTGTATCGGTGACAGATGAGTGGGATTGTATTTTCTTACTGTTCCACATAAAACAAATAAAACTAGGTAAGTATGCGTTTAAGTTGTACAACGAATGGTCTCGGACGCCTGGTGGCCTGAAGATGATGCACGAAATATCAAAAAATATTAACAATAAACATTAATATATTATTTTCGAGCACTTTTATAGTAGTTTATGAAACTGTCCCATAATGAGGGATATTAAATGTTTCAATATCTAGTTATGTGCAGTTTCATACACTACTTTATCTAATCTCATACATTGGGATTGAACCTACTAAATAAACGTTAAAAGTTAAAAGAGTAAGAAAAAAACCCCACGAAATTCAGTACCTACAACAAAACGAAACCCAGCACATCACCGCGCATGCGGTAAACCGGGCGCAGTCACAGGTAAAAGTGACGAAGAAA
Organism: Coleophora flavipennella; assembly: GCA_947284805.1. Taxonomy (NCBI): domain Eukaryota; kingdom Metazoa; phylum Arthropoda; class Insecta; order Lepidoptera; family Coleophoridae; genus Coleophora; species Coleophora flavipennella. The sequence goes on along the minus strand of OX369270.1, from coordinate 1,651,522 downwards.
AAAAAATTTGGGCAAAAATTGCAATATAAACTTTTTGTAATCCTATAAAAATGGCGCGCCCAGCGTATGCGTTCTATTATATAATATTTATAATAAAATTTTACGATGTGAGAGTAGATAAAATAATTATCAAAACACAGGGTAAGTTAAAAATGAAAACGCAGAATACAGGTAATTATTGTTATTAGCATGACAATATATGTAAGTAATGTAATCAACTAATCCAAAACTCCGTCCAGCCAGACAGCAGGCATGCGCATGCGTGTAATGAATGAACGGCAGCCACAGTGTTTACAAGATGCTGTCCAGTGATTAGTGAGTACACGACTGATTGGGTTTCTCTAATTACCGGGCACAGTCGGTCGGTAAGTGGTTTGTAGTTTCCGCAACAACGTTCGGGTGGACGGTGGCGTAATCAACGGATCAAAATCAAATCAAATCAAAATAATTTATTTTAAAGAGGTGCTTACACACATTTTAAAATAGTTAAAAAAATATACTTATTGTCTATTACAAAATGTCATGATTCAGATTAGTCTCAGGTAATGGTATTTGTTATAGAATCAACATATATATATCTTTGTCATTTACATAATATATAATTTTATAGTATCCTCTAGAGCACAAGCATTTTTTGACATGAGTCTTGAATTTGTTTTCTGACAAACTAATTACATTTTCTGGAATTTTATTGTAGAATCTTATACACTGCCCCACAAATGACTTTTTAACCTTACTTAGTCTCGAAAAGGCTATATCTATTTCATTTACATTTCTTAAATTCAAATTATGCCTGTCACTGTTTTTAGGAAATAAATGTAAATATTTACGAACGTACATGTTTTCATATATAAATTGACTAGCAACAGTTTAAATATTGATTTCTTTGAACTTATTTTTTAACGACTCACGTGATCGCATCTGATAGATTGCGCAAATAGCGCTATTAAACACATTTTCCTTAGATTAAGAGTTTTTAATTAACATTCTTTATAGGTTTCCGGAGCCAAAATGACAGTAGTCCTGTCCCTGTCCATCGGCCGGCTCTCACTCTCACTCGCCCACCGGTCATTTGCCGGCAACGTATAAATTAACTGAGTGACGTTGCCCCTGCACTAATGGGCAAATAATAGCGCATTAACGGTCCCATTGAATTGTTACATTACACTCTGGTCAATCCTACAATAACTTAATTAGAGGTAGCGTGGAGTTATGTTGACAAAGCTATCATTTACTACAAGCCTGGAATGACCGAAGCATCGTTTTTTGTCCATGTGAATGTAAAGTTATTGTTTGAAAAAGTAATGAGATTAACATGTTCATTGAAACAACTTGCGAGCGACGTTCATTAAACACAGGTTGTACTTATTTAGATACGAGCAAACGTCGGTGTCGTAATGGCTAAAACCGCCGCCTCCTGTCCGGGAGGTCGTGGTTCGAATCTACCACGTACCAATGTGATTTCAAATTTAGATTTCTTAACGCTCTTGCGGTGAAGGAAAACATCGTGAGGGAACCTGCACACGCCTGCGGAGAAACTCGCAGGTTGTGTGTGAAGTCGACCAACCTGCACTGGGCCCGCGTGGTCGACTAAGGCCCGATCGCCCTAATTCAGGGTATGCTCATGCCCCTCGGTGGGGACGTATATGAGCTGATATGAAGACGCCGCATGTTATGTTCTATAGGCGTATTTATTAATAAGTAATGACTAAAGAATGACACTAGAATACCATAATTGAAAGTGACGAAGGTTTTACCATTAAAGTCCACTTTGACTTCATTGTTTTTTACGAACTTATTTAGTGTATTTTTTATTCACAATTGGTAAGCCCTTTACATCATATCGCCTGGTGGTAAGTGGCGATAATGCCGAAACTGGAAACGGGATAACCAATATTCCCCAACGCTGTGGGGAACTGGCCATCTCATCTTCATGCCTGAATACATCAATGCTGTTAACATTGATATTTGGCGGCAAGACTTAGATAAGATAGTGGAAGCTAGCCAGACAGGCTTAGAAAATGCCCTACCGCCAACCAAACCGAGACTCACAAAGTTAGACTCCGCCGGGAATCAAACCTGCGACCTCCTTGTGTAAAGCGAATGGCCTAACAATTACGCCGAGGCGGATTTTAATAAACATAAAATTGAAATGCTTTAGTGAATAATATTTCATAACCGATTTTTGAAACTCTCAAATACCGTATTATCAAAAGTGGATTATTAAAAAACAGATATATTAATGTTCGCGTTATGGTCAATAGGTCGGCTAAACAGCGAGTGGTTAATGTCGTGTCGTACAATTTAACCGCTAGGCTGTCCAGCGGGCCCTGCGGCACACGCGTGCTACTGACATCTACTGTTACGATAACAAATTAATAATCAGAGGTTCATCGCTGTTTGTTTACAAATGCTAAACACATAAATTAAGACTCTTTGTGCAAGATTGTGACACTTCCGTCGTGATTTACTAGCCTCTACGTGTTAATTTCTATAATACAGTTTGTACACAGTCTGTCAATGGAAGAAACAAGGACAAAATAAGAGGACACAGAAACCTAACGACACCTCACAGTCCATCGAGCCGTTTAAGCTGCAGGCTCAGCTAAAGAAATAGCTACACCCGAAAACATTACCCACCTTTATGTTCAGCCGAGTAAAAAGATAAGTCCTGACTTATTCTGTTTTTTAGTATTTGTTGTTATAGCAGCAACAGAAATACATCATCTGTGAAAAATTCAACTGTCTAGCTATCACGGTTCATGAAATACAGCCTGGTGACAGACGGGCGGATAGACAGACAAGCAGCAAAGACAAGAAGCGATAGGGTCCCGTTTTTACCCTTTGGTTATGGAACCCTAAAAAATGCTGTAAAATGTAATCGTTACCGACATAACAAATGAAAATTTCACGGATAAACTCTACGACGAGACCAGTGTTTTAAATTATAATCAGGTTGTATCTTCTCTGGCGAACAGCTCAGAGTTTCAAGACTTGCTCCGCAGAAAGTAAATTGCATTTTGTTTTTAATCTGGCGGCAGGCGCGAGCTCAATTTGGTTGGCTGTTTAATTAACAGCGACACGCCGGGCCATTGATTAAGCCATCAGCCAAGCCATCAGGGTTTGGAGGCAGAGATATATAGTTGGTATCTAGGAGCCAGTGGCCCTTCATCCAATATTATGAATTCCAAGTAATCAGTTTTTGGTACCTACCCCCCCATCCCTCGTCAGCATGGGCACGGGCTACAAATAAATAAAATCAGTATCACCGATGATAGCTATGATGACTATTGCTAGGAAATATATTATACTTTCTTTTTAATATGAATTTTGTTAATCCTTCTAACTTAATGAATTTTGCTGCACATTATAAACCATACATGATATTTAAAAAAGAAAATACATATTTAAGTACATAAAACATAATGTATTCCATAAAGCATAATGTAATGATAGTTGATTGAAAAAGTCATTAAAATTAGTTTAAGTAGTTTGTAATAGATTTATTAAAAATAGCTTAAGCCACATACTAGTTCCGGATGCATGCATTATCTAAAAACAATAATACGAGTTTAATATGTACATACAAGAAACCAACAACAGCAAAAACGAAACCTTTTTTTTGTTCACTGATAAATAACAAAAACGATTTAACAAAAACTCGGTTAACAATGGAACGAGAGGTTCTGCTGTTGCAACACACAGGTAAGTTTACTTTATACGAGAAAAAAAGGTTACCATTATATTTTTAAACGCCAAAGCATTCTTACTTTTAATTGAGTCGTGTATAGTTAGGTTGCACATCATCATCATCATCATATCAGCCGAAAATCGTCCACTGCTGGACAAAGGCCTCCCCCAAGGATTCATCGGCTTCCCGCGATCTTCACCAGGTCGTCGGTCCACCGCGTGGGAGGCCTGCCTACGCTACGTTTTCCGATGCGCGGTCGCCACTCGAGAACTTTACTGCCCCATCGGCCATCTGTTCTACGTGCTATGTGCCCTGCCCGCTTGCAACAAGTTGCACATGCCGAAATCGAATTCAAAATAATTTGAAACAATGAAAGGGACGATTAATCAAACACAGTGACAAGTGAGACTTGTGTAATTGAGCGGCAAATGTGGAGGCGCTTGGAAACAAATGCGAGGGTCGAAATGTTTGTAAACGGCTCTGCGGCGGTGGTCGTCGCGTGCGCGGGACGATTACCGCCCGCGCCCCCTCACCCCTAGTCGGCATCGGCCGGCACGGGCTACAAATAAATAATATCACTATCACCGATGATCGCTATGATGTGATGACTATCGCAAGGAAATAACAAAGCTATTACGTTCCAGTTTCTTACTTGGTCACAATATCATGTACGGATACGTATTTACATTCAACTCGGCTGGGCAGCGTTTTCGGGAAGCTTCGCAATATCATTGAGCTACAATTTTTAAAGTCGAACTTTTATTACATCGTCTCAAATTTTTTCGTCTGTGTGTTGCATGTCGCGTGCCGGTCGCATTCGTTTGACGGTATGATCGTTTCGTCCTCTGTACCGTAGCGAGAGCAGCCATGATCGTTTCGTCCTCTGTAAAGTTTCACTTTTACCGTGGTTTCATAAAACCACACACTTACTTTTTTTATTAAGACGTATCCCTGGTGATAATACATTCTTTTGGCATTTTGAAGTATAACTAAACGATGAACTTTACATATGGAATTACTAAGGTCCCAGAAACGTCTATCTATACTCGTATATAACCGACTAGTAGGAAATACTGCACCTACTAAACTTAACTGCGTTTACGAGTACACACGAGTATTCACATTTGGAAAACACACAAAATAAAAGCTTGCACCTTTAATGTTTTTGTTTTAATTTTGCATGTTTATTACTTGTTGAATCACACAAAATTTGAAGCTTGTATTGTATTACCGATTTTATTTATTTAACAGTTTATTGTACACAGGATTTTACGTTAGAGCAAAACAAGAAACGTTGAGAAAAACACTTTTCTTGCATTATAATATTAAAAGTCGGAAGGAAGGACGGACAGACGGGCGAACGGAACGGCCAGCAGACAGACAGCGTGCCTACTAATAGGGTCCCATTAGCGCCCTTTGGGTATGTGTGTCACAGCTTTTCTATAATATCGCTCTATAGAGACGCTGTGACGAAGCAGAAGACGAAGTCATTCTGTTTTCTTTATTTTCGATCTACCTTGTATTTTTTTTAAATCTTTTATTTTGCTACATTTTTTAAATTTTTGACTTTTGACACTGTCTTTGTCATCTCATCATCACCATATTTTCATGTCTCTTTTATTTTATTTTCCATCTTTCATGTTATTAATTATTTGGACCCTACCCTACCTCCAGTCTTCTCACTATACCTTCGTGCTGGATAAGACACGATCGGGGGCGCGTCGAGGTCGCAACGCAATGTCTTTTCACGGGCGGCGAGTCGGAGAAGTGCAGTCAACTAATAGATTCAAAGACGTATCTGAGAAAATCAAACTGTATGAAAATGACACTATCGTGGCACAGATGACATACAAGTTACTTCGTACTAATGGTTCGCCCCGAACCGAATGGTGAACTCATTTTAATAAATGTAGGTTATAAAAGGTATGTAGGTTTAGTATCGAAGTTATGAAATGTTAAACGCTTTCGATCTAAGAGCTCCCTGAACAAACTATCCGTATCCGCCCAGCGCCGTCTAGTGGTGTATAAAGCGGTTTTTTTCTAGTGGAAATTTCACTGGATCTTCCAACCCCATATATCTTGACCGATTTCGCCCATGTTCGAGCTAAAAAAATATTTTTGTCTCAATAATTCGCCTATCAAATAATCGAGTTATCGTCGACATTTACACATACAAACAAACGCCGGATTGTTCCAGTAGACTCGGAGAACCTCGCTCGCTTCGCTCGCTCGTTCAATATATCTATCGAACACTAAATATAGAAACCTATGAGAGGAGTATGTCATACGAAATAATCAAACGTGGGGCCATTTAGGTGACTTAGATCTTTCCTCTGAGTAATATATAGAAACTCTTTGGTGTGTGTGCATAACACTTTCGCTAGCCCGTAACACCGTTTCGTCCAAAACATTTTTTATTTTGTTTCATTATAATCAACATACATGGCTGATAAAGACGTCCCCTGCTGAACCAAGGCCTCCCCCAAGGATCTCCACGACGACCGGTCCTGCGCTGCCCGCGACCTTTTCATTTTGTTTATGACTGTTATTGTTGGCTCGCAACTTTTTCCTGAAATGTCCAACAGATAGGATAACGGCAATGGGGCAAACCCCAACCACTTATCCCTAGCGGGCTCCCGAGTCCTGACAAACGAAGTTTGGTTCTAATTCAATGAATATTCAGTCAAATTATTGATTAACACGTTCTATAAACTAATGTCTTTTTGTGTATGTATACAAGTTTTTGAGTCTGTGTGTCTTTTTTGGTACATATTTGTATGGAAATCTGACAAACCACATCACATATAGCGAGCAAGAACTAAACTTCGTTTGTATGTAGCGCGCTAAGGTTATATACTCCTTTTAAAGTTCAACAATCCCACTAAATATTATAAATGCTAAAGTTAGTGTGTATGTGTGTGTTTGTTAACTCTTCACGCCTAAACGGCTTTAGATGAAATTTAGTAAGTATACAGATTAGGACCTAGATTAACATATAGGCCACTTTTTATCCTTTTTAACGCGAAGAAAGTCGCGACCAACAGCTATTACCTTACAATGCTAAAATTGCTTCCTATTTTTTGGAATTATAAATTTAAAAGATAACCTACTAAAAAAAGACGAAGTTGTAGCGATTGATTTTTGTACAGATCTTTAGAACTGTTTGCTGTCGGTGAGAGTACTGTTATTCTGGACTCCTATCTATACAATGGATACCGACAAGATAACATGGCTCTTCTATCAATTGTAAACAATGGCAAGTTAGTTATGCAGGCTAATTAATAAATACATTACGACTCCGTATATTAGTACTAGCCGAACAAACGTGAATAAATCGTGTCCAATAAGCCGGTCGGAAAGTGGGTTTGATTGTGAGCGGGCTAGCAAGCAGGATCGTAAATGAGGCCGTTACTTAGTATTCTCCCGCGGGCAACGGTGCGCGGCGGGAATATTAAGTAATTGAATTAACTTCTCAGTACAAATTAATGCTGTTTTTAATTAATTATAATGCACAGTTTACCAATAAGGAATTTGAATTTCTGGATCGTTTATCAATAAAATTATGTATTAAGTACTAGCTTTTTCCCGCGGCTCCGCTCGCGTGGACACAGTTTTAATGACTGTCTTTAAGGGTGATTAGTAAATTATGTCGTATCCCACCTACTCAACCATTTCTGTGCAAATAATCACAACAATCGAGTATTTTTTTAGTTCCCTCATCAGATTATGCTATTTTCTCGGGATAAAAAGTAGTCTATGTCCTTCCCCGTGACACAGGCTACCTGCATGCCAAATTTTATAAAGATTGGTCAAGGCGTTGAAGCGTGAAAAGGTAACAAACGCATTTTCACATTTATAATATTAGTAAGGATTTGATATGTCGCCAGAACAGAAACCAAGTCAGCCGAATACCGGGCTTGCTAACTTGTGTGCAAATGTTAGCTAAGACTCGCCGCCCGCCCGCGCCGTGTTTAACGATGATCGAGTGACGCGCGCGGACGCTAATGCAGCGTCGCTAAACTCGCTAATACCCACTTCAGGGTTGACAATTTTAGCAATTTGAGCATTTAGATGTTTCATTTAGTCACACAGACACACGAACACAGTAGCAAGATCAATTGAATTAGCCTTGGTTCGATAACATATTACCTAATTGTATTGTAGTAAATATTAGCATTATTACGACGAAGTAAACAAACACTGATTACATTAAAGTAAATATTTAATTTGGTACGCAAAGTTGTCTATATCACATTTGAGTAAAATATGTAATGATGTAGATTAAGGTCTAGTTTACATAAGATAAGTTAATCAACTGCTTAACTATCTTAAAGCTAACTAGCTTAATATTTAACAAAAAATACGGATGCCGTTTCATTTATGCCGCGCGCAACAATAACAAATTGTACAGCACCACTGCACATACTTTCTCGCTAACACGTACAGTCAACAACACGTCAAAGCTACGAAAACTGGCAGTTTTATTTTATAGGCGGCAAGCAACAATAAGAAGCGCATTGATTCATAAAGAAAATCGCAAACAAAAAATGGCCGTTGTATACTTTTATCGCATTTTGCAAGAATAACACTTGATAGTACATAAATAATAGTTCCACTAGTTTCATCAAAATCGAAGTCACTTTTGAGATTTTTGCATTTTTAGGGTTAGATAGATAGACAGATAATTCATTTATTCATTGACAGTTTACAGGGAATAAAGTATTAAGGTAGATACTAATACGCTTATTTCAAGTACACAAAGAACAAGATTAAAATAAAAGACGTAATAAAACGACATTAAAAACAAAGTTAAAACACAAACAGGACGAACGAAGTACTGCCAAAGTACGGCACTGACTAAGCATAAAGGGTTCTGTACCTCAAAAGGAAAAAACGGAACCCTTCTAGGATCACTTTGTTGTCCGTCCGTCTGTCTGTCTGTCAAGACCCTTTATCTCGGAAACGCGCAGAGGTATCAAGTTGAAATTAAAACCATATACTTCGGTCTAAATGCCCTTGAAGCTCTGAAAAAAAACAAACTTCTAAGTTAACGTTAAAAAAAGATACGGCCGTTTATGTCGCAAAAACGTATATTTCGACACTCTCAAGGGAATCAAAATTTATAGGGTGTTTTCCTTTGACCTATAACTATGAAATTTGGCCAGTAATACCGTCTTATACTACAAATATACAGTTACGGACGAACGAACTTTTTGTCATGACGAAAATACTTTTATTGGCTCCCTCACTGTCACTGCACTCGGTCGCTCGAAGGTAACAAGCTAAGTCTCCAACAAATTCTCTAACCATTAGTATGACACTCAAGTCATCAATACACAAAAGCTTTATGAAAGAAAAAAGTACGGAATGACACTTGCCATAGAATAGTGAACACTTACAGAGCTCTACTTTCTAGAATTACGAAAGTAACTGCTGGTGTAGTGACCAATATGCTGACATGACATATTGTTACATTTATGTGTCTATATCTTAGTTTAGTACTAGCTTTTTCCCGCGGCTTCGCCCGCATGGACATCGTTTTAATGGCTGCCTTTGAGGGTGAGTGGTGCGCGAGCCGCGGCGTACGCGCGTAAAAATGAGTTTTCTCCAGATCTCTATCAATCTAAGACACTCCTTAACCATTTGTGCAAAAAAATCTCAAAAATCCATTGTTCCGTTGCGATTTTAAAGAAATTAGCCAAAAAATTATATATTATATTATTAAATATTCAGTCCGACTGATTGAACGGAAAAATTAAAAGGTTTTTTTTATTCACAATTGGTAAGCCTTTGGCATCATCTCACTTGATGGTAAGTGACGATGATGCCGAAGATGGAAGCGGACTAAGGGAAGTATGTTATTTTCACAATGGCTACATATTCGACATTATTGTATATAATCACACCCTAAATAATATTTTTAGGTACAAGCTTAGTCCATTGACGCGAGTTACCGGGCTGTACATTCACAGGTCGTGCATTATTGGTATACCTCATAATGCTATCGGCCTATACATTCGCTGGCCGTGCGTTATCGGGTCGCGCTTTAATGGTATTTTTTATCCACAGTTGATAAGCCCTTGGCATCATCTCAGCTGATTTTTAGTGACAATGATGACGAAGATGGAAGCGGGCTTACCAAGATTCCCTAAAGCCTCAGTAATATTTCCCTATTCTTTGCTAACGTATTAAATAACCAGCCAAGTACAAGTTCGAGACTAGCGCAAAGTAGGGTTCCGTTAGCCTTGTCAAAAAATAAATGTATATTAAAAAAAACTACAGAACCGATCGAGTTGAAATTTGGTACTCATAACGTAATATGTAAATCGGTGACCCAAAGACGGACACGTTACTTAAAAAAAATAATTTCAAACAATGGGGGCAGCTTTTGGGGGTAAACTAGAATATTTGAAAAAGAGTTTCGCAAACTATCGTGTGACATATCAAATGAAAGGGCTTGTTGTGATAATCTTATCTCAAATATATTCGCTCGAACTTTGGAAATTTTATTTTTCCTGTGGGAACGGATAGATTTTCTTGTCATCTATATAATGTGATTTTCCAAAATTTAAGGCCCTAGAATAATTTTAAATTATAAAAAAATACAAATTTGAGATTCCTTGAGAGCCCTTTCATTTGATATGTCACGCGATATAGTTTGTAAAACCTTTTTATTTTTTTAAAATTTAACCCCCAAAAATGGCCCCCATGTTTAAAATTAATTTATTTACGTTATATATCAGTCATTGGGTCAGCGACTTACATACATATGTGTACCGAATTTTAACTCAATCGGTTTAGTAGTTTCGGAGCAATTTGGCTGTGACAGACGGACAGACAGACACACGACTGATTAATGCTATAATGGTTCCGTTTTACCTTTTGAAAAAAGTATAATTACTAGTTTTCACACAACCTTTATGATTAACTTGCATAAGAACTCATTTGAATTACTTACATTATTTAATATTTATCATCCAATAAAAGGAGCCAATACGCCTTATTGCGAAATAACCTACTCCAGTAAGTAACCTTTGCACGAGGTGTTGACGTCTCTCGAGTCTCGACTCGAGTCAATATGTCAACACTATAGTGATTGAGCCCCGTAAGAACACAAATACTACACGCCACTTGTGCTACTCAAGACTTAAGTAACATTAGCTATTAATCAATAACCAACAAGTGCACACAAAAATCAACAGTATAGTTTCTATGATTACGTTGTCTTTACATTGTTTTGTGCTAATAGGTTTTTTTCTACTCGACACGCAACCAAAGATAATACAATTCTTAATGACAAATTTTTATGTTTGGTTAACACTACGCGATAACAGGGGCGCTAAATTTACAATTTACCAACGTACAGTGGCCAGCACATCAAGCTAGAAACTTTGGACTTTGTATACCGTTCTTATGCCGTACGCGTATAGATCAGAATTGCACCTACGAGTGTCGAGCTTGATGTGCTGGCCTCTGTACATTAGAAATGCATGAAACTGATAGAAAACTCTTGAGCTGATAAGGTTGTACTAAGTGTTCTCGGGAGTTATCGGATACGCCGTGAAGTAGGGGGGTTCTCGTCAGCTCCAGGCTGAGTCTCGATGGCCGAGTGGCGATCCAGCAGATCGGCGAGATACGCCACGAATGGGCAGCCGGTACTTGCCACCGAGCCACCCTCTTCAGCAGCCCTCTCCGTGAAACATCACAAATCAAACCACTTGACACACCTTTAATGGAGGACTTTAAGTCGGTTATACTTTTTATCACGATAATCTGGATATGGAGTTCCTTTATTAATTTTAAAGGTTTAATAATAAATAATCGGTACATTTCGATTTATAAAAGGCGAAAGCTAATAAAATAGTAAGAATATCTACAATATATACAGAGTGATCGGTAATTCACCGTTTCTTTCTTGAGGAGAGAAACTACAGCTAAATAAGCTAGTAATACATAATTTTCGAATAACCTAAAAACTTTTAAGTACATACTTTTAATATTACATTGTCACGCGATATCCATATGCATGCAAAATTTCAGCTCAATCAGAAACCGGAAAGCGGGTCAAATTTTACTTGCAAGATTCCACCGGAACAAACATATATTGCAAGTTAAATAAAAGCTTGTAAAAAGTCAATTCGCTGTTTTCCTTAAAACTAGATACCTACAGCTTATTTTGCAACAAAGTCTAGTTAAAACTAGATGTTTGAACAGTTTTTGAAATATTGTTTTTTTTAGATATTCTTTCTTGTTTTTGACGGAAAAATAAAATAATAAAAATATCCTAAATATACATGCAAGTTTTTGGGTTGAATTTGAAAGCTAATGAAATGATTGCATCAACTTACGTCATTGTAAAATGAATTGTAATATTAGATAGATTACATTTAAAGAGCTATTTCTGTAAAAAAAGATTTTTATCATCTCAGCTCATATACGTCCCCAACTAGGGGCTCGAGCCTATTCTGAATTAGGGCAATCGGGCCTTAGTAGACTACGCGGGTCCAATACGAGTTGGTCGACTTCACACACAACCTTCGAGTTTATTCGCAGGCGTATGCAGGTTTTCTCACGATGTTTTTCTTCACAGTAAGAGCGTCGGATAAACGTACATATGAAATTGAAATTCGAAAACACATTGGTACGTGGCAGGATTCGAACCACGGCCTCCCGGACAGGAGGTACCGGCCCTTGCCATTGCGCCACCGACGCTCTAAAAAAAGATTTTACTAGTTTATAATATCATAAGCTATCTTACAAGATACAAATTTTAGCAATTTAGGACATTTTGCGTTAATAATATAAGATAACGCATAATTTTTTTCACTACTTTAGCTAAGTAAACAAATCATGGCGAATTCACAGAAATAATAAATTAAAACGATTCGGAACTTTTTAGCAGCGTTAACACTGAGTTTTCCTTCTTTTATGGAAGTTACAATATTAAACTAAATCCTTCATGTTACCCTATAATTATGGGTATAAAATGGAAATTTAATAAAGAAAATGCATTTTTACGGAGCGAAGCATGGTTGTTTCATTTGATTATGTAAACAAAGCCTGACAAATACTGGCATCCAATCAAAGCATGAACTCAACTTTTAAAATAAGAAATTAATATCTTTTCGATGCGCGGTGTGCGAGCTGCAGCGGCTTCCGAGGTTTTCGAATGCTTGATGACAAATATTATGTGCATTTAGCTTTATTTTTTTTAAAAAGCACAAATCTGTGGATAGAACGGCCGGACGGAGCCGGATTATATGTCTTTTTTATATCCATATATAGATTCCATTGGCATTGTAAATGTTTAGTTGGCTGCTCTAGATTCTAGTAAAGCTAACCTCTTTTATATCTGGAGGAAGAAAATAGGACAGACATATTAATATGTTTTATGTGAGCCAAGATGAGGATCGCAGTTTTTGTGAGAAAACCTCTTTTCTTTATTTAGCAAAACTGTTTAAAAATAACAGTTCCATTCCTAAAGACTTTTCTTATACCAAAATAATTCATAAGTCACTTTATTTGAAAACGCTATGATTTAAAAGCGATAGCAATAGCAGTAAAGCTGGCGATTGCCGAGAGGGTTTTTATTATTTTCACCCCATCTGAATCTGAGCCGGGCGGCGGATTCTGGGATAAAGCAACCCTCGATTACGTCGGCATGAATTATGATTTGAAACATTTGCTCCTCGATATTGGGGGTAATGACACTTTTACAGGATACGATCATGTGATGAGTAATGTCGACGAGCTGGATAGCGTGTTGATAAAAAAAAAGAAGTGGGATAAACGATGTGTAAATATTTAAAAATTTGTGGGCAAACAAGAAAATAATAACAAAACAAAGACGCCGAGTATACTGATTGGATCCTTAGGAGGAAAAGCGATCTACAGAATAGGTATTTGAATACAATGTTGCTGTCTCCCTCCCCCAAACCTCTCCGTATACAGCAAGAAAGGGAGAAATGCAGCGCAGACCGATGATAGGCACTAAAATTGATCAAAACAGCATTTCGTAGTCCCCTATTTCCACCTCCAAAACTTAAGCAATAAAAATATATTTTAAATAATTTAAAAAAAAGCTTTACCTATGCCTCTATGCTTTTCTTTTATTGTTAACTAGCTGTCCCGGCGAACTACGTACCGCCTTACATTACATTACACTGCCCTACCCTACCATACACTACCCTACCCTACACAACACTACCCTACCCTACACTACACTACACTACACTACCCTACCCTACACTACACTACCCTACACTACACTACCCTACACTACTCTACCCCACTACTCTACCCTACCCTACACTACACTACACTACCCTACCCTACACTACACTACACTACCCTATCCTACATAAGAACCTTCTCCTGACAATAACGAACTCGACAAAAAAAGAATTAGCGAAATCGGTCCAGCCGTTCTCGAGTTATGCGCTTACCAACACATTTTGCGATTCATTTTTATATATTAGAAGATACGCGTATTATTTTTTTGGTGTGTGTCTAAAAATGACGTTTCAATTGGGCAATTTTCTCAGTCTTTGAAGACTCTTACTTCCTACTATAATTAGAATATGGGAAAAAACAAAACTGGGCATGGCCATGGTGAATAACATTTTTGCTCTATTGTCGTTATCCAGGGAGGAAACAGGGGACTATGTTTGTATGGAAAAAATGGCGCTCGTGTTTCCTCTTAAGCGCAGATCGTAACCTCCAGTATTCAAGTACTTAGATATGCTTAAAAATTTCGCAGCGAATTGATTTAATAACAATAAATTAGCCTGTGTATGTGAACAGATATTACGTAAACATTTCTCAACAACAAGCCGAACTAGATTACCTTTGCTCAGACCAAGTACAGTCTTATCAAAGGTAGAGATCCTTGGAAAGTAAATATCGCTGCCAGATGCAGTAAAACTGACTAGTTTCACTGGAAGGGGTCTGTGGGGAGATGTATGTAGCTAGGGGGACAGGTGGCCTGGCGGGGGAGAAGGCTCTTCTGCTTAAAAAGAACGGAATATACCTCAAAATGTTCAGCATTTGCGTTATTTTCGTTCTTACATAACTATACATCGTTGGTCTCAAAGATTCATAATGGACGTGTAATCTAATGACTATCTTCGGGGACTCGTTTATATTGAAGGTCGGGAGGTGATCGAAATAATTGGTGCAATTTGCTACCCACCCACCTACAATAAAGCTAAAATGTTCCACAGACATAATGGGACACAAACAAAAAAATTGCAGACGGATTTCAAAATGAAGCTTGGGCGTTTGCGGATTCTGGGCATTTCTGGGATAAAGGTAAAAGATTGATTGTTCGAAGTGGAACTGCATATAGTTGGCTTGAAGTAATATTTCCAATAAAGTAAACTTGTCTGTACTACTGTTCATGTTCATTGAATAAAACACTTTATTGCACAAAATAAAAGGAAAATACAGGTAAGTGTGTACAACGATTTAAGGAGTTATGTATACATTTAGGCGTTTTACATTATTGAACAAACGATCTGAAACTTTATAAACTAATAAAAAAGCTAGCACAATGCCTTTGAGCAACAACACTTAAGTAGAAATAAGTAGCAAATTTAAATAGCCTCTAGAGGTAATGTAATATCAGAGGTACGGAGAGGTTATAAGATTATTGAGGTCATGTATGTCACAGCTTGCTAATATCGGGCTCCAGGGGATAAGGGATGTGTCTTAAAAGTGTCTAGGGTGCGGGCGGCGAGACTCGCGACGGTCGCTCGATGATCGTCTTTTCTAGCGTCCCATATTGATAGTGCTGAATATTTTAAGAAGACGTATCATTGTCGACCCAGCTTCTCTGGCATCCCGGGCGAGAATCGAACCGCCAGCAGCGAAAGCCGCGGGAGGTGAGCGTGCCTACAGCTCCGGTACCTACCTGGAGAGTAGGTAGTGGTCGCTTCCGCGAGGCACTCGCCTTGCAGAGTACCAGGACAAGCGTTTTGGCGGCAAGACCTACCGCAGTTGGTCGTTGGCCTTGCCTCACGGCGTTGGCAGGAATAGCGGCCCTCACTATATGACCTAGCTTTCGGTGAGTGGGGACGCTATATCATAAACCTGGTAGTTTTGCGTATCTGGTAGATGTACGAGAGGGCATGTCGTCCCATATTGATAGTGTTTAAATAACTAACTGAAGGCTTACTAAGCGACATCTTAAATGCGATATACAGAATTACAGATATACGTAATTGTAACTTTACTCTTCATGAATATTTAATGTTTTCTTTGTTCTACTAATGAACACAAAGGAATAGTGTTTATACGTCGAAAACATAAACGTGCATAATATTATCGTACGTATTGTATTGTAAATTCAACATTGTAGTAAGACCAAAATTATTTTCAATATCAAAACCGCAGCAGGCAGCAAATTGATGGCGCTCTCGCTCCACGAATCCGATGGCTGTAATATTTCGCAGGCGGCGAGTTCAAGCCGCCATATCCAATCTTGGGCCGCTTATCTATCAGGTAGATGGGCATTGTCAAACTTTTCAAATTAAGTGTACCACACGCTCCGTTTTTATTTTTTAATAAACCACGCCGCGCCGTTTTCCTCAAAAACGCGGCGAAACTTTTATGATGTTGAAACATAAACAATGAGATATTTATGTATACGATTATTGCGATGATAAACATAGCACCTTATGTTACGTACACTTTTATGATCGCAGGCTGCCTTAAGAGCATATACATAATAATACTTCTTGAATATTGGAAAAGCATGCAGATAGCAAATAATTTTCGAAAAACCGAAAAACTTTTTTGAGTACCGACAGGCTTTTGTTTGAAAAAGGTTTTTATGCTCAAAATGACAAATGTGAATATAAACATAAGTCTCTAAATACAAAAATTAAAAACCCGACTGCATAAAATACACTCCAAAAACGTAACCCTCCTTCCTTTTTTTTATTCACAATTGGTAAGCCCTTGGCATCATCTAGGTAAAAAAGGCGAGCACAGCAACATTTCCCTCGATTCTATTGAAAATGAAAACAAAAGACGATCCTGGGACCTTGATTCCACTTCCAAAATTGATCATGATCAAGTCCAAAATACCAAAAGAATCTATTGTCACTGGATAAAAAAAAAAAAATTGTCACCGGAAATACGGCTTTATACTGAATTTAAGCTCAATCGGAGCCCTGGAAATCGCTCTAAAATCGATTGCAAGAATTGACCTAAACAAACATCATCATCATATCAGCCGAAGGACGTCCACTGCTGGACATAGGCCTCCCCCAAGGATCTCCACGATAGCTCTCAGAATTGCTAAACTTAAGTGGCAGTGGGCGCGGCACACCGCTCGTAGAACAGATTGCCGTTGGGGTAGTAAAGTTCTCGAGTGGCGACCACGCACCGGAAAGCGTAGTGTAGGCAGGCCTCCCACTCGGTGGACCGATGACCTGGTGAAGGTCGCGGGAAGCCGCTGGATGCGGGCAGCGCAGAAACAAACATACATACGTAGAAACATCGCAAGTAACATAAAAGCTTGTAAAAATAAAACTTTAAACGACAATCCCTAGTGGCTAGTGGTCAGTAACCGTAAGCGGAGCCATCGTGGGAAAACACAGCATAACTGTGACATCGTCGCGCCTCCGCCTCCGCCGCCGCGCCGCTAACTCCTGAGGCGTCAAATGACACAGTCACGCTCTGCTGAATACATTCATAAATGATTATCAACCGTAACAAAAATAGGATGACTTTTTTATCATTATCATGCATACGACTGGAATCTTAATTATTTGAGAATTGTAATAAACAACATTTTACGTAATAATAGGTTTGACTCGCGCTAGTCGCGCTACGAGGGTTGTGTACCACACCTTTGGATAAGGGTCCAGATACAAGGACTGCATTTCGACTGCAAGCCAGCTGCAAATTCTCAATTTGGATGCAGTTCTCCTACCCTAAGATTCTTAAGGCGCAGTGGTACCTAAAAATCCACAGATTTTTAGAATTCATTTGTGAAGTAGTTAACAGTAAATTTAAATTCTAGGAAAACATATTGGTATTATTGAGAATAGTTACGAGGGACTTTATCGAATGGAAACACTATTTAATAAAGTTGGCTCGATAGAATAATTTCGCAAAGGTACCTCTTTTTGAGCCATTTTATTGTTTTATTCTTTAAAAAAGTAATTTTATAATATGATTTATTTACTAAAATAAAGTTCATAGGTGACTGAAGGGAAAACATCATTGGATTTTTATTTAAGATAAATATGATGAAAATAAAAACGAAAACATCGAAAAAGTGCAAAAGTGTGGTTATTTTCTTCTCTCTTTACACGTAAATAAAAAGACAAAGACAGATTTTCAAGTACCACTGGGCCTTAAAAACGTCAAGGCATACAACATGATACATACCGGTTGATTTGATTTGCGACAGACGAATCATTTTTAAGGTTCCATACCAGGTAAAGAGATCCTATTTCTAAGCCTACGCTGTCTCTGTTTGTCCGAGTTTTAAAGGGTTGTATCTTTTGAATCGTAATAAATAACCGGATCAAATTTTCACAGAATATGTTATTATGGGAGATAATAATAATAATAATAATATTCTGGGACAAATCACACATGGTCATCTGGCCCCAAAGTAGGATTCCCTGTGTTATGGGAACCAGAGACTGATATACATACTACAATTAAAAATTAAAAAATTAGGGGGGGGGGTCCCAACCGCAATATGATTAATGAAAGAAGGGGGGTTTGGTAATAAAAAATAATAGTTTAAAAATTAAACTAACCCCATAAAGGAAACACGTTTTTTTCAAAGGTTTTTTGACTTTTATGTTTTTGTCTATCGTAAATACGGTAATACATACAAACGTGAAACTTGGTTTGATTGTAGTAGTAATCCTAAAGAAAAACAAAAAAAAAAGGGCCAAGTGTGAGACGCACTCGGGCTAAGGAGTCATATTGGATTAAAAAAAAATACTTCTGTCGATCTTTTGTTTGTAATTAATAGGTATCATTGTTTTAGTCGTGATAGAGGTGCGGTGGTGCGGAACCCTCGGAGGCGAGTCCAACTCGCGCTTAGACAGTTTTTTTTCTCATTCAGGGATCCTTAACGCGAGAATGACTCACACCTGACCGGTTTGATAATATTTTAGGGTTTGTTCTTTAATCACACCAAGTTTGACGTTTGTATGTATTACTGCTCTTATACGATCGAGCGAAAACAAAAACCGTTAAAAACCCGTTTCTTGTATGGGTTATAGGCAGGGTTCGTAAATATCCGATATTCATAATAAATATCAGATTTTTGATATATATCAATTATATCATGCGAACCCCTGTTATAGGGGTAACTCCTACCCTTAGCTTTTTTACATCATATCAGCCGAAGGATGTCCACTGCTGGACATCGGCCTCCCCCAAGGATTTCCACGCCGACCGGTTCTGCGCTATCCGCATCTAGCGGCTTCCCGTGACCTTCACCAAGTCATCGGTCCACCGAGTGGGAGGTCTACCTACGCTACGTTTTCCGGTGCGCGGTCGCCACTCGAGAACTTTACTGTTCTAACGGTCATCCATTCTAAGAGCTATGTGCCCCACCCACTGCTACTTAAGATTAGCAATTCTGAGAGCTATGTCGGTTACTTTGGTTCTCCTACGGATCTCCTCTTTTCTGATTCGATCACGCAGAGAAATTCCGAGCATAGCTCGCTCCATTGCCCTTTGGGTGACCTTGAGCCTTCTTATGAGGCCCATAGTAAACGACCATGTCTCTGTTCCGTATGTCATCACTGGCAACACACACTGGTCGATGACCTTGGTCGTAAGACACTGCGGTATTTGGGACGTGAAGATATTACGAAGCTTCCCGAACGCTGCCGTTGGATTCGACGATTGATCACTTTCTTAAAGTTGGGCCTACCTAACTGGACTGTTTGTCCCAGGTACCCATATTCGGCAACAACTTCGAGCGTTGAGTTTTTTTTACAACATTGTTTTAATAACTTGTTAAGAAATCCTCCAGAATAGGACAGACGGCGTAACCGTAGTAGAAGGGTCCCGTTCCATTTAGGAACGAAACCCTAATGAAATATTTTTTGATAAAACATTTATAGAGAGGAAATTAACATAAAGTTAGTGTGTGACCTGAAATTGCGTAAGCGTAACACACAGCGACGTATGTGGTGAAATAAATAGGAGTAAAGGAACCTGTTCAGGCCCTATAATATACACACGCGCGCCAACGAGCCACAAACGGCAACGGCCTGTCGCCATAATTTAAAACGATAGCGCAGAATGTAGTTTTATTGTGCACATACAAGATTTCAACGTACGTATATTTGCAATTCGAGGGCAGTGCGATAAATGAGCACAAACGAGCGAAAGCCACTTAGACCAAATTTACACTTTGTGGGAGACCGAGAGCGAACACCTCACGCCAGCGCTCGCTCCGCCGTCAGCTGCTCACTACATTCAATAGTTGCCTACAAACTAGGGCTGCCCCAGGTGTACGATTTAAGTCGTATTCCTACGAATATAATATAGCAGTCTGTACAAATCAAATTTTGGTAGATTTGTATGGGCAAGTGTATGACTTTTTTAATGAAATAATTTTGAATTGTAGGGGCATGGGAATTTTATTGTGTTTCGTACGGCCTCTTCCTAAAATAATCTGGCAGCCCTGACCAAGACTAGGGTCGCCAACCCTCCTATAGTATCCTAGTGTATTAGGACCGACGGCATTGTGAAGGTCGTGGGAAGCCGCTGAATGCGGGCAGCGCAATACCGGTCATTGTGGAAATTTTTGAACTTCCTTTGTCCAGTAATGGACGTCTTTCGGCTGATATGATGATGATGATATTAATTAGGGGTCCTACTATACATTTAAAAAAATATATATAGTAGGCAAAACTACTATACTTTCATATGCAAACAAGACATCTTTTTTTGTATGGTGAATAGGCCCACCCACCACAAATTATAGTTACAGCATATATAGGAATAAAACTCTGTTGATTTGCTTCTCATAATCACTAGACTATTGTGGTAATATTAGCTCTACCTTATCTCATGAGAATTAATATATCAAGCACAAATCCAATCTTGTATGGAGTACTGTTCACACCTATGGGATGGATCAGCCGACTATCAGCTGGATACTTTGGACGCCTTCGACCGTCGCGCCCGGAGACTCATTGGCGACAATAAGCTTGATAAAAACAAGCTCCAAAGCGTTGAGCTGAGCATCTCCGCTAACTTGTATGTATTTCGGTATTGTATCGAATTTCAGAGAGTGCTTGCAAGAACTACACAACCTCAGTCCTCTAGCTTCATTCCACCTTCGGTGAACAAGACACAGGGAAAAGTTCCACCACTTTGTTGTTGATATTCTGCTGCTAATATTGTTACTATTCCTATCTTATTATGCATACAGCGATGGAGTCACGGACTCCTTGCCTGCATCAGTGTTTCCTGACTCTTACAATTTGGGGGTCTTCAAGGAGAGAGTGAATAGGTATTATTTGAGTTCACATGTAACATCATCGACTAGTGAAGGTCGCGGGAAGCCGCTGGATGTTCGCAGCGCAGAACCGGTTATCATGGAAATCCTTGGGGGAGGCCTATGTCCAGCAGTGGATGTCTTTCGGCTGATATGATGATGATGATGATCCTCCACTTCATCACATGAGGTAAGAAAAGTCAAACACACTCAAACTTTTATCATAAACACACATTAAAAAAAATATACAGTCAAACATAGAACCTCCTCCTTTTTTGAAGTCATTTAAAAAAGAAATTAACATGTTCATTATTACCTATTTATTTATTACCTACTGTGTTTTCAGTTTTATTTTTGCTTAATCTTTCATCCAATTACTATAAAAAGTGTAGAATATCAATAAATGTAGAAGACCCAAAAAAATTTTTTGCAGGAGTGGGAATTAATTACCAGTGAGAAATAGTAGAAATTGATTAGACAACTCAGTTTTTTATTTACAACAAATTGTTTACACATACACCATCTAGTCTATGTATTAATACTTACTTACTGATCTATAATTTTATTCTTGTTCAAAATTTCTTTGCATCGAGTGAGATTTTTCTTTTTGTTCTTTCTTTTAAGAGTGTTGTTCTTGTCGGTGTACTTGGCACCACTACTCTCTTCTCTATTGTGTCCATCTGTCTATGCAAAACCAACTCAACCTTCTTCATGGTTTATCATCATCATAATATCAGCCGAAAGATCTCCACTGCTGGACAACTCTTCCAAGGATTCCACAATGACCGGACCTGCGCTGCATGTAACCAGAGGCCTCGCTAAACTGAAGTGGCAGTGGGCTGGGTACATAGCTCGTAGAACAGATGGCCATTGGGACAGTTAAGTTCTCACTGTTTATTATAATATAACCACCTCTGTAGCACAATGGTATCGTCCATTAGCTATACATCAGGAGGTCACGGGTTCGATTCCCGGCAGGGTCTAAGTTTGTATGACTCGGTTTGGTTGGTGGAAGGGCATTTTTTTAACCCGCCTAGCTAGCTACCACTAACGTATCTAAATGCTACCAAGCATCAATGTTAACAGCAATGATGTTTTCTGGCTTGTAGATAAAAAAGCCAGTTCCCCATTGCATTGGGGTATCTTGGTGAGCCTGCTTTCATCTTCGGCATCATCGTCACTTACCATCAGGTGAGATGATGTCAAGGGCTTACCAAAATTTAAAAAGGGGACCAATTTGTTTAATGATTCCTTCTGTCTTTGTTGAATATACTTAAGTTATTATACCTATTTCTTCTATTGAATCCAGTTTTTCTGCGATGAATATGGATAGGAGAGAAGAGCACAAGAAAATGTTCAAATTGAAAGCTCAAAATTGCAAAAAGAAATTGAAACGATATATATATCTTTGAATTTTTCCAAAATCTACTATATTTTTATAAGCACTGGGATGGAAAATACACCTGGCCTAAAAAAGCTGGCAACCCTAACCAAGACCAACTGGTGCTCAATTCAATGACGAAATACATACTTACCTACTTACTTCATTTACCACTCCTATACTAAGAAGTAATCAATCTAATACTTAAAATGTTATTACTTTCGCTAATCAAGCAATTTCACTAGTGATATCCTTCTCAGAGTAGGGTTCAGTCAATAGGTCAATGCACTTCCGAGGCGACGTTCGAAGCGATTACGACGCGCTGTTTTTATAATAGGATACAACCAACCAAGAAGTTTTACATCCTGGGTTAGGTAGCTACATTTTTTTTTGTAATTAATATTATAAGTGTGAAATACTCAACTGTTCCCAAAATCATTAATGCCTAATCAACAACAATGTAGTTATTTACATATGTACATACTCACTCTGAACGCATATAAGGCTTATTTATTTAAGTATTCACTTCTAACAAAATATCCACCAGGGCTATTTAGGTCATTTATTATTTTATTTTACATTATGTAAATATAAACATTGTAAGAGCCGAAGTACATTCCTCTGTGTATTTAGGCGAGGTATGTAAGGAACTGAAACGGAATGCATGCAGTTTCCATTGCTGATTGGGTTGGAGGCGAATTGGCGAACGGTGATATGGGATCTGATAAAGTGGGTGTAGGAAGCGGACTCACCTCGAGGTCCTCGTAGGTGCGAAATGCCATTATGGCGAAGCCGTCGATGATGTCCTCCTCGCCCAGGGGCTCCTTGGCCTTCTTGCGGCGGGCGGGAGGACGGGGCGGCTTCTCCCGCGCCGGGGACTCGTCCTCGCCGCTGTCCCCATCCTTCACCTTGCTCTCTCGCTGTGCTTGCATGCGCTGTGCCCGCTCCCTTCGCCTATTTCTCTGATTGCGCTGCTTCACTTCGCTTTCCATCGTTTGCACATCATTCGAATCACCCGACCACCGTGTCACTACACTAAAGTCCGCACTGCACTCTTATCATTATCACACATGGTTATCCTTCGTTTCTAAGCCGTGTTTCACTACTAAAAACAAATATTACACTCAGCTAAAAGACACTAGCCGTTTCCAATGGCGGATCGTACACCGTTGCCGCATTGCAAGTAAAATGGCCGCGTAGCACTTGACGGGCTGTCTTCTTTCACATTCACGTAAACGGAGGCATTATTTCACTTATCCTACGATTGACTACAATATGTTTCAACAAGAACTACGACAATAACACGATAAATTAACTTTACACATTATTCTCCGTGTTCGGAATCAGTCAATAGTCAATACAATGAAAGGTGTTGCACGACGCCAACGCTACGGTGCGGCCGCGATGGTGAACTAAAGCAAGGCTACCAACATGACGGCGTTAAACATTCCGTACATCGGGCGTCATTGGGGCAATGTGGCACTCGGATATACTCTTCTAACAACATTGTTTGTCTCTTTCTGTTATAAAACAGAATCAGATCCTGTCTGTGATGTGTGAGCCGTTTTGATACTGACAGTCACCTCGCTCGCAGTAGTGTATTTTATTGCATGAGCAATAAAGGTCATTTCATCCAATAAAATATATTATGCACTGAGTCCTTCTTGTGTGACCGAGTTTTAAAATAAGGTAAGTAACTATTTCTTTAACAATAGAAAATATTTTGAGTTTTAGCGGTACTGCACATAATAAAGATAGGGAACAAATTTTAATTGGATTCCGCTATTTAATTTTGGTCTATTCTTATTATTAAACCAGTTTTTGTTTGGTTTTTCAACTTGGAATAACTTGTTCCAAGCAACAATTCTTACAGATCATTGGCTAAAGTTGGGCTAAAGAGCAGTCAAGTCACCTAATTTTATTGCCGGGTAAGACGGTTTGCTTTGGTTTGGAATTACGTCAAAGGTCCTCTAAGTAGGTACTACAAAAATCTATGAGTGAAGAGCGAGTGAGCAACGAGGAAGTAAGTGAGTGAAGAAGGCCTGCCCTGTGATGGCATACTCGGGATAAATACTCAGCCAATGCCATTGCTCCTGCCACTGCCGGAAATATTGCCCTTCCTCTATAGTACTTCTGCGGCAGCACCGACGCGAGTGAGTGTTCACACTCAGCCGACCCTTTGACTTCCGGACGAAAGCCGACAATCGTGGCAACGGCAACGGCAGCGGCAGGAGCAGTGGCTGCTCGAGTGACCTATATCCTAATTGCATTCTCGCGCTGCCCACTTCCCTGCTCACTGTCTTGGCCAACAGGGCTGAGTGTAAATACGCCAAAAATATCAAGTTTAGATGTTGATGGGGATCGATTGTCTCATAAGTCAGAAAACAAAAAAAATAAAAAAACGTGTGGCACTAGGGGAACTGGCTATCTTATCTTCAAGCCGGAACACATCAATGTTGTTAACACTGTTGTTTGGCGGCAAGACTTAGATAAGATTGTGGTAGTTAGCCAGGCGGGCTTAGAAAATGCCCTACCACCAACCAAACCGAGATTTAAAAGTTGACCCCACCGGGAATCGAACCCGCGACCTCCTGGTGTAAAGCGAATGGACTAACCATTATGCCACGGAGGCGGTTAAAACAGTATTTACCAGTTGTTTATGTAATAAATTAAATTAACACTAAGAAAGTTACACCAGTAAAATTGACTAAGTCCTTTTAGTATCGTAAATCGCTAATACGAGGGCAGTTTGACAACTCAATGACTTTAAGGTTAAATAAAAAGTTTTATAATATTTTTTTTTGTCTCATATTTGAAAACTCACTACGAAGCGCATGCCGTTCTTTTTTCAAATTTGGCGCGAAAACAAGCTTTTTAGAAACAAAAAAGTTAGGCCACTTCTAAGTATTCTTTGAAAATGGAGAAAAGTGAGTTTCGAGTGCTAATTAAACACATTTTTTTACGTGGTAAAACAATTAAGCAGACCGAAGACAAATTGAAAAAGTATTATGGTGATTCTGCGCCTTCTCTTGGGATGGTACATAAGTGGTTCACTGAATTTCGTTGTGGACGTACTACTTCTAATGACGCGGAGCGCCCAGGAAGGCCGATTGAGGTCACTACGGAGGGCATGGTTAATAAAATACATGATATTGTTTTGGCAGACCGTCGAGTGAAGATACGCGAAATAAGTGATGCTGTGCACATCTCGACTGAACGAGTTTTTTATATTTTGCATGATATTCCGGGCATGAAAAAGCTTTCTGCAAGATGGGTGCCGCGTTTACTAACAGTCGACCAGAAACGAAATCGTGTAACAGCTTCTGAGGAATGCCTAGCCATGTTTAATCGCAATCCGAGTGAGTTTATGCGTCGGTACATAACAGTTGACGAAACGTGGGTCCATCATTATACACCAGAGACTAAGCAACAGTCGAAGCAATGGACTTCTACCGGGGAACGTGCCCCAAAGAAGGCAAAAACTGTTTTCTTGGCTGGTAAAGTGATGGCCACAGTCTTTTGGGACAGCCAAGGGGTTATTTACATCGATTTTTTGGATAAAGGCAAGACAATAACCGGAGCTTACTATGCTGCATTGTTAGATAGGTTCAATGAAAAGTTGATCAAGAAACGACCGCATCTAGCAAAAATGCAGCGGCCCACTCGTCTGCAATCGCGACATCAAAAATTGTCGAATTAGGATACGAATTATTGCTACACCCTCCGTATTCGCCAGATTTAGCCCCCTGTGACTTTTTCCTCTTTCCAAACATGAAGAAATGGCTTGGCGGGCAAAGATTTTCGTCAAACGAAGAGGTGGTAGCCGAAACTAAGGCCTATTTTTCAGGGTTTGACAAAAAATATTTTTTTGATGGGTGTAAGAGGTTGGAACATCGCTGGACTAAGTGCGTAGAGTTGAAAGGAGATTATGTAGAAAAATAAAAATATATATAAGTAAAAAGAGTGTTTCTTCTTTCCAAAGTCATGGACTTATCAAACCGCCCTCGTAGATGGCACTGTAAGTTTTTTAGAACTCGGCCGAGTGTGGGGTGTTAGGTTTTATTTTCGTTACGGAATTTCTTGATTCGGTCGCCGCGCTCAAAGCCCGCGATAAAAGCTATGCAATAGCTTTAAATGTTACATATGTGTGTGTGTGTGTCCTGGTGCTCTAGCAAAGTCTAAGACTCAATACAGTCGTCCGACGGAGGGCGTCAGACAGCGCAATCGTGCGGGGGCTGCGGGGCGGGTAGGGCCCACTAGACCATTGTCTGTTGTATGTATGGTGCGGTGGGCCCATTCATTGAGGGTCGATACGTTGCATTTTTACTATCAATCATTCATGCACGGCAAATTATTATCTTTTGATTTATTTCGGTTCATAATTTTTGAAAATTATTAGAAATAATTTAATATAATTTAAATAAATATTAAAACATTATGTTATAATTAATCTATAATATAAAAATGAATCGCAAAATGTGTTGGTAAGCGCATAACTCGAGAACGGCTGGACCGATTTCGCTAATTCTTTTTTTGTCGAGTTCGTTATTGTCAGGAGAAGGTTCTTATGTAGGGTAGGGTAGGGTAGGGTAGTGTAGGGTAGGGTAGGGTAGTTTAGGGTAGGGTAGGGTCACAGTATATATATTAGTACTAACGTACAGTATGGACACTCCCTGCCGCTCTCTAGATTCGACTTCACCCCCCCGGTATTCAGATTGGTTGTAGATTGGTTACCAAACGTAAAGGACGAGCTACGCAATCACTTTTATTCACTTTGCGCGCCGCTGTGATTTCGTTCACAGGAATAAAAAACAACCAGTTACCGAACGTAAAGGCCCAACTGAACTCTTTTTTTTTCATACTTGTCTTATGTTGTAAACAAACACCGCTCGAACAAAAAACACCACTTTCCGAATACACCATACTCATTATGAGACTATAAAACATTGTAAATGGTAACTGCGACGTGGACGTATGAATTAACACTGAAAACTGCTATTATTTTATACATCTTTTAACACATTTTTCATAAAATTGCGAAATTGATAAAGGATTTTGTCACAGATTAAAAATCGACATGATAGTTTTGTTGCTTTGGTGTAGAGATGGGACGAAGAATGACTGAATGAATGATTTTGAACTGTTGTTGCGAGGTAAAAATTGGGTCATCTTTGAGCTCAACTGTACAATAGTGTACATCGATTTGGCAGTCCGCGATTTTTGGGTAAGAGATAGGCTTTAGCTGAACATCCATACCAAATTTCAAGGTTAGGAAACCAGCGGTTTTCGAATTATGAATTTTTGAAAATTGTATTTTAGGTACTCTTTGGTCTTTGTTTTGTGAGTTTATGTAGGACCAAAGATGACTTATTACTGATTGTATAATTTGATTCTAAGGATTCATAATATGGGGTTAAAACCCCCAACAAACCTTCGGGATCCGAGGGGGATGTGGGAGTATCAGGGCGGGGAAAGCACGCGGGGCCCTGACCCTTAACGGGGGCGTAGCCCCCGCCACCCATTTAAAACCCCCAACAAACCTTCGGGATCCAAGGGGGATGTGGGAAAGCACGCGCGGCCGACTTGAGGGCGGACAAACTTGGGGGTAACAAATCGAAAACCAGGGGGTAATCCGTCAAGGTCAAGGTCAATCAGTCAAGGTCATTTCAAGGTCAAGGTCTAAGTCAATTTGATCCCAAAGATTCATAATAAGGGGTCCGCGAGTGAGGTACGGGGAGTTCTAAATAGAAGCGGGAGCGAGCGAAGCGAGCTCGGACTTTCGGAGCACCCCGACTCGGATCCGTTAGGTTCGGAGACTGTGCGGGGAGGCGAGCTTAGCTTGCCTCCCCGCACAGTCGTAGTGTTAGGTTTAACATGAGAATGCAGAAGTAGGAGCCCCGAGTTTGTGCTTGCGTGCTTTCCCCGCCCTGATACTCCCACATCATTTTTCTATGAGCTTTGGAAGTGTCTCTCGCGCAAACTATTCAGTAAAAAAAAAAACATTAGAAACCTCAATATCATTTTTGAAGACCTATCCATAGATACCCCACACGTATGGGTTTGATGAAAAAATAATTTTTGAGTTTCAGTTCTAAGTATGGGGAACCCCCAAAATTTATTGTTTTATTTCTATTTTTGTGCGAAAATCTTAATTAATATGCGGTTCACAGAATACATCTACTTACCAAGTTTCAACACTAGTTCTTATAGTTTCGGAAAAAAGTGGCTGTGACATACGGACGGACACAGACAGACATGACGAATCTGTAAGGGTTTCGTTTTTTGTCATTTGGCAAAATAAAAGCTTTCATTTAATATGGGTGTTGGAAAGAAAACGAAAAGTGCTCGGAGGGTGTATGAAAGCTGGGTGTGAACATTCAACGCGCACATTCTAGCACACCGCGCAACATCGACGGCGAGCCGTTTGCGGGTTGTCCACCGCGCACCGTCAATATACATAATAACAAAAAATAATAATTATAATGCTCCGGAGCAGCATGAATCTTCCTCGTGTGTTATGTATGATTAAGTAATGAATCATATACTAATTCACAATAAGCTTTGTATACAAATCTTTACGAAACTGGAAGCGGGCAGCGCAGGACCGGTCGTCGTGGAAATCCTTCGGGGAGGTCTCTGTCCAGCAGTAGACGTCTTTCGGCTGATATAATGATGATGATGAGTAGCAAAGGATAGAGTTACCTAGTATAATTTCGAGGAAAAAACCTTAAATAATCTGGGTTTGTATGGAAGGTGCATTATTCCGATTTTTCCTGGTTTAATTAACCTAGGCCTTATAATTAAGTTTTAGTAAATAACAAAGTTTCATTAAAACCGTTAGAGCTATTTTTGAGAAAAAATAACAACCAATCTGGGTTACCAAATAATTAAGGCGGTAATATTTGTTACAGATTTTTGTTATTTTTGGCGTCAATTACTCCTTAACGATAGAAAATCCAAGGTTGAAAAAAACCCTCATTGTTGATGATGTTCCTTAAAGTCAAAAGCTATTAGAAACACAATTGAGCAGTTTAGGCTCGATAGAAAAAAAACCCGAAGATTTACGTTACATTTCCTACACCGTTACTTTCAACTTTAGTTATGACTAATATTTTGAAGTATTAAAAAAAATATACAATTATTTTTTTTATGATAATACAAAGTGAGTAATGTTATTATTTTTTATACTTTCATTGTAGTTTATGATTGAAATGAAAAACCATTGATAAAGTGTGGCTATTTTCTTTACTCTTTACACGTAAAGAAAAAGATAGAGACAACTGTTCCAATCAATAACTCACCTTCAACTACTTTGTACAGTTTATAGGCCGTTTATAGAGTGGGAAATTAAAAAGTTATATTAAAATTGTTAGAGCTACTTTTTCAGAAAAAATAAAACAACAACCTGGGTTTCCATGGGTGGTATCTTACTATTTTTTTTTATTGGAATAACAAAAAACTCTGTAGAGTCGATCAGACAACCGCCGTCTATCCCTTGGATAGTTCGGTTATATAATTGTGCTACACGAAAAGAGAAAGTAGATCACATAATCACATGCCTAACATACGAAATTTTATCTAAATCCTAAAGGTTTTTTTTACTACGATAGCAACCCTAAAAACAAGTAAGTAACATAAAAAAAATAATAACATTACTCACTTTGTATTATCATAACAAATATTGTTGTATATTTTTTTAAATTTATACTTTAAAATATTAGTCATAACTAAAGTTGAAAGTGTGTAGACTTATCTTTGGGATTTTTTTTCTATCGAGCCAAAACTCCTCAATCGTGTTTCTAATAGAATAGCTTTTGACTTTGAGGAACATCATCAACAATAAGGGTATTTTTTCAATTTTGGATTTTCCATCCTTTAGGAGTAATTTACGTCAAAAATAACGAAAATCTGTATACATATTAGGGTCTTAATTCTTTATTTTTGAAAAAAATCTGAATAAGGATGAGGATATTAAAATAATATTTCCCCGAAACAAATTGTAGCCAAAACGGTCCATCAATTAAGGCGCTAGAGAACTGGATGCACATACATACACATTACACACATATACACTATTTAGTTTTAGAGTTCCGTATGTCAAAAGGTAAAAACGGAAGCATTATAGGATCACTCGTGTGTCTGTCCGTCCGTCTGTCGCAGCCAATTTAAGTAATAAAAGTAAGTCGGTGACCCAAAGGCGGACTTGTAACGTAAATAAATAAATTTTAAACATAGGGGCCACTTTTGGGGAGTCAAATAGAAAATAAAATATAATTAGTTTTGCAAACTATATCGAGTGGACCGAATGAAAGGGCTTGATCTGAGGATCTCAAATTTAATATATCTTATTTATCATTTTTAAAATAAATAGTTTTGAAGTTATTTAAGAAAATGGGCGTAAATTTACCCCCCTCTCCCCCCCTTATCTCCGAAAGACGTCTGGACTTTGGAAATTCATTTTTTTTCTGTAGGAATGGCATTTCTTATAGGTTTTCCTGTAATCGAAAGTTCGTTCGCTGAGTTAACTGTCTTGGATTAATGCCGCGATTCATGATTTACGCCCATTAGTTTCGGTGATAAGGGGGGGGGGGGGGAAGGGAGGCAATGTTCAATTTTCGCCTATTTTCTGAAATAACTTCGAAACTATTTATTTTAAAATTACAATATATTTAAGACTAGCTGTTGCCCGCAGCTTCGCCCGCGCAGATCCGGTTTTTTGCCGTTCCCGTGGGAATTTGCCGAAATCCTTTCTTAGCGGATGTCCGCGTCCTTATTATTATTATCCTATCCGTATTCCAAATTTCAGCGAAATCCGTTTAGTGGTTTCGGCTGTGCGTTGATCAGTCACCTTTTCCTTTTATATATTTGAAGATTCTCAGATAACAAGCCCTTTTAATTGATATGTCACATGATATAGTTTGTAAAACTTTTGTTTTCTAAAGTAAGTATGTACTGAGAGGTTTTGTTCTGTATTGGTAGTTACAATTTTGGTGCGAAACTCTGTGTGTGTGACCCCGAGTCCTTGGTCGGTTTTTTTTTGTTAGACTCTATTGTGTAAGACAATCGATCCCCATCAAAATCTCAACTGCGATTTTTTTGCCATCACAATACCTTTTTCATTCTTTCTTTGGTCCTCAATCACTCGAAATTCAAAAAGTCCTGGTAATTTCTTGATCGCGTCAGCCTATCGTTTAAGCATACGTTCTCTCCTCCTCTTTTTATCCATCCAAGCAGTCAGACCCACTCCTGACCGTAGTTAAAGTATGTAGTTATATGCACAGACAAAGATTGCACATAATAGCAGAGATATGCTATATATAAGGGGAGGTAGATAGGTTACATGCGTCTAAAAAGTGAAGCAAAAAAAAGATGCCAATTGGCATCTCTTTTCTTAGTAACATTCAGTGCAATAGAAGGGAACTACCTATAAAATTGTGTTTGTAAATGGCTTCGATTTTCACATGTTGTTTGTTAGTGCATAACCCATCTATGGTAACAAATCTCTGCATAATAGTATATTATGCAACTAGTGAATAAAGGACGGATTTAAAGCAAGGGCCATAGATGAATTACGAGCAAGTGAAGGGTTCTGATGACTGAATCACGACCGTAGGGAGTGGTTCATGATGATTGAATCACGAGCCTAGCGAGTGATTCAAGTATTAGAACCCTGAGCGACGCGAGTGATTCATGGCTCTCGATATAAATCCGTTTTATTCAAGAGTTGCATACTATACTTTATACCATGGCTCCGATAAAAAGAAACATTTAAGCGATAAAAGACATTTGATGAAGAAAATAGGAATGTTAAATTAATTAAAATGTTCATTAAAATTGGAACAATTACATATTAAAATGAAGAGTAATTTTCTTTATGTTCGTACAACTTACAGTATTCAAAATTGCGCCAATTTACTAATGAAATGACAGCAAAGAACACAAAACAGTTTTTTTTCTAATTCTAAACTCCTTTTCGAAAATATCGAACAATCAAATCTCAAGGAGTTATTTTCACAAGGAGTTTGTATGTCAAATATTCTTTGGATTAGGAGTTTGTATCGAGTATTTTTTGCGCAAGGAGGTTGTATAGCTGAGATAGAGGTCAAATATATTGGTGTGTTCTAAATTCAAAAACCAAAATAGTGATTAAAAGAGCTTTTTATTCACTGTTTTCAGTGGATAAAATTAGCTTTTTGGAGGAGCAATGGTATAAATATTTTTTTATGGTTCTTCGACCTCAGTCCTGATGCATATACATGGCTGTGTGGCCTGAACATTGACATTTGAGAATTACCTGTTCGACAAATCGCCATACGATTAAATAAATAAATATGGTTCTTCATAAACAAAGACCAATAAAGCTCTTTAATCCCCAGGGATTAAAAGTGAAAGTGTTCCAACCACCAAACAGATCGATCACGAACATTGTATGAACAAGTAACTGGCTGTATTCGTAAGTTGCACTCACTCATTTTTCTCATAGAGGGTGATAAAAAGTCTTTAAGTATATATTAATAAGTACACTCAAAGTAAAAAGTAGTGTCCACCTTGAGAGCGACACTATTTTTACCGACTTCAAAAAGGAGGAGGTACTAAGTTCGACTGTATATTTTTTTTTATGTATATTCACTGATTTTTCCGTCAATTGTGGACCGATTTTCAAAATTCTTTTTTCATTCGAAAGAGTATACTCCCGAGGGGGTCCCATTGTCACCAAGTCAGGATCTGATGATGGGATCCCAGGAAAATCGAGTGCAAACCCTTCAAAATTAATGAAAAATTTGAATTTTAAAGGCACTAATACGTGATTCATATGTTTTCTAAAGCTATTAATATACTTGCGTCTGTTAGTTATATTCTCATGTTGATAAGCTGATGTAGGAGGAGTTGCAGGAAAATTCTTTTGAATGTTATACATAGATATATACGTAGGTATGCATAGACCGATAGTTGTATTCCTTCAGGTTATTCAGATGAGCTGATGATGGACGATTTAACTTCTTAACTTTCATGCTGCTGAGATGATGATGGAAGCCACAGGACTCTGTATCTGTTAATGAAACACATGTATTATGATTTGATAATTCCTATTGGTGAGTATAGGTGATTGGCTTTAACGTTGCTAGATAGATAGCATTACCACTAAAAATAAAGAAAATAAAAACAGACTTCAAAAAGAACTTCACTCAAAAGTGTGAAATAATTTTATTTTATTTTGACGTTATTTATAATATAATATTAATGAGTTTTATTAATTGGACGTGAAATAATATTATTATACTTAAATACACAACATTAACCAACAATAACGAAATCAAAGGCGAGTATACGAATTACCTAAATTAGTAGCTTAAATTTTTTTTGAGGTCGGTACCAGCACACAGTTACTTAAGTATTAAATGGTTTAGATTCGATGGTTTGCTGACACCGACCTCAAAAAAAAATTTAAGCCTCTAATAGGCAACATGCAATATTTTTATTTTTGCTTTCATTTTAAAGAACTCCATGCTGAATAAACCAGGAGTATATAAAAAAAATAAAAAAAACTTGTTTTAATTTTCTTTTTTAATTTTAAATGCGGTTTTAAAGTAACCGTTTAAATTTGCGCGCGCAAACGGACGTATAGTTCCGATTACGTCACTCCTGTCTGTCACTCAGACCAAAGAGAATATAATACATTGTAATCTATTGTAATTGTAATGTATTATATTCTCTTTGGTCTGAGCAACAGACAGGAGTGACGTCATCGGAACTATACGTCCGTTTGCGCGCGCAAATTTAAACGGTTACTTTAAAACCGCTTTTAAAATTAAAAAAACAAGTTTTTTTTTATTTTTTAATATACTCCTGATTTATTCTGCACGGAGTTCTTTAAAATGAAAGCAAAAATAAAAATATTGCATGTTGCCTATTTAATTCGTACCCACCTTTGATTTCGTTATTGTTGGTTAATGTTGTGTATTTAAGTATAATAATATTATTTCACACTTTTGAGTGAATTTCATTTTGAAGTCGGTTTTAAGTTTTTTAAACTTTTTTTAATAAACTCAAGTAATGTACAGAGGCCAGCACATCAAACTAGACACTATGGACTTTGAACCGTTCTTATTCCGTTGGCGTATGGATCAGATTCGTACTACGAGTGTTTAGCTTGATGTGCTGGCTACTATACTTTCTACTTTAGAATCCTTTGCTTCGCTCTGGATTCAAAGAAACACTCCCGCCTTTAAAATTGTTGTTCACTCCTTAGGTAAACAACCTACTCGTACTTATGTTAATTAATTCCAAAATCCACAGGTATTCGTGTTCAGTCAATATAGAAAATCATTTTGGCGCGGCGTATCAGTAGGTTGACAACTTAAATAATTGTTGCTTCATTGACCTAAACATATACGAGTATACGGTGGTGGTGGTGGCGTAGACGAGCAGCTCGGGGCGGCGCGGGGCGGCGCGGCGCTGCTGTGGGCGGGCGGAATCTAATGCTAGTACGTCCGGTCGCTATATACTCGTACCACCGATTTGCATTTTTTTCAAGCGACTTCCAAAAAGAAGGAGGTTCTCAATTCATCTGTATGTTTTTTCTACCGACTTCAAAAAGGAGGAGGTTCTCAATTCTACTGTATGTTTTTTTTTGTATGTTTGTTACGCGATATCTCCGCCGATTGTTAACTGATTTTCAAAATTCTTTTTTTATTTGAAAGAGTATACTCCCGAGGGGGTCCCATTGTCACCAAGTCACGATCAGATTATGGGATCTCAGGGAAATCTAGAACAACCCTCAAATTTTATAGGCACATATTACGTGTTTCATGTATTTCCTAAAACTATTGAAGTTTGGCGTCTGGTAGTCATCATCTCATCATTATCATCAGATGAGCTGATGAAGGAAGGTTCAACTCCTTAACGGTTAGGAGTTGGAGCATAATTCTTTAAAAATTTTACGTAGACCGATAGTTGTATTCTATCAGGTTATTCAGATGAGCTGATGATTGAAGATTTAACTTCTTAACTTTGATGCTGTTGAGATGATGATGGAAGCCACAGGAATCTGTATCTGTTAATGAAACACATGCATTATGAATTATGATTTGATGGTTCCTATTGGCGAGTGGGTGATTGGGTATAAAGTTGTTAGATAGATAGCATTATCACTAAAAATAAAAATAAAAGTTAAAAAAACTTAAAAACCGACTTCAAAATGAATTTCACTCAAAAGTATGTAATAACATTATTATACTTTTAGATACACGACATTAACCAACAACGAAATCAAAGGTAGGTAGGAATTAACTTAGGGGCCTAAAATTTTTTTGAGGTCGGTGTCAGCAATGCCATTGAATCTAAAACATTTGATACGTAAGTAGCTGTATGCTGATACCGACCTCAAAAATAAATTTAGGCCCCTAATTTAATTCCTACCCACCTTTGATTTCGTTATTGTTGGTTAATGTCGTGTATCTAAAAGTATAATAATATTATTTCATACTTTTGAGTGAAATTCATTTTGAAGTCGGTTTTTAAGTTTTTTATTTTATGTATGTTACCTCATAACTTTGGACTGGGTGAACCGATTTTTATGATTCTTTTTTTATTTGAAAGCTAGTGCTTTCCGTGTGGTCCCACATAAATTTTATCAAAATCGGTGTAGAACTTTATTAGTAAATTAACAAAAACCAAAAATAATAATGCAAAAATGTACTAAGTTGTTGCGATGGAAGTCGGTTTTTAACGTGTTTTTGACATGAAAAGTTTTGATACACAGATTTGTTATCAAGCATTGGAAATCACCTTTCACAGTTCTCAAGTTATACCAAAGTAATGATATTAGTACTGAAATACAGTATGGACACTCCCTGCCGCTCTATAGATTGCGACCTCACCCCCTCGTCACCCAGACTGATACAGATTGGTTACAGTGTAGTTGTCGAATGTATAGGTATTCGCCGCAATTTTGTTTATTCCGTCATTCCTTTTTTATAAATGTCATTTTTGGCCCTTTGTATGAAGTGGCCATTCATAGCTTTCTTTCTCTTTATCTCCGGTTCTAATTGGAGTACGCGGTTCTTTTTGGTCTTCGAACCCTCGCTGGAACGAGCTGTTTTTAAATATTATAATTGGTTTACTTATTTTTAATTTGTATGTTTGTAAGTAGATGCTAATGTGTCGCATTGCATTATTTTTGATTTTAGTGACTTTATGTTTTATTTTATTTTTTAATTTTATGTTGTATGTTTGATTTTTTTAATACATGTCCGAAAAAATTCATAGAAAGCACAGTGTGAACCTTAAGTGCCGTTGACGCTCCCTCGACCATGTGACGATATCTTTGGTCCCTGTCTTTTTTATATAATATGCGATTGTGTGACGGAGAAGACGCTCCACTAACTCATTATCATGGATAGGATATAGTTGGAATACACGTTCCTACATACTTATAAAACGAGAAATCTTAAAAGCGTCTATAATATGCTATCAACTGTTGCCTAGGAGAATCCTAAAAAAAGCTACCTCCCATAAAAATTTAATAATGTTAGACACTTCTGCGAGAAGATAATATGTTCTCCAGTTTATTTTTTTCCATCATCATCATCATATCAGCCGAAGGACGTCCACTGCTGGACATAGGCCTCCCCCAAGGATTTCCACGACGACGGGTTCTGCGCTGCCCGCATCCAGCGGCTTCCGGCGACCTTCACCAGGTCATCGGTCCACCGAGTGGGAGGCCTGCCTACACTACGTTTTCCGGTGCGTGGTCGCCACTCGAGAACTTTACTGCCCCAACGGCCATCTGTTCTACGAGCAATGTGCCCCGCCCACTGCCACTTAAGTTTAGCAATTCTGAGAGCTATGTAGGTTACTTTGGTTCTCCTACGGATCTCCTCGTTTCTGATTCGATCACGCAGTGAAACTCCGAGCATAGCACGCTCCATTGCCCTTTGGGTGATCTTGAGCCTTCTTATGAGGCCCATAGTAAGCGACCATGTCTCAGTTCCATATGTCATCACTGGCAACACACACTGGTCGTAGACCTTGGTCTTAAGACACTGCGGTATCTGGGACGTAAAGATATTGCGAAGCTTCCCGAACGCTGCCCAGCTGAGTTGGATTCGACGATTGATCTCTTTCTCGAAGTTGGTTAGAGCCTCCAGAGGAGTAGGTATGACACGGACGTTAGACATAATTTTCGTCTTGTCCATGTTCATTCTAAGACCCAATTGTTGAGAGGCTCTACTTAGGCCATCGAGCATTTTGCCTAAGTTGTCCATAGTCTCAGCCATGACCACGATATCGTCAGCGAATCGAAGGTGGGTGATGTACTCGCCGTTGATATTGATGCCGAGTCCACCCCAGTCCAAAAGCTTAAAAACATCTTCCAGGGCGGCAGTGAACAGTTTCGGAGATATAACGTCTCCCTGTCTCACCCCTCGCTGCAGCTGGATAGGTTCCGAGTTTTGATCCTGGAGGCGAACCGACATGGTGGCGTTTTCATACAAACACCTCAGCACTTCGATATATCGATAGTCAATTTGGCACCTCTGGAGAGACTGTAGCAGCCTGGCATCTGCCGGGGATTCTTCGCACCCCATGCCCCGCCGTTACCTTGACCGCTACCGGAGCCAGGAATAGCGGGGCCGCCGGGGACTAGGGGCCGTTTTTTATTTGTGTTGATCATTGGGGGGTTGTTGCCGTAATCGCCACGCTTGGCAGGCGGGTTGGCGATCGCAGTGTTATTGCAGATTGACTGCAAGTCCCGGAAAGACGCTGCTGCCGATCCTCCGGTTTGAGTCCCTTAGCCGGCTCTTACGACACCTATTGGAAGAAATAGGATGGCCCTATTCTAAGCCGGGAGCCATACGGCTTTTTTTTCTATAGCAATTAAAAATTTAAACCCCGACAGCATAAAAACCTAACCCCTATTTTTTGGCCAGCCGGGTAAAAATATATCCTACGTCACTCACGGGATCAAGACAAATCTAACGACACCTCGAACTCCAAAATCTATCAAGCCGTTTAGTTTAGGCCACAGGGCGTGCCAAATAAATAAATAAACAAACATACATACATACATACACTCGAAAAAACATAACCCTCGGGAAAAAATGTATTAATATGTTCACGACTCATATACCTGCTGATGTTAGTACTTTTCTTATTAAGTAAGTAACTAACTTTGCCTTAATTATTAAGTAACTTTTCCTAGTGTGGAGTTACGTGGTACAATACGATCATGTATGTGTTTCTTAATAACTATTTTTGTAACTATTTGTATTTTTAGGGATTCATACACCCAAAGACAGACAAACGGAACCTTATTACTAAGCCTCCGCTTTCCCTCTATTCGTCAGTCAGCGGGATGTATATCATGAACCGTAATAGGTGAACAGTTGAAATTTTCACAGTGTGTATTTCAACAACTAAAAAAAAATTAAAGGGGGCCCCAATACAAGAAACGTGAAGAAACTAGCGGCATCAAGTAGGATCTAGTATTATCTAATAATCTATAGTATCTGTCTGCAGTTCCTATCGTACACATTAAATTTGTACCCGTAGTTTAAGTTCCATATATATATATTTTATAAATTTAATTTTTTAATCTTCTTTATAGTTAATTTATGAAGATGCTTTGGTACGGAACCCTCAGTGTGCGAGTCCGACTCACACTTGGCCGGGTTTTTGAATCCGCTTTTCGAAACTGATCAAGTGACAGCCTGTTTGGGTACAAGGATCTTAAGGCGAGGCGTTGATTGAAACTGTTGTCTCTGTTTTTTTCTTTACGTGTAAAGAGTAAAGA
Source organism: Coleophora flavipennella (assembly GCA_947284805.1). NCBI lineage: Eukaryota > Metazoa > Arthropoda > Insecta > Lepidoptera > Coleophoridae > Coleophora > Coleophora flavipennella. The sequence continues at coordinate 1,612,167 of OX369270.1, read as the reverse complement.
AAATAACCACACTTTTGCACTTTTTCAATGTTTTTTCGTTTAGTTTCATTTTCTGAATGAAAGTATAAAAAATATTAACTATTCTCACTTTGTATTATCAATTATCATAACAAATATTGTTTTATATTTTTTTAAATTTATTCTTCAAAATATTAGTCACAACTAGAGTTGAAAGTAACGGTGTAGACCTATCTTTAGGTTTTTTTTTATCGAGCCAAAACTACTCAATCGTGTTTCTAATAGCTTTTGACTTTAAGAACATCATCAAAAGTATGGTTATTTTTTTCAACCTTAGGTTTTCTATCGTTTAGGAGTAATTTAAATCAAAAATAATTAAAATCTGTTATATTACCGCCTTAAGATAAGGGACAACCAAACATACATTTTTAGCTCATTTCAAGCACTATAAATTCCACCCTTTGTTGTTGATATTCAGCCTATGCGCACGAAGCGTTACGCTTCCTCATTTATTAAGCGGACAGCGATAGAGTGGAACTCCTTGCCTGCGTCTGTGTTTCCCGACTCCTACAATTTGGGGATCTTCAAGGCGAGAGTGAATAGGCATTATTTGAGTTTGCGTGTACCATCCTCGACTACATCGTCACTTATCATCAGGTGAGATATAGTCAAACGCACTTAAATTTTTAATATAATAATAATAAAATAGACACATTTCAGACACTGGTAGGTCTGATACAAGTGTGAAACCAGCCCAAGTTAACTACGCTTAATATATAAATATCTGCTATACTTAATGAATAATTTATCAACTCAAGATTACTAGGTGTCGCGTGTTCAACTGGAGGTCGGTCTGGAGCCAGTACTTAGCGTGTTGCCGCCCGCCGTAGAGGGTGGCCCGCGAGTTTTGAGCGAATAATTTTGAGAATTGAGCGAATAATTTTGAGATTTGAGCGAATAATTTTAAAACAAATGTGAGGTAACTTCTCGCAGGTACCTACATTTTAGAATCGACGCCGCCGGCTAATTGGAAGTCCGCTGATAACAAAGTAGATAACTGGTAATTATAATATCAATATTATTGTTACTTTCCAGCGGCGAAGAAGAAAATAGATAGTTATATGATCGTCCGAACATTCGAATTCAAGATTTTGTTGACAATATACTCTATACAGTGGGTAAGAAAAAAAAAGTGTCTGTGTTTATGTATGTCTGTTGACTTATTTTGGAAAAATTTATAAAATTTTGTTTCATGTGGTTTTTAAATTATTTGCCAGAGGCACAGATGAGATACTAGTTACTTCGTAACCAGAGGTGCCTATTTTTAGATTTTTTATTTTCGAAATTTTAAGGGTATCCTCCCGTATCAAATAGACAATTTTTTTTAATGTTTTTATTTATTCGGGTTTTTAATTATTTTTTTTAAAACTATAAATGTTAACTGCCATACAAATAAAAAATCTTCATAATGGTGCAAGTGATGTAAATAAGTTTTAATTATCAAGAACACAAAGGTATTAATTTTTGTAATGAATATGCGAAAGTCTGGGAAGGTACCTCAAATGTAATAAAATAAGCTCCCCGAGAAAGTGATGTTCTCCGCTTGGGAGTTCCATTTATTTTTGGGTTTGACTCCGGCTCCAGATGCAAAGGATATCTTAGCAATACAGCAGCGTGGCAATGCTGCGAGCCTCATGGGAACCTTTGTACCAGGAACGATTATAGGTGGATTATTTTAATTATTTATTATTAGTTCTGTATATTAAGTTATTCTAAGTTTTCTACAATAACACATCACTAGATATTTCTATATATATAACTAATAAATAACATATTTTCACACCATTTATTTATTTATCTCTAGTTTTCGTTCGTTATCGTACTAAACAGTGACGTTACAAAATAATATGTTTCTGTTGTCTCTCTCATGTGTGATAATATGAATGAGTTTGTTAAGAGGTATAACTAAGTTAATACTTCATAGCTTCTTTGGCTTATTTATTACCCGATGGCCCAAAAAGTATTATTATGTTTTTCAGATGTATGTATGTAAATATGTCTGTTTCAGATGTATGTATGTAAATATGTCTGTTTCTTTGGCTGAGCCTGTAGCTTAAACGACTTGGTGGATTTTGAAGTGCTGGTGTCGATAGATAAGTCTTGATCCCGAAAGTGACATATGTTACATTTTACTTCGACAAAAACAGTGGTTTTATGTAGTTTGGTTTTTAATTTTGATTAAAGTTAGGTTATCAATGTTTATACAGGGTGTAAAAAAATTGGTGTAGGACCCGTTAACTGGGGCTTCTACTGATCACATTGAACAATTTTCCCCAAGGAACCCATAGTCAATTCGCAATAAAAAATTCGACGCTCCATACAAAAATTCACAAAATTGGTCTTGTATGAATAGTTCATTTTTTTTGCGATTTCAGCAAACTTGTAGAACAAAAGTTGTTCAGTTTGATGAGTAGAAGCCCCAGTTAACGGGACCTACACCGATTTTATTACAGCCTGTATATGAAACAGTTTTGACAGAAAAAACATAAAATTTATTTACTTAGTCATCATTAATAAAGGCATAGTACACAATCAGTAAGGTTATCGCACGTATCATAGAATCACAATAATATTATTATATTTTTGATATAACAAAATTGGTTTACGACCTGTTAACTGAGCTGTGGCTTCTATTCATCATATCAGCCGACGGAGGTCTACTGCTGCACATAGGCCTCCCCAAAGGATTTCCACGACGACCGTTTGTGCGCTGCCCGCATCCAGCGGCTTCCCGCGACCTTCACCAGGTCATCGGTCCACCGATCGGGAAGCTTTTTAGCCGCCTCCGTGGCGTAATGATTAAGTCCATTAGCTGCACAAAAGGAGGTCGCGCGGGTTCGATGCCCGGCGGAGTCTAACTTTGCTTGACACGGTTTAGTTGGTGGAAGGGGAATTTCTACGCTCGCCTGTCTAGGGCTAGCTACCGCCATCTTACCATCCAATTCTTGTCAACAAACATCAATGTTAACAGCATTGATGTGATCCGGCTTGAAGATAAGAGAGCCAGTTCCCCATTGCGTTGGGGAATCTGGTAGGGTTTTTATCTTGGGCATCATCGTCACTTACCACAAATGCCAAGGGCTTACCAATTGTGAATTTAAAAAAACCTAACCTAACCACTTCGGAAGTGCCGACAGAAGTAAAAACTTTTTACAGTTTTATAAGTTTTGACCCTGCGAGTGTTCCTGGTACGGTGACGCTTACAGTGACGCGAGTTCAATGGTTTTTACCATCTCAATTAAACAACGCGCCTAAAGAAGTTTTCACTTCAAAAACAAAAAAGAACTTAACGACTTTCCCCAAGGAACTCAAAGGCAATTAAAAATTATAATAATTGAACCCTACATACAAAAATGCAAAAAATTGGCCAAACAGTTAATCGATTTGTATGAAGAGTCCAATGTTTTTTTGCAAATTAACAGGTAGTTCAGTTTTAATCAATTTAGTTACATCATGTAACTAATACTCCCTCGATATTTATCAAGTAAACAACAAGAGTTTACTCCAATATGTTTCGCCGTATGACGCTTAGAATAGGGCCATCTCATCTCTTTCCGTGGGTGTCGTAAGAGACGTCTTAGGAACTAAATCAGAAGATGGACAGCAGCGTCCACCATCAGCCTCGACAACCCGCCTGCCAAGCATGGCGATTACGGCAAACCCCCCCCCCCCCAACTCGGGGGTGACTTATGTCCAACAGCCAGCAGTGGAAGTCAATACATAGGCCGCCAAAGTTATGAAAAGGTTTAATTTTGAAAAACTGTGTATCGGATGCTTTTAGAACTACACAGATGGTTCGTCTCACAGCGGAAAATTTAGTCTTCTTGGACATATACTATAAGTTTTTGTCGAAAATACAGTGCTTTAGGATTTAAATGGCTATAGTAAACAACTGAGGAAATGCCGATGAACAGATTTAAGTTTCTTTGCGTTACGCCTCTTTCGTGAATATTTAACGTGAATAAAACTCAACACTCGATTTTACTCCCCATTATTTTTCGTACCGCGTATATTTATAAAAATCGATTGCGAAGGAGTAAACTCCCAAAAATTTGTTCTCTACGTAGCAACAGATTGATTTGATATTTTGCAGATAGTTGCGGGGAAGGAAGTGACATAGACTACTAGGTATAATCGGCATAACCCGACATAGTTCCCGAGGGTTCTGGAGAGAACACATTTCCACGCTCGCGAGCCATCGACATCGCGCTCCATAGAAACTATATCCACGTGAGCGAAGCCGAGGGCAAAATGTAGTAAACGTATAAACTTTTAATTCATCTACACGAAGTAGGTAGGTAGATAGGCATGTAGTTTTATAATCAGTTTCGGTTGTTGTGAAGTTACTTCACCGTATAAATTATAATCATGCAACTCATATCCTTCATTCTATCCAATCTGCCCCGGTGTGCATGCCCCGTCAATGGGGCAGATGGGATTGTCTTATCGTCCCCGGTAGCCCCAGCCTCTGTGCGTTTAACGGGGCGGATGGCACAGTCAAATCTCCCGGGGCGGATGGAATCAAATCGGATGGATGGATGATTAAGAAAATATAAAACTCTTTTGCTATGATTTATTTATGGTATATTGTATTGTCAAACTTAAATTTGCTGTCATTAACAAGGAATTTCTATAAGATATATAGAAATTCCTTGGTCAAGAATCTAGATCATGTAAACAATTTTTAGTATCTATATTAGTGTGTAAGTAAATTTAGTTATTAGTGGCATGTTTATATTTTATTAACATGAATCAATTAGTAGTTGCTTGGTCACAGTTCACAAAGATGCATAGGGCTGAGTCACACAATCGCGCGATCATAGCGTGCAGCGTCGCGGGAGTGCTGCTCTCTACGTATGCACTATACGTGGAGATGGCGGCGGAGGCGCGGCCGGGCTTCAAGGCGCTCTGCGACATCTCTCCCCAGGCCAGCTGCACCAGAGTGCTCACATCTGTGTGAGTATACCTGCCAATATTGTTGTCATATCATAGCGTGCAGCGTCGCGGGAGTACTGCTCTCTAAGTATACACTATACGTGGAGATGGCGGCGGAGGCGCGGCCTGGCCTCAAGACGCTCTGCAACATCTCTCTCTAGGCCAGCTACACCAGATTGCTCACATTCGAGTGAGTATACCTACCAACATTATTGTCTCATAGTGTTATAATATCATAGCGAGTAGTATCGCAGGAATGCTACTCCCCACGTTCGATCTACAAGTAGCGATCGCGGCAAATGCGCGGCCTGGCCTCAAGGCGCTCTGCAACATCTCTCTCTAGGCCAGCTGCACCAGATTGCTCACATTCGAGTGAGTATACCTACCAAAATTATTGTCTCACTAGTAGGTGCTCGCGGCTTCGCCCGCGCAGTTCCCGTTTTTTGGTGTTCCTGTGGGAATTTCCCGAAATCCTTTCTTAGCGGATGCCTACGTCATAACATCTACCTGCATGCCAAATTTCAGCCCGATCCGTCCAGTGGTTTGGACTGTGCGTTGATAGATCACTATGTCAGTCAGTCACCTTTGAGTTATATATATTTAGATAGTATTATAATATCATAGCGAGTAGTGTCGCGGGAATGTTGCTCCCCACGTTCGATGCAAAGGCACGGCCTGGCCTCAAGGCGCTCTGCAACATCTCTCTCTAGGCCAGCTACACCACATTACTCACATTCGAGTGAGTACACCTACCAACATTATTGTCTCATAGTGTTATCACATCATAGCATGTAGCATCACGGGAGTGCTGCTCTCTACGTACGCACTTTACGTGGAGATAGCGGTATAGCTGTAGCGGGGCTCTAAGGAGCTCTGCGACATCTTCCCCCAAGTCAGCTGCACCAGAATACTCATACTCACATACACTGTTCACATAATGTTGTGTTATATCTTTCATAATCTTTGGAGTATTCTGCTCTGGAGAACCTTCGCTAAGTAGAGATGATGTATGCGCTGCCGGGCTACACGGCATGCTGTGAGATCTCAAGTCCTCATTTACTTCTGATTAATAACCCTCACTAATATTATAAATGTGAAAATGTGTTTGTTTGTTTGTTACCTTTTCACGCTTCAACGCCTTGACCAATCTTTATGAAATTTAGCATGCAGGTAGCCTGTGTCACGGGGAAGGACATAGGCTACTTTTTATCCCCGGAAAATAGTATAACTGATGCAGTTCCTGAGGGAACTAAAAAAACACTCGATTGTTGTGATTTTTTTGCACAGAGATGGTTGACTAGGTGGGAAACGACATAATTTACTAACCACCCTTAAAGACACTCATAAAAATGATGTCCACGCGGGCGGAGCCGCGGGAAAATGCTAGTAATAATATTATATTCAGGGTCAAATCCACACACACACGGTCATCTGACCCAAAACTAGGATTAAAAGAATATAGATTCGCAACTTTTACCATTAATTAACAACTTTTTTGTTTCAGATATTCCAAGGGCTTCGGCTTATTGCCTGAAGATTCACCTCTCGTGGTTCCTAATTGCATTTACGGAATAATATTTTATTGTTTGATGATACTCTTAGGTAAGTTTATTATGTGCAATTACTCTTTTTTTTCTTTAAACCTTTTTTTTACGTGACTGCCCAAAAAGAAGGGCTATTTTTCGGATTGTATCTTTTTAGATTATATGTATGTCTATGTATGGATATATGTATGTATGTATGACTGTTTCTTTGGCCGAGGCTGTAGGCGGTTTGATGGATTTTGGAGAACGAGGTGTCGTTGGATTCGTCTTGGTGACTCAGTACTCAGGAGTGACGTAGGATACATTTTAATTAGTCGGGTTTCAATTTTTTCATTAAGATCAGGTTGCCCGCGCGGCGATGGCAAATATCCTGATATTTAATCTTATGAAATCAGCTTCACAGTTGAATTTCGCGTGAGTGTCTTAACTCTTAACGCGACCCACGTCCTTTACTAGGGGCGTAAATACATTTATTGTCTTTATCTCATGCGCCTAACTTATGTAATGTAGAAACAAATCCAGTAATATCTCAAAACTACATAGTGTTACAAAATAAAAAAACCGGCCAAGTGCGTGTCAGGCCAAGCGCAATGTAGGGTTCCGTCGTGGCCATTATCGCGTCCTTATCTAATTTCCAAATACAGCGGTTCAGTTGTTAGCGGTAGGCGACACTCGACCAACATTTAGCACGAATCCAACATTTATCCTAGAAGACTCACAACTATTTTTTAAGCTCTAACCAACGATACCCCACACGACTGGGTTTGACGAGAAAAAAAAACATCCCAACTTTACTTGTAGGGAAGGTACCCTTAAAAATATTTTTTTTACAGTTCTCTCCGCGTTATTAACTTATAATTATATATATCTTTACCAAATTTCAGCTCTTAACTACTAATGGTCAAGGAGCTAGGCCGCGGACAGACATGACGAAAAAAGAAAGTAAAAAAAGTATCGAGTGAAAACCCACAAATCGTGTTCTTTGTTTTAGTCATACGAAAGACCTAAGAATGAACTGTGTAGTTATCACGTTCAGCGAGCTTGTTCAAGCAGTATCAGCCGACTCGCTCGACTCAACATATTCTCAAAAATAAAAGAGTTAATTAAAAATTGAAAACCGACGGCATATAAACTTCACCCCACTTTTTTGGCCAGTTGGATAAAATGTACCTATCCCATGTGACTCACGGGGTCAAGAGGAATCTAACCCCTATTATATTATATTATATTGTATTGTGTTGTATTGTGATGTGCTGTGCTGTTCTGTTCTGTTCTATTCTATTCTAATACCTTGTGGTAAGTTATCTCGGGGAGTAGGTGTATGTTAGGCATACTAAAACTGTTTTGAAAAAAATATATATTACCTGCGTTATTTCGGTTCCTTCGGGAACCCCCTTATTTTCCGGGATCAAGAGTATATCTTCGTAACTATAATCAGGTGTTAAGGTGTAGGGCATTTAGATTTACACCTACGAACGTGTGCAACGCGACCTTCTTACACATCTGGAAATAGATGTGCAGGTTTCTTCACGATGTTTTCCTATATATATATGTACATAACTTTCGAAAAACTCATTGGTACATTGGCCGTCCGGGTTTAAACCTGGGACCTCTGGGTAAGAGGACCGAGTCGTAACCGATTAAGCTACCGACGCCGACGCTATATATATATATATATACATCTTAATACATTAAGCCATTCTAGAGATACAATGTTCTTTCTTTCCTGAGGGAACCTTTTAATTATCCGGGAACGAAAACATGACGTCAAGTTGTGATATTCGACACGCCTAATTGAATTGAAACAATGGGTTATTTTGATTCCTTCGGGAACCCGTCGAATTTCCGGGATCAAAAGTATATTTTCGTCACTTTAAACAGGTGTTAACATATTGAATACACCTAATTTAACAGTTAAAGTTTTATGTTTATACATTATGACATTTCAGAGGTACAATGTTCTTCCTTTCCTGAAGGACCCTTTTGATTATGCGGGATTGAAAATATGACGTCACGTAAAGTATTTTAACCAATATTCAATATGCCTAATTGAATTGAAACAATGGGTTATTTCGTTTCCTTCGGAAACCCCCCTGATTTCCGTAACTATAACCAGGTGTTAACATATAAAATACGCCTAATCTAACAGTGAAAGTTTCATCTTGATCCATTAAGCCATTCCAGAGATACATTGATCTTTATTTCCTGTGGGAGTTTTTTGATTTTCTGGGATTGAAAATATGACGTCACATTAAGTACCGTATTTGTCCCCCACGGTGTATTTTTGTTATTTAAAAAATATATTATGTACTGCAGAGATCCTTCGGGAACTATTGTCAGGATAGTCAACCTTAGTTCCTACCTCCTCAATTATCTCTGTACAAAATATCACAAAGCGTGTAAAAATAGTTTTCTTCAGATCCCTCAGGAAGTACATGGGGCTATTTTGATTAGCTGTCTATATGTCACTTCCCACCCTCTCAACTATTTCTATGCATAAAATCGATCAATCCGTTGCTCCGTTGCTACGCCGAGGTGCGCGAGCGTGTATTTCATGTACAGAGATCCTTCGAGAACTATGTCGGTCTATGCTACTTCATTTCCCACCCCCTCAATTATCTTTGTGCAAAATATCACAAAGCGTTAAAATTCGTTTTCTCTAGATCCCTCGCGAAGTGTATTGGACTATTCTGATTAGCAGTCTATGTCATTTTTCACCCCTTGAACTATTTCTATGGAAAAAAAAAAACACGTCAATACGTTACCCCGTAGCGATCACGACGTGCGCGAGCGTAGAAATTAGTTTTCTCCAGATCCTTCGGGAACTATTTCGGGCTATGCTAATAAATAGTCTGTGTCTTATATATTTATAAGTGAAGGCTGCAGTTGCAGCGACTCTTCGACCCCCTGGGATCTTTTGGGTGTACCCCTATAACCTTTGCACACCAACCTACTCGAAGATTGATGCAGCAATTACGCTGATAGGAAGGTAGTCTATGTCACTTCCCACCCCCTCAATCATGTCTGCAAAAACCACGACAATGCCTTGCTCAGTTGCGACGTTCGTGGGCATGGAAATGAGTTTACTCCAAATCCCTCGGGAAGTACATCGGACTATGCTAATTAGTAGTCTATGTCATTACCCACCCTCTCAACTATCTCTGTGCAAAAAACCATAATAATACGTTGCACCGTGTGATGTTAAACAAATCGGCCTAAAAAGGCTCTTTTTTCAGTTTCCTCAGGAACTGTACTGGATTATGCTATTTTCACGGGATTAAAAGTAACCTATGTCCTTCTCCTTATAAATAAAAAAATATATATTACCTGCCTCATAAGAAGGCTCAAGGTCACCCAAAGAGCAATGGAGCGTGCTATGCTCGGAGTTTCTCTACGTGATCGAATCAGAAACGAGGAGATCCGTAGGAGAACCAAAGTAACCGACATAGCTCTCAGAATTGCTAAACTTAAGTGGCAGTGGGCGGGGCACATTGCTCGTAGAACAGATGGCCGTTGGGGCAGTAAAGTTCTCGAGTGGCGACCACGCACCGGAAAACGTAGTGTAGGCAGGCCTCCCACTCGGTGGACCGATGACCTGGTGAAGGTCGCGGGAAGCCGCTGGATGCGGGCAGCGCAGAACCGGTCGTCGTGGAGATCCTTGGGGGAGGCCTATGTCCAGCAGTGGACTTCCTTCGGCTGATATGATGATGTCCTTCTCCATGATACAGCTAATGTGCGTGCCAAATTTTGTCAAGATTGGTTGAGGGGGGCATAGATGCGTGAAGGGGTAAATTATTTATATAATTTCTCCATACAAATTTTGAATTTTCTTAGCAGATGCCTAGGTCATATTCGCTATCTGTGTGCCAAATTTCAGCACGATTCGTCTATTTGTTTCAGCTGTGTGTTGATAGATCAGTCAGTCAGTCAGTCAGTCACGGTTTCATTTTATACTCGTATACCTATTTAGATTATCTTAAGTACATATAATATGGTATGTATCAAATTTATTTATATGTTAGATTTATTAAATTGAATATGTATTTATTAAAATTGGGTCACTAAATTTGCGTTTGGAAATTTTGGTAAGCCCGCTTCCATCTTCAGCATCATCGTCACTTACCATCACGTGAAATGATGTTAAGAGCTGAGCAATTGTGGATAAAAAAAGTAATATTTATTTTATTTTACTTTCTTGTATTTAATTACGTGTTTCTTTGCCTTCGTTAAGTCCTCTGTATATAATGACCCATATCAATACGGCATAAGAATGGCACAGTGTCTAGCTTGATGTGCTGCTCTCTGTACATAAGTAAATTATTTTTATGATTTTTTTAAGTTTATAAATGTTGTACAATAACTAATAATAAATAATAATAAATCAGCTCATACACGTTCCCATCGAGGGGCTCGAACCTACCCTGAATTAGGGCGATCGGGCCTTAGTCGACCACGCGGGCCCAGTGCGAGTTGGTCGACTTCACACACAACCTTTGAGTTTATTCGCAGGCGTGTGTGCAGGTTTCCTCACGATGTTTACCTTCACCGTAAGAGCGTCGAAGAAACGTTCATATGAAATCGAAATTCTAAAACACATTGGTACGTGGCAGGATTCGAACCACGATCTCCCCGGCAGGAGGTAGCGGCCATTGCCATTACGCCACCGAACGATCATACAATAAATAGTATACATACATTATTAGCATTGTCCAAAAAAATTAAGGTATTTTTTATTTATATTTGTTTGATAAATAATACCTTAATATTTTTAACAATGCTAATTATTATTATAGTGGCCATAAAATTACACAAGTAGCAGTTGTAGCCGTAAACCCTAATTCGCACATAATTCACAATCCACCGTCGCGTCGTGCGTGCGTGGCTCCCGCTTCGTGACTTGTGCTCATAGAAAAATGATTGTGAAAGTTGGAAGTTCTTGGTGTTCGCTTGTTTGGAACAGCTCACGAACTGTGAGTAACCGTTAAGTGTTTATTAGCGGAGAAACGGAGTGGGTACATAAGGGCTTTGTAATAATTTTGCTGCGCCAAAATTATTAAGAAAAACCGGCCAAGTGCGAGTCGCGCAAAGTAGGGTTCCGTAGTCTTTTTAAAAAACAAATTGTATCTATATTTTAATAAACAAAATTATGTCTGCAGTTGGTAATAGAACATTTTGTATGGAAAATCTATGAATTTTTTACAAATCCAACTGCAAAATTTAAGTTGGTTGACTATTATTACTCCTAAACTAAGAAAGCCTACTTAGCCGTGATAGTTTTCCTTTTAAGTCAATTGTCCTGAAATACAGGTTTAGCTGTTAGGGGTAAGGGGGGGGAGGGAGGGGAAATTTGACTCTAACAAAAAATTATAGCTCAATATTTTGCAAACGGATCCGTAACACGAAAAATGGTTTAGTTTTGAAAGAGCTATTCAAGGGTACCCCACACGATAGGGTAAGTCAACGAAAAAAAATTACACCCTCTTTACATGTAGAGGAGGTACCCTAAACACATTTTTTTAAAGATTTTATTGTACCAATTTGCCGGCTTGATTAATATAAATACCCATGCTAAATGACAGCTTTCTAGTACTAATAGTCTCTGAGCTAAGCCGCGGACAGACAGACGTACAGATGGCGGAACTATAAGAACCATATCGTAATAATCGTAGTGCTATAAGGGTTTCTCATTGACTACAGAACCCTAAAAAGTGGTCACGTGCAAAGTAAGGATCCGTTCGTTGTCATTGTAAGGCGACGCATTGGAAACTTTGGTCGCGGGATCTCGATTTACAAAACATATGAAAGTGATATTTTGTAACCTGATTCTTCATTTCAATCACTTCATTATGTCAGTTGCAGAAACACGATTCGTTAACTTTTATATCAGAAAAAAATATATCAAAGGAACCTCTTTTAAAACAGAGATTTGCATCATACAGGCGATTTAATAATTAGTCTAAACACACATTTGAATATATCAGTTAGATTCTTTAAAATTAATTGTAGGTTTTAATTGAAACGAAAAAAAAATTGAAAAGTGCTAAAGTGTGGTTATTTTCTTTACTCTTTACAAGTAAAGAAATAGACAGAGACAACTGTTCCAATAAATGCTTCGCCTTAAAACTTAATATACAGTTTTTTTTATGGTGCAGAACTTTTTGCAAATTAAAGTGAGACTTACATTATAAGTTGGTCGACTATTACGTACTCATGAACTAAACAAGCCTACTTTATAGCCGTCATAGTTTTCCTTTTAATTTCACTGCATACTATTTATAAATTACTTTTGTTTTTTTTTATTGTAAATAGGCAGCTGTTTTTCTGTTTCGTGATGTGGACATGCAAACATAAAAAGCTTAATATTTTTGGGCTGCCTCTCATACATGTAATAAAACTTTTTTAAGTCCCCCGACTAGAGGGAAATAAAAAACGAAAGATAAATTTAAAAGATAAATATCCTAGAAAATCCATCGGAGGCTGCCATCGGCCTCTATGTTCCAAATTTCAATTTAAAAAAAACAGCAATTTATATCGATCAAAAACTATATTAATATACATACTGAATTAGTCAAACTCATAAAATTGCGTACCTACTGGTATTATTCAATTTATTTCAGAGCACAGAATGATAGTCCCCGACGGATTTTCTTCTATTATTTTAAATTTATCTTTAACTTTTTATTTTCTTCTAGTCGGGGGACATTTACAAAGTTATTTAATTCTTTTTCAATTACGTTTTAACACCCGTCGTCGTGGGCTTTTCATTTTAAACTTTTTAAAGAGTACTTCATCATATCAGCCAAGGGACGTCCACTGCTGGACATAGGCCTCCCCTAAGGATTTCCACGGCGACCGGTGGACCGATGACCTGGTGAATGTCGCAGGAAGCCGCTGGATGCGGGCAGTGCAGAGAGAGTACTTAAATTTAGTAAATTCTCCTTCCCATTTAAAGCCTCGATCTTCTTATTCTCAAAGGTTTTGTTGACCGTATGTCGTAGATTCTTTAAATTATTCACAACTTTCTTTACATACATTGCTTTATGAATTTTTTGGGCTGCAGCGCCCCCTGGTGGTCTACTGCTGTAAAGCATGTCTAGACTTGCTCTGAATAATCTTACCTGCACACATACACCCGAAAAACATTACCTTCCTTTTGGGCAGTCTGGTTAAAATAACATACAAGCAAAAAAAACCGCAGCGGAATCGGTTGAATAGTTCCTGAGAAAGCCCTCAAGCGCTAACCACTTGTCTGCTACAGTGCCCCCTGGTGGGCTACTGCTGTAAAAATATGTCTTAAAACCTGCTCTGAAATGACACTTAGTACAATGGCTCGACTGTTTCGCGAAACAGCTGTTTCAAATAAACCGGTTTCGCTAATTGTTTTTTGACCACGGCACTCGAGTGGATAATGAAAAAAAAACCCGCATCGGAGTCGGCTGAATAGTTTCTAAGAAGCCCTCAAGCGCCAACCATCCTGGCTGCTGCATCGCTCCCTGGTGGTCCACCGCCATTAAATATGTCCAAGAACCTGCCCTAAAATGATACCTTTTAAATGCAAAGAGCCGCAAGGAAATCGGCCCAGTACTTTTCGAGATAAATGGCAACATTCGTTTGCACACCCATACAAACCAACAACCTCTCACTCTTAACTCACCCTTTTCCGTTCTGTCGTGGGTAAATCACATCAGCTCATATTCGTCCCCACCGAGGGGCAATCGGGCCTTAATGACCACGCGGGCCCAGTGCGGGTTGGTCGACTTCACACACAACCTTCGAGTTTCTTCGCAGGCATATGCAGGGTTCCTCACGATGTTTTCCTTCACCGTGGTAAATAAACGCAGAAAAAAATAATTTTTGTGTAACCCATCGTGTGGGGGTGTAATTTAATTGGTATTTTTAAATAAAGTATATAGCTTTCTGAGTACAGATTATTGTCAGATGTTTCGTGCCCATGATATTGCTCCTCAAAGTGTTTTAAAGTGTGTTCTGAACTGTTGGACGTAGAAAAAAGATTTAGGGTAAGTATCCTAACCTGAGACAAACATTTTTCAAGTAATGACTCCGGAACCCTACAATTTGCGTTGCCCGACATGCTATTTGCTGATTATTTTTAGGGTTCCGTACCTTAAAAAGAAAAAAGAAACCCTTGTACTTGTAGGATCACTTCGTTGTTCGTCTGTCTGTCTAGTGGTTCTCTTCCACGAGGCACTCGCCTTGCAGAGTACCGGGGCAAGCGTCTTGGCGGCAAGACCTACCGCAACTGGTCTTTGCCCTCGCTTCACGTCGTATGACGTCGTTGGCAGGAATAGCAAACATCGCTATATGACCTAGCTGTCGGTGAATGGGGACGCTATAATCATAAACCTGGTAGTTTAGCGTATCTAGTAGATATGCGAGTGGGCAGTTTGTCTGTCAAGAACCTTTTTCTCATTATCACGCGGAGGTATCAAATTAGGAGGAGGAAGGAAATATCAAATCTAAGGTCTAAGGTCCCTTGGAGCTGTAAAAAATGAAGCTTCCAAGAGAACGCAACCAAAAGATACGGCCTTCTATGCCGCCTATTTTTACTTTCGCGAGTAAATCAAAACCTATAGGGTACTTCTCGTTGACCTAGAATCATGACATTGGGCACGAAGCAAGGTCTTGCAAAACAAGTAAATGAAAATTAATTTGTAGTCATATAACATGTTTTTTGAATTAATATAATATTTTTTTTAAGACCACGGCACCCTACTTTGCGCCGTGGTCAGATACGCCCTTGACCACTTTTTAACATATCGTGTAGGTACTAGAAAAAAAAACATTAAGTTACCTACTTAGCTCTTAATCGATGGCAAGTAAGTTAATAAGCGTGGAATATGCAATTAGTCTGCAAGAATAATATAATTATTACCAGTGATACTTACTTGCACTTACAGATAGTCGTTTCACCCTGAACTAAATGAAACTATTTAGCGAATATGCACTATCACTTATTTATAAGATGACGAAGATGGAAGCGGGCTTACCAAGATTCCCCAACGCAATGAGGAACTGGTTTTCTTATCTTCAAGCCGGAACACATAAATGCTGTTAACATTTATGTTTGGTGGCAATACTTAGATAAGATGGTGGTAGCTAGCATAAGTCCTTCCACCAACGAAACCAAGTCTATCTGGGTTATAAATAAATAAATTTTTATTATCTGATTAAAATCCATAGTTAGGATGGTAGTAGACTTATAACTAGGTTAGTAAGGCACATAAGAACACAATTAATTTACCTAAATAACCCAATGGACCTTTTTTTTATTTTATATTAATTTATTAATCGAAAAAATGAGTACATAGGTAAACATTAGACCCACAAAACTGAATGATCAGTTTATCTGTGGGATCGACAGTCTCACAATTATACGTTACAATCATAGATAAGACTGTGGTACTTAACTAGATTCCTAGTGAATCGGTACGTCGTAGGCAAGAGCCAAACTACCTTACAGGCTGTTCACGAATATTTTTTTTAACAGATTTTTAATTTACTTTTTTTATGTTCGAGTCTAATAGCTGCGGGCAAACTGTTCATAAGATATGGTAAACGTTTTCTCAGTGCACCCAGGATTTCTGATGGATTGTCCCATTCGGTCTGCAATCATCTTTAGGATGCCGTTGTCAACGCCCCGAAGTCTGAGTAGCATGGAGGCACTTTTTTCCGCAATATAGCATAAAAGTCATATGTATATGCCTCCGTGAACATACTCCGCCGGGTATCGAACTCGCGACCTCCTGATGTGAAGCTAATGGATACGGAGGCGCTCAAAAGTTCAATAATAATAAGGGATTGTGAAAACAAAATACATGCGTGAGTGTAGGCGCGAAGGCCGTAAAAATAGGAGTGCGTCCGTAAATGCAGTCCGCGTGGTGGGTGAGGTGGGGTGGGGCGGCTGCATCGCGTCGAATTGTTGCTACAGTTCAGCCAGACACTGAAATAATTATAGCGTGCTGTTTGATTCCTGCGGTTTGGGGTATTGGGGTTCAAAGGCACCATGAAATGCAATTATTATTTCACCTCACGCGCTCGGAAAGGAAAGGATTTGTTTGTCCTTCTATTTAAGCGCGCAAAATGCTAGCGTGGAAAATAGTTTTTATTAAAATTAGAACCTCTCTATTCAAAGAAAACACGAAGGTACGTTCAGACTCGGTTCGTCATTACAGTCTTTGTGAGTTAAATTTTATTCTATTTTAAATAACTTTGAATTAAATGTAATACTACGTTTTGGTTTTTTTAAACACTCATCATATCAGCTCATGTACGTCCCCACCGAGGGGCTCGAGCCCACCCTGAATTAGGGCGATCGGGCCTTAGTCGACACTAATTTACTATTAAGCTACTTTTCTTGCACTTAAACATTCCTCGTTGTAGTGAGGTGAAAAGTTGTGTTTTTCGCTCGGCAGCAAAGTTATTTTGCGTCTCGTACCTTCCTTAGGAACCCTCGCTACGCTCAGGATTCTATTCAAAGAAAATCCTAGTCCGAGAAATCCTAATTCAAGAATCCTAGAATCCTTCGCTTGATCAGATTTCAATAGAGGTAACTCGCGCTAAATAACAACTTTGCAGCCTTGTGACAAAAAACTATTGTTTTGGTTTTTCGGTAAAAAGTAAAAAAAATTAAATGGAATTAGTATGTAACCTTATTTCTGTTTGGAATATGCTTATAGGCAAGTATATATCAATACTGTCACAGTGCAGACTTCCTTTGCGCAACGATTTAGACCATTTCTTTGTCCCCATATTTGTAACAAAATTTTTAAGCTTCGCAATGTAAACGATTTATTTAACACCAACCAAAATAAAAATAGTTATTCGGGGTTTGCTACAAGACATGAATTATGATGATGTGAGAGCCTTCTAAGAATCGTTCATTAAAATACTTAGTAGCCTCCTGTCACACACACTCACACACACACATACACATACACACACTCACACACGCTAACAGACACACATACAATGTTCTGTTATCTGTTCCTTTGTTTATATTATTAGTATTTAATCCTTTTGTTGTCTTCCATATCTAAATGCAAAAAATAGCTAAGGGCAAAGTAGGAGCCTATTGATTTAGCGTTTTTGGGTTCCGTAGTCAAACAAGGAACCCTAATAGTGTCGCCATGTTCGTCTTTCTGTCTCTCCGTCGGTATATTATCATCACAGCTGTTTTACTCGGACGCCTATAAACATATTATGTAACTAACTGACTAATTGTTGCCCGCGGCTTCGCCCCCGTGGATATTGAGGGACCGCGGTGCGCGAGCCGTGTTTTTTTAGAAAAGAACAAAGTACTTATCTAAAAGTAAAACTAAACAAATATCGAAATCTATCCAGTAGTTTTTTCCATGATACGCTCACAACAGGACTACGTTTGTATGAAAAAATTGCGCCCGCGTTTCCTCTTAAGGCCTTAAGATGGGTCAAATGACAATATTCAATATAATTTCATTTAGGAAAGTGTACAATCTGAAAAAAAATATTTTTGGATGATTTTTTTATATTCACGCTTTCCCTATCTTGTGGTTTATTGTAAACTATTGAGGGTATCTCGTAAAACAATTAAGTATTACGAATTATTATGAAAATCACCAGTTAAAATTTAGTTTTTAACTGGTCATTTTTGTTAAGAGCTCTTTAACTTTCAATACACAATATTCCTATACACTTTGGACGTTCTGGGATTACTTCTTGATTTACCAACTGCCTACAATCAAAAGTATCAATCATATTTACCAACTGCAAAAATAACTTTGTTTTTAAATTATAAATTTATTATTTGAAAAGACTACTTTGGGCGTGGTCAGAATCTGGACCCTAAAACTGGCATTATGTTCGAACCAAATAAAATAAACCAAACGCAAAAAAAAAATGTACTTACCTAACTTGGACGACTATCAGTTTTACTTTTACTTTTTAATCAATTCAACAATTAATCATCTAAAATCGCCGGGATATAAGATCAAGTGCCAAATTTATTTTTTTGTATTTATTATAACAGGTTTGTCCTCATAACTCGACGTTATCTTTAATCTTTATATGAAACAAAAAATTAAGTTTAAATAATAAATGTTTTATAAAAACAACATAAAGCAACCTTGTTCTAATTAAAACTTAAACCTTAAACTTCTTCTAAATAAAAGTAATCTTCTTCTAATTAAAACTAAAACTACTTCTTATTAAAATCATTGAATAACCAGCGCTGGTCTCGATTTGGATGGGGGTTCGCGAGCTTTAAACGTATGGCAAGCCCCATTATATGTTTGCACATATAATTTTTGAAAAATGCAGATCAGTCGCATTTCTCTTGCATCCAGTCATTATGCGATAGACCCTCTTGCCATTTTCTGAACCATTGCACTTTGTATTCAGCAAAATCAGTCCATGCATTTTCAAAGTATTGGGTTTGGTCTGCCTTTCCACCCGATGCTTCATAGTGTTTGAAAGTATCGTCACTATACGTAAGTATTACTTCTTTAGGTAACTTTGCCCATTGGTAGGCTTCTGTCTAGTCTTTCAGAGTCATGGTTGGTACTGTCGCGAATACGTGGTTTTAGGATAACGACCATCCATTCACAAACTTAGAAGCAACTGTCGCGGGTCAATTTGGCTCCGCCCCTTTGAAAATTTTTTCATTAAATTTGTAAGCTCATCTATTAAATTGCTAACGAATTTTAATATTTTAATTACTGAACCAATTAAAATGTAACTACTACAGTGCTGACAAAATATTAATTAAAAAACAATCGCAATCTGCGACATACAATCATAATGTTCAATATATTTGCTGGCAAATCTACTATTCTGCGGGCGCAGCTGTTATTTGAGGAGCAAAAGTAATATTCTGCAAACGAAGTTTTTATTTATGTAATGGTTTCCAATTTTTTGGCAATCCATCTATTATTTTAGATTTTTATTGACATTAATTTGATAATTCATTCCAGAGGACAATTTTTATTTCTCTGCAGATAAAAACATTTTGTTGCGATAGGTCTATTAATTTGCTGATACAAGTTGATGACAAAAATAAACTTTGCTGGCAAGAAATATAGTTCCCTTATATAATTATTATGCGTATTATTTTTTTGGTGGGTGTCTGAAAATGACGTTTCAATTGGGAAATTTTCTCAGTTTTTGAAGGCTCCTACCTACATACTTCCTATTATAATTAGAATACGGGAAAAAACAAAACATAGACATAGAATTTATGAAATAAAAAATTTTGCTCTATGGTCATTATCCAGGAAGGAAACAGGGGACTACGTTTGTATGAAAAATTGCGCCCGCGTTTCCTCTTAAGGGCTGTCAAATGACAATATTCAATTCAAATTATTGAAAGACCTGTGTAAATATATCACCATGGAAAAAATATATAATATACTAAAAGTAATAAAAAATCGATTTCATTGAATACAATTTTAAAAATATTAACACTTTTAATGTAAAAAAATATACTGTAGACCCTGTTTTTGGCATTAATTGCAAAATTTCTCGAAAACAAATAGTTAATATTGAATGAAACCAATACACAAATCGGTGACTTAAAGACCTTTAATTTTAATTGAACACATTTTTTTAAAACTCTTAAAAGTGATGAAAAGTAATAAAAACATGTAAAAATCGAGAGTTGGGCGTTCGGTTTCAACGTCACAGCCGTGTTGAAGCCCGCATTGATTTGAACTTAAAATGAATAGACTTTCTACACGGTCGATATTATTGAAACACGTATATCAACTTATGTGTGATCTTAGCGCCTTAAGGCTTTTATAAACCTGTGACATGCAATAAATAAATTGAATTGAATTAACTGGTCTCTTTCAGCCTCGTACGACCGCATGACCGTGGTGCGCGTGCAGCTCGGCCTGACCCTCGCCTCGGTGCTCAGCTGCCTCTACCTGGCTTGGCTTCTGATCTTCGTGCTGAGGGACTTCTGCATCGTGTGCGTCACCATGTACGTCATCAACGCGTTGCTGACAACCCTAGTGTATAACAAGATGAAGCTGATCATTGGGCCCGACGTGTTCCACTTTCAGGCTGGGACCGCGGGCGAACAAACAGCTGAAAAGAGCAAAGATGAATAGGTGGTTGTTTATGTTAATTGTTTTAGGGGCGGTTTTGTTTTTTATTGATTATTACAGATATTACGGGTACCTATGAGTAAATGATTCCCTACTACTATTTTACCAATTGTGAATAAAAATTAAAAAAGAAAAACTTTTAATTTTCCAGTCACTAAAAAGTTCAAAATGACGGCCACTTTTTTCAATTCGGGCAACGGATTCTTGATAAGGGACCTCAGGGACCCTCAGATATCGATTTTGGAAGCCATCGGTTCAGTAACTAAACAGTTCAAAATGGCGGCCACTTTTTTCAATTTGGGCAGCGGATTCGTGATAAGGGACCTCAGGGACCCTCAGATATCGATTTTGGAAGCAATCGGTCCAGTAACTAAAAAGTAAAAAAATGGCGGCCACTTTTTTCAATTCGGGCCTCGGATTCGTGTTAAGGGACCTCAGGGACCCCCAGATATCAATCGGTCCAGTAACTAAAAAGTTCAAAATGGCGGCCACTTTTTTCAATTCGGGCAGCGGATTCGTGATAAGGGACCACAGGGACCCCCAGATACCGATTTTGGAAGCAATCGGTCCTGTATCTAACAAGTTCAAAATGGCGGCCACTTTTTTCAATTCGGGCAACGGATTCGTGATAAGGGACCTAAAGGACCCCCAGATATCGATTTTGGAAGTAATCGGTCCAATAACTAAAGAGTTCAAAATGGTGGCCACTTGCGGCTAGTCCTTGGGGCGCGGGATGTTTATGTAATAAATTAACACTAAGAAAGTTAATCATCATCATCATCATCCGTCATTCGTCATTCGTCATCCGCCATTCGTCATCCGTCATTCGTCATCCATCATCCGTCATTCGTCAGCCGTCATCCGTCATTCGTCATTCGTCATCGTCAGTCATCCGTCATCCGTCATCGTCATCCGTCATCGTCATCGTCACCATCATCGTTATCATCGTCATCATCATCATCATGATGGATAGATAGATGGCACTGTAAGTTTTTTAGTTCTCAATATATTATTTTTTTTGGGTGTCAGGTTTTATTTTCGTTACGAAATTTCTTGATTCGGTCCCCTCAAAGCCCGCGATAAAAGCTGTACAATTTTTTTACGTTTTCAGAAAAGTCGTAGAACATAAGTTGTTCAGTATGATGAGTAGAAGCCCCAGTTAACGGACCTACACCAATTTTGTTACACCCTGTATAGGGCTATTCTAATTAGCAATCTTTGTCACTTCCCACCCTCTCAACTGTTTCTATGTAAAAAGTCATGTCAATCCGTTGCTCCGTTGCAACGCCCAGGTGCGTGAGCCTGGAAATGAGATTTTCACAGATCCCTCAGGAACTATCGAATCTAGAGAGCGGCAGGGAGTGGCATACTGTACGTTAGTATTTACCGATATTTTAAACACGACATCTCTTTGGGCAGCTGGCACAACATACATGGACGTAGGTCCCGGTCTGTGGTAGACACAGCAGTAGGTAAAGGTCCAAGTATCGTTGTATAATTTTTGTAAGTAGGTACCTAACTACGAGTACGTAACCAACTTTGATGTAAGTATTAGCTACAGTTACTATAAACAATAAAAAAATCATGACATAATTTCTCTTTCTTGCTCTATTACAGACCCTGATAACAATCCATCTATTACCTATTCATTGAGACCATTCCAATTAGTCCAAACACGATACCTCTGCTGTAAATAGGTGTGGAGTTAGGTATCCTGCAGATTCTAGGTGATACTGCAGCACTGCAGCATCAGGTCAAGGTAACCATGTTTTTAAATATCATTGAAGTAACGGGATACCTAATTCCGAATCGATCAGATCTGTGGAAGTCGCTCATATCCCTTCGTAAACTAGAAAAGAGCTCTTCAAATGGCTGAACTGACAGATAGTGTAAGTCTCGATCAAGTCATTTTTCAACCCCTCCAATACCGCCGTTAAACCGTCTTTTGTTTACTAACTATTTTGTCTGGGCTCGATATCGCGACTACGGGACGCGAGGACTCAAAAAAACTTGATCAGTTCATCCGCTTGGGAGCTACGATCCTCAGACAGACACACAGATACACACACACACACACACACACATGCGCGTTAAACTTATAGTACTTATAGTCTTTTAATTTATATTTTTATCTTAGCATTGACATGAGTGGTGCACGCTCGCTTAAATGTTCGTGCGGATGGCGGCGCATCGGGAGCCGGGTCGTTCCTTTCCCTCTAATATGGTTGAGAGGAGCGATGGCTGACTCTTGCGTTATACTCGTGACCGGGTGCTGTCCGTGTGAACTGGCCTACACTTGTCAAAGGCGTTCATGACATTCAATAATTTTAATGTATCTATAACTTCTCGTGTCGTGTTGTTTTCATGTTCTAATGAATTTTTTTTTTTATATCACTGATTGGATTTTGACGTAAATAACTAATGATTGTTTATTTCCTGATTTTTTACAAATGAAATTATGTAATCACCACAGCAGTAATATATAAGTCACTGGTAATCACCATTTTATGACTATCAGAATGAGTGTAATTTACACCTATTTTGAATAAATATCTTGAATCTACCATCTGTTTGCGTTGGTGGCCAAAAATACCTATATCTTTGCTTACCAAAGACCGGGACCTACATCAAGTCAGTCAAAAGGCGGAGTGCGAGGTACCGAGTCAGTATTTCCTTCATGATATTTAATTAAGTATACCTATATTTATTTACACACTAGCGTACCTATCATAGATCAGCTGATATTCTGTGAGTGGTGAGCTGCCCACAGAAATGACTCTCTTTTGGGTCCACTTTCAGATTGGATTTTATTAATCCTAAAAATTACATATCTCAGTTCAACCAAAGGACAATGTACCTAATCACTAATGACTGAACCGCCCGCCACCTCTAAAAAATGATACATAAATGACATTAATCTAACTGCTATCTTGATATGGTTATGATGGTACTAAAACCTAAAACGACATAAATGAAATTGTGTTACAGTGCCATCTATCGGTACATTAAACGGTTTTAAAATGGCGATAGGTGTCGCTAGCATCGTTTAGTGTCCTGCCGCCTAGCGGTGTATTTTAGCACCAGATAAATGACAACTATGACGCTTCTTTATTTACTAGTAAAGAAGCTGCCATCTAGTGTCGAGTAGCATTACTTCAGGAAAATGAATGTTCTCTGAGAATTTTGTTGCTGATTTGCCGCACACCGTAGGTTCGCCGGTCAAAACGCAAGTCCCTCTCTTTTTGCAATGTAACAGAGATGGAGATTTCACTGTTTTCTATCTTTCTCTGTCAAATTATTCAGAAAGAGATTAGGAGACATGCTTTTTGACCGTACGAACGTCTGGTTTCCTGACCGCTTAATGTGCGGCAACGCTTTATTTTTTGATGTAATTACGCTTTTTTAGGGTTCCGTTGGGTAATGGGAAAAAACTGGAACTTATTACTAAGACTTTGCTGTCCGTCCGTCCGTCTGTCACCAGGCTGTATTTCATGAACCGTGATAGCTAGACAGTTGAAATTTTCACAGATAATGTTTTTTTTTTGCCACTATAACAAGAACTACCAAAAATTTGAAATAGTGAAAAAATAAGGGGAGTTCCACACGAACAAACGTGTTTTTTTAATGTGAAGAAACTAGCGCCATCTAGTATGATGGTACGGAACCCCATTGTGCTCGGTTCTGACTCGCACTTTACCGGTTTTTTATTATTTTTAACATTTTGCCATGAGCGTCAACAACAAGTTTATTGATTAATAATGGATTCCTGTTTCGTTTTTCAAAAAAGTAATGCGGTCCAGACAGAGATTTTGATGTTTGTAATTTGTTTTCATCGTAATATGGCGTTTTGTAACAGAACTATGTATGTATGGAAGCTCGACGAAGCCTATACAAAGTTAATCCTTGTCAGAAAATCTTCCCTATTAAAATGAGAAGACAGCTAAGCAAACCCCCCCACGTAGGAAATCCTTGTGGGTGTTCTAAAGAGCTAATTCTAATGATAACATACTGAAGTATTTATATCAACAATAAAAAAAGGAATTCAATTCCTTTAAAAAAAACCGAACAAGTGCGAGTCGGAATCGCCCACCGAGGGTTCCGTACAAATTTGTAGGTACATATTATTAATCATAACAGTGCAAACTGTTAGGTAATACATACGCTGTTTAAGCTTGTGCCAATGAAGCGTTTTCATACGATACCCCACATGACACGGTTAACTCAATTCAAAATTTGGACCGCCTTTCCTTGAATAATTCATTACGTAGTTTAATTAAAGACTATATTTTTTAAAATGTATAGTTTCAGATTTTTCCCTATACTTCTAGTATAAGACGGCATTGCTTGCCAAATTTAATAGTTCTCGGTCAACGGGAAATACCCTATGAATTTTGATTCCCTTGACAGTGTCGAAATATTCGTTTTTTTGCGGCATAAACGGTCGTATATTTTTTACATTAACTTAGAAGTTTGATTTTTTTGCAGCTTCAAGGGACCGAAATATATGGTTTTAAATTCATCTCGATTCCTTCACGCGTTTCCTAAATAAAGGGTCTTGACAGACAGACGGAGGGACGGACAGACGGACAACAAAGTGATCCTATATGGGTTCCGTTTTTTTCCTTTTGAGGTAGGGAACCTTAAAAATAAGCAATGTTCCGTACTAATATACATACTTAGGTTCCGCTTAAAGGCACTTTGCACGCGCGCCACTATGGTTAGTTTCGGCTCATAGCAATAAATCCATGTTTTGTCACCTATTATAAACAGTAAAAAACATTTCTTTAAAAAGTACCTGTTACTAGGTATAGGTATGTCTCATACCAAATTCGACGGCCCTTCGTTGAATCTGGTAAGCATGGAGTGGCTTAGCTCGAGACTATTAGTACTAGAAAGCTGTAATTTGGCATTATAAATATTAATTACGCCGACAAAGTCAAACAATAAATACATGAAAAGTTTTTTTAGGGTACCTCCCCTAGGTGTAAAGAGCGGGTGATTTATTTTTCGTTGACGTACCCTATCGTTTGGGTTTCGTTGAATAGGTCCGTCATACATAAAACCATTTTTCGATTCAGTAGATCGGTTTGCGAAATATTAGGCTTTAAAGTGCTATTTTTTGTTAGAGTCAAGTGTCTCCCCTTTCTGCCAGCTAAACCGTTATTTCATGACATCTGAAAGAAATTGTCAGCAATAGGACAAATAATCAATTTAAAATAGGAGTGTAATAGTCGACCAACATAAGGTTCGCAGTTGGATTTGTAAATAGTTCAGATTTTCCATACAAAATATTCTATTGCCAAATGCAAATGTAACTTTGGTTTTTAAGGTATACATTAATTTTTAGGATTCCGTACCGCAAAAGGATAAAACGGAATCCTCATAAGATCACTTTGTTGTCCGTCTGCCTGTCCGACCGTCGGTCTGTCAAGACCCTTTATCTCAGGAACGCGTTGAGGTATCGAAATGAAATTAAAACCATATACAAGCGGCGGTGGCTCAACCGGTAACGACTCGGTCCTTCTAACCAGAGGTACCGGGTTCAAACTGGACGGCCAATGTACCAATGAGTTTTTCAAACTTAAGTACATATACTTACCCATTGCTTTAACGGTGAAGGAAAATATCGTGAGAAAACCTGCACACGCCTGCGAAGAAAGTCGAAGGTTGTGTGTGAAGTCGACCAACACGCACTGGGCCCACGTGGTCGACTAAGGCCCGATCGCCCTAATTCAGGGTAGGCTCGAGCCCCTCGGTGGGGACGTATATGGGCTGATATGATGACTCCGGTCTTTAGTGCCTTGAAGCTGAGAAAAAATTAAACTTCTAAGTTAACGTAAAAAAAGATACGACCGTTTAGGTCCCAAAAAACGTATATTTCGACTCTCTCAATGTAAACACAATTTATAGGGTATTTCCCGTTCACCTAGAACAATGGTTCTTAACTGGTGGTCCGCGGACCACTAGTGGTCCTTGGAAGCATCTCAAGTGGTCCGCAAGCCATGCCAATAAATAACCTTCTGAGGTGCCTGATGAAATTTAAGAAGAAGTTATTGAAATGCAACACGATAGTAACTTGAAAGATACATTTGAATCAGGGATTACTCTTGAAGTTTTTTGGAGTCTAAATGCTATTTATTTTTATTCTATTAGTTACAGTTATATTACAATGAGATTTTGGTGCTTGCATTGGCATGTGAATTTACTAAAAAAAATAAACTGGTTTTAGTAATTTTATATCTTTTTAATTTGTTGAAATGTAAAAGAACCCTTTATTTATTGAATATTATATCTAAATCAACAAACCAACTGGGTGGTCCACAGCATAACGTAAATTTTGCCACTTGGTCCCCCCCTAGAACTATAAAATTTGGCACGTAATACGGTAGTAATTTGGTTTAGCCTTAGTCAAATTGTGTGGGATATACTGCAAGTATAGGAAAAAATCTGAAAACTGTACATTTGTTATTAAATCATAAAAAATACAGTCTTTATTTGAAGTACGTATCAATAATGCAAGGAACGGCGCGGCGGTTCAAATTTTGAATTGAGTTAACCGTGTCATGTGGGGAATCGTATGAAAGGGCTCCATTGGCAGAGCCTTAAACAGATTTTAATTATTTTTAAATGTACAGTTTTCGATTTATTATTTATTTTTAAGGTTCCTTATCCAGAGATGTGGTGGTACGGAACCCTCGGTTCAGCCTTAGTCAAATTGTGTGATATTCACCGAGAGTCAGATTTTTCACACCTAAATGTTTGTGTAGGATTAATTGTATTTGACTCATGCCGATGCCTAAAGATGGCCTAATCTCGTGGTAGGCCACATGCCTGTCTGTCCCGATCACACGGCGCACAGCATCGATGTTTTTGTTGTTCACAGCGGTAGACGGGCGGCTATCACGATTCACGAAATTCGTCACTGAGATTGACACGACCGCGTTTGAATTCTGGAAACCAGTTATCTTGCATGGTGCTTCATCGCCAAAAACAGTGTGAAAAAGTCTGAGCTGTCAAATTACACTTAAAATCGTAGAGTGTGCCCTATGCATTAGATTTTTGTTGAATATCATTGGATAAAATATAATGTTTGGTAAATAGTCTTTAATATTTCTCTCGCAGTACCATTGTTTACTTTGAGTAATACGTACAAAGGTTTTTAAATATCAGAGTTTTCTAATTATCACTCCTAATAACTTTTCTTCAATTTGCTATATTATGATGTTCTTTTTTTAGGACAGTTAATTTAATTTTATCTTAAACAGACAACACTTTACAATATTTTAAATCGGCCAAGTACGAGTCGGACTAGCGCAAAGCATGGTTCCGTAGGCTTTTCAAAAAAATAAAAGTATCCTACTAGTCCTAATTCCTATTAATATTATAAACGCGAAAGTTTGTAAGAGTGTATGGATGTATGTTTGTTACTCTTTCACGCAAAAACTACTCAACGGATCTGGATATAAAATTCTGTAGGTAGATAGATTAGGATCTGGATTAACACAAAGGTTACTTTTGTTCACGCACTGCGCACCCTGGAGAAGTCATAGAAACGTTGTCCACGTTGGTGAAGCAGCGGGAAACAGCTAGTATTTTAAAAAATAAAATTATATTTGCAGCTGGTTATAGAACATTTTGTATGGAAAAATCTACGAACTTTTTACAAATCCAACTGCGCATCTTAAGTTGGTCGACTACTACTCCTAAAAGGCCTACTTAGTTTTCCTTTTAAATTGATTATAAGTCCTACTATCATTATTTTTTTCAGATGTCCTGAAATAGCGGTGTAACTGATTAACCTGATGAGGAGAGGGGGGTGGGGGGAGAACAAACATTTTATTTCTTAAAAAATATTTTCGCAAACCAATCCTTGAATTGAAAGATAGTTTAAGCAAAAAAAACCTTTTTTGCTTAAACTATTTTTCAAAAAACCTATTTAACGATACCCCACAGAATAGGGTGCGTAACGAAAAAAAAATCATCCCTTCTTTACATGTAGGGGAGGTACCCTAGTTTTAGAGGGGAAGTACACTTTGTCGGCGTAATTAATATGTATACCCATGCCAAATTACAGCTTTCGAGTACTAAGCCGCTTTCGAGCTAAGCCGCGGACAGACAGACAGACATGGTAAAACTATGAGGGTTCCTTGTTGACTTCGGAACCCTAAAACGGGTTACAAAAGGGTTGCACTAAATGTTAATCTGTGGTATTGAACTCGAGCGCGTAAAAGGTATGCCAAGATCTAAATCCATTATTACTTGTCGAGCAATTCAACTTATGTACGAGTAACTTCAGATCAAACTGTACTGATTGCCGACTTCAGAACAGACTTGTGTATGATGCACCGTTTATAATTTCACTAGCTTTTGCACGCGCCTTCGCCCGCGTGGACATCGTTTTAATGACTGTCTTTGAAGGTGAATGGTGCATGAGTTTTCTTCAAACCCCTCAGGAACGATATCAGGCTATTCTGATTCGAAGTCTATGTCACTTCTCACCCCCTCAACTAATCCTATACAAAAATAAACACTTCAGTCCGTAGCCCCGTTGCGACGCTGACGTGCGCAAGCGTGGAAATGAGTTTTTCTCAGATCCCTCGGGAACCATGTCAGGATATGATTACTAGTAAATTACGTCTTTTCCACTCCCTCAACCATCTCTGTGCAAAAAATCACAGCAATCCATTGTTCCGTTGCAATGTTAAAGAAGTTAACCAAAAAAGAGTATATTTTCAGTTCACTCAGGAACTGCATGGGGCTATGCTATTTTCACGGGATAAAAAGTAGCCTATGACGTGATATTTTCACGGGATAAAAAGTAGCATATGACCTTCCCCGTGACACAGGCTACCTGCATGCCAAATTTCATTTAGATTGGTCAAGGCGTTGAAGCGTGAAAAGGTAACAAACAAACACATTTTTACATTTATAATATTAGTAAGGGTATCACTGACATATCTTCCATAACTACTTGCTTATCCTATCGTCAATCAAGACGTGGGTTGCTATGTGTGGGTGGAGTTTGTTATTGCTGTAAAAAAAAAAGGTTTTTGATATAATATTTTGATATGTATTTTACCTGCATAAGATTTAAAGAGTTGTCGCTTAGTATATACAGGGTGTAAAAACGTTGACTGGGGGTCTACTGATTATACTGAATGACTTTCCCAAAGATTGAAGATTCAAGGTATTTATTCAAAATAGGTGTAAATTACACTCTTTCTGATATTCATAAAATAATAATAACATAATTTCATTTGTATAAAATCAAGAAATAAACAATCATTAGTTAATAATGTCAAAATTCAATCGTTGAAATAAACCAGATTGTGTCATTAGAACATGAAAACAATATGACACGAAAAGTTATACACACAAATCATTGAATGTCATTGATACCTTTGACAATAGTTGGCCAGTTTACACGGACAGGAACCCACAGTCAATTCTCAAAACAATTTGGACCTTCCATACAAAAATGTACAAAATTGGTCGATCAGCTGATCGATTTGTAGTTTTTTTTAGATTTCAGCCAAGTCGTAGAACAAAAGTGATTCATTATGATGAGTAGAAGCCCCGGTTTACTTACGGCATAACTAATTAGTAATCTGTGCTTACGGGACCTGCACCTATTTTGTTACATCCTGCTGTATAGTTGAGTAAGTGTGCAATGGAAATGCAGATGATGCAGGGTGTGACGAAATCAATTAGTGTAGGACCCGTTCACTGCGGCTTCTACGAGTATTGATCACAGGTACTGTTTATTCTTATATATATATAATTCTACTGTACGTGTGTATGTCACTGAACTCCTCCTAAACGGCTGGACCGATTTGAATGTTTTTTTTGTATGGTTATTTTTTTAATTTATTTGGATCTCTTAGATTCACAAATCATCCCGGCAGATGGCGCTGCAGTCGGTATCTAGGTTTCTAGATATCTGTGGTATCTAGATTTCGCTAATTATTTTTTTGTTGAGTTCGTTATTGTCAGGATTAGGTTCTTATGTAGGGTAGGGTAGTGTAGTTTAGTGTAGTTTAGTGTAGGGTAGGGTAGGGTAGTGTAGTGTAGTGTAGGGTAGGGTAGGGTAGTGTAGTGTAGTGTAGGGTAGGGTAGAGTAGGGTAGGGTAGAGTAGGTTAGGGTACTCTACCCTACACTACACTACCCTACTCTACACTACCCTACCCTACTCTACCCTAACCTACTCTAGGTACTCTACCCTACACTACACTACCCTACTCTACCCTAACCTACTCTAGGTACTCTACCCTACACTACACTACCCTACTCTACACTACCCTACCCTACTCTACCCTAACCTAGAGAAGGGTAGGGTAGTGTAGTGTAGGGTACAGCTAGTTTATATATATAAGTGACGATGATGCCGAAGATGAAAGCGGACTTACCAGGATTCCAAAAAACTGATTCAAATATTTTTATTTTTTAATCACTGTTATTTTTTATGATTTTTAATAGTGTAGGATGAGTGACGAATGACGTCTAAGGCCCAAATACATACTATGAATAACAATAAATCCTCGCTTCGACCAATATAACAGCTATGGACCGGCCTACGCGAGCATCGGTTTTGATGCGTTCATTCTACGCATTCGCTCATTCGTCTCAGTCGACCAGTATAATCAGTATTCCCTAAACGAGTTGAACGTCTAAATGAGTAAAATTTATTCCGATTACGTCTCTCTATCTCTGTCATTGTTTGTATGTATTTCAACGGTAGACTATAGTGGCGTGAGTGTGCGTTAACGTGTATTTGTATTTGAGTAATTTTTTTACGAGATCAATGTATGATCAGGGCCGGTCCATTATATTTGGTCGAAGTTCTTTTACCCTATGTACGTACGTACCGTACTACGGGGTCGAGAAAGTAAAAAAATGGCCCCAGTACTAATTCAACTGACGATTATGAAATGAATGTAGTTAGGTATTTAGTTTTGTAAAGTTACTTTATGGAGTTTTTTATATTTACATGCCTTGAAAAAACTTAATGATGCCATTTGAGTATGTCCACTTTTAAAGGATTTGTTCAGTATGATGAGTACAAGCCGTGCACCAATTTTGTTACAACCTTTATAAGAAATGATTAACATTAAGTCATTTTGCGAGAAACCATGAGGTTCCAACAAAATGGGGCCCCTGCGCAGAGATATGCTATATAATGGGGAGGTAGATAGGTTATATGCGTCCAAAAAGTGAAGCAAAAAAAAGATGCCAATTGGCATCTCTTTTCTTAGTAGCATTCGGTGCAATGGAAGCGAACAACCTATTAAATTGTGTGTGTAAATGGATTCGATTTTTAAATGTTGTTTGTTAGTGCATAACCCATCTATGGTAACAAATCTCTGCCCCTGCGTACAATAGTCACCTTACGCAAATTTACCTCAAAGAAAAGTAAAGTTTTGGGAACACGTGGATACCTATGGCGAAGTCCAGTAGCCAGCGCGGTCACCTGATCTAACAACCATTATTTTTTTCTATGGGGTCTCATTTTGTTACAACCTGTGCAAGAAATGATTACCTTTGAATCATTTTGTTACCTGTGCATGAAATGATTAACTTTGAGTGGTTTTGTTACAACCTGTATAAGAAATGATTTACTTTGAGTCATTTTGTTACAACCTGCATAAGAAATGATTAACTTTGAGTGGTTTTGTTACAACCTGTATAAGAAATGATTAACTTTGGGTCATTTTGTTACAATCTGTATAAGAAATGATTAACTTTGAGTCATTTTGTTACAACCTGTGTATGAAATGATTAACTTTGAGTCATTTTGTTACAATCTGTATAATAAATGATTAACTTTGAGTCATTTTGTTACAACCTGTATAAGAAATGATTAACTTTGCATCATTTTGTTACAACCTGTATAAGAAATGATTACCTTGGAGTTGTTTTGTTACAACCTGTATAAGAAATGATTAACTTTGAGTCTTTTTGTTACAACCTGTATAAGAAATGATTAACTTTGAGTGGTGTTGTAACAACCTGTATAAGAAATGATTAACTTTGGGTCATTTTGTTACAACCTGCATAAGAAATTATTAACTTTGAATCATTTTGTTACAACCTGTTTAAGAAATGATTAACTTTGAATCATTTTGTTACAACCAGTATAAGAAATGATTAACTTTGAGTCGTTTTGTTACAACCTGTATAAGAAATGATTAACTTTGAGTCATTTTGTTACAACCTGTATAAGAAATAATTATTTTGAGTCATTTTGTTAAAACCTGTATAAGAAATGATTAACTTTGAATCATTTTGTTACAACCTGTATAAGAAATGATTAACTTTGAGTGGTTTTGTTACAACCAGTATAAGAAATGATTAACTTTGAGTCGTTTTGTTACAACCTGTATAAGAAATGATTAACTTTGAGTCATTTTGTTACAACCTGTATAAGAAATAATTATTTTGAGTCATTTTGTTAAAACCTGTATAAGAAATGATTAACTTTGAATCATTTTGTTACAACCTGTATAAGAAATGATTAACTTTGAGTGGTTTTGTTACAACCTGTATAAGAAATGATTTACTTTGAGTCATTTTGTTACAACCTGCATAAGAAATGATTAACTTTGAGTGGTTTTGTTACAACCTGTATAAGAAATGATTAACTTTGGGTCATTTTGTTACAATCTGTATAAGAAATGATTAACTTTGAGTCATTTTGTTACAACCTGCATAAGAAATTATTAACTTTGAATCATTTTGTTACAACCTGTATAAGAAATGATTAACTTTGAATCATTTTGTTACAACCAGTATAAGAAATGATTAACTTTGAGTCGTTTTGTTACAACCTGTATAAGAAATAATTAACTTTAAGTCATTTTGTTACAACCTGTATTAGAAATGATTAACTTTGAATCATTTTGTTACAACCTGTGTAAGAAATGATTACCTTGGAGTTGTTTTGTTACAACCTGTATAAGAAATGATTAATTTTGAGTCTTTTTGTTACAACCTTTATAAGAAATGATTAACTTTGCGTGGTTTTGTTACAA
This sequence comes from Coleophora flavipennella, assembly GCA_947284805.1. Classification (NCBI taxonomy): domain Eukaryota; kingdom Metazoa; phylum Arthropoda; class Insecta; order Lepidoptera; family Coleophoridae; genus Coleophora; species Coleophora flavipennella. The sequence goes on along the minus strand of OX369270.1, from coordinate 1,578,539 downwards.
CCTGTATAAGAAATAATTAACCTTGAGTCATTTTGTTATAACCTGCATAAGAAATGATTAACTTTGAGTCGTTTTGTTACAACCTGTATAAGAAAAGATTAACTTTGAGTCATTTTGTTACAACCTGTATAAGAAATGATTAACTTTGAGTCGTTTTGTTACAACCTGTATAAGAAATGATTAACTTTGAGTCATTTTGTTACAACCTGCATAAGAAATGATTAACTTTGAGTCGTTTTGTTACAACCTGTATAAGAAATGATTAACTTTGACTCATTCAAGATCAAATTCTAGTAGCTGCACCATGTTACCACATGTAGCCAATCGACTTGCGTGGTTTAATAAATCATACAGGTTAACTATCCGGAACCACGGTCATTACCTTTATGGGTTTGACTGTTACCGTTTCTGTGCTTTACAGGGTACACTAAGCCGTTGGTGTCGGTTGTTATGACAAGATTAGTCGTTATGCTTTGTCAAATGCCTTATTAGCCGTGAATACTTATGATAGTGGGGTTCGCCTCTTACCCTACAACCTCCAGCAATCCGGATTGGCACCCTTGTGGGGAGTATGGCTCGCCTTCCAGAGTTTGGGAGGAGATCCGTGCCCCAGGAATGGGGTGGGGACGTCATGGGTTGGTAACGAGTGGTAACCGCTTCCGTGGCGTAATGGTTAGTCCATTAGCTTCACATCAGGAGGTCGCGGGTTCGATTCCCGGCGGAGTCTATCTTTGTAAGACTTAGTTTGGTTGGTAGAAGGGCAAGGGCCTGCCTGGCTAGCTACCACCATCATATCTAAGTCTTATCACCAAACATCAATGTTGAAAGCATCGGTGTAATGGATTGAAGTTAAGATAACCAGTTCCGCATTGCGTTGGGGAATCTGGGTACACCCGCTTCTATCCTCGGCATCATCGTCACTTACCATCAGGTGAGATGATGCCAAGGGCTTACCAATTGTGGATAAAAATAGCTACTTACTGCGCAAACAAGTACTGTGCCTTGGAGGGTACATAAGTGTGGTCCAATAGTGAAAACGTCCAACAGCTGTTAATGATGGGTTCACTCAGTTACACGTTTAACCTAGCTATTTAACTCTACTGCAGCCTTGTTGAATGAATTAAAATGAAATGAGTCATGTTTAAGCTATTTTTCTTGTTTATTTGTCACCAGTTCTTCCAAATTTGCACACAAAGCTTGCCCACGCGCCTAAGGTTATGTATTTATGTATGACTGGTCTGTATTGTTGGTTGTCTGTTTTTGACAGAAACCAAACTGTAGAATGGCTCGTCTATCTATATATTTATATATAAAAAGCAGCCAAGTGCACGTCAGACTAGCGCAAAGTGGGTTCCGTTGTCTTCAAAAAATAAATGTATATGTCACCGGGATATTTTGAATACCGCGATATTACAATCTCACTAGTTAGATTATAATATAACGGTAAATTGTGCATCGGATCATAATATCACGGCCTATTCTTGTACCTCCGAATAAAACCGATGATTTCTTCTGCTGCGAAGCATTCTGCTACCCAGGGTGGAAGCCTCGCTTCAAACCTGACCGAAACTAACATCGCACGCTTCGCGAGCTCATTTATTTAGTGTTTTTAACTTAGCTTAGTGTTGTCACTTGTGAAATTGTAAACAATAAGTTACAGTTCACAATCTTTTGACAGTTCACAATCTCGCGTGATAAATTCCGTTAGATTATAATCTAATTGGTAATAGAACATTTTGTATGGATAATCTATGAACTTTTTACAAATTCAACTGCACACTTTAAGTTAGTCGAATTTAGGAGTAACCTAAAATAATAAAGCTTCTTAGCTGTGATAGTCTTTCTTTCAAATTTATTATATGTACAAAAATTTACATTTTTATTTAGATTTCCTAAAATAGCGGTTTAGCTGGCAGGGTTGACTCTGTCAATAATTAGCATTTTATAGCCTTATATTTTGCAAACGGATCCCCTTAGGTGTTAACACACCCGCAATATTTTTATAGGCCTATGTAACGACAGCCCACATCATGGGATAGAGGGAAAAACAATGATTTCACATTTAACGTTTATCCCCCAAACATTTTTTTTTCAAGAAATTTTTCCACTTTGTCGGCGTAATTAATATGTACTCGTAAGTACGTATACTTATGCCAAATTACAACTTTATAGTTCTAAGGGTCTCTGAACTAAGCTGCGGATAGACAGACGGACGGACATGGCGAAACTATAAGGGTTCCTAGTTGACTACGGAACCCTAAAAAAAATGATTCTCATTTGTTTAGTGGCTTTTAATAAATTCGCTACCATACAAAAACCATATAGGCCGAAAACAGATGCATTGTTTTCTAAAGGGTGATCGATTTGTAATTATTCATTTTCAGTACGAGTCACTGGGTAATCCTGCATTTCTCTACAAATGTAATGTCTTCGAGTGTTTGAGGCCTATGAACTATGTACTGTGTAGTTTCGTATTCATCCTTACTTTTATATAATACTAGCTTTTGCCCGCGGCTTCGCCCACGTGGACATAGCTTTTATGACCCTTTTTGAGGGTGAGTGGTGCGCGAGCCGCAATCAGCTCGCAAGCGTGGACATTAGTTTTCTCCAGGTACCTCAGGAACTGTATCGGGCTATTCAGATTAGCAGTCTTTGTCACTTCCCACCCCCTCAACAAATTCTATACAAAAAATCACTTTAATCCGTTGCTCCGTTGCGACGCCACCGACGTGCGCGAGCGTAGAAAACAGTTGTCCCCAGATCCCTCGGGAACTATGTCAGGATATACTTATTAGTAAATTATATCATTTTCCACCTCATCTCTGTGCTAAAAATCACACCAATCAATTTTTTCGTTACGATTTTATATAAAACGAACAAAGAGTATTGTTTTAGTTTCCTCAGGAACTGTATCGGGCTATGATAATTTCCACAGATAAAAGGTTGACTATTTCATTCCCAGTGATACAGGCTACCTGCATGCCAAATTTCATCAAGATTGATAGAGGTGTTGAAGTGTGAATAGGTAACAAACAAACAAACACATTTTCACATTTATAATATTATTATAAGTAAGGATTTCTAAATCTTAAATAACATATAGAGCGTCAGTGGCAAAACGGTTAGGGCCACTATCTCCTGTCCGGAAGGCCGTGGTTCGAATCCTGCCACTTATCAATATCTATACGAATATCGATTTCATACTGGTATGTACGTTTATCCGACGCTCTTACGGTGAGAAAAACATCGTGAGGAAACCTGCACACGCCTTCGAAGAAATTCGAAGCTTTTGTGTGAAGTCAATCAACCCGCAATGGGCCCGCGTGATCGTCTAAGGCCAGATCGCCCTAACTCAGGGCAGATTGAGCCCCTTGGTGGGGACGTATATAAACTGATATGATGAAATAACATATATAGGTACCTGTATTATCAAAAAACTAATTCAAATCATTATAGGTATCAATCTAGTAATAAAATTTCCTAACAATATTAATATGGGTCAAATACTCGAGTCGTATTAGCTCCAAAGGAGCCCAAGACGCACTTCTCGTTGCCGCGCTGGATGGCAATAGACAACCTTAGCAGCAGGTAGGACCTCACGTCACATCTCCTCTCTCGAAGGCGAAGGCCAATCTCCTTTGTGAAGGCAAAGGCCTCTGAGGGTTCAGCAGCCGGTTGTCTCACAGACCAGCGGCACAAAGCAGTAATTTGCCTCCAAGACCGAGTACTTATTATGCTTCTTTCTCGCCGAAAATTGAGCAGCAGTGAGGCAGAAAAAGTGGCTTCCCAAAGCAGACACGTTCCTCTCTGCCATAGCACCTGTTTAAACCCTCCTGCCTTTTGCCATCAGATCGACTAAAGCCCGGCCGGTGGCTGCATCAAAGATGGAATATTCCATCTGACCGAGACCAGTGCCCTCCGAATGAGGTCATTAAGGAATTGGTGACGTGGGAATCTTCACAAACACGACTGCAAATCAGTGAGTGATGGCCAATTGCCTCCACCGTGGACCCGCAAATACATTGATGAGGTTCACAGATATTGATATTGCAGGCGAAGAGCAACTGCCACATGCAAATAGTCGCCATCAGAAGAGTTCCCATGTCTGTGCCTCCTGTTAAAAGATGCTAAACTCGATTTATGTGTTTTTATTTTTTTACACGATTGGAATCTGTAAAAATATACCTCTCTGTTCGTCTATGAAACACATCACTACGTACCATAGTTCCAGAGTTTAAAGTAGCGTATGCTGAAAAATACATAAAAGAAATCCACTCAAAAGTATGAAATAATATTTTAATGTTTTAATACAACTTAAGCGCGTTTTATTATCCCTGCAGTGCCATCTATTGACATTCTGCTGCTATGATTATAATGTGTGCTATGTGTAGCTAATATGGGGAAAAAAGCACTCTATTGTCATTATTGTAAGTATCAATAGATCTACTTTCCCACGGGACCTCTTTAGTTTTCCGGGATAAAGAATACCCGACTATACAATGATGGTCAAAACTCCCCATCCCAATGTAAAGGTTTCATATTGATACGTCGAGCCATTCTAAAGATATTTTTTTTGCATTCCTGCAGGAACCCTTAATTTTTTTGGGAGTCACAATGTCCCAGTTTTAGTTCGCGATCAACGATCAACGTGTAAAATTTGATTGTAATAGGTCAAGCCACATTTGCGTCGTGAGCCATTCTATAAATGAATACTTTTGATTTTCCCACGGGAACTCTTGAATTTTCCGGGATAAAAAGTATCCTATATGTTAACCCGGGCTATAAGGAACCACTATACAAAATTTCATCAAAATCGGCCTGGTAGTTTTTGCGTGATGCGCGAACATACAGACAGACAGACCAAAATTCCAAAAGTTGTTGTTTTAGCCTCTGTATCGTTAGTAATGTCCACTACAGTTATTATTTTCCAAAAATATTTCATGTACAGACACGGCCCCGTTACAGTTTTATTATATTATAAATAAATAAATGTAAAAATGTGTTTGTTTGTTTGTTACCTTTTCACGCTTCAACGCCTTGACCAATCTGAATGAAATTTGGCATGCAGGTAGCCTGTGTCACGAGAAAGGACATAGGCTATTTTTTATCCCGTGAAAATATCATAGCCCGATGCAGTTCCTGAGGGAACTGAAAAAATACTCTTTTTTGGTTATTTTTTTAAAAATCGCAACGGAACAATGGATTGTGTGATTTTTTGCACAGAGATGGTTGAGGGGATAGGAACTAACATGATCTACTAATAAGCATATACTGACATAATTCCCGATGGATCTTGAGAAAATTTATGTCCACGCTTGCGGCTCGCACCCTCTAAGACAGTCATAAAAACGATGTCCACGCGGGCGAAGCCGCGGGAAAAAGTTAGTAACATATAATTGTCATTTTAATTCCGCACATATCTGTCTAATGGCATTCATTTGCGACGTGCGCCCACGCAGGAGGTCCATTTTTGGACGCTACGCCATTGACCTTTGTTTCGTGCTTCGGCTCCTGCACCAGGCACTAGCGGAGCGATGGCGCCAAATGTAGTGAGTGCTCGGGCAAACTTCATTTTGGTCTTTCAATGTCAAGACTTCCTTATTCTGATCTATCCTTACTAATATTATAAATGTGTTTGTTTGTTACCTTTTCACGCTTCAACACCTTAACCAATTTTGATGAAATTTGGCATGCAGGTAGCTTGTGTCACTGAGAAGGACGTAGGCTACTTTTTATCCCGTGAAAATAGCATAGTCCGATGCAGTTCGGGGGAACTGATCATATTTTTTTTTTGGTTAGTTTCTTTTACATCGGAACGGAACATTCCCCTCTCGTATATCCAGTACGCTAAACTGCCAGGTTTATGATATAGCGTCCACACTCACCGACAGCAAGGTCATATAGTGAGGGCCGCACATATTATTATTATATTATCATTATTGGAACGGAACAATGGATTGCTGTGATTTTTTGCACAGAGATAGCTGAAGGGGTGGGAAATGACATAATTTACTAATTAGCATATCCTGATATGGTTCCCGAGGGATCTGGGGAAAACTCTTCCGCGCTCGCGTGAAGCGTCGCAATGAAGCTACGGACTGAATTGGTTTTTTGTATAGAATTGGTTGAGGGGGTGGTAAGTGACATAGACTTCTAATCAGAATATCCCGATATCTTTCCTGAGGGATCTGAGGAAAACTCATGTCCACCCTAAAAGACACCCTAAAAGACATAAACGATGTCCACGCGGGCGAAACCGCGGACAGAAGCTAGTATTCTCTATTTTAAAATAACTGATGATATCTAATACGAGTCCGTCCGGCCGTTCTATCCAACCGATTTGCTTTTTTTTAAATAATAGGTATAATACACAGACTTTTCATCAAGCTTCGGAAATCACCCAACTTTCGCCCGTCTCAAGTTATACTCAAACGCGATTTTTGTAGCTTTCTTTCTTAATATCTCCGGTTCTAATTGAAGTACGCGTCCGTTTTGGTCTAAGATCATTCGCCGGAACAAGCTCTTTCAATTTAGCTATTGCCCACTTTGCCCAGAGGCTCGATTTTTCCATAAAAACGTAGTTCCGCTTTAATACAAAAACTACATGTTATATTACATAGACAGACAGACATATGCGAATATATTAAGTAGACAGTAGACACATATCGATATTTGTAATTCGTTTTCATCCTAGTAAATTTGTAAGAGCGTCGTCGGTGGCACAATGGCAATAGCCGCTATTTCCTGTCCGGGAGGCCGTGGTTCGAATCCTGCCACGTACCAATGTGTTTTCGAATTTCGATTTCATATGAACGTTTATCCGACGCTCTTACGGTGAAGGAAAACATCGTAAGGAAACCTGCACACGTCTGCGGAAAAAAAAACCTCGTAGGTTGTGTGTGAAGTCGACCAACCCGCACTGGGCCCGCGTCGTCGACTAAGGCCCGATTCAGGGTAGGCTCGAGCCCCTTGGTGGGGATGTATGATGATATGATATGATGATGATGATGAAGTTTAAACATAACTAAACGAAGGCCTAAATTTAATTTTGTATTGTTTTTTTTATTGAGAATACTAAAATATCGATGTCTGTAATTTGTTTTCATCGTAATATGACGGCCTCCTGGCGACCCATAAGGCTTTGTATTTGTTTCTATCTGAATATCAAGTGCCACCATGTCGGTTCCTCTCCAGGACCAGAACTCGGAACCTATTCAGTTGCAACGAGGGTAGAGACAGGGAGACGTTATATCTCCGAAACTATTTACCGCCGCCCTGGAAGATGTTTTCAAGCTTCTGGACTGGGGTGGATTCGGCAACAATATCAACGGCGAGTACATAACCCACCTCCGATTCGCTGACGATATCGTGGTCATCACTGAGACTATAAAAGACCTAAGCAGAATTCTCGATGGCCTCAGTAAAGGCTCTCAACAAGTGGGTCTTAAAATGAACATGGACAAGACGAAAATAATGTTAAATGTCCGTGTCGCGCCCACCCCTCTAAAGGTTGGAGACTCTACACTGGAAGTTGTAGACGAATATGTATACCTGGGACAAACAGTCCAGCTAGGTAGGTCCAACTTCAAGAAAGAGATCAATCGACGTACCCAATTTGGCTGGGCAGCGTTCGAGAAGCTTTGCAATATCTTCACGTCCCAAATACCGCAGTGTCTCAAGACTAAGGCCTTTGACCAGTGTGTGTTGCTAGTGATGACTTACGGAACTGAGACATGGTCGCTTACTATGGGCTTCATAAGAAGGCTCAAGGTCACCCAAAGGGCAATGGAGCGTGCTATGCTCGGATTTTCTCTGCGTGATCGAATCAGAAACGAGACGAGCAAGTGGCATTGGGCAGGGCACATAGCTTGTAGAACAGATGGCCGTTGGGGCATTCAGTTTCTCGTGTAGCGACCGCGCACCAGAAAACAAAGCGTAGACAGGCCTCCCACGCGGTGGGACCGACTACCTGGTGAAAATCGCAGGAAGTCGATGGATGCGGGCAGCGCAGGACCAGTCGTCGTGGAAATCCTTGGAGGAGGCCTTTGTCCAGCAGTGGACGTTTTTCGGCAGATATGATGATGATGATGAATATCAAGTACCTAATTTCACGATTCTCATAGGTAAATGTTTATTCTGATAGATCAACTTTGATTCTGATAGAAAGCTTTCAATAGCAGCCGCGACACGAGCCGATCGCAACGCGCGCTCAGTAAGTTTATGTATTTCAAAGAATTTAAGTGAGATACGACATCCATATCTTTCCCCCCCCCTCCCCCGCCCTGTCTAATTCAAACTGTTGGATGTATTTTGTAGTGGGTACGAGGCTTCGTTACATTTGTCTTGTCTCTTGAAAATCATAGGATACATTGAATACAGTCGCGTTTTTTTGTTTTATTTAGGTTATTTCTTACACGCACTTATTAAATATCTAAAAACTTGTTAACTTCGTCGCCTAACAGTAAATCGTTTTGTAAATACATAAATACTTAACATAAGCAGCGCCTTGCAAACACCCACCACATGTATATTTGAGATGTAGGAAATCTTTGTAAATTGGCTCCAATTTTGTTAACAAATTCAACCTAGATTATATCATGCTTCTAAATAATATTCTGCTTTGAATTCATTCACGTGGGCGAGTGGGAGGCCTTCGAGCAAGGAGCTGGGCTATGAAAATAACGTATCTATAAATAAATAAATAAATAAATATTCTGGGACAAATCACACATGGTCACCTGGCCCCAAAGTAGGATTCCCTGTGTTATGGGTTACCAGAGATTGATATACATACTTATATACGTTTAAATACATACATATTAGATATAATTAACACCCAGACACAGAGCAAACAAATCTGCTCATCACACAAATGCTTGCCCTGGGTGGGGATCGAACCCACGACTCTCGGATCAGTAGTCGAGGGCACTAACCACTGAGCCACAGAGTCAGTCACTAGTCACTATCTCGCCGAGCAACACCGTTTTTACCCGCCACTCTAAAAAGAAGGGTAAAATTGCTTTCACCCGACTACGAAAAAAAGAGAGTTATGTTTTTGACAGTCTATGTTTATAATATGTATTTATGTATGGATGTCCATCTGTTCCCTTGTATTTCTTAAACCATTTAACCGATCTTGAAAAATGTGGTGTCTTTGGATTTGTGCCATCACGCCGCGTGTCATAGGATATATAGAATATAAAAAAAAAAAACAACTTGGCCGTAGTCAGAAGCTCTATCGTAATCAAAGTAGAGGTTAGGAAAGTTCTCGAGTGGCGACCGCATACCGGAAGAAGTAGCGTAGGCAGGCCTCTCACTCAGTGGACCGTACACCTGGTGAACGTAGTCGGGAAGCCGTTGGATGCGGGCATCGCAGGATCAGTCGTCGTGGAAATCCTTAGAGGCAGGCTTTTGTCTAGCAGTGTATTTCGAATGATATGACGATGATGACGATGATAGTGGGTACAAGGTAGGGAGACGAGGTGGACATTCCCTGTCGTATATCTACCAGATACGCTAAAACTACCAGGTTTACGATATAGCGTCCCCACTTACCTACCCTTGGGCATAACAGTGAGGGCCGCTACATAGAGGGAAGGAGTTTGTCCAACGGTGGAACAGTATGGTATACTAGCCAATAGTAAGGTAGGTAGAGTCTGCAAAGTAATGTGGGCCGACCGGTCGAAACCATTAGTTACATACACGCTAGTATACCATACTGTTCCACCGTTGGACAAATTCCTTCCCTCGATGTAGCGGCCCTCACTGTGCTGCTACATCGAGGTAAGGAATTTGTCCAACGGTGGAACAGTATGGTATACTAGGCAATAGTAAGGTAGGTAGAGTCTGATAATTGAAAACGCTAAACACGTTAAAAAACCGACTTCCATCGCAACAAATTAGTACATTTTTGCATTATTATTTTTGGTTTTTGTTAACTTTCTACTAAAGTGCTAAACCGATTTTGATAAAATTTATAATGGACCATACGGGAAGCACTAGCTTTCAAATAAAAAAAGAATCATATAAATCGGTTCACCCAGTCAAAAGTTCTGAGGTTACAAACATAAAAAAAACATACAGACGAATTGAGAACCTCCTTCTTTTTGGAAGTCGCTTGAAAAGTATTGTGGGCCGACCGGTCGAAACCATTAGTTACATAGACGTTACCTAATTCAAAAGCTATATACCTTGATTTTATCCCATTAACACTGGTCATATTATGGTTTTTATACGCCTTCGTTTTCGTTTGTTTTAAGATTTAGCCTTAAATCACTATGTTTGGATAACCGACTTTCTCTTCGCGCTGTATAGGTGGATATCTTACCTATACAGCGCGAAATGAAAGTTCGGTATTCAGTACAAATAATTTTTTTAGTGAAACACAAATTAACAAAAAAACCTTTTTTTTATTAGGGCTTCGAAGTACACAAGGAATCCTTATAGTTTCACCATGTCTGTCTGTCTGTGTGTGTGTTTGTCCAAAACAATTAGTACTGGAAAGCTGTAATTTGGCATAGGTTTAAATATTAAGACCAAGGTCTTCGACCAGTGTGTGTTGCCAGTGATGACATACGGAACTGAGACATGGCCGCTTACTATGGGCCTCATAAGAAGGCTCATGGTCAACCAAAGGGCAATGAAGCGTGCTATGCTCGGAGTTTCTCTGCGTGATCGAATCAGAAACGAGGAGATCCGTAGGAGAACAAAAGTAACCGTAATAGCTCTCAAAATTGGTAAGCTTTAAGTGGCAGTGTGCGGGGCACATTGCTCGTAGAACAGATGGTCGTTGGGGCAGTAAAGTTCCCGAGTAGCGACCACGCACCAGAAAACGTAGGTCAGGCAGACCTCCCACTGGTTGGACCGATGACCTGGTGAAGGTCGCGGGAAGCCGCTGGATGCGGGCAGCGCAGAACCGGTTGTCGTGGAAATCCTTGGGGGAGGCCTATGTCCAGCATGGACGTCCTTCGGCTGATATGATGATGTTAATAAATATTAATCACGCCGGCAAAGTGGTACAATAAAATCTTTTTAGGGTACCTCCCCTCCATGTAAAGAGAGGGTGAATTTATTTTCGATGACGTACCTACCCTATCGTGTGGGGTATCGTTGAATAGGTCTTTTTAAAAATTACTGACGGTTTGCTAAAATCATTTTTCAATGCAGGGATCGGTAAGCGAAATATTAAGCTATAAAAGTGCTCTTTTTTGTAAGAGTCAAGTGTCCCTGCCATCTTAACCGCTATTTTAGCACATTTGTTTTTTTAAGGTGTGCAGTTGGATGTGTGCAAAGTTCATAGATTTTTCATACAAAACGTTATATTAACAAATGAAAATAAAATTTTGTTTTTCAAAAATATTCATTAATTTTTTTTAAAAAGACTACGGAACCCTACTTTGCGCGAATCCGACTCGCACTTGACCGGTTTTTTCTTTACATTACATTATCATCCATACATCAAAAAACGATTGCAAAATTTTTACTAAACCAACAAAGAAGAAAGCGAATTAAAGCGTGCTGAAAAATATCGTGGCTCGCACAGTGCAACTTGGGTTGTTGCGATCGATCAAGAAGGTTAACTGACCTGAAGCACAGTCATTACCTGGATGGGTGTGACACGCATGCCGTTGGTGCCGGTGGCTACCATTAGATGGCAGTCGTTAAGCCGTGTCAGATACCTTATAGGCGGTTTGAAAAGCTTCGGACAGGGGGTTCGCCGCTAGCCCTACAACCTTGACCTTGAATTGGCCTTCGCGTGTGGAGTATGGCCTAACCTTCCCCAGTTCGGTAGAGACCCGTATCCCAACGGTGGGGACGTTCACAGTGAAATTTATAACACGCATGGTGTGTAGATACTTACTTTCTGCGCCAGCTCAGCGACCTCCGACACTTTTTGACGCCAACCGTCACGATCCTGTGCCACTTCTTGCCCGGTTGGCTATCTTGCTAGTTTTTTTAAAAATTTTTTTTTCTTTCTCGGACTGCGGAGAAGGGAGGGAGGAGAATGCGTTAATGCATACCAATACAGCTGGCTGTACTGGTTATGTGGGACTCACCTCACAGCCCTGCGCCTATATGCATACATACCCATTATATACATAAGGTATATATAAATAAACTAGCTGTCCCGGCGAACTTCGTACCGCCTTACATTACATTACACTGCCCTGCCCTACCCTACACTACACTACACTACCCTACCCTACCCTACATACACTACACTACACTACCCTACCCTACACTACTCTACACTACCCTACACTACACTACCCTACCCTACCCTACATACACTACACTACACTAGCCTACCCTACACTACTCTACACTACCCTACACTACACTACCCTACCCTACCCTACACTACCCTACCCTACACTACCCTACCCTATCCTATCTCTCAAGTTGGATCGAACTGTACATGGTGTGCGAATTTTATTATAATCGGTTAAGTGGTTTAGGAGTCCATTGAGGACAAACATTGTGACACGAGATTTATATATATTAAGAAGATATGCACAGGCCCAAGACCACACTACCCACTAAACTCCCCCTAAGCTTTGGCAGCTAAGCCACCTTAAAAGCTCATCGGAGCGACCCCCACCCCACCTAGGGAGTGAATCTTGCTAGTTGCGTATGCGGGGTGACCGAGCGGGAAACGCCCAGTTGGACGATCCAGATACCGCTGGAAAGATGAAGTCAAAAAAGACCTCATCATCATATCAGCTCAATTAGGGCGATCGGGCCTTAGTCGACCACGTGGGCCCAGCGTCGTCGGATAAACGTATATATGAAATCTAAATTCGAAATCACATTGGTAGGTGGCAGGATTCGACCCCGACCTCCCGCACAGGAGGCGGCAGCCCTAGCCGTGACGCCACCGAAAAAGACCTCAACGCCCTCAAAATGGTGTGTAGATAGTGACAAGATGTGAAACAATTAATTTCAGTTTAAAAATGTGCAAGATTTTCTTCCCTTGCTCCTTAAATCACTTAAAAAGGAACTTTTATATTTGAGACTAGCTTTTGTCCGCGGCTTTGCCCGCGTGGACATAGTTTTTATGACTGTCTTCAAAGGTGAGTGGTGCGCGAGCCGCAAGCGGCTCGCGAGCGTGGATATGAGTTTTATCCAGATCCCTCAGGAACTTTATCGGGCTATTCTGATTAGTCACTTCCCACGCTCATTACCAATTCTATATACAAAAATTACTTCAATCCGTCGCTTCATTTTAAAGACGCTGACGTGCGTAAGCGTGGAAATGAGTTTTCCCCAGAGCCCTCGGGAACTATGTCGGGATATCCTAATTAGTAACTTATGTCATATCCCACCCCCTCAACCATATCTGTGCAAAAAATCACAGCAAGCCATTGGTCCGTTGCGATGTTAGAGAAATTAACCAAAAAAGAGTATTTTTTCAGTTCCCTCAGGAACTGAATCGGACTATGCTATTTTCACTGGATAAAAAGTAGCCTATGACCTTTCCAGTGACACAGGCTACCTGTATGCCAAATTTCATCAAGATTGGTTAAGTTGTTGAAGCGTGAAAAGGCAACAAACAAACACATTTTCACATTTATAATATTAAAAATATTGGATATTTGATATAAATAGTTTTATTATTGATGCATAAAAATACGAGAGATAATTAAATTTCTAATTAGATATACCTATCCAATCAAACACAAAATTTAAGATGAAATCATCTGTTTAAAAACAAGTTGCTATTACAATCAAAGTCGTACGAGTGAGTATATCGAGATAATAAACAGGAAAACACTCATTACGATCATTATTTAATAACATTACGTGGACATTATGATGTCTGTCTGACCACCTGTAATGACCATTACGTGGTAGTTATGGTCGCTTGTGGAATAAAATATAGTGTTTATGAATTGTTTTGTTATTGATTCATTGTCTCAGATCAAAAGCTTAGTCGCCATGCTACATATGATTTACGCGTTGATGTCTTTTATTCGGAACAAACTTATGTAAACATTTCAACGATATAATCATTAATTTATAGCTAGCTGGGGTGCCTGCTCCGCTCCGGAAGTTGATTTAGGTTCAAACAAAAAAGGCTTCGAATGGTCCACATTGTTCCAGAACATTCCACAACATCCGAGAGTTTTCTGGAATGTTCCAAAATGTTCTGGGATGTTTTTGTGGAATGCTCTAGAATACTGTTAAATGTTCTGGACTGTTCTAGAAATTTTTACAGGGCGAAACTTCCAACCCTTATATCTTCAAAATCACGCCCTTCAGGTAAAAACGGGAACCTTCTTCATGGATGGGGGATAGAGGTCTACCACACCATATAACTTCCTGGATCGTAACGGGACTCGATTCTGAGTTGTAGCGGCACGCACATTGTACAATTATTTTTATAATATGTACTAGCTTTTGTCCGCGGCTTCACCCGCGTGGACATCGATTACATGACTGTCTTTGAGGGTGAGTGGTGCGCGAGGCGCTAGTGAGTTTTCTCCAGTACCCTCAGGAACGATATCGGGCTATTCTGATTAGCAATCTATGTCACTTCTCACCCCCTCAACCAATTCTGTACAAAAAATCACTTTGGTACGTTGCAACGGCAACGCCAACGTGCGCGAGCGAAGAAATGAGTTTTACTAAATTCCTTTGGGAACTATGTCAGGATTTTCTAATTAGTTAATTATGTCATTTTCCACCTTCTCAACCATCTCTGTGCAAAAAACCACAACAATCCATGGATTCGTTGCGATGTTAAAGAAATTAACCAAAAAAAATTTCATTTTGTTCCCTCAGGAATTGCATCGGACTATGCTATTTTCACGGAATATAAAGTAGCCTATGCCCTTTCCAGTGATACAGGCTACCTGCGTGCCAAATTTCATCAAGATTGGTCAAGGTGTTGAGGCGTGAAAAGGTAACAAACAAATAAACATATTTTCACATTTTATAATATTAGTAAGGATCGATTTGTGTCATCTTTATAAAAGTCGTTAACAACCTATAACGTCTTTACTGCAAGGGCACGGATCTCCTCCTAAACTCGGGATGGTTAGGGCAAAACTCCACACACGAGGTCCAAGTCGGGATTTGTAGCACTTGTAGGGTTAGCGGCGGGCGGACCCCATTGTCAGATGTTTTCAAGCCGTCTGTCAAATATGCCGGCACCAACAGCTTAGCTTGCACTGCGAAGCACGGGAACGGTGAAGATAAAAGCCACTAACGTAGTCGAATCCATCCAGGTGACGACCGTGCTTCAGGTCAGTTGACCTGCGTGATTAACTGCGTGAGCTCGATCGTTTCGACTTACGAAAGTAATTACTATTTTAAACTAGCTGTCCACCTCACACTACACTACACTTCACTACAATACCCTACCCTACCCTGCCCTACACTACACTACCCTACCCTATATTTTTGGGCGTTGTCGCTTATATGTGACTCTAGCATTAAGGAGTGCCTGCAATGAATTCCGCACCACGGAACAAGACCCCTCAGTACATAATTTTAAGAATACTTTATGGTCATCAGATTGACAAAATGTCATAAAATATGAATTAAAACCCGGCCAAGTGCAAGTCGGACTTACACTCCGAGATTTCCGTACCACCACACCTCTCCACACAACTGCATAGCATACCTAGGCTGTTTGATAAGTACCCGTTTACTAAATATATTAATATCACTGGCCGAAAATAAGTATACCACCTTTTTAAGCCATTTTTCAGAGGCGGGAAAAAAAAATTGCATTCTTTTGTTTTTTTTTTCATTTGACAGCGATTTAGTGAAAGCGTGAACTTAAAATTGTTAAAATGGAGAAAGAACAGTATCGGTCTGTAATTAGATTCTTCTTTTTTTAAGGAAAAACATGTGACGAAATAAAAGTAAGAATGCAAGCGGTTTACCATGAATGTGCTCCTTCTATAACAACCGTGAGATATTGGTATAACGAGTTTAAGCGGGGGAAAACCACCGTCTTTGATGAGGATCGCCCAGACCGGTCAATTGAGGTGACTATAGACGATATGGTTAAGAAAATTAAAAATATCGTTTTAGCCGACCGCTGAATTAAACTTCGAGAAATCGTTGATGGTGTAAACGTTTCAATCGAGAGGGTACAATACATGTAGAAGAAAAATTGGGCATGAAGAAAGTATCGGCGATGTGGGTGCCGCGTTTACTCACGGAGGAGCAAAAACGGAACCGACTGACTACTTTGGAGCAGTGTTTGGCCGTGTTCAAACGTAACCGGAAGGAGTTTCTGCGTCGTTTCGTGACCGTGGACGAAACGTGGGTTCACCACTACACCCCGGAAATGAAAGAGCAGTCGAAGCAGTGGATTTTACCGGGTGAACCTGCTCCAAAGAAAGCAAAAACCGTCCCATCGGCTGGAAAGGTCAAAGCGACTGTTTTTGGGATTCGCAGGGTATTATACATATTGACTACTTAGAAAAGGGGAAAACGATAACAGGGCAGTGCTATGCCAATTTATTGGATGAATTTGACGCCGTCTTGAAGGACAAACGACCCCATTCAAAAAATAAAATAGTACTGTTTCATCACGACAACGCCCCGGCTCATTCGTCCAGAGTTGTGACGGCTAAATTAGCACAGTTACGCTACGAACTATTGCCTCATCCCCCATATTCTGCAGATTTGGCCCCATGCGTTTTTTTTTGTTTCCCTACCTAAAAAAATTGCTCGGTGGTAAGCGACTTGGATCAAATGACGAAGTCATTGCCGCCACAGAGGCCTATTTTAATGACTTTCCAAAATCATCCTTTTTGGATGGTTTATTGAAGCTTGAGTATGGGTGGAACAAGTGTATAGAGTTAAAAGGTGACTACGTAGAAAAATAAATGCATATATACATAAAAATGTTTTTTTTTGCCATAAACGGGTACTTATCAAACAGCCCTCGTAAGGACAATGATACCTATTCACATTACAATCAAAAGACACCAACGCGAGCGACAAAAATATGATTATTTTGTCATTCAGTTCGGACTCCTTAGCGCGAGTAGGACTCACACTTGGCCGATTTCTATTATTTGCTGTTTTACTTCAGTATCAGTACTATTGTCGCACCAAGTTTCACGCCTGTAGGTATGTATTACCGTTTTTGCGATAGAGCTAAATCAAAAATACAATACAATACAATATTCTTTATTGCATCACAGCATAAAAAAAGAAATTGACAATATATAAGAAAGCCTATACAATAGGCGGCCTTATTGCTAGGTAGCAATTTCTTCCAGGCAACCTTTGGGTAGGGAAACAGCGATAGAATAAGTTAAAAGACCTATAAGAAACAGGTTTGTTTGTAATGAGACCCCCTATTTTTTCAATTTTTGAAATTTTTAGTATTTGTTGTTATAGCGGCAACAGAAATACACATTCTGTGAAAATTTCATGGTTTATGAATTACAGCCCGCTGAAACACGGACGGACAGACAGCGGAGGCTTAGTGATAGGGTCCCGTTGGTCACCCGTTGGGTGTATAGAACCCTAAAAAGCAACGCAATATTATGAAAAATTAAAAAAATATGGTTTACATCTACGCGACGACGAATATGTAGCGTAGGTAGGCTTCCCAGTCGGTGGGCCGACGACCTGGTGAAGGTCGCGGGAAGCCGCTAGATGCGGTCGTTGTGGAAATCCCTCGGGGAGGCCTTTGTCCAGCAGTGAACGTCTTTCGGCTGATATGATGATGACATCTACGAGATCTTACAATAAATTAAACAAGAGTACATCTTAACTTTCAAGATTTTTACGGACTTTGATAAAATTAATTATAAGGCAACTCAGTACATAGCACATCCACCAGACATCCATTCATTGCCTGAATGTAGTTATATGTTGCACGTCGCGGTGGTACAACGGCTAGGGTCTGAGAGGTCGTAGCTCGAATCCTTCCACGTACCAATTCGTACATTTATCTGACGCTCTTACGGTGAAGGAAAACATCGTGAGGAAACCTGCACACGCCTGCGAAGAAACTCCCAGGTTGTGTGTGAAGTCGATCAACCCGCACAGGGCCCGCTTTGTCGATTAAGGCCCTATCGCTCTAATTCAGGGTAGGCTCGAGCTCTTGGTGGGGACGTATATGAGCTGATATGACCTATGTTGTAAGTAGGTCAGTATGCTAATTAGCTTGCTTTGGCAAGTGATGATATTCCCCCACTGTTGGACGTAGGTCTGCCCCTCCTCCGAGTTGGGGGTCATCGCCACGCTTGACAGGCGGGTTGGCGATCGCAGTGTTTAGTGTGATGGTGCAGTACACGGAAAGGACGCTGCTGCTCATCCTCCGGCCTTTGATGCCTTAGTCGTCTCTTACGACACCCTCGGGAAGAGATGGCCAAAGTCAGCTCAGTATACTTACATAAAAATAAATCTTTAACTATTGCGAGTCAATAAAAACTTAACAAAACATGTCATCTACTCGTAACTCCTATATTTTGCAATTACGCACTGTACATGAAGAATTATCTGCGCAATCACTTTCGTATACTTTCGTTCGCTGACCGCGCACCTGCGTCCGCGCAATGAAGCAATAGCATTATCGGGAAGTACCATCTTCTTACGGCGAGCTTATAGAAAAAGCTAGGCTATATGCTAATAATACTTGCTACTAGCTAAAGGCACAGCTTTGCGATGGCTCGCGAAGCGTAAAAGATATATTTTTAAAATGAAAACATATTTTTTAGCGATCTTTTTTTTTAATCCACAATTGACTCTTGGCATCATTTCACCTGATGGTAAGTGACGATGATGCCGAAGATGGAAAGATTCCCCAACGCAATGGGGATCTGGCTATCTTATCTTCAAGCCGGAACACATCAATGATGTTAACATTGATGTTTGGCGGCAAGACTTAGATAAAATGAAAATTACAATGAATGAAAAAGCTCTTATAGCCTCGCATCACAAGTTAAAGCTATGCCTTAGAAACCTGTGGACAACCTTACAAAACGATTTGCCTCCGAGGCATCCTACGTATATCTACTCGTAGCGTTTGTGTGGTAACCATAGAACTAACCGTAGTTAATTATTAACTGAACAGTTTATTAGTTCAATTAGCCCGTTGTAGTTCCTCTGATGAATGGATGGTGGTGGAAGCCACAGTATGGATGGCATAAAATCTAAAACTAATTAGCTGGAATCGTAAGTAATAGGAATTTTCCATTTTTTAATATAGAAACATTAAGCTTGTTAACAAACTTTTATAGGATTTTAGTGGTAGCGGGACGTGTGAGAAACTTTTTGTATTATTTTTTTCTTCTGCTCTTAATGACGTTTTGGGACTAATTGATTTGAGAAAATGTAAATACTTTGTCAGAGAATAAATTCAAGACTCATGTCAAAAAATGCTTGTGTTCTAGAGGATATTATAGAATAATAGATTATGTAAATAACCTAGATATATTATATATGTTGATTCTACATCAAAATACCATTACCTGAGGCTGTAATCTGAATCATGACATTATTTGTTATAGACTATAAGTTTTTTTTGACTATTTAAAAGTGTGTGTAAACACCTATTTAAAATAAATGATTTTGATTTGATTTTAGCTCTTGAATAATTCAGATTATATCCAGTGAACAATGTTTAAAAATAAGTGGATATACCAATCCCAAACACTCGGAATATAGATAGACATTCGAGTGAAATGAGACCATTGTAATCAGAGATCCAGTTATACACACGCGAATTTTTACATGTTGCTGCAAAAATTGCCAAACGAACAGGTTTGCATAACGACTTCTTATTTATATCGATAATTTTATAATCAACCGCCCGTGTTGGCGAGCCGGAGCCGCGTTATGACACGGGTGGTAATGTTTATGCAAAGCTGCGCCCACGCACGCACTGCAGCATCGGGGGCTGATAAACGACATCAGAGCTAGGACCTGTTCTCCCACCGCGCACCGGCCCGCCAATGGTCTGGTATTCGAAGGCGCTTCCACGCACCTTGCAAATTACTGATAGACTAGCGAACGCTCGCGATTTTGTCTGCGAATCAAGTATGAATATATTCGTATGACATCTTTACCGCGCGACCTGTTCCGCTAGCGGTGCGTAAAGGTGCTTCTGCGCACCTTGTAAATAGGGATGACGACAGCATTAGAAATAAATTATGAACACTTGATCACTAAATTGCCCTCCTACTTAAACTTCGGGAAACCTTACTCGTTTTGTTTTCTATTAAGTCTTCGATTTTTAATTCACCAAAATCACAAAATGAGTACATAAAGGACGCTGCTAAAATATGACGTCACGCCTAGGTATTTCAAACATTTTTAGAACAAAATGTCGTTTTTGACACATGATAAAAAGTAAATCAGATGACTAGCATTCGTCATCCCTATTAAGGTGGACAGGCAAACGCCTGTAACTTTATCTATGTTGATAAGGTATATATTAAAGTGGCATTATGTATCCGATTTTATAGGAACTCGACATTTGCTATTTGAAGCGATCTTGTGTTAGAAGATTTCGTGTGAAAAACTAAGATTATCGTAATGTAAAGTCAGTGTGGTATATCTCTACAAAAAAGAATTTAACCGCCTCAGTTTGGTTGGTGGATATCGCATTTTCATAGACCGCCTGGCTAGCTACCACAATCTTATCTAAGTCTTGCCGCCACACATCAGTGTTAACATCATTGATGTGTTCCGGCTTGAAGATAAGATATTTATTTATTTATCGTATGGAATTCATTTTACACACTGGTTATAATAAAAAACATTTAAAATATGAAATTAAAAAAAGAATATAAAGTTGCATTTCCGCAGATATGAGCTCGCGGCCTCAGTCAGGGTTTTGAAATCCTCAGCTGGTCCCTTATATCTGGTGAAGGGACACTCAAATACCATGTGGATAAGATATAAAGATAGCCAGATCTCCATTGCGTTAAGGAATCTTGGTAAGCCCGCTTCCATTTTCGGCATCTCCGTCACTTACTATCAGGTGAGATGATGCCAAGGGCTTATCAAATTATGTAAAAAAAAATTGCGCACAAACAAACGGACCAAAAGTTATTTTCAAGGGAGATGCTGTACGGTCAGTAGGTACTTCGATTATGATGATTTACTTACAATATTTTGATGGCATGGACAATCCGAACACTTGATGCAAACATACATGCTTAAGTTGTTCTATTTCATTCAGGGGCTGTGATTGTGCCTCTATTGCTATTTAATTCAACTAACTGTTTCCCGCGGCTTCACCCGCGTGGACAACGTTTCTACGACTTCTCGAGGGTGTGCAGTGCGCGAGCCGCAAGTGGCTCGCGAGCTTGGAGAAAAGTAGCTTTAGTGTTAATCCAGGTCCTATTCTGTCTACCTACCAAATTTCAGCTAGATCCGTTCAGGAGTTTTTGCGTGAAAGAGTAACAAACATACATCCATACATTTATAAATTCTTACAAACTTTTGCGTTTATAATATTAGTAGGATATCCCCAAACGTTTAAAATCAGTCTGGTAAAATACCGTGTCAGTTTGAAAAAATAATTTAACAGCTGCACAAGGTAGACATTTTCTTCTATACCGTGATAGGCGTTGTTTTATCGGGTTTCCACCTATGAGAATATAACGTGCACCATTTCTGTTTTCAAGATTCAGTGTTTAACAAGCGACATTCATTAAGCTATTTAGTTCAATAGTAAATTAGCAAAAAGTGATCAGCCTGGTGGAAATAGCCTACAGGTACGTTTATATACAGTTATGAAATCCCATTTACAAAATATATTTCTACGATTAACAGTTTTTCATTTTTTTTTATTCAAATTGTCGCTTCATTAACTCTCACTGTATAACAACTATGTTGAGAATGAGGAAAACAGAATAACCGGTGTCGTACTATTTATAATGATGATTCATTAATGATCTCCTCGTGCACGATGACACCGAGTCTTGATTGTAGCCGATGATGCGATGTCATCGCATCGCTATGAACTATTTAATTTTATGAACGTCTTAAATGGATTACCTGTTCAGTATCATGTCGAATTTTAATGATTAGAGTAAGACTTGTACATTTTATGGAAACTACAGATTGCAAATAATAAGTTTGCGTCACGTTCAGTGGTAGCAAAAACAAATGTGTAATATGTATTAATATGCGTATTTATTCAGAACTAGCTGTTTCCCGCGGTTTCACCCGCGTGGACAACGTTTCTATGACTTTTCGAGGGTGCGCAGTGCGCGAGCCGCAAGCGGCTCGCGAGCGTGGTAAAAAGTAGCCTATGTCTGAATCCAGGTCCTAATCTGTCTACCTACCAAATTTCAGCCAAATCCGTTCAGTAGTTTTTGCGGCAAAGCGTAACAGACAGACAGAGTTACTTTCGCATTTATAATATTAGTAGGGATTAGTAGGGATAGTAGGGATAGGGAAGGGATGTATTCACAGACTATTTCTACAATTCCGAAACTAAGAAAACTCAGAAGAAGAAAAACCGGCCAAGTGCGTGTCGGGTCACGCGCAATGTAGGGTTCCGTAGTTGCCATTATCGCGTCTATATTATGTAATTTTCAAATTTCCTAATACAGCGGTTTAGTTGTTAGGGGGTGGGGGACACTCGACTCCAACAAAATTTAGCACTTTCAAGCCTATTTTTTCGAAAAGGAAACCCTACATTATAAAATGGTCTTAGAAGACTCACAATTATTTTTTAAGCTCTAACCAACGATACCCCACACGATGTACTTGTAGGGGAGGGTACCCTTAACAAGTTTTTTTTCCAAAATTTTTTAGTTCTCTCCGCGTTATTATTATATATATCTTTGCCAAATTTCAGCTTTTAACTACTAATAGTCTAGGAGCTAGGCCGCGGACAGACAGACGGACAGACGGAAAGACAGACATGACGCAACTATAAGGGTTCCACGTTGTACTACGGAACCCATGAAATTTGTTAAAATTGAATTAGGGTAGCACTCTAGGTGAGATAAGACAGAGCAGAATACGCCTTTATACTAATGAATGAATGAAAAAGTTATTAATATTCTGCAGAGCACAACTTCTCCACAAGAAGGCTTTGACGCGATCAACGCTTTAGACGCCTCGCCTCCTTATGCGTGCGCGTACGCACCCAGTTTTCCACGCTGACCCGACTTGCTCCTCCCCCCACTCCGCCAGGCGAGTTTTCGCGCCGAGTCCTCGCGCCGGCCGAGCCACATGTAGTCTCTCCGTCTCGCTCGTGACTGCGCGCGCGCACAGGTCCTCCCCGACAACGAAAACATATGAACTATTCTCCAAGCTTTTCTCAATGAAAAGTCCACGTGAAGTGTGACCCGCCTGACTTTAAGTCCAAGTGCCTAAGTGCTGTGCCATTAACACGGAAATCTAAGTCATATTTATTGTTTCAGTGTTATCAAGTTTCAGTTTTCAGTGTTACAGTGACAGAGATAATTGTGAACAAGTGTAAAAATCTGAAAATTCTGCAGGTTTTTTCAGCTTTAGTGGTGTTGTTATTGAATGCAGGTATGTTGAATTGATTGTTCACGTTTGGTGATGGTATTTTTATGGTCTATTCATATCTATTTAAATTAGCGTACTTATTGTTAAACAAAAACATTGTGCGCTGAATACTAATGCAGACAAAACTTACATTTATTTAGGTATCTACTTAATACTCTTGGACATTTTTGTATAAGTACATAGTTCAACCAGTTAGTATTTTTTTAGTTCCATAGAGCAATTTGTGATGAGATTTCTTGCGGTTTCACATCTACCTTTTTAAGCTGTACGTGCTGGAAAAAGATGTGCATCATAATAATTATTTTATTCTAGTTATATATAAATAAAGCATTAAATTCCCCAGGCCAATAAAGAGACTTACAAGATCCTCAGTCACAAACACCTGCGACCTCTTCATTATCATCAATACTATAAACAACCTTGATACAACATTTCAAATACTTGGCCCGATCACACACTTGGTCGAATGACATAACAACAAGTGGTATGCAAATATTGAGTGGATCATGACGCGCGCGCGCGGGTGGGTGCTGGTGCTGGAGGCTGCATTACCATATGTTTGTTACTCACTGCTTTGTTAAGATTATGAATTTTGTGTTGTTCATCTTGTCTGTCACGTCGCGTCGGTGGCCGGCCGGCCGTGAAATTTCTGTCAGATTTATCTATTATATTAGTGTAAGTGTTACAAATTCCGTGATTTCTAATAGTCTGCATGGCTAGCCGGAAGTCTCCGAGGTGTCACGAATTTTACAGTTTATTTTAGCTAAATGAAACAGATTTAATTAAAAACAAAACGATCGAGCCTTAATGTAGTCACTTATGATGTGCAACATCTGACATAAGTCAACAAATTCCAGCCTCCAGCCTCGCATTAGGCGGCACGGCCATGTCTCCTTAGCCTTCGGGAAGGAAAAAAAATAAGGCGGCATGGCCATGTTTCCTTAGTGTTAGTGACTGAAAAAAAAAATTCCTGTTACGCAGTTCCGTCCATTATTACGAAATAACTTCCACAGATTGCAGAAAAGCGAGAGAAAAGATGTTACACATAAAAAAAAAACTGTCACCAAGTAAAGTACAACGATCGTACCCACTTAAACAAACTATATAGTAGTTTAGAATTTCCCCGGCAAGTCTCCCGGTCGCATATCGATACACATTTTATGGAAACGTGTATCGGTAGAGTCGGCGATTTCGAAGAATACCTCCCAATTACTTTTTTTTACAATAAGTTAGTTCTTGAAAATCATTATACATACATCACAGATCGACGGCTCACATAAAGACCGTGTTAGTTAATTTCACGTGTACGATGTATAATGTGCAGTCCGTGAATAATACTGTGGAACTACGTAGGTACACTGATTACGTTTTTTAAAAGTCGCGTGGAGGTGTAATTATCGTCGGTATTCATGAAACTGATAAAAAACGCGACAAAACACGCGCAGAGGCGTTTGTGTGAGATTGTTGAATGACAGATGGTTGCTGTCAAGTCAGAGTTGCGCCTACGCACAGTCTGACTTCGCATTTGGTCCTTGTTTAGTTCGAATAATTGTTATTTTCGGATCATTAGTCAATTTTTAAATGCCAGGATGATGTGTGAACATAATATAGGGCTTGTAAACAAGTTTTTGAGTTGTTTACTATCGGAGTTTTTTAACGAGAATCAGTCAAATATTAAAATAGCAATATTATAATATTTAATAACTTTTGCTTGCGGCTACGTCTGCGTAGATATAGTTTTCATTCTAATCGTAAGTCATGGTCTTGTGTTTATAAAATTACATAGAATTTTTAAAAAAAAAAAATTCAAGCAGCTTTCCCAATTTTTTTTCTCTAAAATGAAAACTTTATTTTTGGTTCAGCCGTGCTCAAGAAATGCGCTTACCAATTTATATTTTTAATTTTTATTTATATAGATTTAGGTATTTCAATGAACTAAATAAACAAACGGCGACGGTGGCGTAACGGTTAGGGCCGGAACCTCCTGTCCGGGAGGTCGTGGTTCGAATCCTGCTTCTTACCAATGTGTTTTTGAATTTACATTTCATATGTACGTTTAGCCGACGTTCTTACGGTGAAGGAAAACATCGTGAGGAAACCTGCACAGCGCCTGCGGAGAAACTCGAAGGTTGTGTATGAAGTTGACCAACCGGCACTGGGCCCGCGTGGTTGACTAAGGCCTAATCGCCCCAATTAGGGTAGGCTCGAGCCCCTCGGTGGGGACGTATACGACCTGATGTGATGATGATGAAACAAACGGGAAGGGGAAAGGGGGGGGGGTATTTTTTTAGAATGTAATGTAATGAACTACGCAGTAGAGTAGTATAGTAGGTAATCATGTAAATTATACTTTATTTATATTTGCGGAAGGAGACGCCACGATATTGTAGATCAGGGCAAGTATCTATTGATACTACAACATACAGTTCCAAACTACGCATGTTGTATGTTTTTAACAACATCAAGCAGATAAATCAGTACTGAGGAATCAAGAAATACATAATAATATCAGTAGCGAGTTATACATTTATTTATTTATTCAAAGTACCATACATAAATTATACAAACACTAGCTTTTACCTGCGGCTTTACTCGCGTGGCATCGTTTTAATGCGTGGTACACGAGCCGCAAGCGGTTCGAGAGCGTAGATATAGCCTATATCACTCAGAAGTAATGCAGTATTCTACTGGTAAAATAATTTTCAAAATCAGTTGTGTCGGTCCTGAGACTTGTTACAAACAATGTCACAAACTTAAAAATTTTATCCCTGTAATAATATTAGTGTAGATTATAAATTAAATACGTACACTTACAACACTACCT
Source organism: Coleophora flavipennella (assembly GCA_947284805.1). Taxonomy (NCBI): domain Eukaryota; kingdom Metazoa; phylum Arthropoda; class Insecta; order Lepidoptera; family Coleophoridae; genus Coleophora; species Coleophora flavipennella. Next base: position 1,552,240 of record OX369270.1, on the reverse strand, counting down.
ATAGGTTACGTGCAGAATACGATATTCTTCTTAATGTACCTATAATTATTTATATCACAATCCTTTAATATCTGATGACAATTTGTTGATCGCCAGTTAATAATCTCATTAATTTACGCACTTGGAGCCTAATCTAGTTACTCAATATGGATCGGTGGCTCAACCGGCAACGTCTCGGTCCTCCTAACCAGAGGTCCCGGGTTCCAATCCGGACGGCCAATGTACCAATGAGTTTTTCTAAACTTACGTACATATACTTACTGATTGCTTTAACGGTGAAGGAAAACATCGTGAGGAAACCTGCAAATCTGATTCCAGATGTGTATGAAGGTCGCGCTGCACACGTCCGAAGGTGTTAATCTAAATATATATACACGTGACCGCGGGTGATTCTAAGTGCAAACCAGACTATCAATCCCATGGATAGCACGGTGTGCCCACGATAGAAGAAAAAAATAGGTAGGTAGGTTCTAAATACTTGACGTCATCCTAGCTGACTGTGTGTCCTGTAGCAAAGTAGTATATATATTAGTACTAACATATAGTATGGACACTCAATGCCGCTCTCTTGATTGCGACCTCACCCCTCGTCACCTAGATTGATACAGATTGGTTACAGTTTGGTTGTCGAACGTATGGGATTTCGCAGTGATTTTGTTTGCTCCGTCATTTGTTTTTAGAAATGTCATTTCAAAGTTTAGTTTAAATTTCAGCGAGAATATTTTTTTACTTAACTGTGTTTTTATTTTTTGTTTTTTAGATAAATATTATTATTAGAGCTAAAGAAATTAACTATTTTAATTTAATTATATTTATTCGGATACCGCGGTGGACCGACGACCTGGTGAAGATCGTGGGAAGCCGATGATTGCGGGCAGCGCAGGACCGGTCGTCCTTGGGGGAGGCATTTGTCCAGCAGTGGACGATTTTTGGCTGATATGATAATTCGGATAACACGTAGGTAACCAAAATATTACCTACCTACGTGTAAAGAAGATAATATAACTAAACGAATTAATAAAAAATTAAAAACCCGACTGCATAAAAATCCCTCTTTTTTGGCCAAACAGGTAAAAATATATACTACTAGCTTTTTCCCGCGGCTTCACCCGCGTGGACATCGTTTTAATGACTGTCTTTAAGGGTGATTAGTAAATTATGTCGTTTCCCACCTACTCAACCATCTCTGTGCAAAAAATCACAACAATCGAGTATTTTTTCAGTTCCCTCAGGAACTGCATCAGATTATGCTATTTTCCCGGGATAAAAAGTAGCCTATGTCCTCCCCCTGGACACAGGCTACCTGCATGCTAAATTAAATAAAGATTGGTCAAGACGTTGAAGCGTAAAAAGGTAACAAACAAACAAACACATTTTCACATTTATAATATTAGTAAGGATGTCACTCACGGAATCAAGACATATCTACACCTTGCACTCCATAATCCATAGAGCCGTTTAGACCACACAGCGTGCCAAAGAAATATACATACATACTTACACTTGAAAAACATAACTCTCCCTCTTGTCGTCGTATCAGCTCATATACGTTCCCACCAAGGGGCTCGAGCCTACTCTGAATTAGGGCGAACGGGCCTTAGTCGACCATGCGGGCCCAGTGCGGGTTGGTCAACTTCACACACAACCTTCGAGTTTCTTCGCAGATGTGTGCAGGATTCCTCGCACAATGTTTTTCTTCACCGTAAGAGCGTCGGATAAACGTATACATCATCATCATATCAGCCACAAATCGTCCACTGCTGGACAAAGGCCTCCCCCAAGGATTTCCACGGCGTATACATATGAAATCTAAAATCGAAATCACATTGGTACGTGGCAGGATACGAACCACGACCTGCGCCTGCTGTCCGGGATGAAGGCGGCGGCCCTCGCCGTTACGCCACCGACGCTCCCTCTTGTGCAGCCAGGTAAACATAAAACAGACTTTATTTATTTAAGTTATCCACATCCTTACGTGGTATCGATAAGCAATCATATTCTTGGAAACTTTATCAAGCTTTAAACCTACGTTACGATATGTGTGACGACCAGCCGCGGCCGAGCGAGTGACACATCGGCAAATAAATCGACACTAGAGAAATAAACAAGCATAAAGTCCCGCAATCGACGTTTAGCGTTTCGAGTTTCGTACTTTCGAGGCTGTGTTAATAGTTATGGCAAACATTTCAAATATGTCCGCATTTACCTATTAGCTATGGGTGAATAGCCGAAAACTAGTTTCTATGGGTTATGTATATACGAGTTAGTAAGAAAGCAATCTATACGTGGACAATGCAATGTTTAGAGGCCAGCACATCAAGCTATACACTCATAGTACGATTCTGATCCATACGCATTCGGCATAAGAACGTTATAAAGTCTAAAGTGTGTAGCTGGATGTGCTGGTCTGTGTACATTAGGTACCACGCCCATGAACGTACCGTTATTATTTTCAACAGACTTCAAAATAATTTTCGAAAAAACTAAAAACTTTTAGGTACTTACAAGCTTTTGATATTGCATTGTCACGCGATATACATATGCATGCAAAATTTCAGCTTAATCGGAAACCGGGAAGTGGGTCAAATTTAACTTGCAAGATTTCACCCGAACAAACATACATACATTGCAAGTTAATTTAAAGCTTGTAATAAAAAGGAAACGTTCTCAATTCGGGTGTTTTTTTAAAATGTTTATAACCTCAGAACTCCGTCATTTATAAACCTATTAGATTTTATTTTTATTTTAAGGATAAACTTTCAGATTGGTTCCATAGAAATTTAATCAAAATCGGTTCAAAAAGAAAAAATGTAGTCGTAAAAAATTATACTCGTTGTTGTGACTGAAATCAGTTGTTTTAACGTGTTTGGCGTTTCCAATTTTGAAGCTACTTATTATTTTTTACCCGACTACAAAAGGAAAGGCTATGATTTTTGCAACCTATTTATGTGTGTATTTACGTTTGTTCCACCGTAGCGCTTAAACTACTGAATATATTTTGATGAATAGGGATATCAATCTATTCGTTATTATGGTCCGGGTAACATAGGCTATATACGTATTTTATACAAACAAAATAAATACCTAATTTTAAAAATAATTGAAAAACCTATGACGGATGTAACATCCAAAAAGTGGAGGTGAAATGAAAGAGGAGAAAATTCAGAGTTAAAAATATAAATATAGTGCAATATAAAAACCCAACAATGGCCAAGTCAAAAGAAAGGGTTACGATTTTTTAGCATCTCACATATGATTTATCGTTGGGGTTAATTCTACAGATAAGAGTAATTTTCCGTAGGCGGGTTTTTAAACTTTCACTTGTTGATAAATCTAATTCTTCTTGATTAAATTTTTTGACATTAAAATTGTAGTTCTTAGTAAGTATAATAGTCTCAGCACCACATTAATCGGCAACTTCTACAATACTTTATAAACAGGTTGTAGCATGAAGAAAAAAAATGGATTGTAGTATCTATAGTATGATATACGAATTCCCTACAATTTAAGAAGCTTTTTAAATTATTTACAGCTTGTTGATATATGTAATTCTTCTTGATTATATTTGACATTAAAATTGTAGTTCTTAGTAAGTATAATAGTCTCAACACCACAAATCAGCAACTTCTACATAACCAGTTAAATACTTTATAAACAGGTTTTAGCATGAAGGAACTAATTCCCTACAATTTGAGTGACTTTTTAAATTATTTCCAACTTGTTGATATACCTATCTAATTCTTCTTGATTATCTTTAACATTAAAATAAATTGTGATTCTTGTTAAGTATATCTCTCAGCACCACAAAAAACCAGTCAAATACTCCATAAACAGGTTGTAGTATGTATATCTAATATTAAACACTAATTCTCTATAATTTGTTCTTTATAACTAACTGGGCCAAATAGCGAGCACTGCGAGTCCTACCTGTGATTTGTGTAGCCTTACTACCCGGCTCAATAGTGATGTCATGGATGGATCTCCGTATCCGAAACTGTTAGATTTAATTCCATCATATCCAAAAATAGCTACATATCCTTGACAAAAAATAATCTCGGATAAATTCTGTTAAACTCTTCTCACTCGTGACATTTATATGTTTGGGTTCCGTACCCAAAGAGTTCCAATTGGACCATATTACTACATGTACTACACTGTTCATCCATCTGTCTGTCTGTCTGTGCGTAATTTAAATGCCTGTACTTTTGAACCTCAAGTACGTACGTAGGTGGTAGGTTGAAATTTTAGCAGAATATGCGTTATTGTGGCAAATTTAATAAAAAATAATTAAAGAAAAACTAAATGTAAATAAATGAGTGCGTCCCTAATCAAGAAACGTTTTTTCCAAGCTTTTTTGTTTTTGCTCTATCGTGAAAACGGTTATACGTGCATAGGTATAAACCTCAAACTTGGTGTGATTGTTAAAGTAAAGCAACATATAGCAGCAATACTGTGAGTCAGACTTGCTTTAAAGATATCGAACTAAATAAAAGAAAATATATTTTTATATCCCTCTAGTTGATTTTTTTTTAAAGAAATTGATAACTGATATCATTGTGTTTGTTCGCTGTATGCCGCTCGCCGCGTCAAACACTTTCGTAAATGCCGACATTGTCGGGCGCCACAATTGAACTCAGGGCGGCCCCTTTGACGAAGTGTTTGACGCGGCGAGCGGCATTTACCAAACGTGCATTTAGTTCAGCGAGTGAATTTTATATTTTAAAAGTTTTTTTATGTAATAGTGTGGTGATATGGAACTCTTTGTGCGCGAGTCCAACTTGTACGTGGACAGTTTTTGTATTTTTAGTATAAGTTTACTCGTTCGTAGCGGGGTCTTTATATCGAGAGATACAAAATATTCTTTTCATCATCATATCAGCCGGAGGATGTCCACTGCTGGACATAGGCCTCCCCCAAGGATTTCCACGACGACCAGTTCTGCGCTGCCCACATCCAGCGGCTTTCAGCGACCTTCACCATGGCAGGATCATATCGTCTAAGACTGAGTTGCTGGAAGAAGTGGAGAAGTTCTATGGACCATTGTACACGACCACACGTCTGTCTGTCAGCGATCTGGCTAAAGACCCACGAGCTAGACTGACCCGACACTATACAAAATATTCTTTTGAAAAAGTATTATTTTAAGATATCCAACTACACTTACCCGAAACTATCGGATAATCGAAATAACAAAATATCCGTACGCAAGTACGAATTATTATCCCCCCTAACGAACCTCGCGGCACATTCCAGCCACAGACACAGTGGTTAGTCCGACTTACTGCCGCAATTAACAGATCTCGCTTAAAAGGTAAAGGACGGTGCACGCGAAAGGTCGTTTTCTTTGCTCTAATAATGTTTAAGGAATGCACGAGTCTTTGAACTGGGGTTTGTTCCATTGAGATCTATCTCCGGCACGGGAGTGCTAATTAGAAGTGAGGTAATCTATTGGTGTCTTGAGTCTTAATTAAATGTAAAGCAGCTATCTGATGCTGGGACACATCGTTGCTTAATCATCAAGCAATGCTACCTATACGTAACTAAATAACGCCGTTAAGGCCTCAAGATGGGTCAAATGACAATATTCAATTTAAATTATTGAAAGACTGTGTTAGCTATCACCATGGAAAAAATATATAATATTCTTAATAAGAAATAAAAAAATTGATTTAATTGAATACAATTCTTAAAATATTACCACTTTTTATGTAATAAAATTTACTGTTTTTGGCATTAATTGCAAAATTTCTCGAAAACAAATAGTTAATATTAAATAAAACCAACACAAAAAAATCGGTGACTATAAGACATTTCATTTTAATTGAACACATTTTTTTAAACTTATTTGAAAGTGATGAATAGTAATAAAAACTTGTAAAAATTGAGGATTGGGTGTCGGTTTCAACGTCACAGCCGCGTTGAAGCCCGCATTGATTTGAACTTACATACTTCGCTTACATAGAATAGACTTACCGTTCGCTATTATTGAAACACGTATACCAACTTGCTCGGATTGAGTGATCTTAGCGCCTTAAGGTAGATAAATAAATGTAACGTCTTTAAGATTATTTCAAGGAGTTTTATTGTCTAACAAAACTGTTAAAGACGCAAAAACCAAAAGCGTTGGTTGTATACGAATTATATTATCTAGGGAAAAATCTGAAACCATACACGGTTATCTTGGAAGCGGGCTTTCCAAGATTACCCAACGCTATGGGGAACTGGCTATCTTATCTATAAGCCAGAACACATCAATTCTGTTAACATTGATGTTTGGCGGCTAGACTTAGATAAGATGGTGGTAGCTAGCCAGGCGGGCTTAGAAAATGCCCTACCACCAACCGAATCAAGTCATACAAAGCTAGCCTTCGCCAGGAATTAAACCCGCGTCCTCCTGATGTGAAGCCAATGGTCATTACCATTACGCCACGGAGGCGGTTGAAGGCGGGTTCTGGACTCAAACTGGGTTTCTCTGTACTATGGGAACCAGAAACATAGATATGCATATTCATGATCTGATATATCGGACCGATTTCGGTCATGGCGATCACTTCGACTCCTAGTCGGTTTGCCGCGCGTGCGCTCGAAGATGGCTTATGTAGCCAATCTTCGCAACGAAACTCCTCGCGCATATTCATATTATGGGTTTAAATTTATAGTACTTGGGCTCCGACTGAGCGATGCCCGCCGGAGACTCCTTGGCATGTGAGCTAAAAATATTTTTTTGTGTGAAAATGGATATTCAGAATAAATAAGCTAAAATACATCAATCAAAATCAAAATAAAACCTGAAAAAATTCAAAAAGATTTAATTGGATCGAAGATCGAACATATTATTATTATCTACAAGACGAAGTACAACGCTTTGACAAATGCACTGGCCTATCCCTTGCATATATCTGGTGCAGTGAAATTACCGATCTTATTATTGTGTGCAAAACACGATGTGCGTAAAAACTCGTGAAAACAAATAGATCGATTTTTCGCCCCCAAAAACCCCCATATAGCCATTTTCGAGAACATGATTACACACACACACACACATAATAATAATGTATATATATAAAATATAGTAAATAATTAACATATATAATTTATATGTTATGCTCCTTTGCGGCTAGTTGGACTCGGGGTTTCGATTTTTTTGTTAGGTTAGGTTAAGTTAGGTTTTAAATTAGATTTTTTACTATTAGGGTTAGACGTTGGCTTTATTTATTGTACTGAACTACATATAGTAAATAAAGAAATACATACTTCTAATATTCAGTTAGCGGTTTTTGTTCTTTTTTGTTTAAACCATCTCTGGCGTGCGCACAAATTCACCAAAATTTAATCGAAATGGCTCCAGCCATTTGGGAGTCCATAAGAAATACATATACATACCCATATAACACACATCTACTTTATAGTATATGTACATATATATAAGGTCTAACAAAATTAGCTGAAACTATTTTAACTGGTGCTTCTACCAATGAAACTAAACAACTTTCCCCATGGAACCCATAGTCAAATCTCAAAAAAAAAAATTGAACTACCCATACTAAGTTGGCTGATCAGTTGATCGAGTTATTATGGGAGAGCCAATATTTTTTTTGCGATTTGACTATGGGTTCCATGGGGAAAGTTGTTTAGTTTCATTGGTAGAAGCACTAGTTAAAATAGTTTCAGCTAATTTTGTTAGACCTTATATAGATGATGTAATAAAAATGTTGTAGGATCTGTTAACTGGGGGTTCTACTCATCATACTGAACAACTTACCCCAAGGAACCCATAGTCCATTCTAAAAAAAAATACAGCTCTATACAAAAATGCAAAAAATTGGTCGATCAGCTGATCGATTGCTATGGAGTTTTTTTTGCAATTTCAGTAAAGTCATAGAAAAAAAAATATTCAGTACGATGAGTACAAGCCCCCGGTTAGCAGGACCTACGCCGATTTTCATCTAAATTATCTTAATCTGCCAATTTTCACGTTTACCTCAATGCAACGTGAAATCACGAGAGTTAGTAAATATTCATTCGTAAATTGTTATTTCAAAGGGCGATTACACCGCCGAGTAATCATTTTTATGTCAACATAGATCTAGTATGATTGCACGGGATAAAGGTTCTTGTGGTCAAAAGATCTCAAACCACAGATAAGAAAAAAAAATTGCCAACACACTGAACACAGTGAGTTTCACAACAGTTCGCTCGCGACTTCGCTCATGTGGATATTTTGAGTTAAATCCCAGCAAAATACCTATTTATTTTTTCATTACACCTATTCGGAAAACAATGATTGGTTCGTCAATACGTGCGAACAAATTTCTACTTTGCTCCCTGTAGGGAGTTTTGTTTCTCTCATATGATTGGTCCGCGTTCGTGAAAGTTGAATGTGAGAAAATATATGTGAATATCACATACTAACATTAAATTCTCTATGGTGATAAACTCACTTTTATGATAGGTTTGTATTAAAATACTAACTCCTTGTTGGTTAGTGTGTGAAGTTAACCAAAGAAGTCGAACGCATATTCCTTACTAATATTAAAAATGTGAAAATGTGTTTGTTTGTTAGTTTGTTTGTTACCTTGCAGATAGCATGTGTCACGGAGAAGGACATAGGCTACTTTTTATACCGTGAAAATAACATAGTCCGATGCAGTTTCTGTGGAAATTGAAAAATTACTCTTTTCTTGGTATATTTCTTTAACATCGCAACGAAACAATGAGTTGATGTCATTTTTTGCACAGAGATGGTTGAGAGTTTGGGAAATAACAACTTACTAATTAGCATATCCTGACATAGTTCCCGAGGGATATGGGGATAACTCATTTCTACGCTCGCGCACGTCGGCGTCGCAACGGAGCAACGGATTGCAGTGATTTTTTGTATAGAATTGGCAAAGGGGGTGAGAAGTGACATGACAGCTAAACAGAACAGCCCGATATAGTTCCTGAGGGATCTGTAGAAAACTCATATCTACGCTCGCGTGTCGCTTGCGGCTCGCGCACAGCTCATCCTCAAGGAAAGTCATAAAAACGACGTCCACGCGGGCGAAGCCGCGGACAAAAGCTAGGGTATGACTAAGTTACTAGTCCAAATAATTAGGTTTTGGGCGGCAATGCCCCCTGAAAAAAGAACAGTCATGTGCATTCTTCTTTCTTTTCTTTTTTTTTCTTATAGCTTGTGATGAAAAACTGTGTGTGTCACTCGGGGCCAAAATATTTTATTCTCACACAAATAACTATTGTCTAACATGATACCAACAATTCTTTTGAAGAAAATCTGTGTATTTGTTGATTATTAAAAAAAAACAATTTTACATCACCTATAATTTTTTTAAGATTCCTATTCCTCTCAATTTCAGAAAAAAGGTATTTCTGATGTTATGTAGCTGTAGCGCGCTGGGTACCAAAGAGTTGACATATTATAGCACATATGATGCTTTTTTATTTTTTTATTCACAATTGGTAAGCCCTTGGCATCATCTCACATGATGGTAAGTGACGATGATGCCGAAGATGGAAGCGGGCTTACCAAGATTCCCCAACGAAATTGAGAACTGGCTATCTTATCTTTAAGCCGGAACACATCAATGTTGTTAACACTGATGTTTGGCGGGAAAACTTAGATAATATGGCTTATTTATAGTAACACTGTGGTGTATTTCCGCGAATTCGTTGCCGCTTTTAAAAATCTGGATCTCGATGAAAACGCCACCTGTCGGGCCCAACTATAGATTAGGACCATCCAGGTGACCACTTAAGTACTAAAATCGGTCCAGCCGCTTAGGAGGAGAAGAATTACGAGCACACACACCAGAATTTGCTATATAAAGATCATACAAGTGTTATGGTATGGTGGAACCCAACAGTTATATGTAAGTACTCACCGCAAACTACTGGTTTATGGTCTATTACAATAAATAGATGCAGGGCAACGAGAGGTTTCAAATAATTATGTTTACTTTGTAATGACTAATGATCTTATGCTTTGGCAATAACAATCGCAATCAGAAAATGGCTTAAGGCAATGTTTCGGACGTCGATAGCAGTAACATTTTAAATATCTTATTCTGCTGATGGTTTGCATATTTCAATTCCTTAAACTATCGTTTGAGAGTCTTAGAGTCCCAAAAATCAATAATGACAGCTCATATACGTCCCCACCGATGGGCTCGAGCCTACCCTGAATTAGGGCGATCGGGCCTTAGTCGACCACGCGGGCCCGTGCGAGTTGGTCGACTTCACACACAACCTTCAAGATTATTCGCAGGTGTGTGCAGGTTTTCTCACGATTTTTTCCGTCACCGTTAAAGCAATCGGTGAGTATATGTACGTAAGTTTCGGGAAACTTATTGGTACATTGGCCGTCCGGATTTGAAGCCGGCACCTCAAGTTAGGAGGAACCGAGTCGTTACCGGTTGAGCCACCGACGCTCTCGCTACTGTTATATCAAGGTTTAATTTTCCGAAAAAACCGAACACTAATAGGTACCTAATGAACTAATAAAAGTAACAGTAGAGCTGAAGGATGACCACTTGTCATCGTGTCTCGTGACATGCCACGCAGAGCCCCCGTGGCCTTGCGCGCGCGCACTGCGCGGTGTTTTGGCTGGCTCGCCAGTTCCGCTACTCAAGCGAGACCAAGATCGATACTGCAAGGATGTTTGTAAGCGGATTACTCGTAACATATTTTTAGCACGAGAAACACAAATAAGAAAGGAATTGTAACTTATTATTATGCTGGGCTTGGTTATCGAGGAAGCTGCTGTAATTGAAACGTGTTCTTAAGTTATTAAGGAAAGACAGTTCTAACCTTAAAAGAAGAGGTAACCTAACTAAAGAAGTATTGGTATCTTTCTGACTACAATTTTAATTTAGTTTACTTATTATTTTGACTTTTCTTTGGAAATCTACTTTGTCTACTTAAAAAAAAGTAAGTGTGTGGTTTTATGAAACCACGGTAAAAGTGTAACTTTACAGATGACGAAACGATTATGGCTGCTCTCGCTACGGTACAGAGGACGAAACGATCATACCGTCAGACGAAAGCGACCGTCACGCGACATGCAACACACAAGCGAATAAAATTTGAGACGACGTAATAAAAGTTTCACTTTAAAATTGTTATCATGAACACGCACCCTGAATAGGTACTTCGGAAGGAACTCAGGGTTCCAAGCATAACCAATCTTAGGTCAAAAGTCAAAAATGTGAATAAATAAAAAAAACCGGACAAGTCCGAGTCGAACTTGTCCACCGAGGGTTCCGTACAAATGTGTAGATACATAATAAAAGTCATAACATAGCATACTGTTAGGTACTACAAACTCCAAAATTATTAGGTACCTACCTATACATACAAAAAAAGTTTTTTTTTTAATTCTTCGTCATAAATTGAACACTATAAATCATGAAAATAATTAAAAACTGTTTAAGATTGTTCCAATGAAGCTATTTCATACCCCAAATGACACAGTTAACTCAATTCAAAATTTAGACCGCCGTTCCTGCAATTGATTACGTACTTTAAATAATGATTTTTTTTAATGATTTATTTACAAATGTACAATTTTCTGATTTTTCCCTATATTTGTAGTATAAGATGGTATTTCTCACCAAATTTCATAGTTCTAGGTCAACGAAAAATACCCTATGAATTTTGATTTCCTTCAGAGTTTCGAAATATACATCATTTGCGGCGAAAACGCCCGTATCTTTTTTTACGTCAACTTAGAAGTTTTATTTTTTCACAGCTTCAAGGGACTGTAGACCGAAGTATATGGTTTTAATTTAAACTTGATACCTCTACGCGTTCCCGAGATAAACGGTCTTGACAGACAGACGTACGGACAACAAAGTGATCCATAAGGGTTCCGCTTTTTTCCTTTTGAGGTACGGAACCCTAAAAACGAGCGAGCCTCACAGTAGTCGCATATGATGGGTAAAAAACGCATTTCCTGTTACACACTTCCGTCCCTTTTTTAAGAATTCACTTCCACAGAAACCACTTCCACAGATTGCAGGAAAGCGAGAGAAAATATGTTGCTCATAAAAAAAAACCAATGCAAAATGAAAAAAAATTAAAAAAAACACCTGGCTTTTTCTTTTACCCGCGGCCAGTATACGTGCATAAAGAGATCGTAAAGAGGCCCTTACAGTATAGTTATAGCTAATATCATTCAAGAACTTTGGCCACAAACCACAAAATTGTCATGTCATTACATATTCCAGGCATGTAAGTTAATGTGTTTTCCGACACGCATGTTGTTCGTGTCATGGCGACACACAGCCTTCGCTTAAGGTCTGAGCCTGCGAACGAAAAATAAATGGCCAAAACTTAAAGTGCACGTGTCGAGGGTTTTAAATTACTTACATTGTTCAATATTATTATAAATCTCTACCTACATATTATAATTTTTTATCCACAATTGGTAAGCCCTTGGTCATCTCACCTGATGGTAAGAGCGATAATCTCGAAAATGTTAGCGGATTTACTAAGATTCCCCAAAGTAATAGGGAACTGGCTAGCTTATCTTAGAACTGGAACAAATTAATGTTGTTAACATTGATGTTTGGCGACAAGACTTCGATAAGATGGTGGTAGCAAGCCAGGTAGGCTTAAAATGCTCTTTCACCAACCAAACGAGTCTTACAAAGTTAGACTTCCGCCGGGAATCGCACCAGCGACCTCCTAATGTGAAGCTAATGGACTTAGCCATTATGTCACAGAGTTAGTCAGGTGGTGGGTTAGTTAGAATCTCGTCAGGAAAACATTCATATGACAAGACACGCCAATTTCCGTATGAGTTTTTTCGTCAATCAGCCCACATTACAAGCTTTTATTTAACTTGCAATGTACCTATGTATGTTTGTTCGGGTGAAATCTTGCAAGTTAATTTTGACCCACTTCTCGGTTTCCGATTGAGCTTAAATTTTGCATGCATTTATGTATATCGCGTGACAATGCAATCAGTGCCGTAAATAGGGCGGTGCCACCGGTGCCCAGGCACAGGGCGTAGACTCTGGGGGGCGCAAGAATGGCCAGACCAGGCCGGACTATTATTTTTTCGGTTTACTCCTGATAGGTTCCCGCTGCGCCCCAACGAGGCAATTCCAACACTTACCTACCTACATGCCAGTATGATCAAAAACGTCTAGTAAATTGGACAAAACATCGCATCGTCATTTTAATGAAAATTTGCAAGGTGTTATTTTAATATAGACTAGCAGCTTCCCGCGGCTTCACCCGCGTGGACGTTTCTATGATTTTTCGAGGGCGCGCAGTGCGCGAGCCGCTGCGGCTCGCGAGCGTGTAAAAAAGTAGCCTATGTGTTAATCCAGGTACTAATCTGTCTACCTACCAAATTTCAGCCAGATTTAAGTAGTTTTTGCTTGAAGAAGTAACAAACATACACACTCACAAACTTTCACCTTTATAATATTAGTGTGATGAAGACCATAGTGGCCCAAAACTTAAATTTTAAGCATCAAGGTGGGCAACCTATTTGCACTAGTGAACTTGCGTTGAGTTTTAGTGAGTGAGATACAGTGGGTGATACAATAGGCGAAGGGTCCACATAACATCAGATGGCTCGTCTGCTTGTTTGCCCACATCAGTTCTTTAAAAAATAGATTTTCCTCCAAAATATTAGATAATTGGTCCACCAACGCCAAGTTCCTTATGCTTTATTTTATCACCCTGAACGAAATAAAGTAGGCCTATACCACAGTATATATATTAGTACCCTATACATAGCATTGCTCTAGAGTACCTATAATATTTTTAAAAAACAAGGGCGCAGTTATAGAAGCTCGCACAGGGCGCAGAAAAGGCTATTTACGGCACTGAATGCAATATTAAAAGCTTGTATCTAAAAGTTTTTAGGTTTTTCGAAAATTATTTTGTTTCTTAATACTACCTACTTGATCATTAACCTAATACAGTTAACTCAAAAAGTTAAACTGTTGGGTAAATATCAAAGTGATTAATATATATTAAGAAACAAGACATGGGCTTATTGGTGAATAACTTGTAGGTATATTAGCAGGCGCCGCGTCGAGAGCAGAAATAAATTATGTCCAAAAAAGGTATGCATTAATTACTTAAACGACATTTCCATGTACGGATTGCCAGTGAAAAGACAAAGTAACCGAAGGACTTTATATAAATGATCGTAATTAACAACAGGTCATTTGGGAATTCAAATTGTTCCGAATTGGCAGGCGCCTATAAGACTCGGGAAGTAATAAATGCTATTCATTGTTCTTTGATTTTATTTATTTGGGAACAGTCTCCGAGGAATAATTAAGCATTCAATTGTTTTAGGCTTTGGCTGTAACTCAGCTTTGTGAAATTGCTTTTCAGACTGTTAATTTTTCATAAGCGGATTGCGTTTTTTTATAATCGTTAACGAAATGAAAAGTTCTATTGCGATTGTTTTCGGTATTATCGTGTGCGTTGATGTCTTTTATATGGGAGTTTGAAGGCAGCCAAAGTGGATACCCTATTTGTTAACTTATGTCAGTTGAAGTAGAATATTTTAACTCGGTGACATATTTATATCGCATGTGAGGCATCCGACTCATTTAATTTCGATGGTTAATAGGTGTCCTTACTGCTGTACAGACAATCATTGAACATAGATTAGTTAAAAGGATAGATTGTCGCACGCAGCCATATTGTAGAATTAGCCGTTTCACAAAACCGCGCGCTACTGAGTTAAAAACTACGAATAAAACCTAGTCGGATGGACGGACAGACATACGGAAACTCCGAACAAAAGCTAGTCGGATGGACGGACAGACAGACGGTTAGATTAGGTTGGCATGTCTTGCTCTACTGTGAAAAGACGACTCGGTTTTATTCTGAGTTTTTACTCTGTAAAGCGGGCGCCGTTTTGTAAAACGGCTAATTCTACGTTATGGCTGCGACAGATACATATCAAAACTCCAAAGTGTTCCTGTTGCTGGCATTTTTTAACGTGGCGGCCATTTTAGGCTATAGATAGGTTGGACCTTACCCAAAGGGGTAAGTCTAGAATTCATTTGATGGAAGTTAAAGTATACAGGGTGTAAAAAAAAAGGTAAACGACCCGTTGAATGGGGGTTCTGCTCATTATACCGAACAACTGTCCCCAAGGAACCCATAGTCAATTCTCAAAAAAAATTTGACCCTCCATACAAAAATGCACAAAATTGGTCGGTTAGCTGATCGATTTGTATGAAGCAAAAAAACATATTTTTAGCGATTTGAGCAAAGTCATAGAACAAAAGCTGTTCAGTACATACAGTAGAAACCCAATTTAGTTCCAACCTGTATATACATATATATATACATATAATGTGTACTTAACAAACGTACTTACATTTTGTAACGTGCAATATCCCTTTTATTTTCGAGTGACGAAGGAGCAAACAGGGTGCGATCTTTCGAAAGCCGACTACGAGATTTTGAGAAAAATGCACTCTATAACTCTATTAACCGCCTCCGTGGTGCAATGGTTAGTCCATTCGCTTCACACCACGAGGTCGCGGGTTCGATTCCCGGTGGGGTCAACTTGTAAGACTCGGTTTGATTGGTGCTAGCGCATTTTCTAAGCCCGCCTGGCTAGTTACCACCATCTTATCTAAATCTTGCCGCCAAACATGAGTTTTTTTTTTTAATTACTATTGGTAAACCCTTGACAACATCTCACCTGGTGGTAAGTGACTGATGTGTTCCGGCTTGAAGATAAGATAGCCAGGTCTCCATTGCTTTGGGGAATCTTGGTAAGCCCCCTTCCATCTTCGGCATCATCGTCACTTATCATAAGGTGAGAAGATGCCAAGGGCCTACCAATTGTTAATAAAAAAAAAATCACTTAGAGATCGATACCAAAAAGTGTTCTAGAAAAAATGTGTGTGGGGTGTGTGTATGTATTTTATATGTCTGAATTCCCTCGATTTGAAGACTAAATGTTGAACCGATATCGATAAAATTTTGCACGTGGATATTTACAATTAATTTACCAGATTCCTTATTTCATTTTTTATTTTTTTACATATAAAACCATACAAAAAAGTATCATAAAATATATTATAGATATCAATAAGGATGTTTTCATATATTTGTTATCGGCAACACTTATTAACACTTAAAATATGCCGTATACGTGGGTAATCAATGAAAACACTAAAAGTGGTACCTAGCTGTCATACAGAAAAGTTTTAATTTTTTTTTAAATAAAGAGGCACTTTCCATAAGAAACTGAACAATATTTGAAGCTCCTGCGAGAAGGTATGTTCTCTTTGGGGAGTTTAATTTATTTCCAATATGTTCTAATATGTTATGTCGCGGGAAGCCGCTGGATGCGGGCAGCGCAGGACCGGTCGTCGTGGAAATCCTTGGGGGAGCCCTTTGTCCAGCAGTGGACGTCTTTCGGCTGGTATAATGATGATGGTGATGTTACGAAAAGCATTTAATAGTGTCAAATCAATACTTGCTAGGTGTCAAAATTACGTCTGACATAAATTGCAACACCGTCACACTCATAAGTTATAAGCTTGCTGTGATTTGCAATAATAGTTAATTAATTAATTGAATATTAGATAACATTATGTTGAAATTGAAGTCATGAACTTATACTGTATGAAAGTATATATATTAGTACTAACATACAGTATGGACACTTCCGCCGCTCTCTAGATTGCGACCTCACCCCTCGTCTCCCAGATCGATACAGATTGGTTGTCGAACGTATAGGATTTCGCCGCCATTTTTTTTATTCAGTCATTCGTTTTTTGAAATGTCATTTCTGGCCCTTTGTATGAAGTGTCCAGGGTGTGACTGTATGATGATAAAGCTTTTAACATACATTTTGATTTCAAAATGGACACTAACATTTTAATAGCAGTTTCTGGGGTTCCCTACCCAAAAGGTGCAAACGAGACCCTTTTACTAAGCCCAACGCTATACGTCCATCTGTCTGTCCGTAATAGCTAATAGTAAAAATTTTCACAGAGTGTGTATTTCTATTGCCACTGCAACATCAAATTATAAGGCCATATAAGAAACGTGATTTCATTGTACGATGGCTTTCACGGGACCTACACCAATTTTGTTACATCCTGTATATATTATACGTACTTAACATACTTATATTTTAATACGTGCAATATCCGACATGAGTTCATTTAGTCCGACTCGCACTTGGCCGGTTTTTATAGACATTATGCAAACCGGTTGTTTTTTTACTTTGATTGTTTATTTAAAAGCATTCTCCTATCAAGTTTCAAACAACGTTAATCCGAAAACCGGTTTGGTTTTAGGCTTTTTTGTTTTTTTTTTAAAATTGCCTTCTCCTCTAGAGGTGAGGTCATCGTCCAATCTCGGGTTATTAATGGGTTATTAGCAGTCATTTGTTTGGGTGCTAGTTCAACACATGGTCTCTCCTTGGATACTTGTATTTTATTTAATAATGGTTTTGGGAGAGTTTTATATACACAGTTTTGATTGTGACGATTTGTGAGATTTAGAGATTTCTTCTTCTAACTGCTTAGTTAATAAATTTTAAAAAACCCCGATACAATTTTTATGGTTCCGTACCCAAAGGGTAAAAACGGGACCTTATTATTAAGACTCCGCTGTCCGTCCGTCTGTCTGTATGTCTGTCCGTCTGTCACAGGCTGTATTTCACGAACCGTGATAGCTAGACATTTGAAATTTTCACAGATGATGTATTTTTGTTACCGCTATAACAAAAAATACTAAAAATTAGAAAAAGTGAAAGAATAAGGGGATCTGCATACAAAAAACGTATTTTTTTAAACATGAAGAAACTAGCGCCTCTAGTATGATGGTACGGAACCCTTTGTGTGTGGTTTTGACTCGCACTTAGCCGGTTTTTTATAGTTATCTATGTCTATTTATACCTCTGCTGTATATTGTTGAGGAGTTAGGTATCCTGCGGATTCCAGGTGATGCTTCAGCATCAGGTCATGGTTACCATTTTTAAACGACTTTAAAAAAAGAGGAGGTTCTAAATTCGACTGTATTTAAAAATGATAATCATTGAAGTAAAATCATAACAAATTTTGAATCAATCACACTTATGGAAGTTGTTCACATCCCTTCATCAACGAGATAAAAAGAGCTGACGATCATCAAATGAATGAACAAATTTTCTTGAATCATAGCTAAAACACTCTCAATCAAGTCACCTTGCGAACAAAAATCCGTTGGGAGCTACGATACCACAGACTAATACACAGAGACACAAATATTAAGAGGGGAGGCAGGCACTGTTTTTTCCATACAAACGTTCTCGACAGTTTTCTCCTTGATTTTTAATACTAAAGAAATGATTTTTATACATAAAATAAATATTCATTTATTCTATGCTCCTATGTCTTCCTTTTTTTGATAACTTGTTTTTTTGAGCAACTAGAAGCCCTCAAAAATGACAGAAAAATACCTAATTTTTATCACCACTAAAGACGTCTAGTATGGAGATTCAAAAAGTATTTACAAAAAAAGCTAAACATAGACGCCTAGTACACTACTTATTATTCTATGTGTAATTTTTTTTTAACATATGTCTAATTTTGGAGGAGAAAATCGTCGAGAGTCAAACCTCGAATTTTGCAATTTTTAATCGAAATATTAACCGGGAACTGCAGTTGTCCTTATCGCACAATGACAGGTTTACCTACACATTGATAGCGCTGGTGCGAGCGCCAACGCGCGACGGCAACAGTTGTTTCAAATACCTGTTTTTCAAATGTGTCTCAGCTAGCGTCCGCTCTTAAACTTACAACACTCCTCTATTTGCTTCGGGGGTAAAAAGTAATCTTAAATATTTAGTTTCATTTTTTAATGACTTAATTTGGCAAGTTATATGATAACATTACAAAATTAACTATAAGCTAATGAAAAAAAATCTACACAGTTGCATGACTATGTACTATGGGAACCATAAATTAAAATACACACTTATATGTACACGTTTAAATAAAAATATATCCTACTAATATTACAAATCAAAATTTTGTAAGAATGTATGTTTGTTACTCTTTCACGCAAAAACTACTCAACGGATCTGGTTGAAATTTGGTAGGTAGAATGATTAGGACCTGGATTAACGCATAGGCTACCTTTGTTCACGCTCACGAGCCGCCTGCGGCTCGCGCACTACGCACCCTCGAAATGTCATAGAAACGTTGTCCACGCGGGTGAAGCCGCGAGAAACAGCTATTACGATAATTATATAGATTTTGAATACCCAGACTCAGAACAGACAGACCTGTTCTTAACACAAATATTTGCCATGGCTGAAAAGCGAACCCTCGACCCTCGGCCCAGCAAGCTCGGGCGCATGAAAAGTGGTATAGGACAATTCTCTAA
Organism: Coleophora flavipennella; assembly: GCA_947284805.1. NCBI lineage: Eukaryota > Metazoa > Arthropoda > Insecta > Lepidoptera > Coleophoridae > Coleophora > Coleophora flavipennella. The sequence goes on along the minus strand of OX369270.1, from coordinate 1,532,866 downwards.
AGTGTATTTTAGTTTTTTACCCTTCCAGGTAATGAACGCGCTTATGGTCAGATAAACATAGTTATCGGCGCGACCTCGCAAGTCGTACTGAGCTAAGACTGCAGCTAAGACTTCAGTCGTTGGTCCCTGTTGCTATCGTTAGGCATCTTGAAACATTCTCACTTTAGGCATATCTCGGCGACACTATCAAGTACCTACCCACTGCAAGTTGCTTCTTCACTTCTTCACTTCTCAATGAACATTCTCTTCGCCGAATACCAGCCTTCGTATGACTTACAAGACCTATTCATAGTGTTCTCGGATATCGATGAATGATTGAAGATTTTGATTTAAATACATTAACGAGCAAGTTTAACACAAAACTCAACTCATCGAGGCCAAATGAATTGGGCCCAAAGTACATTAATGTCTTTAAGAAGTTTGTATACAGCTCCATCCAGTCTTCAAATTATCTTCTTTGTTCTTCTAGCCACAATAAACGTTGTGTTCTAGCTTTTAATATAAAGGCGTTCCATAAACATACGGCAGTGTACATTTATAGCCTCTCCCTTTTTACACGACTGCAGGCTAAAAGAAGTGTATTGTTTTCAGGTCTGTATAGTGCGTGCCACTAAAGATGAGACTTGACACATCACGTTAAACATTAAAAAGATTTGTCTTTATGATCACGTGATCATACTTTTTGGTATGATTATGGTTTACGACGTGTTCACCTTTGTCAAAAGAAGTAGAGGAGTATTGATTACTGTACAATTAATAATTACTATTTCTTACATTTCCTACGTCTTCTCAATATTTTACGTGGTAAGTCAAGTATCATCTTTAGTGGCACTCATTACACGAGGTGTAAAAAGTTGGTGTAGGACCAGTTTACTAGGGGTCCCACTTATTATACTGAAAAACTTTCCCCGAGGAACCCATAGTCAATTCTTAAAAAAAATTGGGCCGTCCCGTCCATACAAAAATGCACAAAGTTGGTTAATCCGCTGATCAATTTGTATGAAGATTTAAATATTTTTTTGCGATTTCAGCAAATTCTTAGAACGAAATTTGTTTAGTATGGTGAGTGGAAGCCCCAATTAACGGGACCTACACCAATTTTGTTACATCTTGTATATGTGTGATTCTTTATTCCACGATATATTCGAAACGGCTTGATGGATTTTAGAGTGTTATCGTTAGATTCATCTTGATCCCGTGAGTGCCATAGGATACATTTTACTCGATTTCCCAAAAAAGAGGGAGTAATGTTTTTGTGCAGTCTTGCTATTATTTAATTTCTAACTTCGTATCCCCAATGTAATGGGGAGCTGGCTATATTATCTTCATAGAAAATTAACAAACACAGTCCTACAAATTTCGTCCCTTTAGTGAGCAGCGAGTGGACTTATAAGTTTAACTCGTTAGATTATGAGGTACCCAGTGCCAGCAGCAGCCGTAAGATGTACCAGGCTCAGGCTCGTCATGGTACTCGAATCACGAGGCTGCTTATGTAACCGAGGTCCAAATGTCAGGACCCTTCACCGATGCGCTGTCGCTGGCGGCCGGTGCGCGGCGCCTCTGATCCTAACCACTAGGCAATTTGAAATTTCATGGGATTCGCCAATCTTGTAGGTAACTCATCAACTAGTTGGCTGTTGATGTCGTAATTTATTTTTACCTGACTGCCAAAAAGAGGGGGGGGGGGGGTGTGATGTTTTTGGGGTGTATGTATGTATGTTATCTTTGGCTAAGCCTGTAAACGACGGCCTGTTGGATTTGGAGTACGAGGTTTCGTTAGATTCGTCGTTATCCCCTGAGTGCCATAGGATACAATTTTATCCAACTGCTTAAAAAAGAGAGGTAATGATTTTACGCAGTCGGGGTTTTTATTTCTAATTTAATTGCGTAGGTTACATGTTGCTGTAAACGTAAATCCCCAATTTATTGTTTTACAAATTTGGTTGTTTTATTTCGTTTCTATTTTGTTTTAATTTTTTGAATAATAGTCATCTTTAATATAATTTAACATTTACATACAACTTATCTATATGTATACATTTTTCCTCTTAAATATGCTAAGTAAGCGAAGAAGGAAATATGTACATTTTACATACATAGAGTACCTATTGTACATGGTGATTAATAATGGAGGACGCTGTACTTAACGCTGTACCGCTGGAACGCTGTAACGCTGTAACGCTGCATAAGCTCAAGCAACATTATGTAATGTACAGGAAGACTCTTCTTTACGGTCTATTTTATTTATAGTTATGTTAATACGGTTACTTGTTGCACTTACTAGTATTGTGAATGAACACTTAAAATGGTACTTGAATTAATACTTATTACCAAAGTTTGTCACGTAGGCAATACTCATTTTACACACTCGCGAGCAATAAAACCCGGCACCCCGTTTTCTTAGCAATACTCTAAAGTTTAATGAAATTCTTGCTTTTGTTTAATTACTGTTTTTATTAATTGTATTGATTTAACGTTTTGTTTATCATCTTACCTTGTTTCTCTTTTCAAGCGACTTCCAAAAAGGAGGAGGTTCTCAATTCGTCTGTATGTTTTTTTTCATGTGTGTTACCTCATAACTTTTGACTGGGTGAACCGATTTTTATGATTCTTATTTTATATGAAAGGTAGTGCTTTCCGTGTGGTTTTATATAAATTTTATCAAAATCAATGCAGTACTTTCTTAGCAAATTTACAAAAACCAAAAATAATAATGCCTAAATGTACTAAGTTATTGCGATGGAAGTCGGTTTTTTAAAGTGTTTTGCGTTTACAATTATTATATCCAAAGTTAGGCCTTCCAAGTCTGGAAGTTACTCAGCCGGGTTGTATCGCTCGCGTGTATATCTGCAAACAACATTTTATTTTGATTCCAAACTGGCTGTCCCGGCGAACTTCGTACCGCCTCACAAACTCTGCTCTACACTATGCTACACTACACACTATACACTATACTTCACTATACTCTACACTACACATGTATCGGTAATGTACAGGAAAGTTTATTTTCATTTTCTTTTCTCATAATTTTTTCGATTTTTTAATAGTAATTCTGCTATTCGGGGTCAAGACAAATCCTATAAACCAAAAATCATGAAAATCAGTCCAGCTGTTCTTGAGTTATAAATTGTGTAACTAACACGACTTTATTTTATATAATATAATAAAGATATAAAGATTGATAAGCCTTTAAATTGGCATCATCTCATCATCACAGTAGAAACGTGTGTAACTCTTCATTGATCATTAATAACAGGGGTTTCCGAAACATTTTCACTTTGCGGCGCACTTTCACGATTGATAATTACTTTTCATGGCGCCCGGTCACATTTTCCATTGGTTTTAGACCTTCAATATCAGAAAAACATAACCTTCTTTTCTGGATAGTCGTGTAAAACAGCGTCGTGTTTTTACTGGCAAGATATTAGATTTTTGTTAGATATTAGCTGCTTCGGTCTAGCTTTTTATAAGATTTTTTTCTTAATCTATGTTTAAAACTAAAATAAAATCGCAAAGCTACAATGCCATAGAAAGGCAGCAAAAATGCTTATGTCGGCTTAGACAACGTATAACGATATCTAAAAAATACTTATGTCAGCTTAGACAACTTATAATGATATCTTAAAAATACTTATGTCAGCTTAGGCAACGTATAATGATATCTAAAAAATACTTATGTCAGCTTAGACGACGTATAATGATATCTAAAAAATACTTATGTCAGCTCAGGCAACGTGTAATGATATCTAAAAAATTATTATGTCGGCTTAAATAACGTATAATAATATTTGAAATTTGTGCGATCGAAGTAAGTTTTGTGGGAAATTAGTTAAATCTGTATACAGAACACGTCTTGTGTCTCTCGTAAACTATTTTGCAAAACCTATTCAGCAGTAGTACGTGGGCGCTGATCACGGTGATGGCAGCTCCCCAGGCCACCACGGTGGTGTACCATTTGGGAACCACCGATTTATAAAACGTAATTCATTACATATACCACAGATAAGAAATTTTTTTTGCTGTGACATATACCTATACTTTTTATAGTGCAAAAGACTTTAAGGTAGGTAATTAATATCAGGGTTTACAAAAAAAATATATAATCGGTGAAAATATTTACAGACAACGACAATTTAAATACTGCGTTCGTGTATTTATAACTTTACAACCCATTTAGTATTAATATGAGTAGCGAATGTCAGTTTAATACACTTACTGACCCGCTCTTTCTGGTTTTTTTGACCAGAGCTAAAACTTTATAGTATTATTATAAAGAATGCCATGTAGCAACGTTTTGGCCAGTATGTTTGTTGGGCTTCTAATTTGGCCAAAACCAGTATCTCATTTCATCATTTTTCTCTCGTACTAAGGCCCATAAATACTTTGAGTCGTCGAACCTTGCTGTGGTTTCGATGTCTCATGAATAATGCATTCGAATACGATCTGATATGTGGCCAGTTTGGCGAGATTTCGGCAATCGATACAACTGATTCAGTATTCAATACTCACTTTAATATTCCTCTGACACTATTAATTATTACACTCATTTGTTATTGATATTCAATGTTTTGAAATTAATTGATGTTGCAAGTAATGTATGAGGTGATCCGTCTTCCGTAACGATTATTAGCTCACATCAATTCAACGATCAATTTAGGGTTTTCTTAAAGGTCAAGTTCTGATTCTGACAGATGGATGAGTGAACTCAACCGCGCCAAACTTTATTAGTTTACTAGCTTTTCCCGCGGCTTTGCCCGCGTGGACATCGTTTTTATGACTGTCTGTAAATTACGCTGTTTCCCACCTACTCAACCATCTCTGTGCATTAAATCACAACAATCGAGTATTTTTTTAGTTCCCTCAGGAACTGTATCAGATTATGCTATTTTCCCGGGATAAAAAGTAGCCTATGTCCTTCCCCGTGATACAGGCTACCTGCATGCCAAATTTCATAAAGTTTGGTCAAGACGTTGAAGCGTGAAAAGGTAACAAATAAACTAACAAACAAACAAACACATTTTCACATTTATAATATTAGTAAGGATTATTGATCTGAACTGTGATGCGAGTGCTTAATGCGCCGGTATAACCGAGTTTGCTACTGCGACGCGTCTTGCTACTAATTTCAGAGCCGTCACAAAGTTTGACGCGACCTGTACTTAAATCTATTTGTTTGGAAATGGCCAAACTTATAAACAAAACGTGAAGTGTTCTTAAAAATAAACTACACTCGAGAGCGATGAATCCGGGTCACTTAAAGAATCCTAAAAATCTCGGAAACTAAGAAGGCTAGCTTCATGAAATAAATTGTGTTTAATAGACACTTTAATACCCCTTAAATGGAAGTAATAAAATTTACGAGTCACTACATTTTATTTACAAAAATACATAAAAAAAAAACTGCTGATCTCGCCTTAAAACAAAAATAGGAAACATGACATTTTTGAACAACATTACGATTTACTTGAATTTTAATACTTCTTATTGCCTCCTCGTGCTTCCATCACTGTGTTTACGCGGTTTGGCATGCTGTACACCAAGTTCCTTATACGATTTTGGGGAATATTCTCCCATTCCTCTGTGAGAGCAATTTTGAGCTCACGAAGCGTGATTGGTGGAGGGCTTCTATGTTTTACGCATCTCCCTAGCTCGTCCCAAGCATGCTCGATCGGGTTGATATCCGGGCTTCGTGCTGGCCACTCCATACGAGTAATGTTCATCTCTTGAAGGTAGTCATTCACAATCCAACCCGTATGAGGCCGGGCATTGTCATGCATAAAAATAGCATCCTCACCCAAATTGACCATAAATGGACCAACGTGTTCATTGAGGATTTCTTCCACATATCTTTCGCTAGTTAAAGAGCCGTTTTCTATGAAAACCAGTTCTGTGCGACTCTCAGAAGAAATTCCGGCCCACACATGTAAGACCCACCACCGTAGGCTACTTTTTCTTCGATGCATGCTTGCTTGAATTTTTCCCCTGGTCTTCTATACACTCTGTGTCTTCCATCGTTCTTGTAGAGCATAAATTTTGATTCGTCGGAGAACATAACTTTTGACCAATCTCCAATACTCCAATTTAAGTGGTTCTGGGCATATCTTAGTCTTGAAATACGATGTCCACGCTCCAGTTTAGGGCCGTTTGCAGGTCTAAGTGGTTTCAAGTTAGCTTCAGCAAGTCGTCGCCTTACTGTCCATGCGCTTGGGTTACTTCCTCCAAGACGTCGAAACTGAAAAAGCAAAAACAAATGTAGTAATTTCGTAGTTCCATCTTCGAAAGTCTCCCTTTTTCAAATTTGATTTTTTTATGACATAACTTTACAATAACTAAGAAGTTTTAATGACTTCATTTAAGGAGTATTAAATTGTCTATTAAACTCAATTTATTCCATTAAGCTAGCCTTCTTAGTTTCCGAGATTTTTAGGATTCTTTAAGTGACCCGGATTCATCGCTCTCGAGTGTGGTTTCATTTGATTTTCAGGTCCTCAATGAACTGAAACACAGTGTTTAAGTGAAAAAAATGCTTGTAGGAACATGCTCGATGTCCAAATGTAAGCGATTAAGCTAAAATGATAAAATGTTTTGTTTACATGTTTGGCCATTTTCGAACAAATAGATTTTACATAATTAGTAGTGATTCATGTACCTACTCAACTACGACTGATCAAAGTTTTATCGAATAAACATCGTATAAACATAAAAGACAATATTAAAAGTAACATAAAACTGATAACGATAACACCTTTCAAGATATTTTCTTTTTTTGTATTTTCTAAAATTTAAAGTTTACTAAAAAAAATGAATCCAGCGCAGGGAAAGGAGGCTTAAAGACCCAAAATACGCAGTTAGTGCCGTTAGGCTGCGATTTATATTTAGGTAGTCTGGTCTCTTACGGTGCGCGGTGAAGGAAAACATCGTGAGGAAAACGCCCACACCTGCGAAGAAACTCGAAGGTTGTGGGTGAAGTCGACCAACCCGCACTGGGCCCACGTGGTCGACTAAGTCCCGATCGTCCTAATTCAGGGTAGGCTCGAGCCCCTCGGTGGGGACGTATATGAGCTGATATGATGAGTCTGGTCCAATGATTATTTCATTGTGAATTTAGTAAAGTTGGTCCAATCAAGCGTTTAGCCTTCACAGTTCATTTGTTGGTTGAATGTAATAATTAGTGTTGCGTGTGTTGTGTACCAAATACGTAGTGCCCACAATATAGCGTATGGTATGCAAAGAAAAAAATACTCTTAAGAATGAAATCCATATAATACGAATGTTTACGTTAACAAAGTTCTTTTTATTGAAATTAATTATATTGACAAGAGACTTTAAATGAACAAGCACATCGTAAAGTAGAAAAAGGGGTTTTGACACAAGGTGTAAAAAAACGTAAAGGGCCAAAACACACATTTTTGACCATTCTCGTATTTTCATTATTTTATAAGCAAATTTCCAAAAAAGGCCAAAATCCAAACATTCGGCCATTCGCGTATTTTAATTATTTTATAAGCAAATTGCCATATCAACAACGTACCGTTTTCGCCAAAGACCAAAATCCAATTTTTTGGCCATTCGCGTATTTTAATAATTTTACAAGCAAATTGCCAAATCAGCAAAGTACCGTTTTCGCAAAGGGCTAAAATCAAACTTTTTGCCATTCGCGTATTTTCATTATTTCGTAAGCAAATTGCCAAATCAGCTAAAGTACCGTTTTCGCAAATGGCCAGTCAAAATTTTTGGTCATTTGCGTATTTTCATGATTCTACAGGAAATTATAATGAAAAACATGAAAAAAAAATTAATCTAAGTTTTATATATATCTATTGGAAGACGTAGCGTAGGCAGGCCTCCCACTTGATGGACCGACGACCTAGTGAAGGTCGCGGGAAGCCGCTGGATGAGGGCAGCGCATGACCGGTCGTCGTGGAAATCCTTGGGGAAGGCCTTTGTCCAGCAGTGGACGTCTTTCGGCTGATATGATGATGATGTACTAAGCATATATGATTGATTGATTGATTAAAAAGGCGGAATCTGCTAGCCCTACAACATCGAAGCAAGTTTAATTAGTGTTTAGATTTGAGCAATCAGTCCTGGAGGAGTACCTGCGCCCGCGCTGCGTAAGAGCACACCTACGTGCTATCGGCGCGGCGGCGAGAACAGAGAGGCAGTCGTAACGTAAATAAAATACGTACCATTGATAGAAGACATTACTCAGGAATTAATTAATGAACTGTGGTGAGGCCCTAGACGCTGCCTCCTGTCCGGAGGTCGTGGTTCGAATCCTGCCACGAACCAATGTGTTGCCGAATGGTTACAATTTGAGTGCTCACTAAGTTAATTTTTATACCCTAAGAATAAATACCAATTAAAATTTTTTGTACATATTCTTTTTGCTTGCCAAAATGGCAAAATGCTCACCAAATATAGTTTTATTGAAATAACCGAACGAAGCTAACGATGTTAGGTTCGGTCAGGTTTGATTGATTATACAGTCAAAGAGCCTCGCGTAGCAATGCTCCCCCCACCCCTGGGCCTGGACCTTTGCAGAAGAAGAAAGCAATCTCATATTTGGTATTAAAAAAATGGTAACATCTGAATAGATAAATAGCGACAATATAAAATATTTGGTCTGTAATTAACTTTAAAGGAAAGAACGAAGGAAAGCGCGGAAGAGGAAGACCTAGAATTGCTTAGACCAAGTTAAGAAGAAAGTTAAGGTGGAAACGTATAGAGAAATGAAGGAGATAGTGTGGGAGAGAGAGACATGGAAAGAGCTACACCGACAAGAGCACGGCTCTTAAATTGTGTTGATGATTATAAACTAACTTTAATAGCGTTTACATATTTTTGTGGTATGCAATAATAAGGAAATTAGATCCATTTCTACAATACTTCCTGAAACATAATTTGGTGGTTTATCCGTTTTGGCAGGCATTTCGAATTTATTGGAAGTAATATAAGTGCATTTCTGATAAGCATTTAAACACAACCCTTTTTCAAAATTCGATTTCATATGTACGTTTCCACAACGACCGGAAATCGAATGCGGCCGTGGAAATCCTTTAGGGAGGCCTTTCACCAGCATTGGACGTTCTTCAGCATATGATGATGATGATGTACGTTTATCCGACGCTCTTAAGGTGAAGGAAAACATCGTGAGGAAACCTGCACACGCCTGCGATGTAACTCGAAGGTTGTGTGTGAAGTCGACCAACCCGCACTGCTCCGCGTGGTCGACTGAGGCCCTTAACTTAATAGACTTAATGGGGATGACGACAGCATCAGAAATAAATTATGAACTCTTGATCACTAAATTGGCCTCCTACTTAAACTTGCGAAAACCCTACTCGTTTTGTTTTCCATTTTAAATTCACCAAAATCACATAAATGACGCTGCTAAACTATGACGTCACGCCTACGTATTTCTAACATTTTTAGGACAAAATGTTGTTTTTGACAGATGATAAAAATTAAGCAACTCAGATGACTAGCATTCGTCATCCTTATTCAGGATAGGCTCGAGCCCCTCGGTAGGGACATATATGATGAGGCCCTCGAATAGTACCACCTCATATCTTCCTGAGGGTGTCGTAAGAGGCGACTAAGGGATCAAAAACCGGAGAATGGGCAACAGCGTCCTTTCCGTGCACTGTGCCACCACATCGCTCACTGCGATCGCCAACCCGCCTGCCAAGCGTGGCGATTACGGCAAAATACCACCACTTGGGGAGGCCTATTTCCAGCAGTGGGTGTCTTTTGGCTAATGTGATGATGGCCATGACATCCCAAAGCAGGTTGATAAGCAAATAAACTGTCTTTGGAATATTACCTGACCAATATTAAGGTAGACTTAGTTTTAAATTATTTTCATACATAAAAATATGACTATATTAAATTTTTAACATACAAAAAAGTTTTTTAATTCAATAAATGGACATGGAATATTCTTAACCAATTTACGACATACTTAAATTGTTGCCAATAATTTATGAAATGGCATTTTTAAAAAAAGGTATTTTTAATATCTTAAATGACATCATTGACTATTTTAATAAACCATTTCAAATATTTTTATTTAGTTACTGATTATTTTTAATGGTTTTCCAAATGTTTAAAAACGATGACGTCACAGGCCCAAATACTATAGTATTAAAAAAACAGTCCCAGTTCTAATTTCAATTGACGATTTTGAAATTAATTCAGTAATCAAATGTTATGAAAATACTTTTAAAGTATAAAATCGTTAAATCGCCAAATAGGTTTTTAATTGATTCACATGCCTTATAAAAATCGGAACAATGCCATTTACGGATAAAAATATCCAGGATACGAAAAGAAAACTAAGATATTTAACAATATAACGCGATGTGTGTCATGGGCTCCTTAGCAGCTGTTTCGACTCGGGATGACTCGGGTGTCTACCTTTATTTATGTTTTTAGGGTTTTTTATTATTATTAGATTAACATTATTAATTAAATTAGTTTTCAATTAGATTTAAAAGTTATATTATGTTTTTGAAGTGAAAACCACTTTAGGCGCTTGGCATTTTTCGAGATGGGAAAAACCATCGAACTCGCGACACTGTAATGTAATGTAACCGACAGCGTACCAGGAACACTCGGGGGGTCAAAACTTATAAAACTGTAAAGTTTTTCACTTCTGTCGGCACTCCCGGAGTGGTTAGTATACAACTGTACTGGCAAAATATATTTTTTGTATACAACTGTACTGGCAAAATGTATTTTTTGTATACAACTGTACTGGCAAAATGTATTTTTTGTATACAACTGTACTGACAAAATGTATTTTTTGTATACAACTGTACTGGCAAAATGTATTTTTTGTATACAACTGTACTGGCAAAATATATTTTTTGTATACAACTGTACTGGCTAAATGATTTGGAAAGACGAACTAGATAAAAAGACGGATGGATGGTTCATTTGCTGTTGGTGGACTTTCGGATACGGACGCAACACCTGAACACTCGTTGCGGCACGCTGTGTCAACATACAGGTAAACATGTAAGTTTGGACATTACACTGTGTGGCGCAATCTAATCTGTTGTAACAATATTTCTTTCCGAGTTTGAAGATTAATATTGAAAGTTTAATCCCAACAAAACATATTTATTTATTTATTTCATAGGTAATTGTACACAGGATACAAAAAATACAGATTTTAAACATTAAGGTGATACAAAGGGTACAGATTATTTCTAAAGAAATTTCTTCCAGCGGACCCGGGAAAGAAGAAAGTTTTGACTGAGATGGCAAACGTGTACACAACTTAGTCAAACAAAGAAAAAAAAGTGATACTTAAAGTAATATTAAATATATACTAAATTTTAACAAATATAGAGAACAAATACATCATAAATATAAGTACTTTATTATAGATAACAGATGGTATATATAAATACATAGATAAATATATATTAACTAATATAAATCCACAAAAATGAAATAAATAACTTATAAAAAGTTTTTAGGATTATGTAACTTGGCAAGTTTTCACTATCCAATTTTATTCTATATTGATATTTAATTTTAAAAAGTAAGCTTTGCTTTCTTGGCGCCTTGACTATTTAAACTTGCCAAGTTACACCATGTAGTAGCACAGAACATGACAATTTTTTAAGCAACTGAAAACCGTTAAACATTATCTATTATTTAGATAAGTCTTAAATAAATATATCTATTTGAAGTTCCTTAGCTATAATTTAGGAACCACCATAGAACTTGGTACCTACCCATTTAGATCACTGTAATTTTTTTCATATTGAACTTGGCCCCATTTCACATTTATGTTTTCTTGGGATATATATATTTTTTAAAGTACCTATAAATTTCCTCATAGGCATACATATAAGATATTTTTAGTGGAACCGAACCCTCGGTGCGCAAGCTCGAGTCGCACTTAGCCAGTTTTTTGAATTTTTACTCAATACGCCTAACAGACCTGGAAGTGGTCTATGTAATTATTCCAATGAGTAGTGGTGGTACGGAATACAAATTTCGCGAGGTTGACTCGCAGTTGGCCGATTTTTCTTGTTCCTTTGTGTATACGTCTTTCAACCTACCTATGATTTTGTTAAATAGTAGTGGTGGTACGGGACCCTCATTTCGCAAGTCCGACTCGCACTTGCCAGTTTTTTTTCTTTGTATACGCCTAATAACTTATCTCGATGGCAAACAAGTTTATAAGTTACCCGGAAGTGGTGTACATATTTTGCTGAGTAGTGATGATACAGAACCCTAGGTGCGTGAGTACGACTCACGCTTAGCCGTTTTTTGAATTTCACCTTTGAATACATCCAATTACCTACCTCCGTGCCAAATTTTAAGTTTCTAAGTCACCTGGAAGTGGTGTATAGTTTTGATGAGTCAGTGAGTGAGTGAATGAGTCATAAAAATAGTGATTTTTTGGACGTCAATATGCTATAAATGGTAAAAGACATATTTATGAAAATTGGGATTCTAGGTGATCGAGGGGGTCTCACTAGATACACAAAATTGCAAGTGTGTAAGTCAAACAGATTTTAAGTTACAGGTAGGTCGAAAGTGGCCCGAAATGGTTCGTGTAATATAACCAACGGCCGGTGTCGCCTTTTTCTTTTCGAACTTGGCGGACACACTACCGTGTGTCTAGATATTACGGAGTCATTAAACGGACAATATGGGGCCTAAAAAGTAATTTATGATAAAACTAGTTTATGCTGCCGGTTGCCTCGTAAAAGAGTGTGTCTATGTCAGAAATTACCTTCATTTTGAATTGCCGACTGAACTTGAGGCTTAGAAAATGAACATAAAACTTATTTTGCATTTAAAATTAAGTTAAACGAAACGTTTTGTCTCTTTCTCTCTTATCATGTGCTATAATAATTAACCGTGCTATCCTAAGGGAAAGACAAGTACTTTCATACTCTATTCATCATCATCATCATAACAGCCAAAAGAGGTTCACTGCAGGTGGAGGGCCTCCCCCAAGGATTTTCACAATGACCACTCCTGCGCTACCTTACATCCAGCGGCGTTCTACAACCTTCATAAGATCGTCGGTCCTACGAGTGGGAGACTTCTGGTGTGCGCGGTCACCACTCGGTAACTTTGCTGCATACGCTAAACTGCTCGGTTTATGAATAGCAATAGTCCGATTAGTGAGGGCCGCTATACCTAGCTACACCGGAAGCGAAGACTAGGATCACCTGTGGTGGCTTTGCCGCCAAGATGCTTTTCGTGGTACGCTAAAGCGAGTGCCACGTGGAAGGGACCGCTACCTAGGGACAGCTAGCGGTTTCCTGGTATTACACTTATACTTAGAGCGTCGGTGGATCAACGGCAAGGGCCGCTACCTCCTATCCGGGAGGTCGTGGTTCGAGTCCTGGCACGTACCAATGTGTTTTCGAATTTCGATTTCATATGTACGTTTATCCGACGCGCTTACGGTGAAGGACCGGCACTGGGCCCGCGTGGTCGACTAAGGCCTGATCGCCCTAATTCGGGGTAGGCTCGAGCCCCTCGGTGGGGACGTATATATGGGCTGATTTGATACACTTACTTATAATCACCTGCGATCACGTCGAGGAGGGCATTTAGATTTACACATATATGGACGTCTGCAGCGCGAACTTTATACACATGTCAGATGTTCAAGTTTACTCACAGCAGCATTTAATTGATCTTCCCAAATCATGACATATAGGTGATTTCCTTTTAGTTCACCCAAAACCTCTCCTTTGCAATTCATACATTTTTGGCATAAAGTAACATTTTGGAGAAAACATACATTGGAGGTCGCCTCACACGAGAACAACGTTCAAGCCCGTCCCAAATGATTGAAGAAAGTTACTGCTAGCGTGTATCAAGTTTCCTTTTGTGACAGGCTGTGAGGTCAGGCCTGGCATAGCACCAGCCATGAGTCATGAGGTCTTGTATGGGCAGAGGCCGTCCATGTTGATTGTCGTTCCAATTATACAGGCAGGCATAACTTTAACTATTTTAGTACAAAAAATGTTAAACACTTGTTCGACGTGCGTGCATATTGCTTACAATGTTGTGCGGACATGCAAAGATGTAGATGTTTTATAAAAAATCGGTCAAGTGCGAGTCGGACTCGCACACGAAGGGTTCCGTACTTCTTTTTCTTTTTTCTCCTGGCCATTGTCCCAATTTATTTGGGGTCGGACCTCCTAGTACTTCTGCGCACACCGCTCGGTCGTGGATTGTCTTCTCATTTGTGTTTGTACTCTTAAGGTCATTTTTTTATTATTATTTACAATTGGTAAACCCTTGAAAACATCTCACCTGGTGGTAAGTGACGATGTTGCCGAAGATGGAAGCGGGCTTACCAAGATTCCCCAACGCAATGGGGAACTGACTATCTTACCTCCGGTCTATCTTATCTTCATGCCGGAACACACCAATGATATCAGTATTGATATTTGGCGGCAAGACTTAGATAAGATGGTGGTAGCTAGCCAGGCGGGCTTAGAAAATGCCCAACCACCAACCAAACCGAGTCTTACAATTGACCCCGCCGGGAATCGAACCCGCGGCCTTCTGTGTAAAGCAAGTGAACTTTGCCTCTGAGCTACGGAGGCGGTCATTTTTTACTGTCTGCAACCAGGTCATTGAACGAAGGGTTCCCCTACCATCGTACAAAAAATTACCTTTCTTGAATGGGCACCCTTTTATTTTTAATTTAATTTAGTTTTTATTATTTCTTTTTATAGCAGCAATAGAAATACATACTCTGAGAAAATTTCAACGGTGTACCTATTTCGGTTCATGAAATATAGCCCGCTGACAGGAAAACGGACAGATGGACGGACAACGGAGGCTCAGTAATAGGGGAGTAGTAAAGGGAGAGGGGAGGGCTGTGGAACCCTAAAAAGAGATTAGTTATTAGTAGGCGTTTTCAATAAGTTTTGAACCGCCTCCGCAGCTCAGAGGCAAAGTTCACTGGCTTTACACAGGAGGTCGCGGGTTCGATTCCCGGCGGGGTCAATTGGAAGACTCAGTTTGGTTGTGGTGGTAGGGCATTTTCTAAGCCCGCCTGGCCTAGCTACCACCATCTTATCTAAGTCTTGCCGCCAAATATCAATGTTGATATAATTGGTGTGTTCCGGCATGAAGATAAGATAGCCAGTTCCCCATTGCGTTGGGGAATCTTGGTAAGCCCGCTTCCATCTTCGGCAAAATCGTCACTTACCACCGGGTGAGATGTTGTCAAGGGTTTACCCTTTGTAAATAATAATAAAAAAAATGACCTTAAGAGTACAAACACAAATGAGAAGACAATCCACGACCGAGCGGTGTGCACAGAAGTACTAGGAGGACCGACCCCAAATAAATTGGGACAATGGCCAGGAGAAAGAAGAAAAAGAAGTACGGAACCCTTCGTGTGCGAGCCTATAAGGTTTTATGTAGAGCTTATATTTCAAATAATAGTAGAAGACATTTTTTCCGGGTCACCTTACTAAAACTAAAATTTTGAATTGAAAGTCTATCAACCCATACCTTCTTTACAGCTGGGGTACGCATGGGTATCTTCTCTGATCCCTCACACCCGAGGGCTAAGTCCAGATAGGTCAATTTGATTAATTTGTAGATTGGCTCTCTATCTCTCTTATCGTGTCCCACAATTAAACCGTGCTATCCCTGTGTTTGCCTGGCGTTGCACTTAGCGACCCCCGCGGTCACGTGTAGGGCATTAAGATTTGTACCTACGGACGTGTGCAACGCGACATTCATACACATCTGAAATCAGTGTGCAGGTTTCCTCACGATATTTTCCTTCACCGTTAAAACAATCGGTAAGTACATGTACGTAAGTTTAGAAAAACTCATTGGTACATTGGCCGTCCGGATTTGAACCCGGGTTAGGAGTATCGGGTCGTTACCAGTTGAGCTACGGAAGCTTTAGATTGGCTTATATCGTCTATATAGAATATTTGGAAACGCTAAACACGTTAAAAAAACCGACTTCCATCGCAACCACTTAGTACAATTTTGCATTATTATTTTTGGTTTTTGTTAATTTTCAAAAAAAAGTACTTCACCGATTTTGATAACATTTGTATGGGACCAACCTGGCAGCATATACTATAGAATAAAAATAGAATCATGAAAATCAGTTAACAATCAGCGAAGATATAGCGTAACAAACATACAAAAAAAATACAGTCGAATTGAGAACCTCCTCCTCTTTGGAAGTCTGTTGAAAACCAATAACCAACTTTCGTTTTCATATCATACGATTACACTATAGGAGTACACTACAGGCGGAAGATATAGACGCTATCAAATAAATTGCACATAAAGAGCATTACGCTTATAGAATAGCAGCATTAACCTTATAAGGTGTGTTGTGAGCAACATCAATTGATTATGCATTCTGCATTCAGTCATTCATTACAAGTCCATATTATGCGCGATGCGCGTGCGCTTGTAATGGTACTAACGAGGAAACGATACATCGGCTTGGATGCCAAAGGTGACCGCGAGTGGGACACGGTCTCGTTGTGGCGAAATGTCTTACTTATAACAATTACAAACATATTGTGCTGATGAAGTAAAATCGACTTTTTTTTTTAAGTATAATTTGTGCCTCCCAATTTTTTTTGTTGAATTTGCGATCACCAGTTTTTTATTTTTATTTACAATTGGTAAGCCCTTAGCATCATCTCACCTGATGGTAAGTGACGATGATGCCGAAGGTGGAAGCGGGCTTACCAAGATTCCCCAACGCAATGGAGAACTGGCTATCTTATCTTCAAGCCGGAACACATCAATGTTGTTAACACTGATGTTTGGCGGTAAGACTTAGATAAGATGGTGGTAGCTAGCCAGGCGGATTTAGAAAATGGCTACCACCAACCAAACCGATTCTTACAAGATGACCCCACCGGGAATCGAACCCGCGACCTCCTGGTGTGAAGCGAATAGACTAACCATTACGCCACGGAGACGGTTAAAAGTTTTCACTATCCACACTTCAATGGCAAACAAATCATTCTCATATCTCTAATCATCATCTACATCAGCTGGAAGGACGTCCACTGCTAGAAAAAGGACTTCCCCAAAAATTTTCTCAACGACCATTCCTGTACTGCCTGCATCCAGCAGCTTCCCATGAACTTCACCAGGTCGTCAGTTCACCGAGTGGGTGGCATGCCTACGCTACGTCTTCCGGTGCGTAGTCGTCACTATTCATTTCAATCAAAAGACATCAACGACAGCGACAGGAAAATGTTTTTCCATCATTCAGTTCGGTATCTTTAGCGCGAGTACGACTGACACTTGGTCAGTTTTTTTACAATTGTTATTTAACTCTGTATTCACACCGAGTTTGTCGCTTGTATGTGTTACCGTTTTTACAATTGTTATTTAACTCTGTATTCACACCGAGTTTGTCGCTTGTATGTGTTACCGTTTTTACAATTGTTATTTAACTCTGTATTCACACCAAGTTTGTCGCGTGTATGTGTTACCGTTTTTACAATTGTTATTTAACTCTGTATTCACACCAAGTTTGTCGCGTGTATGTGTTACCGTTTTTACAATTGTTATTTAACTCTGTATTCACACCAAGTTTGTCGCGTGTATGTGTTACCGTTTTTACAATTGTTATTTAACTCTGTATTCACACCGAGTTTGTCGCTTGTATGTGTTACCGTTTTTACAATTGTTATTTAACTCTGTATTCACACCAAGTTTGTCGCGTGTATGTGTTACCGTTTTTACAATTGTTATTTAACTCTGTATTCACACCAAGTTTGTCGCGTGTATGTGTTACCGTTTTTACAATTGTTATTTAACTCTGTATTCACACCAAGTTTGTCGCGTGTATGTGTTACCGTTTTTACAATTGTTATTTAACTCTGTATTCACACCAAGTTTGTCGCTTGTATGTGTTACCGTTTTTACAATTGTTATTTAACTCTGTATTCACACCAAGTTTGTCGCGTGTATGTGTTACCGTTTTTACAATTGTTATTTAACTCTGTATTCACACCGAGTTTGTCGCTTGTATGTGTTACCGTTTTTACAATTGTTATTTAACTCTGTATTCACACCGAGTTTGTCGTTTGTATGTGTTACCGTTTTTACAATTGTTATTTAACTCTGTATTCACACCGAGTTTGTCGCTTGTATGTGTTACCGTTTTTACAATTGTTATTTAACTCTGTATTCACACCGAGTTTGTCGCTTGTATGTGTTACCGTTTTTACAATTGTTATTTAACTCTGTATTCACACCGAGTTTGTCGTTTGTATGTGTTACCGTTTTTACAATTGTTATTTAACTCTGTATTCACACCGAGTTTGTCGCTTGTATGTGTTACCGTTTTTACAATTGTTATTTAACTCTGTATTCACACCGAGTTTGTCGCTTGTATGTGTTACCGTTTTTACAATTGTTATTTAACTCTGTATTCACACCAAGTTTGTCGCTTGTATGTGTTACCGTTTTTACAATTGTTATTTAACTCTGTATTCACACCAAGTTTGTCGCTTGTATGTGTTACCGTTTTTACAATTGTTATTTAACTCTGTATTCACACCAAGTTTGTCGCGTGTATGTGTTACCGTTTTTACAATTGTTATTTAACTCTGTATTCACACCAAGTTTGTCGCGTGTATGTGTTACCGTTTTTACAATTGTTATTTAACTCTGTATTCACACCAAGTTTGTCGCTTGTATGTGTTACCGTTTTTACAATTGTTATTTAACTCTGTATTCACACCAAGTTTGTCGCGTGTATGTGTTACCGTTTTTACAATTGTTATTTAACTCTGTATTCACACCAAGTTTGTCGCTTGTATGTGTTACCGTTTTTACAATTGTTATTTAACTCTGTATTCACACCAAGTTTGTCGCGTGTATGTGTTACCGTTTTTACAATTGTTATTTAACTCTGTATTCACACCAAGTTTGTCGCTTGTATGTGTTACCGTTTTTACAATTGTTATTTAACTCTGTATTCACACCAAGTTTGTCGCTTGTATGTGTTACCGTTTTTACAATTGTTATTTAACTCTGTATTCACACCAAGTTTGTCGCGTGTATGTGTTACCGTTTTTACAATTGTTATTTAACTCTGTATTCACACCAAGTTTGTCGCGTGTATGTGTTACCGTTTTTACAATTGTTATTTTACTCTGTATTCACACCGAGTTTGTCGCTTGTATGTGTTACCGTTTTTACAATTGTTATTTAACTCTGTATTCACACCAAGTTTGTCGCGTGTATGTGTTACCGTTTTTTCAATTGTTATTTAACTCTGTATTCACACCAAGTTTGTCGCTTGTATGTGTTACCGTTTTTACAATTGTTATTTAACTCTGTATTCACACCAAGTTTGTCGCTTGTATGTGTTACCGTTTTTACAATTGTTATTTAACTCTGTATTCACACCAAGTTTGTCGCTTGTATGTGTTACCGTTTTTACGATAAATTATAAAAAATAACACGTTACTTGTAAGGGTTAATTTTATAATTTAATTAAATTTTCTATGATCAGTTATTTTTATATTTCAAAAAATAATCGCTATTACACATAGGTTCCCGTTATCTTTGGGTACGAAACCTTAAAATACATTTGTAGAATTGGGACCCCTACAATTGGGACCACTTTATTTGGAAACGCTAAACACGTTAAAAAACCCGACTTCCATCGCAACAACTTAGTACAATTAGTCATTATGATTTTTTGGTTTTTGTTAATTTTCTAAAAAGTACTACACCGACTTTGATAAAATTTATCTGGAACTTACTTGGCAGCATAGCCTATCGAATAAAAAAAACCATGAATATGTCGCGTAACAAACATTTAAAATAACCCTCCTTCTGGCGCAGTCGGGTAAAAAAACAGCAACATACTCCTTCTTTTTGGAAGTCAGTTGAAAATAGGCATACACGTTTCTGTGGTCGTATCACGTACATCTAGATCCCGAGGTCGCGCTGGTCATGACCGTCCCCCCCCCCCTTCCCGCCATGTCACCGGCACCGACTCGCCAACTGGGTGCCGTTTATTGGCACTTCTGAATAAACAGCCATGTGATATGTATGAAAGATAAGAGGTATGTGACGGAATCCACCTGGGTGCGATTTTGGACTTGTACCTTGTCGATGGTTGAGTACCAAATGTTTTTTTTTACGCAAACGTCGCTTTACATGCTTGAAAAAACTTAATACGTGATTTGAGGATTGTTAAAAAAACTACTTCCCGGCTCGTTAACTTCATTTCATTATTGTAGAGTAGCATTTTTTCAATCGATTTCCAAAAAGGAGAAGGTTCTCAATTCGACTGTTTGTTTTAAATGTTTGTTACCTCAGAACTTTTGACTGGGTGAACCGTTTTTGATGATTCTTTTTTATTTGAAAGCTAGTGCTTCCCGTGTGGTCCCGTATAAATTTTATCAAAATCGGGGTTGTTATTTATTAGAAAATTAACAAAAACCAAAAATAATAATACAAAATTGTACTAAGTTGTTGCGATGGAAGTCGGTTTTTAACGTGTTTAGCGTTTTTAATTGTAACAATCTTTTAACACACTGAGAGGCAGAGAACACAAATCTCATACTGCTAAGTGACAACACTATAGCATAGTACTAATATATACTTTGCCCATAGTCGGATAAAAACACCTTGATCTGAGGACCGCTGCTGTTTTTTTTTTCAAATTTTGAACGGTCCGGCAGCAACGCGGCGACGGCGGCGCTGTGATTAAAAAAAGTTAATCGGCAGATAAATCAAAAGTGTGCGTCACAGCATTCCCTACTCTTTGGTCACGGTTTTACATATCGAGAGTATTTTACTTAAAATTATATTAATAATTGTTTTAATTTCCTTGCTTTGTTTGAATAAAGCACTATACAAGACTCGGCCTTCAAACCCTACTCATCCAGCAATCGCTTATTTTCCCAGCCTCGTCAGTAATGTACTATAGTACTAACATGTAGAAAGCTTTTATTAAAGTGTTAAAGTGAAACTTTTATTACATCTTCTCAAATTTTTCGTCTGTGTGTTGCATGTCGCGTGACGGTCGCTTTCTTCTGACGGTATGATCGTTTCGTCATCTTTACCGTAGCGAGAGCAGCCATGATCGTTTCGTCATCTGTAAAGTTTCACTTTTACCGTGGTTTCATAAAACCACACACTTACTTTTTTTGTTTTACAAGCTTTTATTTAACTTTCCTTGTTATTACGGGTCAAATCTAGCAAACGATTTGAGAGCGACTTCCAGGAGTCCAATTGTGTTATTTGGTAAGTAGCCATATTCCCAGTAATTGTTAACATTTGTACACGCCTCTACCCGTTCGTATTTCATTTCTTTCTCACTTACTGGTTTGTTGGCAGAAAACTCTTACAGAGTTAAGCATACCAATTGTAAATCTTATGTTTTTCTACTTATGTATCTCTCATTTACTGTGTACAATAAACAATAAATAAATAAATAAATAAAATAAATAAATAAGATTGTATATTTTGGTATTTAGAAAACGATCAGATGATTAACTTTGGTGGTGGAATAAAAGTCCCGGGATTGTCTTTTGTTTTCGATAACTCGTAGGAAACACAGTTACTGTGCTCGCCTTTTTAGGGGTCCGTGCACACAACGTATTACTAAGCCTCCGCTATCTCTCCGTCTGTCTGTCAGCGGGCTGTAATTCATGAACCGTAATAATTTTATGTATCTACCCTCTTTATACATTTAATCTTAGATATAAGAAGTTTTTTTTATTTTATTTTTGTGTATCAATTGTAATTAATGTAGCTTTGAACAAATGTTTTATCTATCTATCTAATAGGTAGACAGTTGAAATTTTCACAGAATGTGTTTCAATTGCCTCTATGACAACAAATACAAAAAATTTGACACCATTAAAAAAATTAGAGAGGCCGCCATATAAAAACGTGTTTTTTTTAGGTATTTTTGGTTTAGCTCTATCATAAAAACCAGAGATATGCTATATATAAGGGGAGGTAGATAGGTTACATGCATCCGCCAGTAATATATAAGTCATTGCATGCATCCTAAAAGTGAAGCAAAAAAAGATGCCAATTGGCATCTCTTTTCATAGTAGCATTCGGTAGGTACCTATTATAATGTGTGTGTAAGTGGATTCGATTTTCAAATGTGGTTTGTTAGTGCATTACCTCCTAAAAGTGAAGCAAAAAAAAGATGCCAATTGGCATCTCTTTTCATAGTAGCATTCGGTAGGTACCTTTTATAATGTGTGTGTAAATGGATTCGATTTTCAAATGTGGTTTGTTAGTGCATAACCCATCTATGGTAACAAATCTCTGATAAAAACAGTTTTTTTTTAAATTCACAATTGGTAAACCCTTGACAACATCTCAGTTATGCACATAAGCGTGAAACTTGATGTGATTCTAGTACTAATACTGTAGTAAAACAGTGAATAATGAAAATAGGCTAAGTGTGAGTCGTACTCGCGCTAAGGAGTCCAAACTGAATGAAAAAAGTATACTTTTGTCGCTCGCGTTGATGTCTGTTTGTAACGTGAACAGGTATCATTGTCCTATTTGTGTGGAGAGCTCGGGAGGTATGGAGAGGGCGTCCTCGGAGCGCTAGTTCAACTCGAACTTGGCGTTTTTTTTTGAAGTTGGAAACGTGCATTTATTATACATTTGGCTTATTTAACCAATGTAATTTTCAAATATTTTATGTTTTTCAAATTATAGCTTGTAGGTATATACCAAAAAGTTTTTAGGTTTTTCGATAATAAGAGTATGCAAATATATAATATACGTTACAGTTTAATTGGTGTCTCACCTAAAATGTTTTATTTTAACTTTCGAGCGACTGAGGAGCTAGCGTTAGCGTGCGACGAAGACGTAAGTAGGTATTGTTATGGTAGAAAAATCGAACTCGAAATTTTGATGGGATCGATTGTCTTATAATAGAGTCTTAAAAGTAACAAAATAAAAAAAATTATGTGCGTCTGTGTGTGTCCGTCCGGTGCTCTAGCCCCTAAATAACTGAACAGATTTAGGTTAAATTTTGAGTAGGGTAACATTTTTTTTCATCTACAGGCGACCTGGGTTTGTATGAAAGGTACCTTATTCCGTTTTTTTCTGGAATAACAAACTAATTTGTTAAGGGTATTGTGTAACGTTTTAATAATGTACAGTTTCCTCAAAATCGTTAGGGACATTTTTAAAAGAAAAAAGTGTTTTTTTTACTTTTTTTGGTGGCAACCTTAAATACTCAAAATAGGGGAAATGGGAAAAAATAAAACCGGTCAAGTGCGAGTTAAACTCGCGCACTAAAGGGTTCTGTACCAAAAACTTATTATCATCTACAGCGCCATCTGTAGGTATAGCTAAAAGGGAACTAATTGCTGATGGCGTATTACTACATATATTAAATATGTATAGAAGATACTAATAGATCCTTCTAGTTGTCGCTAGTTTCTAAACAATCGGACTTAGAAAATTTCATTTTTCCTGTATGAATGAAAGGTCTTTATTTTTTCTCAGAGATTTTCCTGTAATCTATACATTAAAGCTCACATACCGCATTTTTTAAAAAATTTTAGGCTTAGTAGTTTCGGAGCTAAGGAAGGGGGGGGGGGCAATGGTAAATTTTCACCTATTTTCTTAAATAGCGTCAAACTATTTATTTTAAAATTATAAAAAATATATTTGAGGTTTTTCCAACAAGTCCTTTTATTTAGTATGTCTACACAATATAGTTTGCAAAACTATTTTTTTTTATATTTTCTAATTTACCCCCCAAAAGTGGCCCCCTTGTGTAAAATAGATTTACTTACGTTACATGTTCGTCTCTAGGTCACCGATTTACATATGTGTACCACATTTTAATTTAATCAGTTTCTCAGCAAAACTTTTTTATTTGATATCTGTATCATGGGGGCGCATAAATAAATAACTGATCCGCCTTCTTTGGGATTCCACCATATTAGATTTATAATGACAGATAAGCACGCCCAAATGGTACCGCTACAGTACCTCTATAAGTTTTTTTTTATATTGTCTTTGTTTTATTTAATATATTTTGAGGTAACTTTTTAAGTTTTTATAATTTGTTTATATTTTTTTTAACTAGTGTGTACAATAAAGAGTCTAAATATCTTTATCTTATCTTAGCTAATCATGCATTGTTCTCTAAACTTAACGTGTATGCAAAATTTCAGGTCAATCGGAAACCAGGAAGCGGTTCTAATTTAGTTTCTAAGATTTTTCCATACTAACTAACACAGCAAGCTGATATAAAGATTGTAATAATAGTGCCCTAAACGTCCAGTAGTTTGGGCACAAGAGCACCGAATGGACACACAGACACACACAGACCCTTCAGGTCTAGAAAGTAGAAAGTTGAATTTCAGACACATATGTATTTTATTTTTAGTTTTTATAGACTGATGTTGTTCACATAGAATAAGATAATCGATCCCCATCAAAATCTCAAATCTTTTTTGCCATCACAATATCTTCTTCACTCCTTTGTCGTTCGAAAGTATAAATATTTCAGAGATCCCCACTTTTTTTAGGTATCATCCGTCATCTTGATTTTCTTAGTATGAAATGTGGCCTATGTCACCCGAACTATAATCAATTCAACCCTCATTTATGAAAATCTAGTCAGCAGTTAGCGCTACGGTGGATCATACGTAAATGCACACATCATACATAGACTGCTAAAATCATAACCCTTTCTTTTGGCTTTGCCGTAGTCGGGTAAAAATAGGAAGTACACAAAAAGTATGATCAATCCTATGACAACAAAAGAAAAAGCCATATATCTGGTGAAGGTCGCGGGAAGCCGCTGGATGCGGGCAGCGCAGGACCGGTCGTCGTGGAAATCCTTGGGTGAGGCCTTTGTCCAGCAGTGGATGTCTTTCGGCTGATATGATGATGATGATTTAGGGTTTGAAGAAATTGGTGTGCGACCCGTTAACTGGGTATTCTACTTATCATACTGAACAACTTTCCCCAAGAAACCCTTCGCCAATTCTTAAAAAAAAATATGCACAAAATTGGTCACTCAGCTGATCGATTTGTATGAAGGGGTAATTTTTTGCAATTTCAGCAAAGTCATTGAACAAAAATTGTTCAGTATGATGAGTAAAAGCCCCAGTTAACGGGACCTACACCAAATTTGTTACAGCCAGTATAAATAAATATGTACATGTATAATGACGTTATTGTTATGATAATTGTTAACAAATTATGAATAGCTCGTAAACTAGTTGTAGATGTAAATGTAAAGTAAATAACTAAAGGAATTCGCGCAGCACGAACAGGCAATTCATTAGCGTCGTGGCAATGGGAAGGCACTGCGAAAGGCCCTGTCCTGTAGTCGGCGCGGTAACGCAGAATCAGGCGCACGCGTCGTCACTTCACAATACTGAGCAGCTAGTATTCCATTCCAATAACCCATTCGTGCCTCTAAACGCATATATGCGTCGCTACTACATCATAATCGTAGTAGTAGGTTTTGCATTTTCACGCAAAAGAAGTTAATGCGTCGGTAAAGGTATCGTTGTTTAATCAGTAGAGACTCTTGGTCCTCCAAACAAGAGGTCCCAGGATCGATTCTGTGGACAGAAGGAGGACAGTCAATGTACCGATGAGTTTTCAATAACTTACTTATTTACGGAGGAAGGTACAGATTACTACTGTTTTGTAGAGAACTATGTATCTTACTAATAATTCTCTTAACGATACTTTATCGACTTAAGGCTCAGACGAAGAGTATTTTATTAAAAGTTGCGTCACGAAAATTATGTACTTTGGGCAACTAGTATCTCATCTGTGCTTTGGGCGGCGTAAGATATCGAAAACTAGAAAAGATACAGCAAGATGGGGCATATCGCCCTAAAGTAAGTTGTTCCGACTTGCCAAAGCAAGATTCCCGAAAGTCGAAAAGTGTCGAAATTGTGCTAAAATCCTGAACTATCGGTCAAATCGACTTGAACTTTTTTTAAGTGGATACTACTTAGTTCGGGGTCTGGCAGGGGGTACCCTTCAGAATTTTGTACGTCACGTCCGGAACAACATTTTTTAACGCAGGAGAATTTGATTTCTGATAGGTTATTATGTTTTTAATCATAATTTTCCATAGGCTCATTTATTTTATTACGAACCTTAAAAATTAAGCGGCCATGGCTCTAACACAGCCCACCCCTCATATTTTTCACTCTTGATAGAAAAGACATAAAATTAAAACCCAAGAATGTTTGTTTGTCCCTCCTACTCTAGTTGTTGATACAGTCGTCTCATGCGCCACAGTACGCCAAGGTCAAACAACATTTGCTACGCTTATAATCATTTTCATCTGGTTAGTTAAACTCGGAGCCATCTACAACACCTTCTTCTCGCTATGAGTCGTGAAGGTCAGCGTGCCAGATCGGCGATGGATAGCGAACAATGCGATTAGCTCGTTATGTCGGTATGTGTAATGAAATGAAACGCACGTAAGTCGGTTTGTAGTCTTTACGTTACATCGAATTAGTAATGGTTTTAGTTACAACTTGTTCACGTTTTTTTTGTAATGGCTATAAGGATTCCCCTCTCATATATCTACCAGATACGCTAAATTACCAGGTTTATGATATAGCGTCCTCACTCACCGACAGCTAGGTCATATAGTGAGGGCCGCTATTCCTGCCAACACCATAAGGTGAAGACAAGGACCAGTTACGGTATATCTTGCCGCCAAGACACTTGTCCCGGTACTCTGCAAGGCGAGTGCCTCGTGGAAGAGAACCACTACCTACTGTCCAGGTAGGGCTCGGAGCTGTAGGCACGCTCACCTCCCGCGGCTTTCACTGCTGGCGGTTCGATCCCCGCTCGGGACGTCAGACAAGCTGGCTCCCACATATCCGGTGTGGTACCGGAGCTAAGGAGGAAGGAGCTTAATGTATATATATTCTGGGCTCTTAGAAAATCACTAGATCACCGGTTTCAAATAAAAAAAAACTAATTAATATGTCCGAACGGATAGTTGTTTGATAGGAGATAAGGATAGCAATATTTAAATAATTGTGTTAGAAGCAGAGGGAGAACCGCGAAAGTACTTATACCTCCGTGAACAATAAGGGTGACATTATGTTCAGACACTTTTGACTGAGTGACCGTAAATCTCGTTCTTTATATGTGGTCCAGCCTGGACTGTCATCATAGCAGCTCATATACGCCCCCACCGAGGGGCTCGAGCCTACCCTGAATTAGGGCGATCGGGCATTAGTCAACCATCCCACGCGGGCCCAGTGCTGGTGGGTCGACTTCACACACAACCATCGAGTTTCTTCACAGGGATGTGCAGGTTTCTTCACGATGTTTTCCTTCACCGTAAGAGCGTCAGATAAACGTACATATGAAACTGATATTCAAAAACACATTGGTACGTCGCAGGAATCGAACCACGACCTACCGGGCAGGAGGTAGCGGCCCTAGCCTTTACGCCACCGACGTTCTTTACTTCTCGTATAGATACGTCACTGATAAGTCATACCTACATAGAAAACGTATGTGAACAACGAAGGAGTGGAACAGTGTTTCTCGATAGATCTTCAAGGCGAGAGTGAATAGGTGTAATTGGAGTTTGTGTTGCCATTATTGAATATATGGTCACTGTCCATCAGGTGAAATACAGTCTAACCCCGTACAAGTTTGGAGTATGACCTATAACTCTTTCAAACAGATGTTACTAAAATAACTATAGCGGGCTATATGACCACGTTCAATTTGTCCCTGAATATTTCATATTTTATATCAACTATCTTCTTCTTAGCGTGTCGATGGCAGACACTACACTGTGGCAGCCCAGAATTTGGCCACGTTAACAGAATTATCAGCCGCTGTCATGAGGTCTTCCTGCGTGCAGATGTAGGGGCACGCAGAGCACGATGTTAAGTGTGTCATCGTTTGAACTGCACCGCACAAACAGTTTATATCACTTTCACCCAAATATCCCCACCTGACCATGTTTTCTTTGCTCCGACCGGTCTGGGTCCGGAGTCTGTTTAAAAACTTCCAAGCCGGCCATGGCAAGTCATGTCCAGGGGGAAGGTTTTCTGATATCAGGACGAAGGGTGTTGGTAAGCTTACTTTGTCCTGCCAAAAGTTACACCTCGCTTTCTTGGGTTCTACTGATAAAGGATAGACACACTTTATAAAACTATTTCGGCTTTTCAGCCGTTGTTGCACTGGGTTGTGGCTATGTATAGGGTGCCGTGTGTCAGTATCCATCTACTATGATCATCATCATCATATCAGCCCAAAATCGTCCACTGCTAGACAAAGACTTGGGGGAGGCCCCAAGGATTTCCACGACGACCGGTCCTGCGCTGCCCGCATCGGGGATTCTTCGCGCCCCCCACCCCGCCGTTACCATGACTGCTACCGGAGCCAGAAATAGCGGGGCCGCCGGGGACTAGGGGCCGTTTTCTGGGTGCAGATTTCATAGGAGGGGTTTTGCCGTAAGGGGATGGCGATCGCAGTGTGGTTGCAGGTGTGTTGCAATGCACGGAAAGGACGCTGCTGCCCATCCTCCGGTTTTTAGTCCCTTAGTCGACTCTTACGACTCCCATTGCAAGAGATGGGATGGTCCTATTCTAAGCCGGGAACCATACGGCAAACTATGATAAGCAATGTCAATAAATAAGTTTATAACGCAATATTTTCTTGTCTCAGGAGGACCAGTGATGCGCTGACATGCCGTCAACAGCGCTTTCCAGGGACACACCCCTCTCGACCCCTCCTGGGGAGGACCCCACCACTTATGAAGAGGCTTTGGCCAATGTAAGTACACCTACTAATAGTTACTTGTAACAATGTGTTACGTAGAAAAGCCCCATTGTTGTGTAGCGCCATCTCTTATCCGATCCAAACTTCATTTAGCATCTCAACGACTTAAAAGTTCTGTGCCGCGTTAAGAACCAACGCTAACTTAGAAATCTAAGAGCACAGAGTGCGCCAGGCTAATTTATCGCACGCAATGTGTCTGAACACAAGGTTACGAAATCCCAGAAGGAGATAAATGTAAAAAAAGACTAAAATCATCATCATCATATCAGCTGAAAATCGTCCACTGCTGGACAAAGGCCTCCCTCAAGGATTTCCACGAAGACCGGTCCTACGCTGCCCGCATCCAGCGGTTTCCCGCGATCTTCACCAGGTCGTCGGTCCACCGCGTGGGAGGCCTGCCTATGCTACGTTTTCCGGTGAGCAGTCGCCACTCGAGAACTTTACTACCCCAACGGCCATCTGTTCTGCGAGCTATTAGCCCTGCCCACTGCTACTTCAGTTTAGCGATTCTGTGAGCTATGTCGGTTTCTTTGGTTCTTTTGCGGATCTCCTCATTTCTGACTCGATCGCGTAGAGAAGTACCGAGCATAGCTCGCTCCATTGCCCTTTGGGTGACCTTGAGCCTTCTTATGAGGCCCATAATAGTAAGCGACCATGTCTCAGTTCCGTAAGTCATCGCTGGCAACATACACTGGTCAAAGGCTCGTGATATAGAATCTTAACACAAATGTGCAAAATCAAACAATAAGGAACCCATGCCAAGTTTATCTTCACCTCAACAAGTCAATACAACGTACGCGTATCATTAGCAATAGATCACTCAGCGAACTGACCAATTCACATATTATATTTAGCAAGTTGTCATCAATTTTAGCAAGTTTTCATTAAATTTAGCAAGTTGTCATTAAATTTAGCAAGTTGTCATACAATTTAGAAAGTTGTCATTAAATTAAGCAATTTGTCATTAAATTTAGCAAGTTGTCATTAAACATATCAAGTTGTCATACAATTTAGAAAGTTGTCATTAAATTTAGCAAGTTTCCATTAAATTTAGCAAGTTGTCATACAATTTAGAAAGTTGTCATTAAATTAAGCAATTTGTCATTAAATTTAGAAAGTTGTCATTAAACATAGCAAGTTGTCATACAATTTAGAAAGTTGTCATAAAATTTAGCAAGTTGTCATATAAGTCGGTAAATAGTTATGTAAGCTGCAGTTACCTTAGTGCAGAACATTTCGTTGCATTAAACCATCCATTGCTAATGACACGTATACGTTTATTATTTAATATTTTTTTTATTTAACCGAAGAAATAACGGAGGATGTTCTCAAGGCAACCCGTATATATTTTTTTAATGTATGACCACGCATAACTTTTACAGATTATTTCAGTTTCGATAATTACTATTTTATTGGATACTTTCATGTTAGTTCAATTTAAATTTGAGAAAAATATTCACCACTATGGGTAGAAAAATAGGGGGTGATTGATTGTTCACCCACTGAATTTTCATTTGTGAATCGATTCTGTTGAAACTTGTCACACAATTATGTAGTTGTAATGACACTGTGGTTGCGTCGGTGGCGTAACGGCTAGGGCCGCCGTCTCCTGTCCGGGTGGTCGTGGCTCGAATCCTGCCACGTACCAATGTGATTTTAAATTTAGATTTCATATGTACATTTATCCGACGCTCTTACGGTGAAGGGAAAAATCGTGAGGAAACCTGCACACGCCTGCGGAGAAACTCGCAGGTTGTGTGTGAAGTCGATCAACCTGCACTAGGCCCACCTGGTCGACTAAGGCCCGATCGCCCTAATTCAGGGTGGGATCGAGCCCCTGTGGTGTGGTGGGGACGTATTCATATACGTCAGCTCATGCTGATAAGATGAATGACACTGTCATGTTGATGACGGAGACCTGAAATTGATCTTGACGGAGACGGAAGACAGTCGAGGGAGCTCCTTAACGGCAGCTATCTCATGTTTGTGCTTATTCATTCATCTTAATGAGAAACTATATATGCCTTATTCATTGGTTATGACTACCATCGAGGATCTGATGAAGGAGACGCATGGCTGTCAAAAGAAGGGTATCAAATAAAATTTATAAATAATTTAATTAGTATGTTTATCTACAAAAATAAAAGCTACTTAGATCGCTCTAACTCAGAATCGGCTCGGGCCTCTCGGTGGGGACGGTTATGAGCTGATATGATGATCCACATTTTTTTTTTAAATAACGGAGCCGCGCATTCCACTGCCATCATTTCACTTCACGTAATAATTAATTTGCTTAATATTTGTTCGGCGCCCTTCCGTCTCAAAATAATTTAAGTACTAGTGGGTTCCCGCTGCTTCGCCCGCGCAGATCCTGTTTTTTGCCGTTCCCGTGGGAATTTCCCAAAATCCTTTCTTAGCGGATGCCCACGTCCTAATTTCTATTTGTATTCCAAATTTCAGCAAAATCCGTTCAGTGGATTTGGCTGTGCGCTGATATACCAGTCAGTCACCTTTTACATTAATATACACAGATTTAAATTAGTGTAGGAGCTTAGTTCCACTAAAAAGGTACTTTTTTTTCGATTTTCAGTTCTTTTCTTTTTCCGGCGGATTAATTTTTGTAAAAAAGTTTTTAAGTTTAAATATCACAATGTATCACAAGAAGTAGGCCTGTTTTTTAACATGCTTATATTAGCTTCACCTGTATGTATGTATGTTTGTAACCGACTCCTTTGCACTTGATTTTCACCCACTTTAAACGGACAGATTTAATTAAAACTTTGTACATTTATCAAGAATCAGTGACAATACAATAATTTCATAAGTTTATCTCATTATCCTTAACTAAAAATTAAGAAATAAATATAGTTTAAAAATAACACGTTTTTTAAGCACATCAAACTAAAAAGTGCAAAATAATTCTTAATTTAAGCTGAAAACAATAACATACTATTATTATTGTAAAAAAAGCGTGGGGCTCTTTGTGCCATATTTTTCGTATATCGAGCAGTAACGCTTTTTTCACAATAATTCGAGTATTTCTCGTTCATTATTGTTTTCAGCATAAACTAAGAATTATTTTTCACTTTTTTTAGTTTGATGTGCATTAAAAGTCTGTTTTTTAGTTTTTTTAACTATATTTTTACATTTATATTGAACGCCAAACAAAAGAAGAGTAACTAAACAAGCATTCACGATGCGTTGACTGTTGACTGTACAAGAGCGGCTTTAGCAGGCTTCAGCAGGCTAGTTGTAGTTCCGCACCATGCATTTTAAAATGTAGTTCGTTCGCCCTTTGCCCTTCTCGTTAATTTTAATTCAAAGCCTTGAATATTGCTCTTTGCGAACAAAAGTCAACACCCATGGTGTGGAATTCCCTGAATGCAGTTGAAGCCCATGTTATTGCTCAATATGGTAAGTGGTACCGAAGTGGTGGTAGAACTGCAGGCATAGCGGTGCAGGTTTGGTACTAGGTCGGCGCCTATTGTATCACCATGTTGTAGTGGAAACAAGAAACAAGGAAACAATGCTTGTGAATGTTGATCCGCCGTTGAAACACATTTGGGGTATAAAATGTCAAGTTTTGACACTTATTTATCGTATGGAAATCTGACACTAATCGCGACCTTAAATTTAATGAGCGTTTGTACAACTCACGGTTTGTTTGCCGCATCTTACACTTGTCAAAGTATATACATTAGTACTAACATACAGTATGGACAGTGGACACTCCATGCCGCTCTCTAGATTGCGACCTCACCTCCTCGTCACCCAGATTGATACGGATTGGTGACAGTTTGGTTTTCGAACGTATAGGATTTCGCCGCCATTTTGTTTGTTCCGTCATTCGTTTTTTGAAATGTCATTTCTGGCCCGTTGTATGAAGTGCCCAGCGTGTACTCTTGTTACATTTATACGAGTAATCAAATATGTTTTTCCCGTAGCTTCACCTTCGTAAACATTGCTTTTGCTAGCGACTTCCTTCCCCCTTTATTCCCTATCCCGTGGGAATGTGCTAACTTAACTTACTTATTTTGACCACCTTAATGCGTCTCTGTGAAAACAATTTTAGTACCCCATTTATTTATTTTACATTTTAAACTAGAATAACTCATATTCATGTCTCTAGCAGTAAAACGTAGTACTTTTATATAAAAGGATAGCGTTTAGACCCCCTCAACTCGACCCTGTCGCAAAATCTATCTTCCATCTTCCATATAAATATATATGTATAACTCAAAGGTGACTGACTGACTGACATAGTGATCTATCAACGCACAGCCCAAACCACTGGACGGATCGGGCTGAAATTTGGCATGCAGGTAGATGTTATGACGTAGGCATCCGCTAAGAAAGGATTTTGAGAAATTCCTACGGGAACCGCAAAAATCGAGATCTGCGCGAGCGAAGCTGCAGGCATCCACTAGTTTACCTGTAAACTGCCTACCTGCCAATTCGTTCCCGTGTTATTATCTAGCTATCCTGTATCTACTAATATTCAAGTTCTTTTGAATATCACCGAATATAAACTCTACTGACATACTTACATACATAATATGATGCCCGCGTAAAGTGTGTAAAAGTGACAGATACTCCTGCTACGCCGTAGTAGAAAACAATGTATTGTCTTGGCGTAGATAGTAATTCGTTGTCGTAAATATTAATAAACTTTTAAGTTTTACCGTAACATTGTGAGCGGACTGCGTTAGGCAACGTATGAGCACTGCGCCCTAGTGGTATGCCTTTACAGGCCCTTGCGTTTATACAATATAATATGACGTCTCCATGTGATTTATTTGTTTGCTTAGGTACCATTAAAGCCTACAAGGATGTTATTATACTTGCAAACAAAACAATTTATTAAAGTGAAACTTTTATTACATCGTCTCATTTTTTTTCGTCTGTGTGTTGAATGTCGCGTGACGGTTGCTTTCGTCTGACGGTATGATCGTTTCGTCCTCTGTACCGTAGCGAGAGCAGCCATGATCGTTTCGTCCTCTGTAAAGTTTCACTTTTCTTTTATTACATCGTTTAAAGTTTTTTCGTCTGTGTGTTGCATGTCGCGTGACGGTCGCTTTCGTCTGACGGTATGATCGTTTCGTCCTCTTTACCGTAGCGAGAGCAGCCATGATCGTTTCGTCCTCTGTAAAGTTTCACTTTCACCATGGTTTCATAAAACCACACACTTACTTTTGTGGTTAACTGTTCTTATTTACTGCTTAGTAATAATAATAAAAACAAGTAAAAAAGGAATTTCGAAAAGGTTAAAAAATAAGTTAATCATAGGTTAATAAAATTTGCAGTATGCGTGAAATTTCAAGGTTTCGAATGAAGATGATAAAATCATCGTAGTTAAAAATTATTACTTGGTCACGATTTGCAGTCACAGTTAGTTAACGATTTTTATGAAATTCACACACGATGAACTTGTACGCTCACACAGATGACAGACCGTTTGATTTGATATGCTAATTTTTTACCGCCTTGACAGAAGCGCTTCATTGTTGCGTACACAGATAAGAAAATATTATTTTACTAGCTTTTGCTCGCGGCTTCGCCCGCGTGGACATCGTTTTTATGACTGTCTTAGAGGGTGAGCGTTGACATGAATTTTCTCCAGGTCCCTCGGGAACTATGTCAGGATATGCTTATTAGTAAAACGTGTCATTTCCCACCCCCTCAACCATCTCTGTGCAAAAAATCACACAATCCATTGTTCCGTTGCGATGTTAAAGAAATTAACCAAAAAAGAGTATTGTTTCAGTTTCCTCGGGAACTGCATAGGGCTATGCTATTTTCACAGGATAAAAAGTAGCCTATGTCCTTCCTTGTGACACAGGCTACCTGCATGCCAAATTTAATTAAGATTGGTCAAGGCGTTGAAGCGTGAAAAGGTAACAAACAAACAAACACATTTTCACATTTATAATATTATTAGTAAGGATTCTTTGGTTGCGTAACCTTGCGAATTCAAAGGCACAGTGCATAGGACGACATTATTAAATAGTGCACTTTAGTGACAAGAATTAAGGCGCATATTCGGGTACCCTCGTCAATTTCTCAGGCCCACCGTACTCGCACATGGGAGCGTTGTGGTCGACAGTATCAGCGCGGGCGCCGGCGCTCACGACGCATTGCCTCACTGTGTGAATGGAAATTGTCCATAATACGGCAAATAAATAGATGGACACACAATCTATAGGGTGCATATACGGTTCTGATTATCTGGGATATTCATATTTGTTAAACATAAACATATTTGTAGGTAAATTAGTATAGTAA
Source organism: Coleophora flavipennella (assembly GCA_947284805.1). NCBI lineage: Eukaryota > Metazoa > Arthropoda > Insecta > Lepidoptera > Coleophoridae > Coleophora > Coleophora flavipennella. The sequence goes on along the minus strand of OX369270.1, from coordinate 1,497,778 downwards.
CTTGTGATTATTTAATTTTTTTGGCATGACGTGTAAATTGACATTGTTTTAATTTTGTTTTTTAAGTGTTTTTTTTAATATAATGTTGAGATAAAATAAATGTTAATTATTTTATATTCTGCATACTATGGAATCATTTTTCTGAAATAAAATATTTGAATTGAATTGAATAAACATAATTTCGTTTAACATGAATGCATTCTTGACTTTTGAATGTTGTTTATTATTAGGTATAAAGTACTAAAAACAAGGAAATATTACGAACTGAAGATTAAATTATTTAACTTCTTCGTTTGAATTGATGTTGCTAAGGGCTTACCAATGGTGGATATAAAATTAGTTAACATAAGAGGGTCTTCATTTCTTATTTTTCATTTTCTTTGTTTTTAACTAATGTATTTTTGTAACGTTGTCGCATAGTTTTTGTCAGAGTCTCTGTCATTATCATGTGAGCTCGTATACGGCCCCACCGAAGGGCTCAAAACTACATTGAATTAGGGCGATCGAGTGCTAGTCGACCACGCGGTCCAAGTGGTCGAGTTGGTCAATTTCACATACAACCTTTGAGTTTTTTCACAGGCGTGTTAGTCGATGTTTTTCCTTTACCGTAAGAGCGTAAGATAAACGTACACATATGAAATCGAAATTCGAAAACAGATTGGTACGTGGCAGGATTCGCACCACGACGTCCCGGACAGGAGGTAGCGGCCCTAGCCGTTACGCCAACGACGCCCTTAATCTAATCTCATGTCTAATATTTTACTCCTAATTAAATATTTTACGCATAATTTAAATTTAAAAAATGTAAATAAAATTGATAGAGCCTTTTCGAGACTGAGTAAGGTTAAAAAGTCATTTGAGGGGCAGTGTATAAGATTCTACAATAAAATTCCAGAAAATGTAACTAGCTTGTTAGATAACAAATTCAAGACTCATGTCAAAAAATGCTTGTGCTCTAGAGGATATTATAAAATAATAGATTATGTAAATGACAAGGATATATATGTTGATTCTATAACAAATACCATTACCTGAGACTGTAATCTGAATCATGACATTATGTAATAAACAATAAGTATATTACTTTTCTGACTATTTAAAAGTGTGTGTAAGCACCTATTTAAAATAAATTATTTTGATTTGATTTGATTTGATTAATTATCATAATTATATCCTAACGCTTTCCCTCCTATGGTCGTCCTACTGTAGTACAATCCACCTGCATACAATGGCTTAGTAGTTTAGTGCATTCCCAGCATCCGCCGCCCGCGCGGCCTTCTCGCGAATAGCCGCGAAACGCTGTCGTTACGAATTAAACGCCTGTTCGAAATTCAATTTTATTTAAATAAGGAACACGGAGAGTAGCCTTACGAACAATTCATAACGTATTATTTAAATTAACGGAATTTAGTAGCAGTCAGTCGCAAACGCACAGTGGGTGATATAAGTGTGATATTTAGTAGCCAGTGTTTGATGCAAATAACTATTTTGGAATGCTGAGTGCTGCTTTAATATTTCATTTTGCGCAAGTGATTATAAGTTGTGTAAATTAAGACGACTTTTTATGAAATCAAGGTTAAATAACGTACATAACGAAGCGAGCTATATATTTCATGCCGTTTATTTTATATGTGACTGAAGTAAAGAAAATAGTGCAGTATTAAAGTAGAGCAGATATTTTTAAGGACTGCATTAGTTTTCATTAAGAGGCATAGAGGAGTTTAGTGCGCTCCATGCTGAATTAGTTTGATTCTTATTTGAATATTAATCAATCGAAGTTATTGCAATTTTGTAAAACGTGTCTGTGGATTGTCGGGTTTTCGTAAAACATTTACAGAATTCCGTAAAATTTCCCTAAAGTTTCCGTAAAAAAATACCTTTTTTTGCCGAAAAATCTGTCAAAACATAGCCACAGATATCAGTATCTAGAACTTAAATTGCAAAAGCTTTGATTGATAAATATTCAAATGAGAACCAACTAGCAATGTTGGTAAGGAGCTCGCTAGAAATAGGTACACTCGTCATAAGAATGCAAATCAACTTAACTAATATGTGCCTAAAAATACTGAACAATTACACCTTTTGTCCAATTAAACTGCATTGAAAACTATTAAAATCAATATCAATCGATTATTGACCTACATATCTTGGTGAATCACATTGCGTGATTACCTCGGGTATAGTTTTATTGAGAACAGTCTCATCATTAGCCTGTTTACAAGAACACTAATAGGTATTTTAACAGTGGGCGGGGCACATTGATCGTAGAACAGATGGCCTTGGGGGCAGTAAAGTTCTCGAGTGGCGACCACGCACCGGAAAACGTAGTGTAGGCAGGCCTCCCACTCGGTGGAACGATGACCTGGTGAAGGTCGCGGGAAGCCGCTGGATGCGGGCAGCACAGAACCGGTCGTCGTGCAGATCCTTGGGGGAGGCCTATGTCCAGCAGTGGACGTCCTTCGGCTGATAGTAGGTATTTGTACTATAGAATGAACATGCCAATTGTAAGTTGGATTTCAGGAAATAGTGTCTTTTTTTAATTTATTTTTTACTAGCTTTTTCCCGCCGCTTCGCCCGCGTGGAAATCGTTTTTATGACTGCATTTGAGGGCAAGTAGTGCGCGAGTGAAGTGTCCTCCAGATCCCTCAGGAATTATATCGGGCTATTCTGATTAACAGTTTATGTCACTTCCCACCCCCTCAACCATTTCTATACAAAAAAATACTTCTTTCACTTCATTGCTTCGTTGCGATGCCGACGTGCGCGAGCGTGAAAAGGAGTTTTCCCCAGATCCCTCGGGTACTTATGTCAGGATATACTAATTATTAAATTATGTCATTTTATGTTCGTCCTCCTCAAATTTTTCTGTGCAAAAAATCACAACAATCCATTGTTCCGTTTCGATGTTGAAGTAATTAAGCTAAAAAAGTGTATTTTTTTTCAGTTCCCTCAGGAACTACATCGGACTATGCTATTTTCACGGAATAAAAAGTAGCCTATGTCCTTCCCAGTGACACAGGCTACCTGCATGCCAAATTTAATCAACATTGGTTAAGGTGTTGAAGCGTGAAAAGGTAACAAACAAACAAACTTATTTCCACATTTATAATATTACTAGCTGTCCCGGCGAACTACGTACCGCCTTACATTACATTACACTGCCCTACCCTACCCTACCCTACACTACACTACACTACACTACCCTACCCTACACTACACTACCCTACCCTACACTACCCTAACCTACACTACCCTACCCTACATACAACACACTACACTACCCTACCCTACACTACTCACACTACACTACCCGACACTACACTACCCTACCCTACCCTACATACACTACCCTACCCTACCCTACATACACTACACTACGCTACCCTACCCTACACTACCCTACACTACACTACCCTACCCTACCCTAAACTACCCTACCCTAAAATAAAATAGATGTTGGTCGATTCTCAGACCTACTCAATATGCTCACAAAATTTCATGAGAATCGGTCAAGCCGTTTCGGAGGAGTACGGGAACGAACATTGTGACACGACAATTTTATATATAAGATAAAGTAAGGATTAACAATTGGTAAGCCCTTGGCATCATCTCACCTGATGTTAGTTCATTTTCTGAACAAAGAACTAGACAGGTCTATTTTGAATGAGCTTTTGCAAAGTAAAAAACCGGCTAAGTGCGAGTCGAACTCGCGCACGAAGGGTTCCGCACCATTATCTATAATAAATGACGTATTAAAAAAAACTACTTACTAGATTCCGTTCAAACCAATTTTCGGTGGAAGTTTGCATGGTAATGTACATCACATATTTTTTTTAGTTTTATCATTCTCTTATTTTAGAATTTACAGGGGGGGGACACATTTTACCATTGGAAGTGTCTCTCGCGCAAACTATTCAGTTTAGAAAAAAATATATTAGAAACCTCAATATCATTTTTGAAGACTTATCCATTGGGGTATCCACACGTATGGGTTTGATGAAAAAACATTTTTGAGGGTCAGTTCTAAGTATGGGGAACCCTCAAAATTTATTGTTTTTTTTCTATTTTCGTGTGAAAATCTTAATGCGGTTCACAGAATACATCTACTTACCAAGTTTTTACAGTATAGTTCTTATAGTTTCGGAAAAAAGTGGCTGTGACGTACGGATGGACAGACAGACAGACATGACGAATCCATAAGGGTTCCGTTTTTTCCATTTGGCTACGGAACCCTAAAAATACCTCTTAGATTGACTATACGTATGGAACTTTTAAAACGGCTTCAATTGGCGGTGTTTAGTAGTGGACTAGTGGCGAAAAAAAACAATTTACTTAACTAATTGATGGTATTTGACATTTAAAAATAAAATAACATCATTTATCAATTTCATATCATAAACGTTTAACAATAAAAACTACGCTAACCATGTAATTGTAGGAGAGTTTACGCCAGTGCGGTGTCGTTACGCAACGCCATTCACGACAGCAGAGCGGCAGAATAGCGGCTCACCTTGCGCGCGCGCAGTCGCAGGTCGCGTCGTCGCCGCCGCCGCGTGCCGGACCCGTGGGAGCGCCCGCGGTGCTCGGCATGGCTGTGATCAGTGTTGCCAATTTAGCGATGTGTTTCTCGTGCTAAAAATATCTTAAAAAGTAATCAGCTTATAAACATCCTTGCAGTATCGATCTTGGTCTCGCGTGGTCTCGCCAGTGTTGCCAATTTAGCGACTTAGTAGCTAGATCTAACGTATTTTCGGAGCAGTCTAGCAACAAAAAAAATCGACGCTTCATACATTTTAGCGACTTTTCAAGCACAGTAACACCATATATCTAGCGACAGAATTGCCATTTTTATATTGTTCTAGCGACTTCTCAAGCGTACGAATAACGACTTTTTGACATATAGAGTTGGCATCACTGGCTGTGATGGTGGTGACAATAAATAAGTACCACTACTGCGGCCTCAGATTTGAAGATAGATAGCTATAACACGTTTATTTGTCACTGCAATCACACACAAGATATAACGTTAAAAGTTTCTGGGTTGATCGAGACCTGTCGGAGGACTTCAGTTTCGATAATTTCGCATGGTAATCAATGTTATAAGCTTTTTGGCTAATAGGGATGACGACAGCATCAGAAATAAATTATGAACTCTTGATCACTAAATTGCCCTCCTACTTAAACTTTGGAAAACCTTACTCGTTTTGTTTTCCTTCAAGTCTTCGATTTTTAATTCATCAAAATTACAAAATGGGTACATAAATGACGTTGCAGAACTATGACGTCACGCCTAGGTATTTCAAACATTTTTAGAACAAAATGTTGTTTTTGTCAGATGCTTAAAAGTAAATCAGATGACTAGCATTCGTCATCCCTGTTAATAAATAAACCTAGACCAATAAAGGTTTTCATCTTCATCTTATCAGCTCATATACGTCCCCACCGAGGGGCTCGAGCCTACCCTGAGTTAGGTCGATCGGGCCTTAGTCGATAAAGGTTTTATCCTCTTAAAAATGTTTCACCGCCGATTAAGCAGCGGACATCACTGCTAGCTACCACGTCTAGAAGCTGCGTCAACGTTGGAGATTTTTAATATACAAATGGTGATATATATAAAAACATATATCTGATTGGCACTCTTTATTTGTAGTCGGTATATCTACTATTCAGAACTAACCGCAACTCTGCCTTTGCGGCTTACCGCTGAATCTTTTAGTGTAATTTTATGTTTGATCTGTATTCGTAGTACACGTAGGTAGATCTATGAAATATGCCGTGAGACTTCTAATCATTTGCTGTGGCAGACAAACCTCATCAAGTGTCTTCGATGAAAGGCCTGTTTCAATGGTAGAGGAAACCCTATTGGTTTTTCAAATCTTTGTCCACAGTGAAAATCCTTATGGTCAAATCGAGTGCAATCACGTTGCAACCAGGATCACTGTGCTATTATGTACCATTAATTACTCTACAAAAAATATTTTTATTTGTTGCTCTGGATATCTTAGCAAATTATGATGTATTCAAGTGCCCAGATTACGAATTTATTCATGAAAGTATTGAATATGCTCTTGTTTTTATGATTATTGCATATCTTATATCTTGATCAATTATCGGCTTGTTAGTAATAAAATTTACTTTCCCAGTCATGATTAGAGTTCTGCGCAAACAAACGAGAGCAAATCTTACAAAATCATTGATAGTTTCATGAATTGTGAGCATAAATATATCCAAAATCGATCATATATCTAGGGCAACAGAACCACTGTAGACCAGTGTTATTGGTATATCGATAGGCGATCTAACGATTACTAATAAGTCTATAAATCTTAGTCACCTTGCACTCGGGATCACCTTGCTAGGCTCCTTCTATGACTCATACGATCCCCGCAAGCTGTGCACTGGACCTTACAGGCTCGGTTCAGTTACAACTAACATGTTGCAAAGTTAATTGTGCATATCAGTAATTACTTACAAAAGTGCATATGGAGCTAAAACATACAGTGGTTTCTTTTTTCCTCTGGAGGTCTCGGAGGAGGGAGGTAGGAGAATGCTCATGCATACCAGTACAGCCGGCTGCACTGGTTATGTGGGACTCACAGTTATTCTGCGCCTATCCACTAAACTCCTTCTTGTAGCCTTGGTCAACGACCTTGAAGGCTTTCATTGGAGCGACCCTGGTAGGAGCCAGTATTGAACTGGCTCCTACCAGGGTCGCTCCAATGAAAGCCTATATACTTACTACATCATAAATGCATTATCGTGATGCTTGAAACTTTTTTATAAAAACAATTCTTATCATTTTCATCATAATCATGAGAGAGATGATGCCAAGGGCTTACCAATTGTCAATAAAAAAAAGTTAAAAGAAGTCCACTGCTGTAAAAATGCCTCCCCCAAGGATTTCCACAACGACCGATCCTGCACTGCGATCATCCAGTGGCTTCCCGTGACTTTGACCAGGTTGTCGGTCCACCGAGTGGGAGGCCTGCCAACGCTGCGTCTTCCAGTACAGGGTCGCCATTTGAGAACTTTGTTGCCCTAACAGCCACAAGATCTACGAGGTATGTGCCCCGCCCACTGCCATCTAAGCTCAGAGATTCTGACGGCTATGTGGGTTACTTATCACTTTGCTTTATTAATTGAATAGGGATGACGAATGCTAGTCATCTAAGCTACTTTTAATCATCTGTCAAAAAACTGAATTTTGTTCTAAAAATGTTAGAAATACCTGGGCGTGACTTCATATTTTAGCAGCGTCGTATATGTTCTCATTTTGTGATTTTAGGGAATTAAAAATCGAAGACTTGATGGAAGTCAAAAACGAGTAAGGTTTTTCGACGTATAGGTGGGAGGTCAATTTAGTTACCAAGATATCATAATTTATTTCTAATGCTGTCGTCATCCCTATTTGCTATAATGTAGATAACAGAAAATCCTTATTTTTATTTCATTATAGTTAATTTCATACTTCATAAGTACCGCACATTCCTTATCAGGATTAGATGTTTCCTCGATCTCCCAGTTAATCAACCGATGAGCACGTTCACAAGATAACGATCACAGAAACAGTTCTCAATTACAAACAAAGAGTTGATTTTAGAGTGCGGATGCGATGGACTTGTGCAGTATACACACGGCATGCTTAATAATGGTCCGGTAACGTACATTAATAATATAAGCGTACAATACACGGTGCATTGTGCTGACGGCGGAGTCAGGCCTTGTGGTGTGGCCGACAGACGCACAATAGGGCTTACGAATACGACCCAATTTAGGGGTGGCACTCGATTTTTATGGAGTGTGATGAATGGTTCGTATCTAGGTCGTGTTTCGAAGTTCGGACGCCTTCTGTACACTGTCGCTACTATAATCCAAAGAAGGAAGACAGACTGTGCTGTTAAGGTCGACTTGAACAGATTTTACAGGGAGCTATAATATTATTGTTTACTGTTAAGATTTGTTGTTTCTGTAAATGACAGATTTTTTTAACGATGGTATAGACGGTATTATGGTAAGCTGGTAAAACCATTAGAATGCCATGTTGTATCATGATAAACCATTGCATCATCATTCATCATCCATGACTATTTGTCAGTGATGAGGACACACACACAAAGCGATCTTAACAGAACAAACAAGCGAACTCTTCAATAGGTAAATCCTTGCATATTGCAGATTGAGGATTAATGTGTGACTAAATGTGTGTAAATCTGTTTTTCCCACCACCTGCTCGACAATGACATGTATATTATACTCGGTGGATCACGAAATTTCAATGTAAAGCAAGGCACCTATCCCAAGGTAGTTCAAGTTATATGAAACTCCCGGAGGAGAGTAATGTGATTTGAATTTGGAACGTTAAAATTCGTATGAAAACTTTTAGAATATGGGCATTGTAACTCAGATCAAAAAAAATACTTTTTCTAGGTCTGAGCATTGTAAAGAGAGTTTATTTAAAAATCGAGCTGGCTGTGATGGTCTGGCAGATTTTTTTTTTCAAAAAAGACGCGATTGCAAAGAATGTGAAAAAACCGGCTAAGTGCGAGTCGGACTCGCGTACGAAGGGTTCCGTACCATTATCTATAAAAATCATTTTTGTTGTATGGAAGCCCCCTCTTAATTATTAATTTTATTTTAATTAATTTTTAAAGTGAATAATACAAATCAATATTTTGTGAATATTTCAAACGTCTACCTGTTGCCGTTAACAATATCGTGCAAAAAAAACACGTTTTTTGTATGGGAGCCCCCTTAAATATTTATTTTTTTCTGTTTTTTAGTATTTTTTGTTATAGCGGCAACAGGGTATTGTGTTTGGTGATATTCTAGTTCCAAAATTATTTATGCAGCCCTAGCTTTTTATTTCCTCGCAGTAGGTGTGAAAAGTAGAGTATTCACCTCTGGAATAAAGCCTGTCTTCATGTAGGGCGGCTTGAACCCCTCGCTTCACTCAGGACTCTAAGGTTATGTTGACTCCCTCGTTACGCTGAGGGTCCAATATGCCGCCCGTGATATAAGACACTCACTGCTTTATTCCCTTGGTGCATAAACTACATACATACATATACATACATATAATCACGCCTTTTTCCCGTAGGGGTAGGCAGAGACATCTTCTTTCCACTTGCTACGATCCTTACATACTTGTTTCGCTTCGTCCACTTTCATTATTCCCTTCTTACATGCTCTTCGGTTTAGGATACTCTTGACCTGGCCTTTTTTGGCATAATCTACCATTCTTTAAATAATGATAACAGACCTTCAACTTTAAAAACTATGTTATTAAGCCTCAGCTATTGTAGCAAACAAAAAAGTGAGAGTATAGTCTAGTATAGGTAGTTCATACGTGGCATTACAAATATTCGTATCGTAATCGTATGTAGCGATGCTATTTTGTCACGTTTGCGATAGTAGCATCAACATAACGCTTTTATTGTGGGATTGCACGCATTCAAGCTTTGTAAAAGATGTTATATCAGTGACTTTCAAATGCTCTTCTATGAGCTTGTTTGTAAGAATCCACTAGTTTTTCGATGTCAATGACTGTTGCGTCGTACCAACTCTTTGTATGTAGCTCAAGCGATACATGTAAGTAAATACATACTCATACAAAATTTCGTAATCATTCTTTTGCTATCTTAAACCAAATTTCCATTTTTATGGTTGTCTTCTTCTTCTTTTCGTGTCGATGGGTTCTTCACTACAGCAATCTCGACCAGAAAGTGGCCGCTCCGATGGCCCTTTCCGTTGCGTCGACTAGGTCTCGCTCGCTACAGGAGTAGGGGCAGGCTGGGCATGTGAGGAGGTGCGCCATGGTCTTTGGTGCGGTTCCGCAGCTGCACTGCGTTTGCTGGTTGGTCTGCATACCCCACTTTATCAAGTTCTCCTTGCAGCGACCCACCTGTGTTCGGAGACGATTTAATGACTTTCACGTTGGCCATGGGTTCTTATATCCTGCAGGCAGCTCCTCTGATGGTTGCACGTATACCCTTGGTGGGGGGCGTTTCTGTCGCCATACAGAGCAACGCTTCTCAGAAGCAGTACCCACCAAGGGTTCCGTGCTCCTCAGGAAACTTTTTCTGCTTTTGAGACGGGGTGGCGGAGGTCTGTGGCCAAACAGTGGGTGCCTTTTATCACGTTCCTGCTTCGATTTTTCTGCAGCGCATGTTATCTCCCTACGGATTTCAGGGGGGGCAATTCCTGCCAGTGGGTACAGTTTATTCAGCGGGGTAGGTTTCAAGCAGCCAGTGACAATTCGACAGGTTTCATTTAAGGCCGCGTTTACCTGCTCTGCGTGTGTGGACCGGTGCCAAACTGGGCACGCATATTCACCTGCGGAGTAGCACAGTGCTAGACTAGTGGTACGTAAGGTGTGGGCTGATGCACCTTAGTTCGTTGAAGTTAGTTTTCGGAGAAGGTTATTCCGTGAGTCCACCTTCTGGCGCGTGTTTTTGCAGTGGGTTTTAAATGTGAGCGTTCTGTCCAGTGTCACACCCAGATATTGTGGGTGAAAGCAAGGCTCTATGGGTACCCCTTGCCAAACGACGTTAAGTGACCTTTTTGCATAGTGATTTCGGAGATGGAAAGCGCAAGTTTGGGTTTTCGACGGGTTTGGTCTCAGGCTTGGTAATATTTTCCCAAGGTATCCAGTGCTGCACTGTTATTCTACATTCTCAAAGCTGTCGCACCGTGTCGCCAGCGCCAAGTCGTCAGCATACAGGAAGCGGCACGTGTCTGGTGGATTGGGCTGGTCGTTAGTATAGATGTTGAATAAAGTGGGAGCTAGTACGCTACCTTGTGGGAGACCATTCTTTTGGTTGCGCCATCGACTTTTCTCTGAGTTAAGATGGACCTGAAAACGGCGATTGCAAAGTAGCTCTTTGAGGATATTAACAAACCCAGGGTCTTTAAGTCAGCCCCGCAACCTTTACCATAAGCATTTGATTTACGCAGCTGATAGGTCGACGAGAGCTACACCTGTGATCTTGCCCAGCTCGTAGCCGTTCTCGATGAACTGTGTGAGGCCTAAGGTTTGACCAGTTGTAGACTTCCCTGGTCTGAAGCCTGCTTGTTGGGGTATAAACTGCGGCTAAGTTATGTTAAACTTGTAATTTGTATAAGTAATACCTAGTTTTGGTTAGTTTGAAGATTGCAGATTTTTTCTCTATTATCATTACATCAGCTCCTATACGTCCCCACCGAGGGGCTCGAGCCTACCCTGAATTAGGGCGATCGGGCCTTAGTCAACCACGCGGGCCCAGTGCGGGTTGGTCGACTTCACACGCAACCTTCGAATTTCTTCGCAGGCGTGTGCAGGTTTTCTCACGATGTTTTCCTTCACCGTAAGAGCGTCGGATAAACGTACATATTGAAATCTAAATTGGAAATTACATTTGTACGTGGCAGGATTCGAACCACGACCTCCCGGACAGGAGGCGGCGGCCCTAGTCGTTACGCCACTGACGCTATTATATACTAATCTAATAAAAACGGAAAACCAAAACATTGTTGGAACTTTCTATGCATTACTATTTCAAAAAGAAAATTTACATTTCTCTAAAATATCTTTCCTTGCCGCACCGTCCTTGCATAGAGACGACCGGCCTTGCGCGCGCGCACTAGCTCGGGTCAACCGGTCAATGGGCCAGATAGATCAGAACCCGCGTCACTCTCGCTTTCAATCCGATGCTTACGTTACGCTGCCTCTTTAAGAGTACACACTGCGTGTGACTTGAATAAGAAGCCTTATTTGTACTCTTTCAAGTTATGTTAAACTTCGTTTACGCAAGTTTTTTTCACAATGTAAGATAGTAAATAAAGAAAAAGAATGTAGAAGTCGCCGGCAAATAGTAAAATTCGTCTGGTTACAAACGGCGCGGCGCGGGCGCCGTCATTTTCTAAACGATCGCTGTTTTGCGATATGGGTCAAATTTAGTATCCTGCGGTAAAAATTTAGGATAAGGTGGAAGGTGGTGGAAGGAAGGGCACGCGAAACTAAGCGCGGTCTTTCTTTCGTATAACTGTATGGTCCTGAGTTATCATCAAACCTAACGAACCTATTATCAATCGCTTCGCTCGCTCACCAGTCACCACCCAAAAAAAATATTAAAAAAAGATTGAATATCTTTACACTCCGCTTTACAGGAGGCTTCTCGTCCCCCCTGCCCCGATCACCACGCCTACCCTTAAATTCATGCTGCAAGATACTAAATTCAACCTGTAATGGATGCTCGAGCAGAATTTAAAGAATCTACGACATACGGACAAAAAAACGTTTGAGAGTAAGTACAGGCTTTGAATGGGAAGGAGAACGTACAAGAGTAACGAAGTCTCAAAAAGTATAAAATAAAAAACAGAATACAAAAAAAATAAAAAACCTACACCGGATTTAAATCGTAATCGAAAAAGGGTTAACTTTTAACTGTTTCTGAAGGTCCCCGACTAAAGTGAAATAAGGATCGATGATAAAATTTAAAGAATCCAAAAAAAAACTCGTCGGCGGCTGCCGTCGCCCTCTCTGTTCTAAATTTCAGTCAAAATAAGGGTAGCAATTTACAATGATCAAAAACTCCATAATTTCCATATACTGAATTAGTCAAACTCAAAAAATTGCGTATATTTAATTAATTTCGAAGCAGAGAATGGCAGCCCATGACGGTTTTTTTGATTTTTTAAAATATTTTTTTATTTCCGTATTTTCCTCTAGTCGGGGACCTTAAAAATATGATTTTATCCTTCTTCGATTACGTTTTAACATCCAGCGTAGGTTTTTCTAAAATTTTTAATTTTGTTTTTTATTATAACAACTAGCTGTCCCGGCGAACTTCGTTCCACCCTACACTAACAGCGCCATCTACCGGGCTAATTTGTGAATCTAAACCATCCTCAAACCCCCTGGGATACACACAAAAAATTTCATCAAAATCGGTCCAGCCGTTTAGGAGGAGTTCAATGACTAACACACGGATAGAAGATTTATATATATGAAGATAATTATACTAGGGCTATAAATACTTTGCTGTTTTTAGCGCTTTATGTTTAAGTAGTACTGCTCAGTGCTCAGTGCTCAGTGCTTGCCGCCTTCCTTAATCTGTATGTACTAGTTACCCTGTTTTATTCAAAATATAAAACAAAACAAAAAACAAAATAGTCCTAAAACTCTATAAAACTAGGTACCTTAGATACATGATCTGTACACTTTGTAGTCAAATATTTATTATTTATATTTATTTAAATATTTATTGTACACACACAGTTGAGGTAAACAGTTGCTTATAAACTAATAAATATTTGTGTTACAAAGGTGCGTGTTTCAAACCAAAGGTCAAAACAAAAGTGTAGTCAAGGTAGACACTTAATGTCGTCTTCGGCTCGGTCAGTTATCATTTTGGGCAATCCACGCAGGTTAACTTGGTTCGACCTTTCAGTCGAGTTTCGTAAATTATACCTATATATCAATACCGTAGCCACAATACGAGCAAGTCATTTTTGACCGACTTCAAAAAGGAGGCGGTTCTCAATTCTTTGGAATGTTTTATTATATACCTATAAGCGTCGGTGGCTCAACCGGTAATGACTCGGTCCATCTAACCAGAGGTACCGGCTTCAAATCTGGACGGCCAATGTACCAATGAGTTTTTCAAAAACTTACGTACATACTTACCGATTGCTTTGACGGTGAAGGAAAACATCGTGAGGAAACCTGCACACGCCTGCGAAGAAACTCGAAGGTTGTGTGTGAAGTCGACCAACCCGCACTGGGCCCGCGTGGTCGACTAAGGCCTAATCGCCCTGATTCAGAGTAGGCTCGAGCCCCTCGGTGGGGACGTATATGAGCTGTTATAATAATAAAAAATTATATACCTACATTAATCTGTTTATATTAGAAGCCATAATTATTACGAGTTTACAACTTAGGTAATGTATTCGTAGTTGTTTTTGTTCAAAAGAAAAAGAGAAGTGTTTACAATTGGTGTCGATTGAGTTGTCAAACTTCAATACCAGTTTTTATAATAAAAGTCATATTGTTTTTAATTATTGACCATATTATAATGACACTAATTTATGGTTTTTTATGAGTGATCAGTGAGATGTGTTTCATGTTCAATGCCCGGAGCTACGTACCATTGAATGAAACACACGCGTTTCCTTAGTGGTGAGATGGGGCCATTTACTGTCTAGTTAATTTTATTGAATTTTCCCGAGAGCGGCGAAATATAGATATTCCCAATTATGGCATAAGTAACGAAGAAACTGCTGTGATAAGTAACTCTAGAACTTTAAAATTATAAATGAGTATTTTTTGCCTCAAACGAGTAATAGGCGTTTTTTTCGGGCGAAATATCCGCCTTCATGGTTTTAAAGCCATCGTGCTCTCAAAATATTATATAAACAACTAACTGTCCCGGCGAACTACGTACCGCCTTACATTACACTACCCTACCCTACCCTACACTACCCTACCCTACACTACACTACCCTACCCTACACTACCCTACCCTACACTACTCTACCCTACACTACACTACCCTACCTTACACTACTCTACACTACCCTACACTACACTACCCTACCCTGCCCTACCCTACACTACCCTACCCTACACTACCCTACCCTACACTACACTACCCTACCCTACCCTACCCTACATAAGCACCTTCTCCTGACAATAACGAACTCGACAAAAAAGAATTAGCGAAATCGGTTCGTGCGTTTTGGAGTTATAGCGTCAGGAAGGAAAACCCGACTTATTTTTATATAGTAGATAGCCCAACTAGCACAGACAGGCTGCATAAGAGCTGTATTTGAGTTTCCTCTGAAACTAAAAGCTGTACAGTCAGGCTGTACAAAGGCTGTATAAGCGCTTATACAGCCGCTATAACCGTAAAAAGGGCCCAAAATTATACAGCTTACCGCGTTAGTACAGCTGTATAATAGCTGTACAAGGCCAAGATAAGCTGCTTAATAGCTGCATTAGAGCTGTTGTATGGTATCGAAGGAAACCAATAGACTACAGTTGACCCCTTATAAATACTTTGTAAAGATAATAGTTCAAAATCGGTTTTTGAAGAGAATTTCAGGAGAATACAAAATAAAAAAATAAAAACAATATTTTTCTCTGGAAATTATTGTGACGAATGGCGACCATTTTAGTTTATGGTGTTACTGTGTAAAGTATCGGAATTTTAGTAGTGGCACTTAAAGTTCACTTAGTTAATATATCAGGTGAACTTCAAGTGCCGATTCATATTTATTGTGAACCTATGCATATATTTTGCCAAAATTTTCACGGGCCTGTAAAATTATCAAGATAACATTACAGAAAACATCAAAAAGGTAAGTGAGTGCATTTGTTTTTGAGGTTAGAATAAGAAAATGTAATTAATATAACTAACCAGAGGACAAATAAACATATTTTTATCTGAAAATCATGATTTGGATGTGGCTGTGGCCAAATAATGACTAAAATTCCTTTATTGTTATTTTATTTTTGTGTTTATTTAGTAACAAAATGGCGAGAATTTGTAAACAGCCTGAAGAGTATTGAAAGTGTATTATAGTCTTATAGGCTGTACTAAGTAAGATATGAATTCTACAATGCAGCGATTAGTTCTTTATCAGTTTTACAATAAATTATTTTTATTATTTAAGCTGCATATCAGTTTCTGTCACAACACTTATAATACTATTTAGAGATACGTATCAAAATTAAAAAACCCTGAGCTTGAGACGACTTTGATAGAAACAACACCTTCTAACTTGTTACATAAACGTGAATGATAAATATAGGTAATAAATAGGATAAATGCGGTAAAGATGCCCCAGTGGGATAGATGCCTCATTTTCAAAAAAATCTTACTTCCTAAAATCCAGACTAAATAGAAGTACTAAGAGACGTGATCACCCCACCCGCCCGCACCTCAGTTAGCCACGGGCCGTCGTGCGGTGAGGACGCGTTTCGCTCGTATGGGCATTCATCTCTGCGGTAAACTTTAGGAACACGTCACAGTTTCAAAGGTTAGTATTTGCTATTGTATAACTTTATAAGTAGTCATTGATTCCGTTATATTTTTTATGACGTCAATATACTGATTCATCAGTATGCATCCAGATTTTTTCCATTTATTTTTATTAACATCGTATCAAAAAAAATACCCCGGTGGTTTTTGGGAACGTGTTTCATATTTTATAATTATTATAAAATATGAAAAACGTTTCAAAAACCACCGAGGTTTAAAAAAGAACGCAGTTCGACTTGGTAGGTACATTAACTTCGGAGTAGCTTAAGGTTAGTTATTGCTAAAGTAAAACAAACCACTTCCATAGCTATAAGTACATATTATGTACATATCGTTGCAGTTGACATCAAAGGTTAAAATAATTATACCAAAAGGAAAAGAGAGCCCGCTCGTGGAGTATTTTGTTATCTTAATTTGAAGCGACATCTGTTTTCATGTACTTGAACGAAAACCTATACAGACATAGATTGTTACTCTTTAGTGCAATCGATTCTGGTATTTTCAGTGTTTTTATATGTTAGTTCTTCTATATTAATATAATAGTACTGGGGATGTTTCCATTGTAATCCTACTTAATATTATGAATGTGAAAGTTTGTGGGTTTGGATGTTTAGATGCTTGGATGTTTGTTCCTCAATCACGCTTTAACGGCTGAACGAAATAAGCTAAAATTTGGCACACATATAAATGTTTATTTTGAGCCAACTTAAAACATAGGATACTTTTATCCCGGTTTTTTATTCCCGTGGGACAGTATAGGATATTTGGTGATTATGGTATTTTTCAATAAATATTTGTAGATGAAATGGAACTAATAATCCGTGGGATGATTCGTCTATAATAATAATAGATAATAGGTAAAATAAAACACAAAGGAAACTTTTTATCCCTTAGAAACTCACACCTTCGCTCGCGAGCCGCTTGCGGCTCGCGCACTGCACAGCCTCTAGGACAACTGTCCTATAATAACTATAAGAACGACATAAACGCGGGCGTAGCCTCGGGTGAACCCTAGTGGATAAACAAAACTTTAATTCATGAATTTTTGAGGATACAATTATTTTCGGTACAATTCATAGACTTTATTTATATAAAAATAATATTTTTCAATAATAATATGAAGCGTCGGTGGCTCAACCGGTAACGACTCGGTCCATCTAACCAGAGGTACCGGGTTCAAATCTGGACGGCCAATGTACCAATGAGTTTTTCAAAAAACTTACGTACATACTTACCGATTGCTTTAACGGTGAAGGAAAACATCGTGAGGAAACCTGCACACGCCTGCGAAGAAACTCGAAGGTTGTGTGTGAAGTCGACCAACCCGCACTGGGCCCGCGTGGTCGACAAAGGCCTAATCGCCCTGATTCAGGGTAGGCTCGAGCCCCTCGGTGGGGACGTATATGAGCTGTAATAATAATATTTTTCAAAATAGGATATTTCAAAAATGCGGGGCATCTGTATGTACCGCCTTTACCCTAACTGTAAGAATTTCGAAAAGTATCGAGTATTATGTTGGTGTGATTTCACTTAAATGTTGGTTTTGATTAAGTAAACTTTGTGAAGAATTTTGAAGTGTTATTAGTGTGATTTTACTTTTTGTTTTACTTACTTTTTATATTTTTCAGAAAAAAATGCCGTTTAAAATCATAGAGACGCTAGAGAAAGGACAGAAAAAGCTTTGTATAATCCCAAGTTCATGGGAATCAAAAGGAATCTTACGGTGGCCAAGAAAAAGATTGGATCTTAATAAATTAATGAGAAACGAAAACTCCATACCTCTTAATAACTGGTCTACATCAAAATGTAATGTAAAAAGGATATTATCATCATACGAAGAAGCAGCCAGAGAACTGGATATCATGGTTGAAAATAGCGACACAGACTCAACCAATCACAATAGGCTCAACATCAGGTCTTTCAAATACACTGCACAAAATCGGCCAAAACTCTTTATTGGAACTATTGAATATGGGGAGGCCATCAAAATTGAAATTTAAAGTTATTTTAGTTGGGAAATTTGTCCAATGTTCCAGCAGATTTTTTAGAGACGCAATAAGACCGTTATGCCAGTATTCGCCTGTTCCCACTGTTTTGATATTTATGTTTCTGACGGTGCCTAAAATTGTTCTAGAGTCATTTGGTAATAATCCTGGAAATCTGTTATTTACTATTAAAGTTAATTCATTCAGAGCTGCATGAGATATATTTTTTTCTATAGCCCATTCTTTTATTTTCTGACGAAATAAAAGATTTTTAGTAAATTCGTCATCCTCATCATTCGAATTACTTGTATTGCTGATGCTGCATGATGAAATGTCATTTGAAATTTCCAAAACTTGAACTGAATTCACGCTTTCCACACAACTTTCGTGATTATCTATAAAAATATTTATGTTTTTTGTTACGGAACCCTCCTTGGACGTTGATGGAACTGACACTTGACTGCAGGTTGTCTGACTCGTGAATATATCTTTTTCTTCGTCAATAAGTAATGATTCACAGCTGTCGCTGTTTCTTGGTTGGAAATTAGAGATATTCTCTTTCAATTTTCCTTTTAACTGCACCATGTCTTTTTCTTTTTTTCCACATATTGATTTTAATTTAGTTTCACTCCTAGCTTTCACTGAATGAATCTACTAAAGAACTGTACTGACAACTAGTCAGTTAAAAAGACTAAAGCTGTATCTGTGACTGGTATTTATTATTTAAGTGTTATAATATTCTCACAAACAGATATTATAAAACTAGTGTATTTATAATTGTCTATAATTACGCCATTAAAAAGAAGTTTAAGATTCGAGTAAGTAAAAAAGACTGTAGCTGTACTGTAGCTGGTGTTTATATTTTTAGTATTATAGTACCCTCTCTGACAGAAATTATAAAACTAATGTAGTCACAATGGTCTACAATTACGCCAGTAAAACGAAGTTTTATAACGGTTTTGGAGTGTACCATTGTGCAGAAAAAAGTATCTAGTAATACAAGAATAACACTTAAAGCTGTAATAAGGAATTTATCAAATGCAAAATACGCCTTTAAAGATAAAAAACTACTTAAAGTGTCACACAATACTTCAAGTGTTATTATAGAATTGTGATAATCTATTAAAATACCTTAAGCTGAAGCGTATTCCATAATAAAGTCTTTATAAAGATTGAGCTGTATATTAACTGATAATCCCCTCTTTTAAAGAAAAAATATTTTTTTGACACTATTATAAGTCTCTTAAAGCATTATAAGTTCTAAATAGGCTGTTTTATGGATGTTACCAACGCTTGTGTGCTGCTTGGGAGGCATATATTTACCACCTTTTAATTTCTAATAGTTTAATGATGTTTTGAGAATAAATTTTGGTTTGATAACGATTTCTTTAAACTTTTTCATCCAATCGGCAATTTCATAAAGACAACACCTTCATTATATTTAGTCTAAACTGCGAGTTTTTTATTAATAACATTACAATAGTTTAGATGCTTTTTCTATTTTCATATATACGTACGTACGTATATCTGACGCTCTTACGGTGAAGGAAAACATCGTGAGGAAACCTGCACACGCCTGCGAAGAATTCGAGTGTGAAGTCAGCCAACCCGCGCTGGGCCCGCGTGTCGACTAATTCCCGATCGCCCTAATTCAGGGTAGGCTCGAGCCCCTCGGTGGGGACGTACATGAGCTGATATGATGATTATATTCTTTGTTAAAAGCGCCAAACAATCTGTGTTTCTAAACCTGTTTACCGCTACAATCTCGTTTCTGAATTAACATCTGACTGTCATTCTTCACCTATTGAAAGACCTGTTGGATTAAAGATAACAGGAGTCAGATGTCGGTAGATACAGCCCATTGTGTTCGCAGACAAGGTGATTGTCACTCATTAGCATCCATCTGGGGGAGAGATGTACTACATGTTGACATGTACTACGGATAGTCACAGAAGGGAGGAGAGGGGTCAAAATCGACAAAAAAATGGTCACTTATTAGGGTATATTCCCTTAGGCGACTTTGTGGCACGACATTCGCGCGACTGTCGAAGGCTGCAGCGCGGCACCGCGCGGCACAGCGCCACTACACCGCGACTGCATTGCATACTAAAAGTAGCAAAAAATAGATAGTAAATTAACCAACGTCAAAGCGCTTTAAATCGGCAGTACGTGGTATATCTACTTTTATAAAAAAGGCACCTCGCTAAACACAAAGGTTGACTGGAAGATAATCCGAAAGGGTTAAGTCTACCTTTACTATACTATTATTCTTTTGTTAACTTATTTGTTTTTAAATGCAATAAACAGTCAAAAACAAACATACAAACACTGCAAAAATTTTTGAAATGGGATTAAAAAAAATAAAAATTCGAGCGAGACTTACAGTACTCGCATATGATGTGTAACATGTGACAAAATACTTTAGGTTAGTTAGATTTGATGACGATATTGTACCTGGGTGGCGGATCTGACAGTAACGAAAAAAACCGACCAAGTGCGAGTCGGACTCTCGTAAAGTAGAATTCCGCGCTTTCGCGACTTCCTGTTACACATTTCCGTCCCATTTCACGAAATCTCTCCCACAAATTGCAAAAACCGACCAAGTGCGAGTCGGACTCTCGTAAAGTAGAATTCCGCGCTTTCGCGACTTCCTGTTACACATTTCCGTCCCATGTTACACATTTACGTCCCATTTCACGAAATCACTCCAACAAATTGCAGGAAAGCGAGAGCAAAGATGTTACACATCAAAAATAGACTTAGGTTATAGCTAAGGGTTTTCACATAAGGAGACTTAGTAGCGTGACAATAGCGTATTTGACCGCAATAAATTGACCTCCTATCAAAATTACAAAAATCCTTAATAGTTTTAAATTTTTGATTTAAAATTTTAGCGTTTTGAACTTTTCATTCATCAAAATTACAAGTACGTCAAGACGCAAAAAAAAGATATCACTGTCACTTTTTACCCGACTGCGCGACGCAAAGGAGGGTAATGTGTTTATCAGCCTATATATGTATGTATGTATGTTTGTTCCTTTGTGGCACTCTAGAGACCAAACGCGTTGGCCGATTTTCATGATTCTTACGTCAATCGATTTGTCTTAATCTTGTGAGTGTCACTAAAGACATGACATTAATCAAAATTCAATATGGCGGCAACCAGACGCCATATTGTGAAAACAAAAAAAGTGAAAGTTGACGAACTATATTAAGTAGGGTATCATTGAATAGGTATTTGAAAATCAACTTTAGGTTTCCCATATCATTTTTCATTTCGAATAACCATTTTGGATCTATAAAGGTTTAAGATAGTTAGCAACCATTCTCACTTAAATTGTCAACAATACTTATATTAACAAAGCTGTAATAAAGTTATTAGGTATACAATCGCTTGGCCCCTGTCTTCTTTATTTATTTTATGTGAAATATGAATATATTTATGTGAAAGTGTGTTTGTTGGTGTGTCCTTCTTTCACGCTGCAACGATTGCAACGAAGCAACAAATTAACGTGATTTTGCACAGAGATAGTTAGAGGGCCTAGTAGTGACATACATAGGCAACTTTTTACCATCCAGAAAAATACACATTTCCCGAGAGAACAGCGATACCCAAATTCCACTAGAAGTCTTGGGCAAAAGCTAGTAAATAATAATGTAACGGAAGAACCATAAGTTTACCGCTATTCTTCCATAGATGGCGCCGGCTACCTCATAATGCACCAACGCATTAAATAAATTACATAAAATAAATAATAATAATAACTGTACATTATATAAATATAACTGGCGAACGCCTTCAAAGAGAACGACAAAGATGGAGATCTATAGATTGGGTGATAATAGATGAGATTTCTATATATATATATATATATATATCCTCCTCAGCCGATTTCGGCCATGGCGACTGCTTACTACTCCTAGGCCAGGTTGTGACGTTCGTGCGCCCTAATGTGGCTAACATAGCCGATCTTAGCGGCAAATTCCCGCGCACAGTGGGGGCACGTGAGAACGCCGTTCACAAAGTTGTAGATTTCTATAGTGCCATACCCAACGCTACGGAATATTAATCTACGCCTTCAGCAAATCACACATAATCAACTTCACTTCGGTGGTTGTAATATGATTTTATTTGGCGATCTAATGCAATTGCCACCTGTGTCCAAAACAACTGGCGGGGCTTATTGCTTTCGTCAACCTACGACGTTAACAGGTGAAGTCAACCTCTGGCATCTATTTGATTTATGTGAATTACCACAAAATATGAGACAAGGACATGACACTACATTTGTGGATATATTAAACAGTCTTAGAGTCGGATAGCTGACAATGCAACAATTGGAGATATTAGATAGCCGACGAGTAGACGTAAGCGAGCTCAATGAAGACATACGAGTATTTTCAACTACTAAACAGGTTGATGAACACAATCAAAAAATAACATTCATACTGGAAAAGACAACAAAACTATATAAATTACATGCAGTTGATATATCAGTCGAAACAAAGACATATGGTCAAAAACCGAAAGATGTATATGTTTCTGATGACCCTAATAAAACTGGAGGAATCGTTAAAAATTTGACAATCGGGTTAGGATCTCGAGTAATGTTGCGAAGAAATTTGAATGTTAACCACGGTCTTGTCAACGGAGCAATGGGAGTTATTAGGACAATTGAGTGGCCATCACTTCGAAGAGACCAGATGGAACCCGGAGAATTGCCACAGGCTGTTTATGTGGAATTTGACGACAAAGCTATTAAAAACAATGTCCCTGGAGTGGGAGTCAGAATCGAACCATCGACGACAGAATTCGATGCACTTCGTGGACAGGGCAAAATAGAGCGAAAAATGTTGCCATTGATATTGTGCTGGGGTGTAACTGTACATAAGTTACAAGGAACTACTTTGGACCGAGCTGTGGTCGATTTAAGTTCACGCATTTTTGCGAAAGGTCAAGCCTATGTAGCTTTGAGCCGGGTTAGGTCCCTAGATGGATTAATAACGGATTTTGGATTTAAGACCACCGCAAGCTACTTAATAATCCCCACGATATTAACTCCCTCAATGGAATGACAAGATTGCGAAATTTACAATCTTATACTCCCCACTAAAAAGTTTAAAATAAAAAAGTTAATTATAAAAACCAAAAAACCCGACTGCGTAAAAAGAAAACTTTGAAAAGTTAATTTTAAATAAAAAAGAAATAAATAAAAACTAAAAAGAGAAAAACAAGTCCTGGAGTCTATTTCATAAAGCTACAAGTTACAATTTTTACAGGTGTAAACTGGCAACACTGGGCACATATATGGGATCTGACAGTAGTGTGACCAGTTCACACCTGTAAAATTGTAACGTGTAGCTTTATAAAACCGGCCTCCGTAGTCTATAATTCTATTAAATAATATTGATTAAGTACACAATGAAATAGTTTTGTGATCGATAGACACATAAAACAAATAATTAATTATAATGCGGTACATAGCAACTTTTACAGTCGGGACCCATTATTGGGAAAATATGATCCGGTCTAGAATTTTAAATGGGTCCCGACTGTAAAAGTTGCTATGTACCGCATTATAATTAATTATTTGTTTTATGTGTCTATCGATCACAAAACTATTTCATTGTGTACTTATTCAATATTATTTAATAGAATTATAGACTACGGAGGCCGGTTTTATAAAGCTACACGTTACAATTTTACAGGTGTGAACTGGTCACACTACTGTCAGATCCCATATATGTGCCCAGTGTTGCCAGTTTACACCTGTAAAAATTGTAACTTGTAGCTTTATGAAATAGACTCCAGGACTTGTTTTTCTCTTTTTAGTTTTTATTTATTTCTTTTTTATTTAAAATTAACTTTTCAAAGTTTTCTTTTTACGCAGTCGGGTTTTTTGGTTTTTATAATTAACTTTTTTAAGTTATTTTTAAAACTAAATTTTGTTTTTGACAGATGATTAAAAGTAATTTAAATGAGTATCAGTCAACTTCAACTAGCCCATTGGAAGCATGTAACTCAGTCATATAGCCCTAGCCATAACGCTCCGGTCGTATTAAAAATAATGTAGATATTGAGTTTCATACAACAATCATGTACTACAGATAGCGTCGGTGGCGTAACGGTTACGGCCGCTACCTGCTGTCCGGGAGGCCGTGGTTTGTATCCTGCCACGTACCAATGTTTTTTATTTTTTTTATTTATTTAAGTTACAAAAATTACATGTTAACAAAACATTATGCAGTATTGTTAAACCTTAATAAGGTTTGTCTCAACACTGTTCTCATATGTGTGTTTATCCGACGCTCTTACGGTGAAGGAAAAAATCGTGAGGATACCTGCACACGCCTGCGAAGTAACTCGAAGGTGTGTGTGAAGTCGACCAACCCGCACTGGGCCAGCGTGGTCGACTAAGGCCCGATCGCCCTAATTCAGGGTAGGCTCGAGTCCCTCGGTGGGGACGTATATGAGCTGTATGATGACAACAATCCATAATAGGTCTTAACAAAAAGTGGGGTAACGTTTTTTCTATTACATACGTATGCATCTTTACCTTAAGTGGTGACATCGAATAATGTTTCGACATGTGATAAGTCCTATCCTTTACTGTAATTGAGACATATCACAGCACGTTTCGGCATGTTAATGGTAATTCTCGCTGCGCGTAAGCAAACTCTGCTCCGTCGTGATTGGAGCAGAGTTTTTTATACCCCGTTTTCAAAGCGCTAAAACTAAATCTACCTTTTATTTTTGATCTGAGATGCACCGGGTTTACTGCTTGATTTTGAATGTCATGCGTCCGATGGCTAATCCCCCGAAATCATCGGCTCGAGCGTCCGAAATACCGATATCATATAGCTAGCATCGACGCGCGTACCACGATATCGACTAGCCATTAGTTCGAGCGTCCCTTGCGCCGAATAGCCATTGCAACGGTAGCCCTATCCTTCAAATGTCTATTGGCTCGACGTGCCAGTAAGTCGAAAGCTATTCTACATAAAATATTCAAGAAGAATAAATCAAGGACTGTAACTTGAGAGAAAAAAAACCGGCCAAGCGCGAGCCGGACTTGCGCTCTCCACATGGCAAGGTTTGGGTGAAACAAAACTAAGAAAAAATATTTAGCATTACTAGCTTTTGCCCACGACTACGTCCGCGTGGAAAACTGAACATGACAAATTATGAAAAAAAAAACCACATGAAAATGAATAATTTGAGATCCTTAATGCAAAAAATCTTATTCA
Source organism: Coleophora flavipennella (assembly GCA_947284805.1). Taxonomy (NCBI): domain Eukaryota; kingdom Metazoa; phylum Arthropoda; class Insecta; order Lepidoptera; family Coleophoridae; genus Coleophora; species Coleophora flavipennella. The sequence goes on along the minus strand of OX369270.1, from coordinate 1,472,526 downwards.
TTCCGGGAGTGCCGACACAAGTAAAAACTTTTTATAGTTTTATAAGTTTTGACCCTTCGAGTGTTCCTGGTATGTAACCGACAGATATTTTTTTTGCCATCTAAAAAATTCCCAACGCGCCTAAATAAGTTTTCACTTATAAAAAAACAAAAGGTGGAATGAAAAATGAACTTACCCAATGCTGACTGTTAAAAACTAAATATCTAGGCAGGTAGAAATTTAATGTCTAGGTGCTTGTGCCTACCTAGGTAACAAGATGTCTCACAAAATTAGACTCTTAGAAGTATGAAATAATATTATTATACTTAAATACACGACATTAACCAACAATAACGAAATCAAAGGTGGGTACGAATTAAATCAGGGGCTTAAATTTTTTTTGAGGTCGGTGTCCATTCTACGAGCTACGAGTATGTGCCCCGCCCGCTGCCACTTAAGTTTAGTAATTCTGAGAGCTATGTCGGTTACTTTGGTTCTTTTACGGATCTTCTCGTTTCTGATTCGGTCACGCAGAGAAACACGCTCCATTGCCTTTTGGGTGACCTTGAGCCTTCTTATAAGGCCCATAGTAAGCGACCTATGTCTCAGTTCCGTATGCCAACACTGGTAACACACACTGGTCGAAGATCTTGGTCTTAAGACACTGCGGTATTTGGGACGCTGCCCAGCCCAGTTGGATTCGACAATTGATCTCTTTATTGAAGTTGGACCTACCTAACTGGACTGTTTGTCCCAGGTACACATATTCGGCAACAACTTTGAGTGTAGAGCTTCCAACCTTCAGAGGAGTAGATGCTACACCGACTGATTGATTGATTGATTGATTGAAAACACTTTATTGCACAACATAAGAGAAAAAAAAAGATACAATGATTAAGGAAGTTGTACATATAGGCGGTCTTATCGCTAACAAGCGATCTCTTCCAGACAACCTTTAGGTGAAGGAAATATGAGAAATCATTATTGTGGGGTAGTAGTGGGCAATAAACAAATTCATAGAGAAAAAAAAATATCCAATCTTAAACTACGTAATACACGTAAATATATAAGTAGATATAAATGATATAAACTAAAATACATATACATAAAACATACATACATAACATATATAGTATAGTAAGTACATACATAACCACATTTTTGATTTCGTTATTGTTGGTTAATGTCGTGTATTTAAGTATAATAATATTTTTTCATACTTTTGAGTAAGTTTCATTTTCAAGTCGTTTTTCAGTTTTTTTTAAACTTTTTTTTATTTCCTTTATTTTTAGTGATAATGCTGTCTATCTAACAATGTTAAACCCAATCACCTACTCGCCAATAGGAATCATCAAATCATAATGCATGTGTTTCATTAAAAAATACAGAGTAGTGAGGCTTCCATCATCATCTTACCAGCATGAGAGTTAAATCTTCCATCATCAGCTCATCTGAATAACCTGAAAGAATACAACTATCGGTCTATGCGTACCTACGTATTGAACAGGACCCAACTTCCCCATTAAGACCAAAGGCCTGTGTCTTAGTGAAAATTTGTGATCGTCATTCGTTTTGTTTTTCCATAAGGGAAAGTGAACCCTGCATTGCCCCTTCATTGGAGGGAAATTGTAGCTATGGAATATAAAGTTCCCACGAGATGCTTTCTGTCTATAAATAACATCATATCAGTCCCTACACGTCCCCATCGTGGGGCTCAATCCTCTACTTATTTTAGAAGTTGAAAATAGACTATTCAGAAATTACCAAAATGCGAGTTACCTTTATCTTCTGTTCTAGTTCTAAATAAAGGAAATTCGTAGACTCCCCGTAAATCTCAAGGTTGTAAGCGAAGGTAAAAGGAAAGAATAAAATAAAATATCCTGGTTGAGTCTTAATGGAAATTGAAAGTTTATTTGACTCAAATTGTGGAGAAACCTTACTTTTTGTAGGCGTAAAACTCCACGTTACATTATATAGTTAGTATTAAAAGTACGGCCATACATTAATTTTATCTCTATATGTTAATTATTGGCCCAAGAAGAATTTGCATTTATTCTAGTATTTAACGGTACAAATTTGATATTATATTGAATTATACAGCTCGCCCTGTACAATGTCACGTACTAGACTTACGGGCGTATATGAATTAGCATTTAATTTATCTACATAAAGTAAAGAATTAATCAGAATTAAGTAGACTAATGACAGTAATGAAAAGATAATTTAGATATTTTAGACTATACATTTACGTCAAGCAACCAAACTACAACCACTGTACATTTCTGTAACTCACAGAGAACCCTAAATTTTAAAGAACCTTTCGAGTGCTTCCCTATTTGGGTTTAATAAAACTTTGGACATTTAAAAGGTGATTCAAGTTAGATCTTAAGACCTAAAGAAATACGTACCCAGACACACGTCGCACCTCACAAAACTATTACTTTTCACACCAAAATTCGCACAGAAAAACAAACAATATTTCCGCCTCGAGACACGACCAACTCGTTCCGCCATTCTCTCCCCTGTCCCACTGCCCACGCGCATTTTCAAGAAACAGCCCTGGCTTTCTATCTCCTTCACACACAACACAAATCCAATTCTTTTACTCTTTCGCCCTTTCCTACCCTATCTTGCGAACGTTAAATCGTATTTCATTGGTCCCAAGTGCTAACATTTTACATACTTGAGTTAAGGAATTCGGCGTCAGACCGAACCTTCAAAAAAATAGTTTAGCAACTCAATATTATTATTAGGATTCCATGTGGTGTTACGCAGTAGTTCTATTTCAAAAGTTATTATTATTAGGGTTCCGTATGGTGTCACGCAGGAACCATCACAGTATCTATTTATATTTAAAGAATTATCCACTAACTCATACCCGTTAATGAGTTGTACCTTTCTTAATCAGCTCATCATCATGAGATAATGACTGCCAAATGCAAATACTTTAATAGCTTTAGAAAACGTATGAAACACGTAATACTTGCCTATAAAATTTGAGGGTTGCCCTCGATTTCCCTGTGATTACATCATCAGATCCTGGTTTTCTTATCATGGTACCACCCTTGGGATATCTTTTTTCCAACAAAAAAAGAATCATTAAAATCGGTTCATAAACGACTAAGTTAACCGCGAAGAAACATAAAAAAAAATATACCTACTGTCAAATTGAGAAACCTCCTTCTTTTTGAAGTCGTTTAAAAAAATGTAAGTCTATCGGACTGCAGCCAGTATAGCGTGGCTATAGCTGTGCTAGGCCGCTTGATTTGATAGTTGTTAGCGCTCTCATAAATTTCATTTTTCTAAGACGTATAAGAAGTTACAGAGTTCCGTTGATAAAAAGTACCGCCCAATATGTACTTAATAAGTGACTGAATACATTTTTATAGTCCAACAAAACAATGTCCTGTAATTGCACAGTGGTATGAGACGTGGACATGAAGCGCATCACAACGCGTCCTGCAAGGTCGGACGTCGCGCTGCACTGCCCACTGGGCGAGGGCACGACCTTTGTGTCATGTCACCGCACTGGCGGAAAATATACCCACTGTTGCGGAAAATAGCCACGAGCGCAAAGAGGTTTAAAGTAGGTTTTAGGAGCCATATGAAAATAAATCCGTGACTTGAGCTGACTTACAGAATAGGGATGACGACAGCATCAGAAATAAATTATGAACTCTATCACTAAATTGCCCTCCTACTTAAACTTCGGAAAAACCTTACTCGATTGGTTTACATCAAGTCTTCGATTTTTAATTCACCAGTATGACAAAATGTGTACATAAATGACGCAGCAAAATTATGAAGTCACGCCTAGGTATTTCAAACATTTTTAAAACAAAATGTCGTTTTTGACAGATGTTAATAAGTAAATCAGATGACTAGCATTCGTCATCCCTATTGTAGACCGTAGAGCGTACCTACGTTGCAGAGTTTACTATTTTGTAACGTCATCTTATCAGCTCATATACGTCCCCACCGAGGGGCTCGAGCCAACCCTGAATTAGGGCGATCCGGCCTTAGTCGACCACGCTGGCCCAGTAGTATTGTAATGCAAATAAATTTAATCATCAACGGTCAGCATAGTATTCGGTTTGGTTCGAATTTGGTTCGTAAAGCGCTAGCTCTCCCGGAAGTAGAGGACGCCCTCCACAACTTGGTGGACCAGCATGACCAAGCTTATTTAAAAGCCCAACTACTCAATCCGACAACCCAAAACAGACGACGACCGTCTTGATGCTGAATGATTAGGAGTGCCGACCCCATTTAATGTGAGAAGTGGAAATACCATTACCTGAGACTGTTAACTGAATCATGACATTATTTGTAATATACAATAAGTTTTTTTGACTATTTAAGAGTGGGTGTAAACACCTATTTAAAATAAACTATTTTTGATTTAATTTGATTTTGTGGCAAAGCGAAAGAAGAAGAGATCAGCATAGAATAAGGTGTCATAAGCGTTAGGTTCTAAAACAGGATTATAGATATACTCAACTTTCGTGGCAGATGTTCTCGTGTTCGGGACGACGGTAAAATATCAATATCTTGCAGAATATCTGTCGAAACAGACCAGTTATTTGTCAATTCAATAAAGACGCGTAGGCGAGATGGATTAGATCGTTAGGACTTGCCATCGGAGATGTTTGATAGGCCATCAACATGCTGGCCACTTGTTGAACTTATTGTAAGTCACTACAAGTCGCGAATGACAAATCGTTTTGTCACCATCACGATGTATGTGTGCCATGCATGATATAATGTTCTGGTTTTAAATGTTGACGTTATCAACTGTTTTGAAGATACATCGATCGCAAAGAAGACTTGATTGAATTGATTGTTTGAAAATATCTTTTGTACGTTTAAATTTACGACAAAACATTTCGTAAACTTTGTTTTTAATTACCTACATTCCAATTTTCATTGAGAAGACAAGTCGTTTATCGAACGTGTATTGACGTTATCAATTGTTTGGAATATACATCCATGCAAAAAACATTGAATTGATTGTTTGAAGGTAACTTTTGTATGTTTAAACATCCGATAAAAAAATTGTAACATCAATACTTATGTTCTATTAAATCACGTCAAGTCCCGCTTTAAATTTGTAATTGTTTAAATATTTTTTTAAAAAATCATATTAATTTTCATTAAAAAGATAAGTCGTCAGTCGGGAGTTTGTCATCTTGTTATGTGAGGCACTCAATAGGAAGCACTTTCCCCTATCCCCTTAGGATATTAAGTAAGTATATATGAAAGTAAACATATAGAAATCAACTGAAAATAAGTATAGACAATAATAACTAAATCGCCTTCTCATAGCCCTAAACGATTCAGCATATTAAAGCATTCTTACTTCATATTTATATGGACTCCGTCAGTTTTGGCGATCTGATCGCAATTTAACAATTAAAAATCTATTGAAAGCCGTCGAGTGGTCGAGTGGTCCCGGCGGAAGTAGCGCCCCATACATAATGCACACTCACCTTACATAAAGTATATTGTGCGCCAAAAGAAAATGTTAATCCTACACCTCGGCAATAATTAAACAGCTAAACCCCGGTTTCCCTCAGTTAATTATAGAACAGCCGTTAGGACGCACGATTTCACATCATTACATTGCTAATAATTATGTAATTTTCTTGTAAATATGTTATTAAATTGAAATATTGAAAGGATATCCTTGATTTCATAATTTTAACAGTGCCTTATATAGTAAGTAGTGTTGTGTTCCGCGATTCGCATTCGCATCACAAGCTTGAAACTGAAACTGATGGTGTGTTTGTAAAATTTGCAAGTGTTAGTGTTAAGTGAACAGTTTCAAAAACAATTTTCCGCCAAAATTGTATGTGTACGTCTCATGGTGACAGTTTTTGCACTAAGCGAGCATGGCGCCATCAAGGGACGGCCACGCGTACTATTGCAATTTATGTCTAGCTCGCCTCAGATAAGCGACTCGCAGTATAAATTTAGCTACTCGGTAAGAGATGGCGCTACAGGTCCCCTAGACTAAATTTTGTGAAAAGCTTTCCTTTGTTTCGTTCGTTAATTATATTTTATTTCCTTTTTTTAAGGCCGAGCCGGGTGATACGATAGCAACAACCAAAGAAGGTTTGTTAAATTAAATGCCAATATTTTTTTGTGAATTTAAACATATGGTGAAAAAAAAAATTGACGTTATTTCCTTTCCTCAGAGGAATGGGTGACAAAGAAGAAAAGCGAAGTCACAACGACGCGCCAGATCGCAACCCGGGTTAAGCGCGAACTGGTGCTGGAAGACGGGCGTATCCTGAAGGACTCCGGGCCCAAAGTGTCCACCTCCGTCAATGAGGACACTCACACTACCAACTATCAGCAGACCGAGGTTAGTTGACGAAGTTACACAAAAAAGTCAATAAGAAACTTCAGTTTTGTTATACCTATATAAGTTTTTCAATGGGACATAAAAATAATGTGACTGTAAAGACTGATATAAATTACTTTTTATAGCAATATTTAAGTTTTTAGGGTTCCGTAGTACCGTCTACATTGTAAGGAACCCTTATAGTTTCGTCACAGTCTAAGAAGGTTTCGTCGTATCTGTCTGTCTGTCTGTCTGCGGCCTAGCTCCTAGACTATTAGTAGTTAAGAGCTGAAATTTGGCAGATAGATATATATATAAAAATAAAAAGGAGAGAACTGTAAATAGAATTTGTAAAAAAAAACTTTTCAAGGGTAGCTCCCCTACAAGTAAAGTGGGAATGTTTTTTTTTCTCGTTAAACCCAGTCGTGTGGGGTATTGTTGATTAGAGCTTGAAAAATAGTTGTGAGTCTTCTTAGACCATTTTATAATGTAGGGTTTCGTTTTCGAAAAAATAGGCTTGAAAGTGCTAAATTTTGTTGGAGTCGAGTGTCTCCACCTCCTAACAACTAAACCGCTGTATTTGGAAATTTGAAAAAATTCATGAAAGTTGTCTATACTTATAATGAATTGGCGATTACGGGAGGGGGAGTCCTATGGCCAGCAGTGGACTTTTTTTGGCTGATGTGATGATGTTCACTATCATCACATCAGCCAAAGCAGGCTGACTGGCATGCATTAGAATTAAGCTTCAGTTAACGGCGCCCTATATCAATTTTGTTATTAAGTAAAAATACTCGTAGAAAAATAACAGATGTGATTACTCGACAATATACAATTCTCGACTAAGACCCACCCTGGACACTTCATACAACGGGCCAGAAATTACATTTCAAAAAAAGAATGACGGAGCAAACAAATGGCAGCAAAATCCTATACGTTCGACAACCAAACTGTAACCAATCTGTAACAATCTGGGTGACGAGGGGGTGAGGTCGCAATCTAGAGAGCGGCAGGGAGTGTCCATACTGTCTGTTAGTACTAATATATATACTTTGACTAAGACCTGGTTGTTTCCGGAGGTCGATTATTTGCTGTATTAAATAATGATTCGTTGTTCCAGCATCGCGTTCCCGACGACCAGGCTGCACGAGACGATGCTGCCCTTGAGGGTCGCGTTGGTGACACCATTGGGGCTCCTGTCGATGGTATGTTCTAATCATCATTATCATATAAGCCGAAAGAAGTCCACTGCTAAACGAAGGACACCCCAAGGATTTCTACGACGGCAGGTCCTGCGCGGCTCTCACAAGTTCGTCGTTCGTCCGGGGGGAAGCCTGTCTTAACGTCTTCCAGTGCTTGGTTCCCAACATAAGATCAGAAGAAAGCCTTTGATTAAATAGAACGTGGGCTGTGCTACAGTCCCTCCAGCAGCAGTGCCAAATTGATCATCAATATATCGAAGTGTTGAACTGTTTGTACGACAACGCATGACATAGTCGGTATGTTCTTATTGCAGCTTTTTCTTAGGTAAAGCTTTTGGACTTGCTTATGTATGTTTGTATGTGTGTGTGTGTGTTTGTATGTTTGCGTGTGTGTGCGTGTGTATGTATGTTTGTATGTATATATGTATGTATGTATGTTTGACCATCCTCGACTACATCGTCACGTTCCATCAGGTATGATGTAATCAAACGCACTCAATTTTTTAATAAAAAATACAAAATTCATTTTTGTTTATTTTTTGTAGAAGTTTCATAGTTATTGTTTGCAAAGTCACCACCATTTCATTGTGGTGCTCGAGCTTATATGAGCCGAAAGGCGTCCACAACTGGACAAAGCACTCCCCCAAGGACTTCCACAACGACCGGAATTGCGCTACCCGCATCCAGCGGCTTTCCGCGACCTTCACCAGGTCGGTTCACCGAGCAGGAGGTCAACTTACGCTACGTATTCCGGTGAGCGGTCGTTACTCAAAAACGTTTCTACCCCGATGGCCATCTGTTCTACGAGCTATGTGTCCAGGTCCAATCAAGCCCAAGCTCAGAGTGAGATATTAATAGAAATATAGGCTTAGTTCATCATGAATTCATAGGCTTTAGTACCTACATCTAATGCAGTCTGGATAAACAAACTTACGTATACTCCTCAGAAATCGACGGCCCCCAACCGTTCGACGGCGTGGTCGCGCCCGCCGGAGCCAAAGTCCTGGTCTCGTCCAGCGTGGTGGCCAACCCGGACGGCAAGGTGCGCGAGAGTCGGGACCTGAAGGTGCTCACGCGCAATGTCACGGAGCGCGTCAAAGAGACCGAACAGCGCTTCAACCGGGGTGACACTACGCATGATGTGAGTACTTAAACTAGTCCCTAGGTTTTACACTCTAGTATATGGGGTATTGAAATTGATGAAGAGCCCTTGGCTCCTCCATCAACTTATAAACCTGCCGGTGCTGCTTGCCAGGTTTTTTGGCTACCCCCATGACCGTTCGTAGCGTGGTCGCGTCACCCTGCACTAAAGTCCTACCTGGGTCTCTTGCTGCGTGGCGGCCAACCATGGTGGTACTACGTACAATTCACGGCGTATAATTTGAATGGACGCGCAGATGGAGAACACGCGGGTGTACAAGGGGGTGCGCGGGGGGCTGGCGTCCCTTGGTGCGCGCGACCCCCGCGCCCCCCGCACTTCGATTATGACCTGAAAATAAGACACTGTGTACTGTCACAGGATTACGATATGGCTTACAGTAGCGCAACGCCTTTGATGTCGCAGATGCGCCACCGGCGTAGGTACTAGCCGACTGTAGTCAGTCTGGGAGTTTGCCACAGGCTGTGCCCCGCCGCCCGCTACCCCGCAGGGAACCCTTCCGTTGCTCTGCGTAAGTACATTCATTGCGCTACTGTAAGCCGTGGTACTGTTCAACTTGTGACGAAGTCAATCTTTCTAGTTTTTTTTTATTTCCAACCTGATTTTATATCATCTTTTTGTGTGTTTTTTACTTTTTTGTTATTTTGTTTTTTTTTTAAATTGTCATTACAATTCCGAATCTAGTCATCGATACTGTATATTTCCATATTTTCCATTTTTTATAACCAATTTAAAATACATTCAGTTTTTGATGGTTTTTTTAAAATAAAAAAAAATCTATTCGCAATTGGTAAGCCTTTGGCATCATCTCACCTGATGGTAAGTGACGATGATGCCGAAGATGGAAGAGAGCTTACCAAGATTCCCCAACGCAATGGGGAAATTAATCAATTTAGCTTTAAAAGAATCCTGCGCTCTCCCTCCATAACCTACTCTTTTTTTGTGCGTGCACCGGCGGCGCAGATGGAGGGCGCGCCGCCGCAAACTTACATGTCGCGATCTATAGATCGGTACTTGATAGTAAAAACTACTCGTGAATAACGTACAAACTAAAAAGATTGGACTCCCTCAGCCTAATTATTAATAAGTAAAGTTGTTACGTACGTGTGTTCAGTTCTCTTTTAATAAACACGTTAAAAAACCGACTTCCATCGCAACAATTTAGTACATTTATGCATTATTATTTTTCGTTTTTGTCAATTTTCTAATAAAGTACTACACCGGGTTTGATAAAATTTATATGGGACCACACGGGAAGCTTTCAAATAAACAAAGAATCATAAAAATCGGTTCACCCAGTCAAAAGTTCTGGGTAACACACATTACAAATTGTTTTGGTGTACTATAAGTGTAAATAAAAAAAAAACATACAGACGAACTGTTTCTCCTTCTTGGAAGTCGCTTGAAAAACTGGCCAAGTGCGAGTCGGGCTCAGTTTAATTATGAAACTCATATTAGCTACATTACAACAGAACTCCATTAACTAAAAGCACTTTTAGCACTATCTAATGGAAAGTAAGCAATATCTCCAGCAGATACCTATCAAATGTCGTAACGTTTTCTTTTGATTAAGAGCCTTTATTAACAAGTGAAGTGACCTCGTCTATTGTTAACAAAATAAATAGCTTTAAATGCCACAGTCACAATCAATTGCGTAGCGGATTTGAAAAGAAACAATACGATAAATAAGTGGGTACTTACTTAAGGCGAGACCCTTTCAGAAAATAATGCAAACCCCGAAATCCAAGGTTGGAAAAAGTCATTTTTCTGCGGACAAACTGCAATACATTTATCAACTTTTTTTAATAAATTTACTACAACATGTCTACTACAAAGTGTAGGAGGCCAAAGCACGATTTTATTTTAATCAAATTTTCTTGATAGAAATTAATTGCAAAGTTCGTTTAAATTTTGTCAATTTTTGCTCTTTGAGTCCACAAAAACCACTTTTACTTCACTACAGTTGGACATAGCAACTTATTTTTTTTCTCTCTCAATCCTCAATAAATAAATCCTGACACATTGTCGGACTCACTTTTTTGCAAAAATGCCTCTACTAAGTTGAAAAAATAAAACATCGAAAAAATTCATAAAAGTGTGGTTATTTTCTTTACTCTTTACATGTAAAGAAAAAAAACAGAGACAACTGTTCTAAACTATACCTCGCCTTAAATCTAAGTTACTCAGATATTATGCAAAAGGCCCACATAGTTAATTATTATGCAACTCATGTTTTTCTAGTTGTCATTTGGAGCTGGATTATTGCAATTTACGAATCCTTTTAGACGCATGGCGTGATGACAGTGTTTATCGGAGGCCATAAGATGTGGGGACGCGTCGATAGGGTGTCGGGGGTTCGATTCCTGTAGTATCACTCGATGATAGACGCTAATGGAGGCCAAGAACGTGCTCACTCGAAGATTGGCGGTTCGCAGCTATTTCTGAACGGAGATAAAAATGTATTTTAAGCCTCGTGTTGGGTAATAAGCTTCAGTTGTGTTAACTATGAAGACAGTTTAAAGATATGAAAGTATAGTGACGGAAATAAAATTCACTTTTAGGGTTTCAGAGCCAAAATGGCAAAAAACGGATCCCTTATAATTTCACAGTCCTTTTGGTCTGCCGCTATTAGACCTTTAGTAATGAAAACTTACGAACCGAAATAAAAAAAACAGTCATTAAGCAAAAAAAAATGTAGGTATTTCGCTCCTAAAAGCCCGAATTGCACTTGGCCGGTTTTTTTTAAAAGGCGTAAAGTTACATATCCAATAACCTATTTATATAAATCATCATCATCATCATATCAGCCGAAAAACGTCCACTGCTGGACAAAGGCCTCCCCCAAGGATTTCCACGACGACCGGTCCTGCGCTGCCCGCATCCATCGGCTCCCCGCGATTTTCATCAGGTCGTCTCGTTGGTCAAAAAATAAATACCTACTAATAACCTATTTTTAACTGACTACAAAAAAGGAGGTTATCAATTCGAACTGCATGTATGTAATACTAGCTGTTGCCTGCGACTTTGTCCGTGTGTACAACTAAACATGACTTAATTATGAAAAAAACCTCATGAAAATAATTATTTGAGATCCTGAATAATAAAAAAAAATAAATTTGGTTGTCTTTGAGAAACAGACACTTACAGGAATCGTAACGCGCTTTATATGAAACGGGAGTTGTTCGGGATGAGCGGGATGCCAATAAATAAAACGAAAATGATGTTAGTCAAATTTTATAAGTTTATATATGTGTATGTATTTATCAGGACCTAGAAATCGAATTGCAATAAATCTTTTTTATTTGATAGTTTTTTTTTACTTAGGGAACAGTGCAAGTTTCATCAAAATCAGTTTAGTAGTTTTCAACATATGGACTGTTAGATGTGTATCAATCACTGGGAAAACACGTCGTCTGTTAAACACCGCGACTTAGTGAATGAAGTCGCCGGTTCTTTTTGAAGTTTAAAAGCTTTGTCAATTATATTAATTTAAACCTGTCAATTAAGACTTACCTGAACATTTAACAGTTCAAAAATGACATAGATTAAATCTACTTGAAGCATCGATATACATAAATGTCTTTGACTTGAAGCGTCGGTGGCTGAACCGGTTACGACTCGGTCCTCCTAACCAGAGGTGCCAGGTTCAAATCCGGACGGCCAATGTACCAATGAGTTTTTCAAAACTTACGTACATATACTCACCAATTGCTTTAACGGTGAAGGAAAACATCGTGAGGAAAACTGCACACACCTGCGAAGAAACTCGAAGTTTGTGTGTGAAGTCGACCAACCCGCACTAGGCCCGTTTGGTCGACTAAGGCCCGATCGCCCTAATTCAGGGTAGGCTCGAGCCCCTCGGTGGGGACGTATATGAGCTGATATGATGATGATGATGAAATCTACTTATAAAATGTTAGCGCCTCTGACATCATCTGATTTGTAACCCGTATTAAGTATAGCTTAACCAACTCTGATTACAAGTGGCGAGTTTAAGTGGGCCAATCATAGGTGATTGTGCTGACTGAGTACCTGCTCTAAGGGTTTACTCCACTCTGCCCCACGACATGTTACACCATCGATCGATGAGACGTCTTAAATGACCGTATCTTCGCTTCTCATCTGATTTTGTTTGACGTCTTTTTATTAAATGTAAACAATATAATACCGGATATCTTTTTCGATGAAACTGTAAAAAACTGTATAAACTAATATTTTTAATCGACTTAAAAAAAAGGAGGTATGTATGTAATTGTTGGAATTTTACAATATTCGTGTATTCCAAGTAGGTTTCAAAACAGGCGTGTGAAATTTCATAAGTGTATGTACGCTTGTCGACGTATTTTTTAGAAACTAGAAATCAAAATGAAATAATTAATGTTTTCTTGGATGAAGTATTTTTTAGCTCAGGGAACAAGCACTCTCGTACATTTACCAGATACGCTTAACTACCAGGTTTATGATATAGCGTCCCCACTTACCGACCCTTAGGGCTTACAGCTAAGGAAACAGTGTAAGTTCCATCAAAATCGGTTTAGAAGTTTTTGAGATATTGATGTTTGTAGCAATCACTGGAAAATACGTCGTCGGTTTAACGCCAAAATGTTGTGGTTCAAGTCGATATTCAACACTACCTACCTACCTACTAAATCGATCAGCCGACTTGGAAACTTTTTAATTGTATTAACCGTTTATATCTAAATTAAAACAAAATAAGTAAACAATCCCTGAGCGAATCAACGGTTAATAACTACACGAATTAATTAAACATTAAAAACCAGACTGCATAAAAACTTAACTCATCATTTTGGCCAGTCGGGTAAAAATGTATCCCATGTCACTTAGGGGATCAAGACACCTCGCACTCCAAAATCCATCAAGCCGTTTATGCTGTGCAGGTAGTGCCACAGAAATGAATATACATGCATACACTCGAAAAACCTCCAAATCAGGTGAGATATAGTCAAACGCACTCAAATTTTTAATAAAAAAAAAGGTAAAAATGCAACACAGGCTGTGAATAAAATTTGTGCTGTTTATAGACCTAATGCAGTATCAGTATCAGTCAGTAGCACAAACTTGGTTCAAGTGTTTCCAGCCTGGAAATTTTAACGTTCAAGATGCAGCTCGCTCTGGTCGCCCTGTTTGAATTTGCATGCAACAAACGAAGAAACTTTTTCCCGACCTATATAAAAAGATCAAAGTCCTATGCGAAAGGTTTTTCATACACCTATTCGCTTTTCTTTTATGTTGTCCAGTTTCATAAACTGAATTTTGTTTTTAAGTAATGAATTTTATTTAGGAAAAAATTTACATGAGATTTAGTTTTTAATTATTATTGTACCTGTTTTTAATATGTTGCTGGAGTTTTGTAAGTTCAATTTCCTATACAATACTCATTGTTACAAGGAATAAATAAATATGAAACATAAAATCGTCAGGACCTAAAATTCGCAAGATACGCGGTAGAACCAATCCATTTACTACGGTATTGTGGACTGTCGACCGCGTGTTACGTGAGTTCCGCGCGCAAGAGGTCATGCTGAAGGTAAGCCTGCTGGCATTTCGAATAAGGATTACCAGCTAATAAATTTAGCTCAAAACAACAGTCGACCTTACGTGTGGAATGGGAATTGTATATTGTTTGTTTGAGATTTGAACAAAGTTTGTAAGATTCTAGAGGAACATTATTTTCGTTACCACTGGCAAAAATTCAACTAATATTACTATAATCGCGAAAGTTTGTAACGATGTATAGATGTATGTTTGTTACTCTTTCACGCAAAAACTACTGAACGGATCTGGCTGAAATTTGGTAGGTAGATAAATTAGGCTACTTTTGTCCACGCTCGTTTGCTGCTTGCTGCTCGTGCACTAGGCACCCTCGATAAGTCATAGAAACGTTGTCCACGCGGGTGAAGCCGCGGGAAACAGCTAGTACTATCTATAAAAAGTCGTAACATGACAAACACTTCAAGTAAAATCATTACTTCTTTTTCTTATCGTGTAGCACGATTAACCGTGCTATCCAAGGGACAGACGGCGGTTGCCTGGTGTTTGTTACACTTAGCATCACCCGCGGTCACGTGTAGGGCATTTAAATTTACACCTACGGACGTGTGCAACGCGACCTTCATACAAATCTGGAATCAAATGTGCAGGTTTCCGTAAATCATAACTAAAACATTAGTATTTACTTGTATTTGCTACAATAGGTATTTTTAACTAGATATAATATGTATAAACGTTCGTCTATCTATCTACATACTATTTTTTATCTCATAAAATTTATAAGTAGGGAATATAAATTTAATAAGTAGGGAATTTTCTAACTGTTGCCACCAAACATCAATTTTAACAGCACTCATGTGTTCTAGCATGAAGATAGCCAGTTCCCCGTTGCGTTAGGGAATCTGTAAGCCCGATTCCATCTTCGGCATCATGTCACTTACGATCAGGTGAAAGTGAGAGGGCTTATCAATTGTACATAGATAATAATATTATATTGCAAGACAAACTATTCGCCAAGGTCTGGTAGAACAAGTAAGTCAGAATGGCCAACTTAAAAGTTATTATCTGACATCGGGTGCGTACTTGCGTTGACTTCTTCCAGTAATGGCTGAAATCCCTTACCGCGTGTTTTATGAGAAGGAAATGTAGCTCCGTCAGTCAGGTTAACTCATAGCAGGATTGCATCCCTTTTATTTATTTATTTCCGCGTAATTTATGTTTCATGGCAACCACGGATCAGATAAATAAGGTTGGATTGGAAATGTGCGCCGGGCAGGCGCGCCACAAGTATGATTAGACAATCATACTTAACCCAAGCACGCGTTCATACTTTTTTTGCGTGTGGTTGTGTGTAACGTACAGACTCTCGAAATGGTGTGAGACACAATTGCAGCCCTGTGTTCTAAGTGTGTTTTGTTTATTAGTGCGCGCAATTCGTGTATCTGTATTATAACTGCTTGTGAAGTGGAGTTGATGGGTGGGAGACAGGCGGCGACGCTGGTTTTCAAACAAAAGTGTGACTATTGCCAATCCAACCTTATTTGTCTTATCCGTGATGGCAACATTGAGTCATTGCCATTATTCTTGTAAGTATTTTTTTTTATTCACAATTTGTAAGCCCTTGACATCATCTCACCTGAATGCTAAGTGACGATGATGCCAAAGATGTAAGCGGCATTACCAAGATTCTCCAACGCAATGGGGAACTGGCTACCTTATCTTTAAGCTGGAACACATCAATGCCGTTAAAATTGATGTTTGGCGGCAAGACTTAGATAAGATGGTGGTAGCTAGCGAGGCGGGCTTAGAAAATGTCCTTCTACCAACCAAACCGTGTCTTACAAAGTAAGACTCCGCTGGAAATCGATCCCGAGACCTCCTGATGTGAAGCTAATGGTCGCCACGGAGGCGGTTAAAAGTATAGTATTTCCATTTATAACCAAAAACATGACATAAGTTGTAAGTATGTGCCAAAGTTACAAAACAAGTGATCTGCTGGCGACAATAACGTAGCGAATTTCAGGTCTTACCGTGACAAGTAGACCTTGCTTGGCGAGACAATGTCACTTGATGGAATATCTGCAAATTTATTTTAGGTGCACACTTCTGCTAAGTGGGTTAGTGCCGTGCCGTTATGTCACATATGTAAATTATGTGTTGACACTAGAATAATGAAATATGGGCCACACTAAACAAAATACTATATCTTATACTAGCTGTCCCAGCGAACTTCGTTCCACCTTACACTACTCTACCTTACCCTACCCTACCCTAACTACACTACACTACACTACCCTACCTTGCATTTTTTATTGATGAATATCATATTTTAATACTTATTATCCTATTCCTGACGAAGACAAATGCAAAAACACAAAAATCATAAAAATTGGTCCAGCCGTTCTTGAGTTATAAATGGTATATGTATATATATTATATAGATAACTTTAAGGAAAAAATAGTTATACTAGAACAATGACCTAAAACTAAAATCCATAAAAAATAATAATATGATAACTAAAATATATTATTAAAATAGGACTCCGAAGATACTGGCAGCGTTCCCCCTTTGAATAGCTAGACTGATTCTTTGTCCGAGGTAGCTGCCAGCTCTTCGGTCTCCTGTGAAGTATACTTACTGGTATTACTTTAAGTATACATGCACCTATCTAGACGTTTATAAAATTGGTTTCTCGGAAACGGCTATAAGGATTTGGATGAAATTTTTTATTTAGGTTATCCGTCTTCACACACAAAAAAAAGTTTAACTTTCGTGCATAGGAGACTCCGAGCAACGCTCTGTCACCCAGGGTCTCATTCAGGACGTGAAAAATTTCACGTAGGTACATTCAAAGGAACATTGTCAAGAGAAAGCTATTTTATGTGTCATAACATAAGCGATCAATTGACTATTATAATTTCAGAATCAATAGATCACGTAAAACCAAATAATGCGTGTACACTCTCGCCTAAAATTTGGATTCAGGATATACCAGAAAATAACTGGCCAGGAGTTTATTTCCATAATCCACTACTAGAGAGCGTGATTGTGCAGGGGGGGGGGGGCTTAAAACTGGACAAATGGTAAAGGGAGCGTGTGCAAAATGGAGCAGCGTTTTATTCAGATGAGCGTTCACATAAATCGATGGGGATTTTGAAATTATAATTCGTTCGCGGAGATAGGCCGCCGCGGGCGCCGCGCCCACGCACGAAACCTGTTCGAGTGCAGATTGACGGATATGCAAAATGTACGATTCGGGAAGTGGTCCCTTTCTTGTAGCACTTTCATGTCATTCTAAATAATGCTAATTTAAATGCTATTTTCAAGATATCAAGAAAGTTTCACTTATTTTTCAGAATTTAGAAAATGTACAGGATATGACAAAAAACTGTTAGGTGTGCTTCTACCCGTGAAAATAAACAACTTTTGTTTAACCAGTTTGCTGAAATCGCAAAAAAGACGTTTTGTAAAAAATCGATAGGCTCAATAACAATTGTTATTGTATGAGGAGTTAATTTTTTTATATTATTTTAGGAAACACACGCACCTCACCGATTCCGTGGTTTTTTTTTGTTTGTATATGTTTAATTTTTTTTATACCTTGCATAATCGATGAATGTCATCATCATCATATCAGCCGGAAATCGTCCACTGCTGGACAAAGGCCTCCCCCAAGGATTTTCACGACGACCGGTCCTGCGCTGCCCGCATCCATCGGCTTCCCGCGATCATCACCAGGTCGTCGGTCCAACTCGTGGGAGGCCTGCCTACGTTACGTTTTCCGGTGCGCGGTCGCCACTCGAGAACTTTACTGCCCCATCGGCCATCTGTATGTATAGGCGATGTATGTGTTTGAGTCAAATAAAAAAAAATGAGTTTTCAAACTGGTAGTTGAAAAGTTGTTCAGTTTCACATCTGTAAAAATATGACAGTTTCCAAATCCGAACTTAAGTTTTAAAATTAAGAAGGATCCTTATCTAGCAAATCGGGCCTTTTGCGACTGCAGGAGAATCGGCGCATCGGAGAATATGCTACAACCGCGAAAGAGAGCGTATCCTTCCAGCGCTTTGTAACGCTAAACAATAACTATCTTCCTGCTCTTTGTTTTTTGTTAATAAATGTGGCAAAGCGCTGTAACTAATGGTGTCATCATCTAGCACCAGTGTTCGCTCACTCATATTTACATTGAAGAGGTTTATTTTCTTAAGATATTTTTTTTTTTGGTATAATTAGATGTACCCTCTTCAAGTGTAAAGTTTCTTATTAATTTTTTTTCCTAATCAAAAGATTCTGATATGTTTATCTCTCCATCTGTCAAGATCCTTTTTCTCAGAGACGTGTAAAGGTATCAAATACGGTCTACATTGCCTTGGAGATTTTTAAAAATTCAAGCTTTTATGTTAACGTAATCTCATCCCTACTATCCCTACTATATAATATTATAAATGTGAAAGTAACTCTGTCTGTCTGTTACGCTTTCCCGCAAAAACTACTAAACGGATTTGGCTGAAATTTGGTAGGTAGACAGATTAGGACCTGGATTCAGACATAGGCTACTTTTTACCACGCTCGCGAGCCGCTTGCGGCTCGCGCACTGCGCACCCTCGAAAAGTCATAGAAACGTTGTCCACGCGGGTGAAACCGCGGGAAACAGCTAGTATAATATAAAACCATGACTGTCTGACTGATCTATCAACGCACAGCTCAAACCAGTGGACGGATCGTTTTTAAATTTGGCATACAGATAACAATTACGTGTGACTCTAAGAAAGGATTTTGGGAAATTACCCACGGGAATGTGAAAAAAACGGAAAGATTTAACCATTTATGTCACATAATATATTGATACTCGTAAAACAAATAGTGTACTTCCCATTGACCTAGAATCATGAAGTTTGGCAAGAAGCAAGGTCTTACAGGACAATTAAATGAAAAATATTCGTAAGTTCTTAATGCGATTACAAACTTAAATTTTAAACCCCCGACGCAAAAAAGGGGTGTTATAAGTTTAAACAGTTCGTACTGGTTATTTTTTTAGGGTTCTGTGTTTTTGTGCTTCACTGATGTCGAACCATACAAATTCGCGAATCGGTGGTGTCGCAATTTCGCGATTAGCTCGTTCATCATCATCATCATATCAGCCGGAAATCGTCCACTGCTGGACAAAGGCATCCCCCAAGGATTTCCACGACGACCGGTCCTGCGCTGCCCGCTCCTTAAGCTTTCGAATCTAAGTGGTAAGATCCTACCTTAAGATGTGTGCAGAACCTTCGGTGCGCGATTACGATTCGCACTTGGTTGTTTTTTTTTATTTTTTTATTTATAATTGTTATCTGGCCGAAAATGGCTTCCTTATCAAACCATTGAAGACACACTGACAATTTATTATGACTGCAAACTGCTAATCGAAAGTGGAAAAGACTGTGTATTCACATAGTTAAGTAAATAATAATAATAATAAAATTTCCCGATGAACGTGTTATTTAACACGATCCCTGCTGTAATATTTCTAAACGATATTACAATATTACAACAAACAACCGAGCAGCCGTGAGGTGTGGCAGAATGACGTGTCACGTGACCCGGCTGTAATGCTACAATGCAGGGGTGTCCAACTTAATTTGGTGGAGGGCCAGGTTTAGGATTTTTATACCCGCTGCGGGCCAGAGGAAATGTTCTATAGAAAACGAAATTTTCATTTTTTTAGGTAGGTATATATCGCGGCGCATAGTAAGTCGAACAAAACTTTTTGTACATACTGTGGGTAAATTAGCGCATTATATAATTGATAACCTATAAATTTTTGCTATTGCGCAGTCAAGACAAGTACGACCGCCATTTTTGTTCAACTTATGTGCCGCGGAATAAAGGTAGGTAGTTTTGCGCAATAACTATACATTAGATGGCTTAAAATTTAGCTAGTTCGCTGGCGAGATGAAGTGCCTTCGAGGGCCGGATGGTGGCCCACGGGCCGTATGTTGGACAGCCTTGCTATAATGCAATCGCTGCGCGGGCGCACTTGTCGCAAAGTCCAAGACATACAGCGTGTTCATTTGATTACCTACTTAATTTTGTTCACAAACTGGTTAACTTTTACACTAATAAAAGTTCAGAGCGCAAAAAAGTAAGAATTTGGAAGGTGTGTTTAGGTGTTGGGTTTCGGAGTTCAATATGGAATCTGTATATGGTAGTCCAGTCCGCCAGTACGTTCTAGTGTGTCACGTCATACAGACGGTCCTAGTGCGTCACGTCAAACATAATGTCCTAGTGTGTCACGTCATACATAACGTACTAGTGTGTCACGTCATACATAACGTCTAAGTGTGTCACGTCATATATAACGTTCTAGTGTGTCACGTCATACATAACGTCCAAGTGTGTCATGTCATACATAACGTTCTAGTGTGTCACGTCATACATAACGTTCTAGTGTGTTACGTTATACATAACGTTCTAGTGTGTCACGCCATACATAACGTTCTAGTGTGTCACGTCATATATAACGTTCTAGTATGTCACGTCATACATAACTTTCTAGTGTGACACGTCATACATAACGTTCTAGTGTGTCACGTCATATAAAACGTTGTAGAGTATCACGTCATACATAACGTTCCAGTGTGTCACGTCATATATAACGTTTTAGTGTGTCACGTCATACACAACGTACTAGTGTGTCACTTCATACATAACGTCCTAGTGTGTCACGTCATACATAACGTTCTAGTGTGTCACGTCATACGAGTACATTACTGTTACGTTCGATTCAGAAACCAGTTTCATTTGTATAAGTAACTATACAGAAAATTGACCATTACACGCTGTCTAAACTAAGCTTTGTCACTTTCAATTTCAGTTTCGTTCAAACACAAATTCGATTTGTTTTATGTACTTATTGTACACTTGCAAGTTTACGATCGGTGTACCAAAGTATAAAATAGAAAATTGTGTTTTATACTTAACTATCTTTTATCTTTACTATAATTCTATTTCCTATTTCTCTTTCTATTTCTTCTATTTTCTATATATTTTGTTTTACTTTACAATTTTTAGTGCTTACTAAAGATAGCGAGAACACAATTTAATAAGTTTCATATAGGGCGTAACTTTTCGACTTTTGATGTAGATGGTGAACTTATTATATACTGACTTCAGTCAACACACATAATAAAATAAAGCTATTTATTTATCTATAATATTTATTTATCAAACACGTTAAGTCTGGATGATTACACAATAACAACCAGAACCTTCGAAAACACAGTTTTTCAAATTGCACAAAAAGTTTTATGGTGTGGCGGCAAATGTTCAGCTAACGAATAAAAAAGAAATAATCGGTCAAGTGTGAGTCGCACTACGTTTAGTGTAGGGCTCCGGACTCATTGGTCCATAATTAGCAAGCTGTTGGTCACAGGCACAGACGTAATGTAGAAGTCATTGGTCACAGGTGAACCTAAATAATTTTCGTTGATAGTTCTTATCAAGGCCCATTTGCACGTGTGATTTCAGATGTCTTGGTAAAAAATTTCAGAAATACAGTTGAAATGTCTTTGGCGGGCCATATTTCGAAACAGTACACTTCAATAACCTAACCACTCCGAGAACGCTAGACTATTTATTGTACTGTGCTCCAGGAGTGAAAACTTTTTACAGTTTTACAAGTTTTGACCCTCCGAGTGTTCCTGTTAAGGTGTCGGGGTCGATCACGGTGTCGCGAGTTCAATAGTTTTTAGTTTTTTCCCATCTCTATTACAGTTTTATAAGTTTTGACCCTCCGAGTGTTCCTGGTAAGGTGTAGGTGTCGATCACGGTGTCGCGATTTCAATGGTTTTTCCCATTTCAAAAAATGCCCAACGCAAAGAAGTTTTCACTTCAAAAATAAGTGTTTCAAAAGCACTTTTTGAAACAAGTGTTTAAAAAGCACTAGTTGAAACAAGTGTTTAAAAAGCAATAGTTGAAATAAGTGTTTAAAAGACGTATTGAACGATACCTCAAAAGAGAGGTACACTAACTTTTCTTATTCATCCTTTACATTTACGGGGCACCACAATTTTTTTTCTTATATTTTGTGACCATTTCTTATTTCAGGTCATAAATTGATGTGTACATGTACTCGTATGTACCAAATCTCATTCTTACAAACCTAATACATAGTATTAGAGTTAATTTACTGTGCTATGCTATAAACGGATTTTGTCTACGGAACCCTAAACACACACACAGCTCTAGCCGGCTATTTGCTGTAATAGGCCCCACTCGGCGCAGGAGTCTATTGGAAAACATTGGCAGTGCCATTAAATCCATTTTTTATTCAACGCAATTTGAGTCCTTCGAGTTCTATCTCTCTGAGGCTAAGCCATTACAGAAGTGCATCTAGTCAACGTGAAATCTCATTCACTTTTATTGGCCTTGGCGCTTCTTTTCATGTTCAGTCGCGACGCAAATTGTGCACTGTGTAGTATTTGGAAACCAAGGTACATTAGTTTCTTCTTCTTCTTATCAGCTCATATACGTCCCCACCGAGGGGCTCGAGCCTACCCTGAATTAGGGCGATGGGTCATAGTCGACCACGCGGGCCCAGTGCCGGTTGGTCGAATTCACACACAACCTGCGAGTTTCTCCGCAGGCGTGTGCAGGTTTCCTCACGATGTTTTCCTTCACCGTAAGAGCGTCGGATAATCGTATATATGAAATCTAAATCACATTGGTACGTGGCAGGATTCGAACCACGACCTCCCGGACACGAGGCGGCGGCCCTAGCCTTTACGCCACCGACGCTCCTTGACGTGAGTAAATATTCCTTCCATATTGTGTGGTATCGTTCAAACGCCTAAGAGCACGATATGGTAAGAAAAAAATGTGTTTTTCTTGTTGTAGGTGTAATGTTGTGTGATAATGATGTCTCGTTTAGACACAGTGCGTCCCTGGCGATGGCGATGGCGGCGCGGCAGTGCGTTAGGCAGTAATTTGACCCCTAACATTAGCGGGAGTGCTCTGTGCTCTGTGCTCAGTGCTCCGGCTCTCAACACGCGCGCGGTTACAAACAAAACCACCAAAATGAGTTTGCGCTTATAGAACGTCGATGTGTTTTTTTTGGATGTGCTACTAAAATTCTACCTTCCTGTATAAACATTAAATCGAATTTACCGTGAGTTTCACAAAGACACATTTCTTTAATATTTTTAATTACTGGAGTAAAATTAGTTATTGCCCCCAATTTCGTTCCCGCTTTATTTTCCTGTCCCGTGGGAATTTCAAAAAATCTGGATTTACTCCTTTATACAAAGTTTCAGCTTTCTAGGGTATGGGCTGGTCGTTGATAGAGTCAGTGAGTGAGTCAGGACCAAAGTATATACAGGGTGACTTTTAATTAGTTCTTGACAGCAAAGGATATTAATGTACTCGTGATTACAAACAACTTTCCCAATTAAACTACATAATATGAAATATTAGTACTAACAGGACTTTTTTTATAGACTGTTATATAGGAATTTGACTACCTATTACGCTGCTGCAACTGAGCGTTAGATAAAGTTATATAATAAACTTACCAAAGATCTTTTTTTTTAGGGTGCAGTACCTCAAAAGGAAAAAATTGGAACCCTTATAGGATCACTTTGTTGTCGGTCCGTCTGTCTGTCAAGACTGTTTATCTCGGGAACACGTGGAGGTATCTAGTTGAAATTAAAACCATATACTTTGGTCTACAGTCTCTTGAAGTTGTGAAAAAATAAAATTTCTAAGTTAAAGTCAAAAAGAAGACACGGCCGTTTATGCCGCAAAAAATATTTTTCGACACTCTCAAGGGAATCAAAATTCATAGGGTATTTTTCGTTGGCCTAGAACTATAAAATTTGGCAAGTACCTAATATATCGTCTTATACTACTAGTAAAGGGAAAAATCTGAAAACTGTACATTACTAACATTAAATACTAAAATTAAACGTATAATCTATTATACAAAGAATGGTGGTCCAAATTTTGAATTAAGTTAACCATGTCATGTGGGGTATCGTATTAAAAGGCTTCTTTGGCACAAGCCTAAACAGATTTTTAATTATTTTTATAGTTTTCAATATAAGACGAAGAATACAAAAAAAAACTTTTCCCTTTTTTGTATGTATAGGTAGGTACCTAATAATTTTGGTGTATGTTTTCAATGTTAACAGTTTTCACTGTTATGATTTATATTATGTACCTACACATTTGTACGGAACCCTCGGTGGGCGAGTCCGACTCGCACTTGTCCGTTTTTTTATTTTTTTTATTCACAATTGGTAATTCTAAAGATTGCTATAAAATAAAACAATAATTGTTTTTTTTTCGTTAAATGTTTCACAAAATTCATGTAACACTACAATATAAAGGTGGATAGTTATACACGGTGTTTGGGAAGTAGTGCATAAAACTGAAAGGGGAGCCAGAGGCGGTCATTTGGAATAGATTTGACTTTAATTCAATTCAATATATTTATTTAAAATAGGTGCAAATTACACTCTTTCTGATGGTCATAAAATAATAATAAAAATGTCATTTGTGAAGAATCAAGAAATAAACAATAATTATAATTATTATATGTAGATAGATTATGTCATTAGAACATGAAAACAATATGACGCGAAAAGTTATACATAAAAAAAATCAATGAATGCATTTAACAAGAGTAGGCCAGTTCACACGGACAGCACCCGGTCACGAGTATAACGCGAGAGTCAGCCATCGCTCCTATCAACCATATTAATACTTAATACACTTGTAGCCTAAGTCTCACAGTTTTCGAGATATTTGCTTTTCAATTTTCAGATTTTGTATGAAAATTTTTTCAAAAAAAAGTTATACTACAGTTGAAGTTCAAATTACGGTAAAAACTTCCTCATTTTATCAGCTTCCAACAAAGTAAAAAAAATACAAATTCATTGCAACAAAAAATAATGATTGCTTTCAAAAGGTCTAAGGTTTTCTAAGTCCCATACAAATTATCAAGAAACATTATTTTCTTGCTTTTTTTTAATTCCAAAATTTATAATGTTTTTCGCATTATCAGACATCTGTGACCCTCTAGAATCATTGAATACTTTGAATTCAAAAGTTCATGCAAAAATTTCGAATTTAATTTTTCCCATAGAAAATTGTTGTAAAATTAGTATGGGATTCGAGGCACCCTTATGACAACAATCATAGTTTTTTGTAGCAACTCATTTGTATTTTTTTAACTTTTTTACTTTGTTGGAAAGTTTATAAACTGAAGAAGTTTTTACAGTAATTTGAACTTCAATTGTAGAATAATTTTTTTTGGGAAAATCACGAAATATTTAAACAAATGCGTTTTTCATACAAAATCTGAAAATTAAAAACCGGATATCTCGAAAACTGTGAGACTTAGGCTACAAGTGTATTAAGTCAAATCTATTCTAAATGACCGCCTCTGGCTCCCATTTCAGTTTTTTGCACTACTTCCCAAACATCCTGTATATCAAACATCATGACATTTCCCAATATAATTTATATAACTTCCTTTTAGGCTCACGTTCAATTAATAAGGTAATCTTACCTCATCCAGTCCCACTCAACTCCACTGTACTCCAGGATTATAAGCTAGATGAGCTTGGTAGCCCGAGACAATAATTTAAGGTGTTCAGATAACATCTACAAGCGCGCGCCCGCGCCGGTGAGCCAGGAATTCATGTGATCACCGCAGATCCAATCCGCGATTAGGTCCAACAAGGTGATGTAGCGAAAAATTATCTCCCAACAACAAAGTATGGCCATAAGCCGGTAAATAAATCTGCACCTAAGAGGAGAGACTTTATGAGACTCCAAGCAGGGTTCCTCCAGGGTACCCAGAGTTCCTCTTTTTTTTTATTCACAATTGGTAAGCCCTTGGCATCATCTCACCTGATGATAAGTGACGATGATGCCGAAGATGGAAGCGGGCTTACCAAGATTCCCCAACGCAATGGAGAACTGGCTATCTTATCTCCAAGCCGGAACACATCAATGTTATTAACACTGATGTTTGGCGGCAAGACTTAGATAAGATGGTGGTAGCTAGCCAGGAGGGCTTAGAAAATGCCCTACCACCAACCAAACCGAGTCTTACAAGATGACCCCACCGGGGAATCGAACCCGCAACCTCCTGGTGTGACGCGAATGGACTAACCATTACGCCACGGAGGCGGTTACAATTACATCTAGTTTACATTTGACGAAGCCAAGTTTTTACAACATTCCAACTGCGAATACTTAATACCAAGACTTTACGTTACGATTTATAAAGATTATCACGAGGAGGACCCGTGATGCTCCGCAGAATTATTTTTTAAATTCTTTTTTATTATGGACATTGAAGGTGTACGGCGCAAGCGGCTCGCTATCGATTTTGCGCGTGCGTTGAATGTTCACACGTAGCTTTCCCTCTAACTCAACCAATTTATATATATGGGCAATAGCTCAAATGAAAGAACTTGTTTCAGTGAGTGTTCCTAGATTAAAACCAATCGCGTACTTTAATTAGAACCGGAGATATGGAGAAAGAGAGCTACGAAAATCGCGTTTGGGTATAACTTGAGAAAGGCGAAACTTGGGTGATTTTCAATGTTTGTTATCGAATCTGTGCATCAATGCCTTTCATCATATCAGCCGAAAAAACGTCCACTGCTGGACAAAAGCCTCCCCCAAGGACTTCCACGACGACCGGTCTTTCCTTTCAATGGGTCAATGCCTTTCATTTCAAAAATAATAACAATAATAAGGAAATCGTTAGGATAGAACTGCCCGACGGACTCGCATTAGATTTCACAAATTCTTTTAATATATTATCGATAAATGTATACACACACTTTGTTTAAGATGTAAAATTATCTAAAGTTATCTGCAAAAATATGTTAATGGCACTCTATATCTTGTTTTACCTGCCCACTGCAAAGCCAAAAGGAGGGTTAAGATTTTAGCAGTCTATGTATGCATGTATGTTCCACCGTAGCGCTTAAACTTAGAATGGTGTTTTTTTTTAATCTCACTGCCATATTATTTATCGTTAGGTTAACTACAAGTTAGAGCGATTTTCCGTTGTCGGGTTTAAGCTTTCAAACTGTCAACTTGTTAAACTTACCACAATAGGGATGACGACAGCATCAGAAATAAATTATGAACTCTTGATCACTAAATTGTCCTCCTACTTAAACTTCGGAAAACCTTACTCGTTTTGGTTTTCATCAAGTCTTTGATTTTTAATTCACCAAAATCACAAAATGAGTACATATATGACGCTGCTAAACTATAACGTCACGCCTAGGTATTTCTAGCATTTTTAGAACAAAATGTCGTTTTTGACACATGATAAAAAGTAACTCAGATGACTAGCATTCGTCATGCGTATTCTACGAGTACGATGTTTTAATATGAGTTATACGAATGTGTTTTTAAACACGATAGCCGTATGATATTGCTGATTTGTACGTGGATAATATTTGTGCTGTAATGTTGAAATTATATTAAGTTGAAATTGTTTAATGTAAACTGAAGTTTGTACACCTTAATTTAAGGTTGAGTTTGCACAATTTCAAACTCTGTTAACCCCAAACTGTATCGAATTCTTGAACAAGTAAATGTATTGTATTGTATTGGTATTTATAGGGTTGGTCAATCGGTCATAAGTACAGTTAAATATTATATGTAGGTAAAGTTTGTTCTCTGAGTTAGCTGTATTTTAGATAAATGTTATTATTTGTCGCGTCAAAGGGTGGCGTCAAAGAGGCCGGCATCACCAACGTTACACCCTTAAGGGGTCGCACTTTAATTATTGATCTGGCTACGATTCTGAAAATACTTTGTCTAGCAGTGAAAGTGATAAAAAATAATTATAATTTCCAAATAAAAAAATAACTTTTCAAATATATGAAACCCATAGTCAAATCTTTAAAAAAAATTTGAACTTCCCATACTAAGTTGGCTGATATGGTAATATGGTAATGAAATAAAAATTTATTTATTTTATTATTTATTTATTTATTTATTTATTTATTTATATATCTTAAGGTCTAACAAAATTAGACGAAAATATTTTAACTGATGCTTCTACCCATGAAACTGAACAACTTACCCCATGGAACCCATAGTTAAATTTGGCAAAAAAAAATTTGGCTCTTCCATACTAACTCGATCAGCTGATCAGCCAACTTAGTATGGGAAGTTCAATTTTTTTTTTGAGATTTGACATGGGTTTAATGGGAAAAGATGTTCAGTTTCATGGGTAGACGCACCAGTTAAAATAGTTTCAGCTAATTTTGTTAGACCTTAAGTATATATTTTTTTGAAAAATTGTATTATCCTTCAACACATTTCCAGAACTCCGTTCGGGTGTACTGCAGCTAATTCCCCGAATGTACTATACTTTCAAGGGTTCAAAGCTGTGATCTCATCACAAACTTGGCTAACTTGCTGAAGTATACATTTTTAGTTATTTCTACTACTGTGCTACTATTTATGTATATCCTTATAGTGTAGTACCGGGCCCTGTTCATTGTCAAACATTATGAATCCTTGCCTGCACGAGCGCGAGCGTGTTCGCTATTTGTAGTCCAGTGTTTGTGCTTTACGGCTTCGCGTACAATCCTGAGAGAGCGAATCGCAGCGATTTTAGTTTATAGCTTGTATAGCTTGTATTGGGCACTGCGAGCTCAATGAAATGTTATCTCTCGTAGATTCAATTCAATTCAATATATTTAATCAATCAAATTACACTCTTTCTGATAGTCATAAAATAATAATAACAATGTCATTTGTGAAGAATCAAAAATAAACAATAATTAGTTAATAACGTCAAAATTAAATCCTTGATATAAACCAGATTATGTCATTAGAACATGAAAACAATATGACACGAAAAGTTATACATAAAAAAAATATTAAATGCATGCCAGTTCACACGGACAGTACCCGGTCACGAGTATAACGCGAGAGTCAGCCATCGCTCCCATCAACCATATTAGAGGGAAAGGAACGACCCGGCTCCCGAGGCTCCAGATGTAGATTGATGATATCGGTAAGGGGGCTCTTTTGTACTCATTCAATTTAACAGTACAGGTACAGCTAACTTACTATTGCCAATTATCAAAGCAGTCTGAATAATAACTCTAAGAGTTAGGGTTGTCTGGAAGAGATCACTTTACTGAGTTTTTTGTTTCATTTTCTGTAACTGTTTCCTGGAGTGAAATAAAGAATTCATACAAAACAAAACGGCCTTTTAAATTTTGAATAATTTATGAATTTGATCCCATTGGCCAACAGATATACTAGCAATCACGGAGACTAAAATAATGTATTATCTCTTAATTTTATTAAGCTAACGCTTTAAAAAGCTTAGTTTACAAAAAAACATAGCCAACGAATGTATGAAATCCCGCTTGGTGACTAAAACCAAAGTATATATAATAATTAATAATATATATTATTACTAACATAAAATAAAAGCGTCGGTGGCTCAACCGGTAACGACTCGGTCCATCTAACCAGAGGTACCGGGTTCAAATCTGGACGGCCAATGTACCAATGAGTTTTTCAAAAACTTACGTACATACGACTTACCGATTGCTTTAACGGTGAAGGAAAACATCGTGAGGAAACCTGCACACGCCTGCGAAGGAACTCGAAGGTTGTGAGTGAAGTCGACCAACCCGCACTGGGCCCGCGTGGTCGACTAAGGCCTAATCGCCCTGATTCAGGGTAGGCTCGAGCCCCTCGGTGGGGACGTATATGAGCTGATATAATAATTACTAACATACAGTATGGACACTCTCAAGATTGCGACCTCACCCGCTCGTCACAAAGATTGATACAGATTGGTTACAGTTTGGTTGTCGAACGTATAGGATTTTGCCGCCATTTTGTTTGTTCCGTCATTCCATTTTTTGAAATTTCATTTCTGGCCCGTTGTATGAAGTGTCCAGGTGTGTTAAAAATTTAGTGCTAAAACTGTGTTATATTCTAATTTTTTACCCTCAGTCTTTTCTTCTTCAAATGAGCTCGGCTCTTGCTTGTCTATGAAGTGTGGAGCAATCGCCACTTTAAACGGTTTGGTGGCAGTCCTAGAATTCCTGGTTCGACAAGACACCAGCCTTCTCTATTATTTGGTCAGTATAGACACTTCTAGGTCTTCGTCCTCTCTTTCCTTCGATTATTATACAGGGTGAAATTGAAATCGTGAGCCATATCTGAAGAACTTTTCCCAAGAAACCCATACAATTGGAGCAAAAAAAAAAGGGACTCTCCATTCAATTTGATTCCATTAATTACAACTTTGTATGGAGTGTAAATTTTTTTTGCTTCTATTTTATGGGTTTCTTACTAATATATTATACAATGGGAGCGAAAAAAATTGGAATCTCCATACAATTTTATTCCATTAATGACAACTTTGTATGGAGTGTCCGATTTTTTTTTGCTCCTATTGTATGGGTTTCTTGGAGAAAGTTATTCATTTCATGAGCGGAGTATGTCCTTAAAATTTGGTTCACGATTTTAATTTTACCCTGCATATTATCGTTGGTATTGAACACAAGCGCGAAGAATGTTGCGAACAAGGAATTCGGCTCGGCCAGATACAGATCCGCCTTGACCTTAACACACAAAGGCCTTCTTAATACAATTTTATAGATAAATCAAAATATGGCGATTCACAATGAATCATTAAACTTAATTACACCTCTCGTTGTGGGTCTTTTGTTTATTGCAATGTGCATCGGTAGGGCATTGTTAGGGTGGATTCAATCAAAATACAGTCATTTATAATTATAGCCACAATAATAGAAGAGTTTTGTTTTGTTTTCAAGTCGTGTGTGTTGTGTGTAATAGCAAGCATTCCGTGAGCTCGTGAAGAATAGACGCTGTCGCAGTCACGTCATTCATTATGTTGTCGCAAGGTTTATCAATTTCATTAATCAGCAAATTAATGAATCTTCTTGAAAACTGTCGCACAAAAAGGTGACGACGAGATGACGTGGATAGGTATACTAAACACGGGACGAAACAAGCAAAAAATATCTTTTTCACATTGCAATTGAGTTCAAATTAGATTTGTCGGTCGCGTTGATGTCTTTTGTTCTCGCGTCAACGGCCGACGACGACACGCGTTTTTTAACATAAAAAATAACAATAGAGTGAAAACTATGCATTAACTAGTATGAGCTAATAAAATTAGTTAAATAACTAACTTTGCTTTCCAATATTTGCATTTATGTAAGAAAGATTGAATTGATTACGAAAAAGATTAAATTATTGAGTGTTGCAGCTTAAAAATATTATTAAATCATTGTGAGAGAAAACGTCGTGTATTCTTCAAACATACATTAATTATGCGCAAAGAAAACATTCATTCAAAAACTAGCTTTTTCCCGCGACTTGGCCCGTGTAGACATAGTTTTTATGATTGCCTTTGACCGTGCAAGATCGAAAATCCCTCGGGGATTAAATCAGGCTATGCTCATTAATGTCACTCTACACCTGAACAACCACCACTGTGCAAAAAAAAAACACACCAATCAGTTCCTTGGTTGTAACTTGTGACGTGCGTGGAGCAATAACAAACAAAACTAATGCATTTTTCAGATCCCCCAAGAACTATGCATATATTTTTTAAGAATAAAATTAACCTATGTCACTTCCCACCTCATCAACTATCTCTATGAAAAAAATTGCGTTACTCTATTGCGACGAGAAATAAGGACAAATAAACGAACAAAAAAAAACACTCGCAGTCTAAAATTAGTTAGGATTTATATAAATTATCTCAATAGCGTCGTCCGTGAATGTACACAAACCTGTTTGATGCAAATCGCTTCCCATAACTCTTAACTTGTTTTAAATAATTATTTAAAAAAAAAACCAGACAAACGCTCGATTCGCGTAAGTAAAGTGATATAGACGGTCATCCAATCTACTGATGATGGATCATCAAATTGTACCTCGGGTTCGCGCCCACTATATTAATACCGCGAATTATTTTGGTATCTGTGTTTAGGAATCACGCTTCGTAGTTCGTAGTGCTGTCCTAGGTAATAGACAAACCTCTGTATTTTAGAGCCTTTCGACGCAAACAGAGGAGTTATAGGTTTCACGTGTGTATCTGTGCACTGTAGCTTTCAAACTGGTGAATCGATTTTGATTTAGTTCTTTTTGAACTTGATCGAGAGTGTTCTTAGCTAGGACTCGAGAAAATCTGTTCAGCCGTTTTAAGATCATTAGCTCCACAGGTCTGATAGATACGATATTTGGTATCTTGTTACTTTAATGGTCTAAATGAATGATTGTGAAAAACAGGCGTTGGGGTTTTTAAAACTTTTAATTAAAGGTTTTTTTTTTATTAAGTATCTTTTAAGTAGCTGCAGTAGAAGAAGTGCTATGTAATGTGAACAAAAAGTTTGTAAACTATACCTTCTGAAGAACACACACACACATACACACAAACTCACGCACACGTAAATATAGATATCTCCAAACATACGAGTACATAACCACAACGCAACACAGGCTATCAAACTATTCACATTATATGGGGGTGCTGGTGCCTATAGCACAGGCTTCGAGCCAATTTTAGGTATCAGTCGATCCAAGTTTTTTTTTATCAGCCGTATTTTTACGAAATAAATAAACAATTATTATTATTACATTGTTATTATAAATAAATGGCCCGAAAGCAATACCAACTTATTTGCAGTTTCCTTCATAATTGCCAGTATTTTGTATTTTACAGTACAACCAAGTACAAGAAACGTACGCAGTACAATCATATCCCAAATAGAGAGAGTGTCACTGCCGCAAACGACTAGTGTTAAGCCAAAGTATATTATATATTAGTACTAACATACAGTATGGACACTCCCTGCCGCTCTCTAGATTGCGACCTCACCCCCTCATCACCCAGATTGATACAGATTGGTTACAATTAATGGGATTTCACCGTGATTTTGTTTGCTTCGTCATTTGTTTTTAGAAATGTCATTCCACGACCAATTGTACGCAGTGTCCGGGGTGGGGCTAAGCAGTGGTGACCCCCGCTCCGAGTCGTTCGTGATGGTGCAAATACTGCCCATAGCCATACGGTGCGGCAATGCCGCGAGTGTTAAGTTAAGTTAAGCTTTGTATCGGAAATGTTAAGGGGTGGACATGAAAAATTTATAATGAATAAGTATTAGGCTTAAGAAAATAGCAAACTAGCAAATAAAGAACTAAGCAAGGTAAAAGTTCTTTTGAGGGTTTTTTTAATTAAATTAAATTCAAAACAAGTATTTCGGACAACACAATCCATAGAGTGTTTTATGAACAGGTATTTGAAGCGATCGTAGATCAGTGTGATTTGCATTGTTGGCTAACTGACCTTGTAGCACGACCTAGGTAGTGGGCGTGGATTTTAAAAAAATAGATGCGTGCGTACAATTTATTGGAAACAATAAGACCCGAAATGGCTCTTTTAGAGAATGTATTAAATAAATATTTTAGAAACAGTTTATGATGATAATAATAGGAAGGATGACCGAATTTTTGTTTTTTCATTGATAAGTCAGATGGATGACAGCGCATGCGTGGAAAAGAAATAGATGGAATGAAAGAAGGTCGGATGAAAGAAGATTATATAACAGCGATACCGCGTTACAACCTGTAGCACGGTAATTACCTAGATTGGTTTGACTGTTAGTAAAATTTCATCTCGACTGTTTCCGTGCTTGGCAAGGCACGTTGGTTGCCGGTTGGCGTTGATGCCGGTTGCTATGTTTACATGGCAGTCGTTAAACCGTGTTAGATACCTTATATAAGCGGCTTGATAGCGCCTTTGCATAACAATGTGTATTTTGCTAGTTAATAAGTTTTTTTTAATTTTTGTATATTTGGTGTGCATCAAAGTATATTTATCTTATATTGAAAAAGTTTTGATAATGGGGTTCGCCACTAGCCCTAGAATCTCCACCAGCCCGGACTTGGCCCCCGTATGTGGAGTATGGCCTAGCCTTCCCAACCTTTGGAAGAGACCCGTAGTCCAGCAGTGGGGACATTAAGGGTTTTTAACGATTTCAAGGGTAAAAACAGTTCATGTTTTATTTAAGTAGTATGCTTTTTTAACCGCTGCTGTTTGTGGTAAAAAAAACAATCCAATCGCAATCCTGCCTGATTGCATTCGCTACTTAATACCACTTGATTGCGATGAACCGCACGGATGGAAATAATTTTAAAACGTGTAATCTTAAATGTTCATTAAATTATTGAAGTTAAGAAGGTAGAACCAATAGTTTTAACCCCGCACCGAGGTGCGGACAAAGCGACGGTGGTCGGCTTTGAGCGGAGGCTTAGCGGCTATTAAGTGTGAACTCTAGTGGATTGCAAAAACATGTTGGCAATTAGATTTAAGCACAGGCTCAGTTCCTCGTCGGCAGGGGGGGGAGGGGTGGGCGGTGTGAGGCTTCTATTCGCAGCCTGGATACGTTATTATCCATTCAGAGCCGACAGATTGCAAGATATGGTCTATTTAATAATATAGGCACCGACACAGTCCCGGATTAGTTCGCATTCGCAACCAATTTCATTTGAGTTTGTTTAATGTGAGTTTGCAAATTATATAGGTTAAGAGCGTCGGTGGCGTAACGGTTAGGGCCGCTGCCTCCCGTCCGGGAGGTCGTGGTTCGAATCCTGCCACGCACCAATGTGATTTTTGAATATAGATTTCATATGTACGTTTATCCGACGCTCTTACGGTGAAGGAAAACATCGTTAGGAAACCTGCACACGCCTGCGGAAAAACTCGGAGGTTGTGTGTGAAGTCGACCAACCCGCACTGGGCCCGCGTGGTCGACTAAGGCCCGATCGTCCTAATTCAGGGTAGGCTCGAGTCCCTCGGTGGGGACGTAAATAAGCTGATATCATAAGCGTTACGCTTCCTCATTTGTTGTGCGGAAAGCGATGGAGTGGAACACCTTGCCTGCGTCTGTATTTCCTGACTCAATATGGGGATCTTCAAGGCAAGAGTGAACCTACCATCAGGTGAGATGTAGTCAAACGCACTCAAAGACAAAATAAGGTATATTAAGTTTGCTGTTAGTTGTTACAAAGTATTCGAAACTGGATTTAGTTGTAAGCTAGTTGTGTAAATGCAAACGTGATCGAAACATTTGCATATTCTGATTGAACTTAGCCACGTTTCCGTGGTACTAGTTTCTGGATGATAGATTTCGTAACTAGCCCACGACGGCTCAATTTAATGCTACGATTCGCAACAATAAAATGAAATAGGGAACTCATAGTCAGGTATAAACTCGTAAAGATCGTTTGAGGCGACACATTGGAAACCTTGGTCGCAGGGATCTTGATTTTTCTGAGCAATTACAAAACACGTGAAAGTGATATTTTGTAACCTGATTCTTCATTTCAATCACTTCATTTTATTAGTTGCAATAGCAAGATTCGTTAATTTTTATAATAAAAAATATATATCAAAGAAACCTCTTTCAAAACAGAGATTTGGATTCCACAGGCAAACCAGACCGATTTAGTACCTCTAAATTTTCTTAATCGATTAGCCTAAACACACACTTTAATATACCAGTTGGATTTTTGTTGTGAAACATCTATAGCCGCACGTAAAACCGATTTCTGGCGTGGCGATGCATGCCGTTGCGACGCGTCGCCACGCTATATGATGGTATATATATTAGTTTTACATTGAAACAGTGTTAAAGTGTGGTAATTTTCTTTACTCTTTACACGTAAAGCAAAAGACAAAGACAAATATTTCAACCAAAGTGAAGGCGAATGATATCATTGCTTCAGCTTCGCAAATTGTAGCACAGAATTTGAACAATCTCCACGAATGCTCCCCTGCGCTGCCCCGCCCCGCCCCGTAGCAAGTAATGCATTTGTCGGACGCACAATAGTTGGTCATACATACATACATACATACCCGGTCTTTGTGCGTCCTACCGCCATCGCCATCGCCAGGGACGAGCGCTACAATATGGCATGGGATCATGTCAGGATAGAACAATATTATAATATTTTAGGTCCATTATCAAATAGACCAGTTAAGAAGAAAGTTAAGGTGGAAACGTATAGAGAAATGAAGGAGATAGTGTGGCAGAGAGAGACATGGAAAGAGCTACACCGATAAGAGCACGGCTCTTAAATTGTGATGATGATGATGATCAAATAGGGTAAAACGTTCGTCGTTGTTCATTTTGGAGATATGAATAGAATTCAGTGTTTATTGGTCATTAAAACTAACAAAATCGCATCTGAAATAGACCAAAGTAAATCTATTGGACAGACATAACGCGACACCACCTTATCGTAAAATAATATAGCTTCTGAAACCAACAAACACAATTTTTACAAAGACGTTACGTCAAAAATACCCCAAACTCAGTTGCAATGATAAATCTGAGGTCCACTCATGAGCTAATTAACTCAAACTTATTACAATACGATATGATATAACATAACTAGCTACGCCCGCGGCTGCGTTCGCCCCGACCACGCCGCTGCTGTTTCATTCAATGACATGGGTATAAACTCGTTCGATGGAATGACTGACGAAGATACTTTATAACTTTAAATGTAATTTGTTTTATTATTGTTAGAATCATACCAAAGAATACATGTTCAAACAAATAAACTGTACAGCCAGGCTGTGCATACTTTCTCGCGAAGCCTTCACCGTCTCTCGTAGTCGGGCACACACAAATCAACTACAAACTTACTTAGTAGCAAAGAATAAAGATAGGTAGGTTCATACTTATATATAACCACAGCGGTGCAACGCGATAACCGCTACTCTAACGTCTTTCTTCGATGACTCCATATTTGAAAATGAATGTCTTTTTTATTTTCGGCGTGCGCAAACGTTCTTTTTTAAAAATTGATGAAGTTCATCTAGCACGTATTCGAAAATTTTAAATAATAAGGTTTTGACAGAACTTATGACCCGACTAAGTATAGAAGTCTTGACGAAAAATTTACAAATTATATCCTCGTGGAAATCCTTGGCGGAGGCCTTTAGCATTGGACGTTTTTCGACTGATATGATGATGAGGATAGGTTGGTATGGGGGGGGGGTACCTTACTCGGATATTTCCTGGCTCAATTAACCCAATGCAATGTCCTAGCTATTTACAAAGTTTCATCAAAATCGTTTTTTGAGAAAAATAACGAACAACCAGAATTTTTATACGGGAGGTACCTTATTATGATTTTTCTAGGAACAACGAACTACCGCGTGTTGTAGGCCATGTACAGTTAAAGCACGGTAGAGTAATTTTCGAGTAAAAAAAATAATACTATGTGGCAACCCTAAATAATCATATTTGAAAAAAAAAAACGGCTGGAAACATAAAAATAATATTGCCCTAACCTAAATTTTACCCAAATCCGTCCAGGGAACTAGAGCACCGAACGCACGCACAGATATTTATGTATTTGTTTTTGTTTTTAGACT
The DNA here is from genome assembly GCA_947284805.1 of Coleophora flavipennella. Taxonomy (NCBI): domain Eukaryota; kingdom Metazoa; phylum Arthropoda; class Insecta; order Lepidoptera; family Coleophoridae; genus Coleophora; species Coleophora flavipennella. Next base: position 1,434,858 of record OX369270.1, on the reverse strand, counting down.
CTGGTAGTGTAAGCCATCAAAATCTTAATTTCGATTTTTGATGTGTAACATCTTTGCTCTCGCTTTCCTGCAATTTGTGGGAGTGATTTCGTGAAATGGGACGGAAATGTGTAACAGTGATTTGTTACACATCATATGCGAGTACTGTAGGTCTCGCTTGGATTTTTAAATCCTCGTTTTACCTTAGTATTAGTACTATAACTACACCAAGTTCCACATTTCTATATGTATTACCGTTTTTACGATAGAGCAAATATAAAAAGCTACAAATACACGTTTATTGTATGGGGAGCTCTTATTTTTTCATTATTTTTTGGTAAATCCCAATAATAACTCATATTCTGTGAAAATTTCAGCCCGCTACCTATTATGGTTCCAAAGATACAGCATTTTAAAGTGCGGACAGACAGACGAGCAGACAGACGAGCAGCGCAGTAATAGGGTCCCGTTAGCTGGTACGGATCCCTAAAAGCAATGAATCAACAGTTCATTATTTTCGTAGCTATTAATTAATCACGAGACCACCGAGTCCATGTCGCACCCACATCTCCGAAGATTGGAGACTATCATACATTCGAAATTGTTGACGAAAATGGATACCTGGGACCAACATTCAAGTTAGGTAGGTCCAACTTCAAGAAAGAGATCAATCGTCGAATTCAACTCGACTGGGCATCGTTCGGGAAGCTTTGCAATATCTTCACGTCGCAAATGCCGCAGAGTCTAAACACTAAGGTCTTTGACCAGTGTGTGTTGCCAGTGATGACACACGGAACTCTGACATGGTCGCTTTCAATGGCTCTCATAAGAAGGCTCAAGGTCACCTAAAGGGCGATAGAGCTAGCTATGCTTGAAGTTTCCCTACGCGATCGAACCAGAAATGAAGAGATCCATATCAGCACCTAGATAAACGATATAGCTCATAGAATCGCTAAGCTAAAGACTATGGGCGGGGCACATAGCTCGTAGAAAAGATGGCCGTTGGGGTAGAAAATTTCCTGAGCGGTGACCGCGCATTGAAAGACGTAGCGTACGTAGGCCTCCCACTCAGTGGAATGACGACTGGTTAAGTTCGCCGAAAACCACTGGAAGCGGGCAGCACAGGAACGATCGTCGTGGAAATCCTTGGGCGAAGCCTTTGCTCAGCAGTGGACATCTTTCGGCTGATATGGTGATGACGATAATGACCACCGAAGTGGCGCAGCGTAGGCAAACACACAGTTGCACCATAGCAACCCATAGCCACCCATAGGCACACATAGCTACCCATAGGCACTCATAGCCACCCATAGCCACCCATAGGCACCCATAGGCACCCATCGCCACCCATAGCCACCCATAGGCACCCATAGCCACCCATAGCCACCCATAGCCACCCATAGGCACCCATAGCCACCCATAGCCACCCATAGCCACCCATAGCCACCCATAGCCACCCATAGGCACCCATAGCCACCCATAGGCACCCATAGGCACCCATAGGTACGCATAGCCACCCATAGCCACCCATAGCCACCCATAGGCACCCATAGCCACCCATAGCCACCCATAGGCACCCATAGCCACCCATAGCCACCCATAGCCACCCATAGCCACCCATAGGCACCCATAGGCACCCATAGGTACGCATAGCCACCCATAGCCACCCATAGCCACCCATAGGCACCCATAGCCACCCATAGCCACCCATAGCCACCCATAGGCACCCATAGGCACCCATAGGTACGCATAGCCACCCATAGCCACCCATAGGCACCCATAGGCACCCATCGCCACCCATAGCCACCCATAGGCACCCATAGGCACCCATAGCCACCCATAGCCACCCATAGGCACCCATAGGCACCCATAGCCACCCATAGCCACCCATAGCCACCCATAGCCACCCATCGCCACCCATAGCCACCCATAGCCACCCATAGCCACCCATAGCCACCCATAGCCACCCATAGCCACCCATAGCCACCCATAGCCACCCATAGCCACCCATAGGCACCCATAGCCACCCATAGGCACGCATAGCCACCCATAGCCACCCATAGGCACCCATAGGCACCCATCGCCACCCATAGCCACCCATAGGCACCCATAGGCACCCATAGCCACCCATAGCCACCCATAGCCACCCATAGGCACCCATAGCCACCCATATGGAACCCATAGGCACCAATAGGACTACGAATTACCACGAAATGGTGGTACCTATGTTATTTTATACTGATACCTAATTTTTACAAGCTTTATATTAGCTTGCCATTCTAGTTCGTTTGTTAAATTGGGACAAATCTTGGAAGCTAAATTAGAACTACTTCTCAGTTCCCGATTGAGCTGAAATTTTGCATACACGTTAAGTTTGGAGTACAATGCAAGGTAAGCTAAGTGACATCATTCTAAATCTAATGGCGGATTCACAAAAATGGCGGACCAGTTATTTTTTATGCACCCCCATGTTATAGGTATCAAATGAAATTGTTTACTGAGAAGAATACGAAATAATTAAAATTATTTTCTTACTAAAACTTGCAGAGCGTCGGTGGCGTAACGGCTAGGGCCGCCGCTTCCTGTCCGGGAAGTCGTGGTTCGAATCCTGCCACGTACCAATGTGATTTAGAATTTAGATTTCATATGTACGTTTATCCGACGCTCTTACGGTCAAGGAAAACATCGTGAGGAAACCTGCACACGCCTGCGGAGAAACTCGCAGGTTGTATGTGAAGTCGACCAACCTGCACTGGGCCCGCGTGGTCGACTAAAGTCCGATCGCCCTAATTCAGGGTTGGCTCGAGCCCCTCGGTGGGGACGTATATAAGCTGATATTATCAAAGCTTGTACTTAAAAGTTTTTAAGTTTTAGAAAATTATTATCCTCCTTGTGCGAAAAACAGTGCAAAGTATTGTAGGCTGGAGTTGTAGGCGATATGAATACTTCGGTAATATGGGCGATATTTTAGCTGAGGTATCAAATGGCCTCCCCCGGATTTCGCGTTTGTTATTTAATATCGCGTGCGCGTAGACATTAGAACGGCGCCGTTAGAGACAAGCTTACTTATATTGACATTTTGAAAAACAACCTATTATTTATAACTCAACGTTTACTCGAATTAACTCATTAAATCCAAGCACGAGTTACTTAAAAATTTACTTGAAATATTTATTTTTAACGATCATGCTACCATCATTAAAACATGTGGTTCGTTACGTCTTTAAACAAAATTACACGATAACTTGAACTTTTGTCTTATAAGTTAAATTAAATACTTACGAATGAAGAGTACGTTATTGCAATTACTATATAACTAATTGGTAAAAATACAGGAAAAAGGTACAAAAAAAAAATGAAAAATAATATGTTGGTTTTAAAAAAAGGAAAGTATCTTAAAAAGTATTTCCCATACCTACATCAATTAAAATAAACTCGGAAGATAATTTTTAAACTATACAAACTTTAATTCGGGATATTTTCATATTCATTATTTTAAGGTTAATTTTTATGTAACCTTTTTGAAAAATAATGAGCTATTTTAGTTTTACCACAAGTAGTTTTCAAATGTTACGATAAGGTAGTTGTTGACATCAAAAATAAATTGAGGTATTATAAAATCTTACTTCCTTTAGGCTAGGGCTGCCGCCTCCTGTCCGTCGTGGTTCGAATCCTGCCGCGTACCAATGTGATTTCGAATTAATTTTTCATATGTAAGCGTCGGTGGCTCAACCGGTAACGTCTCGGTCCATCTAACCAGAGGTACCGGGTTCAAATCTGGACGGCCAATGTACCAATGAGCTTTTCAAAAACTTATGTACATATCATTACCGATTGCTTTAACGGTGAAGGAAAACATCGTGAGGAAACCTGCACAGGCCTGCGAAGAAACTCGAAGGTTGTGTGTGAAGTCGACCAACCCGCACTGGGCCCGCGTGGTCGACTAAAGCCTAATCGCCCTGATTCAGGGTAGGCTCGAGCTCCTCGGTGGGGACGTATATGAGCTGATATAATAAAAAATAATAAATGTAAGTTTATCCGACGTTCTTACGGTGAAGGAAAACATCGTGAGGAAACCTGCACCCGCCTACGAAGAAACTCGCAGGTTGGGTGTGAAGTCGAACAACCCGCACTGGGCCCGCATGGTCGACTAAGGCCCGATCGCCCTAATTCAGGGTAGGCTCGAGCCCCTCGTTGGGGACGAATATGAGCTGATATGATGACTCCCATTAAAATTTCAAAAAATCTTTCTCTTTTTGTTTTGCACTTTTTTGCATTTTAAATTTAAAAAAAAACAGAAAATATTTACATGAAAGACGCTAAATAACTACGACGCACGCGTTCCTCTTTCATAAATTTTTAGAACAAAATTTAGTTTTTGTCTAATGATAAAAAAGTTATTTAAATTACTATGAGTCACTAGCCTATTGGGTCGGGAGTTATTCCTAAAGTAACGACCACTACTTACTATATTGAGACAACAACTCCTATAGACACTTCTGTGAACATGTCCGGGGCTCACTAGCCGACTGCTGCGACACCCACGATTATCCGCCACCGCCACTATAATTTATGACCGATACGACGCATAAATCGTCGAATACCGATCGATAGATCGCCGATACTGATCATTAGTCCACTTTATTTATCACAGGAGTAATTGATCTAAGTGTTGCGTACTATGTGGCGCTATTAAGAGAGCCAAAATATCATTAGGCGTGTTGAGAAAATAGTTTTGCAATCCAACATACTGGCTGGCTTTTAACGAAGAGTCGTATGACTAATTAAAAAAAACTAAAACCTGACTGCGAAAAAGTATGAAAATAAAAAGAGTTTCCCTCCCTTAAATCATAGCGTTTTCGTAGAGTTTTCCGCCTGAAACCATAGCCTTCATTTTCCCTTCATCTGGGGTAATAGCCGTGGTCGCAAGCCCTATTGTAATCAATTTTTTTATCATAAGTAGGTTTGCTATCACGGCTATTACCCCAGATGAAGGGAAAAATAAATGTTATGATTTCAACCGGAAAACTCTTGTTTTCATACTTTTAGTAGCCGTGTTTTAATTTTTTTAACTTTTATTTTATTTCCATATTTTTTGTGGTCAGAGTATAACGTCACCCGCGACCGTGTCGTGTCGCTTGATTGTAGCGCGCGTACATTGAGCCGTCTCATAATATCGCTTATGAGACCATTTGCTTCAAAAATAAAAATATTTACTTACGTATATATTTAGAATGTGCTCGTCTCAATATGTTTTTTGATACCAAACATGATATGAATATTGGAAAAAAAATTTTTTTGGGTTGTTTTATTCACCTATAAAATCTGCCATGTTGATTTTTTTTAAATACTTTATATCCTATAACACGCGGGGTGGTGGCACAAATCCAAAGACACCACATTTGTCATGATCGGTTAAGTGGTTCAGGAAATACGAGGGAACAGATGAACATCCTATACCTACATAGACTGTCAGTCGCAGTCAAATTCAAGTAGTAGATATGTGCGGACGTCTCGCTTGAGGTTTAAAATTTAAGTCTAGGCATTGAATGGTTGATTTGTCTCTGTCTTTTTCTTTACGTGTAAAGAGTAAAAAAAAAAACTTTAGCACTTTTTCAATCTGTTTCGATTCCATTAAAAACTACAATTAATCATAAAAAATCCAAGTGGCATATTGAAGTGTATGTTCAGACTTATCGAATACGAAAATTTAGAGGTACTAAATCGGTTTGGTTTGCCTGTAAAATTAAAATCTCGGTGTTAAAAGAGGTTTCTTTGATATATTTTTTTCTGTTATACAAGTTAACAAATCGTGTTTCTACAACAGAAAAAATGAAGTAATTGAAATAAAGAATCAGATAACAATATATCACTTTCATATGTTTTGTAATTGCTGAGAAAAATCGAGATTCTTGCGACCAAAGTTTCTAATGCGTCACCTTAAAAATGGAAAATGCATCAAAAATAAGAATGGAATACCTACTTTGGATTTGAAATAAATGAAAAGTTAAAAAGTTAAAAAAGACTGGTTGAAAATGTGGACCTCGGAACCTGTCCATCAAGTCGAACCTGCTATACTCGTAGTTGTTCAATGAATATTAAGTTAATATTATAAATCCATCATTTTACATGTGTTGCATGTTGGATCGCCTAAAAATAGTTCTTATGTGATTGATAGATTTAAAAGGGAATTAAAAATTTAAATTGCTTTTAAGATTCGTTACATTTACTAACGTATTTTTTTAGCTGGTATGTTAAAAACTGATTTTTTTTATTCACGATTGGTAAGCCCTTAATTGACGTCATCTCACCTGATGGTAAGTGACGATGATTCCTAAGATGGAAGCGGTCTTACCAAGATTCCCCAACGCAATGATCTGGCTATCGTAACTTCAAGCCGGACCATATCAATGTTTTTAGCATTGATGTTTGGCGGCAAAACTTAAACAGTATACCCAAACTGACTCATTATAATAGACACTGTGTAGTGATGTGTGTTAAAATTTATATTGCTTTACCTACTGACATAAGTCAATACCTAATATAATATCATTTAAACGCAAACTTGTGACATTTCATAAAGAAAAAATATTTTATTCCGTAAATGAACTCCTAGATAGACATTTTGCCAACATTGACTATGAAAAATGCGTTTTATTAATTTATTTTGTAGTATAGTTGATAGTATAGGTATTAACTGTGAATTGAGAAAGTAATCATTATGATCAGATTGATATTTGCACGCCAAATCTGGTGAAATATGAGAACTTCCTATATAATGTCAACGGCTTTATAACCATGTTTTATGCAAAAAAAAACCATTTCATTTCATTCCATCATCGTCACTCACTATTAGGTGAGATGATGGCAAGGGCTTACCAATTGTAAATAAAAGAAAATTAAAAAAAGTTCATTTTCCCAAATTTCATAAATCGAGATTAATCTAAAAGTTATTTTGAATCACAATAACAAACTGTTCGTGCGCAAACAATTAATGCGAATGCCGTTACTCTACGTAACAACGCACAATACACGTCGTCTATACTATAGTTAAAGCCCTAATGTAGCCAATTCATAGTTCACACTGCATGCTCACATATAAAAGACGTAGAAAGGAAAGAAAGGCACAAAAGTGGTGATGGTAGATGCAGTGGAAAGCCCGTGACAGTTTCCACGGGGCAACGGGGCCGCGCTTTGTGACTCTAACTCATTGTTAGTCTGTAATTGTTATGTGATTACAGAAGAACGCAAGTACGCCATAGTAACGCTCAGTCAGATGATTACATTGTCAATTAGAAGTGTGCAAGCTGTTAACCTTTCGGTAGGTAAACGTATTTGTCATAGTCAATGTTCATTGTCAAAATGTAAATGGAAGCGTAAAGGCTATGGGGAACTGGCTATCTTATCTTCAAGCCGGGACACATCAATGTTAACATTCATGCAAGTAAAACAATTCGAAGTTTCACAAATATAACACAAATCTAAGAAACTGATGAAACGGGTTGGGACTCTTTTGTATGGGAGCGTGGCACACTCAAATATTATGTAAATACATTTTTTTCAAAATCTTTCGGTGCACGATTATACCGATATTTTTCGATAGGAAAAGAAAATACAAACCGACAATATACTGCGACATTTTGGACTAAAGCGCCACGTTGCTGAGATATTTGTGGTTCAAAATCAATTTTTCCCTCCTCTATCTCTCAAAATATCTTAGTAACGTGATACTTTAGGTCAAAATTTCTTAATATGTTTTCGGTTGGTATTTCCATTTGCTATCAAAAAATACACGTTTAGTCGTGCACTGAAAGATTTCACTATGCACACATGTACATAAATTTTTACATAACGAACATGCATGTATGTACATACAATTTCACTATGTCAAAAAGGACAGTGCCCTTTAAACTCATTTTTTTTTAATCACTTTTGCATATCTTTAACACCTTCTAAAGAAACTAAATAAGTATAATATTATTGTAGTGATCTCGTAAGAAGGTCATCAGATAAAACGGCACGGCGTTTTAATTATGTATGTTTAAAATAACGTTTCAAAGCTGCTCTGACGATGCAATGACATAACGGATCTGGCGAGATTAGATAAGCCTTCACAACCGGTCGTGGTTTAAAATAAAAGTAGTTTTATTTGCTAAAGTCAAGGTGAGGATATGGATTTAAGGAATAGAAGCACACAGACTCTTATTAGGGATCCGGAACTCAAAAGTAAAAAGGATAGGGTCACTTTGTAGTCCGTGTTTCTGTCTGTCTGTCAAGACCCTTTTTCTCAGGAATGCGTGGTCTGATTTTAATATTCGCATGTAATTCAAAACGTATAGGATACTTCCCGTTGAACTAGATTCGTGGAAATTTGGCAAAGAGCAAGGTCTCTCAGCACAAGTAAAGAAAAAAAATGGAACATTATAAATATGTAGTTGTATCGAAAAAAAATCATTTTTTTTGAGATTATAACTTATATTTGCAGTTGTAGAATTGACCATGACTTATATCGATGTATGGGAGAGTTTTTTTTTAACTACAAAATTAAGTTTGTCCTTCAATACGATTGTGTTGCTCGTTGATGTCTGTAGGGTTTTGTACCCAAATGTTTTATGGTACGGAACCTTCAATGAGCTGGTTCAACTCGCACTTGGCTGTTTTTAAATAATAATAATGGGCTTCATAGTAATAATAGGCTGTATCTCCTCCAGATTCTGTCATCCGTAGGAAAAGAAAATTCAAGATAAGTTAAACCTTTAAAAAATCTCTACCTGCCCACAGACGTGTATTCCCTATACCTATTTACAAGAAAACAAAAAAAATTGCACCGAAGTCAACGTTTGGACGTTGGGATAAACTAAAGACATTATTGAACATTTAAGTGAGAAAGGGCGCGTTCAGATGGTAACTCGTACTTATAAGTTAAAGTTTAAGCCTTAAAAATCTTTAGTTAAAACACCGTATCTTGTGTTAAATCTAAATATAGTAGAGTACAAATCTGGACGGCCAATGTACCAATGAGTTTTTCAAAAACTTACGTACATACTTACCGATTGCTTTAACGGTGAAGGAAAACATCGTGAGGAAACCTGCACACGCCTGCGAAGAAACTCGCAGGTTGTGTGTGAAGTCGACCAATCCGCACTGGGCCCGCGTGGTCGACTAAGGCCTGATCGCCCTAATTCAGGGTAGGCTCGAGCCCCTCGGTGGGGACGTATATGAGCTGAAATGATGATGATGATAGTAGAGTGACATTCTTGTCACACATTCCGTACTCTTGTCAAAGGTATTAATGATAAACTTAATAATTTTATACTTATAACTTCTCTTGTCATATTGTTTTCATGTTCTAATGACATTATTTATTTTATGTCGGTGATTTTATTTTGACCCAATAATGGGTATGTTTGTTTGATTTATATTTTTTTATACAAATTGATCAATAGAAGGTAATTTAAGGCATTTTATTTTAAATGTTTTAGGTATTGTCATTAGTGTGATATTATATTTAGAGTATTTAAACTTTAGGAAATTCATGTACAAAATTTGAGACTATGTAATGCAATACTATTTTATAACCATTAGAATGTAGGTACTATCTATGCACCTACTTTGAGCAAACATTTTGAAATTTGAAAGTTTATAATGAAGTGAAAAGTTGCCAGCGGAGTTTGATAAGCTTTTAATGATAGGTGTACAAAATAATATCCATGTATGTATTGCATTAATAGTACAATTACTTTAAGAATTAAATAAAAATTTAAAACCCAACTGCTTATAAATGTATCTAAATCTTTTGGTCAGTCGGCTTAAAATGTATCCTGTGTCACTCACCGTATTAAGAAGAATCTAAGGACACCTCACACTGCAAAATCCTTCAAGCCGTTTAGGCTACAGAGCGTGCCAAAGAAATAAATAACCTCTTATTTTGGCCAGTCGAGTAATAATGTATCCTATGTCACTCACGGGATCAAGACAAAGCTAACGACACCTCGAACTTCAAAATCCATTAAGCCGTTTAGGCTACAGGGCGTGCCAAAGCAATAGATAAACATACATAAGCTATATATCAACAAAAGAGGCGAAAGGTAAAAAAAAGTACTATGGGATTGACATTAACAACTGTCAAATCCCAATAGGGTTGTTTACATTGTGCTTTTTTGACGTGATTACGTCTTATAATTCGATGGAGCCGGCTGCACGCACGAAAAAATGCGTCGTTACCTCGCTCTGAGGCGTTCCGTGAATGCGTCGTTACCTCGCTCTGAGGCGTTCCGTGAGGCGTTCCGTTTATGAAACCATTCCATCAGTATTTTCTTATGACGTTGTCACGTTCAACTATCGTCAGTAAACCGACTACAGACAACCGTATTTTTTTTTGGTTGATATAAGGTAAGCGTCGGTGGCTCAACCGGTAACAACTCGGTCCTCCTAACCAGAAGTGCCGGGTTCAAATCCGGACGGCCAATGTACCAATGAGTTTTTCGAAACTTACGTACTTACTTACTCACCGATTGCTTTAACGGTGAAGAAAAACATCGTTAGGAAACATACACACATCTGCGAAGAAACTCGAAGGTTGTGTGTGAAGTTGACCAACCCGCACTGGGCCCACGTGGTCGACTAAGGCCCGATCGCCCTAATTCAGGGTAGGCTCGAGCCCCTCGGTGGGGACGTATACATGAGCTGATGTGATGAAGGTATACATACACACACTCAAAAACATAATTCTCCTTATGGCGCAGTCGCGTAAAAATAAAGATAATTTTAATGTAATAATAGATGGCACAAAACGTGATGAGTACTAGCGCAAACGCTTTTTAAACCACGGCAATGACCCGAACGAGCCACAAGATAGATTGAGCTAGCCAGATACGCGAGTACGCGACCGCAGTTTCTTGGTAAAACGCGTTAAACGCACTGGCTTTAATTATAAAATTGTCGCCGAAAAAAGGTAAAAAACTAATATAAAAAATAGAGATGGTGGCAAAAAGGTGGACGCGCCGCCCAGCACCGCGCACCTGCCAATGCTGTGTCGAGATAAGAGGTTTATATTTAGAAACCACTTTATTTAATTCACCGCCGAGTAAAGTTTCTGATAAAAAGGAGTACTGAAGTGTGTGTGCAGTTGCGGTGAATCTTTTACTCACGCACGACCATTTACTTTTCACCCCACGATTGTATCAATCGACCGCAAGCTCGCTGTGTTGCCCGCACACATAAATTAATAGCTACTGCGAAAAAAATATGAATAACGTCCATTGAAATTAATGCCAAGAATAATCCAGCAGTGGTTAAAAATAAAAGGAAGTGTATCTGGCAATTTTACCAAGAGAACATTTTTAATGTCTCAAGAAAAACAACGAGAGTAAAGCTTTTATATGTAGTATACTAGCTTTTGCTCGTGACTTGATTCTCGCTTTTCTTCCCCGCTATCTCGTGGGAATTTAAATAATTATCTTACTAATTTCGATCACCCTTATCCGTCCTATGAAAAAAATCTTAAAACACCATTTGTTTATTTTACATTTTAAAACCAGAATATGTAATCTTTATGTCTCTAGCAGCAAAACATAGTACTTTCATAGAAACTTACGATAACCTTTCTTAACTGACGTCTTCTACCTTTAAACTACCTACCTGCAAAATTTCAGCTTCATAGGTCAAGTGGTATTCGAGATTTCATGTTTGATGAGTGAGTGACGTTTTGATTTTATATAATTTTAGACTCTTAAAGTATTTCCAATTTAGCTGTGGAATACTTCCACGCTAAGTAGGTATTTAATTGACAAGTATACAGGGTGTGAAGAAACGCAACAACTTTTGTTCTATAACTGCTGAAATCGCAGAACAAAAATTAACCTCATAGAAATCGATCAGCTGAACAACCAATTTTGTGCATTATTACCTATATATGGACGGTCCAATTTTCTTTGGTTTAATGCTGTTCAGTATGATGGTAGAACCCCCAGTTAACGGGTCCTACACCACACTTAGTATAGTGGGCTTACCCACGTACTTACGTGTTGTAATAATTTTGAAACATGTAGACTTTAAAATTTGAAAAAAAACCCTTTCTAATATACTTATCTAAAGAACAAGTCGTTTTATGTCTTACTCAACTTCTTCCATCCATGTCGTTTTGTATTCATAATATTATTATGTTTATAATCCCTACTTACCTTATCTTCAACCTGTTTCTATGTCAGTTTGATGTCACTCTTGTGTGTTAAGTATTATGTATCAACGTATCAAGTCGGTCCCAGCTTTGTTATTAAGTGCTTTTACATAGATCACAGGTGATGCTGGAATTCTGTATCATCCGTATAAATAGATTTGAAATGGAAAAAATCTCACCCGGACTGTAATTTTTTTTTATGCAACTCTTGCCTAACTTCGAAACGTTTCGGAACTTTCTTGGTGTGATGCTGGCTTTTGTATGAAGTTGGCTCCGGCATCTTATCAGAAGCTCTAAGTTTGTCCATGGAGATAGTGTGCGGCCTCGGGGCGCTCAGGAGACTGCTTGGTTCAGCTCAGTTCATGGTTGGCCGGCGCGCGGCGCTCTCGTGACGCTCTCGTTCAACCCTTTTCTATGTTCGAAATTCAAACTAGAGGAACTTTCAACTGACATTTAAATAAAATGACACTGTTCTAAAAAAAACTGTATAAAAGTGGCTAGTGTATCAATGGATTTTTAAGTGTGACTTTTTAAACGACAATTATTGCAGTGAATGATAATATCTATGGAATAAACGGTAAGTTGATAAGTTAGAATTAAGTTAGTTAATTATTTCTATATTTTTTTTGGGAAGGGGGGGCTTTGTCCAGCAGTGGACATCTTTCGGTTGATATGATAAAGTTTTTTCAGATTGATTTAATATTGAACACATGTGTATGTAACAACCTACCTCTTATTGTCCACGATACATACATACATACTCATACCTTCTGACCAAAAAATGCCGTAAAATAGAGTCAACAGTTCTACAAATTAGGAAGAATCATTTCTTGGTACCCCAGCTATATGTATATTAGTTCTGTGCCTTTTTCATATTTAATGAATTTTTTTATAGAGAATAATTTGTGATCTCGTCTCAGGAGCGGATGCTGTACAAATAACTATACTCCCTCATCCCAATTAAGGCCCTGTTTCTAAGAAATCCAACCAATTGGCGACCGGGAACGCTCACTGCATTTTAATGTTGGTTTTTATGATCTCTCGTCCTAAAATTAGCTCAAGTTAGCGATTTGTTTTAAACATATTTAGAAGTGAGTTGTCTGCTCGTTACAGAAGGTTCAAGTCTGAAATGTAAATGATTTATATTTTGTTTTAGGAAAACTAACCCTTTTCCTATCCACAATATTGGTAAGCACCTAATTACCATATTCCCCAATGCATTAATATATTGGATATTTGATCTTCGAGCCTGAATACATCAATGCTGTTTAATATTGATATAAAGCGGCAAAACTTAGATAAGATTGTGGTAGCTAGTCAGGTGGGAGTAGAAAATTATCTTCCACCAACCAAACCGAGAATTACAAAGTAAGACTCCGCCGGGATCGAACCCCCGACCTTCTGATGTGAAGCTAATGGACTAACATTACACCACGGAGACGGTTACGTCTTGTTTGACTTGGAATTAATATTAGGTGAGTGTGTGTTAATTATTGTAACTTGTGACAGGTGAGAAAATGAATCAATCATTTCTTAAGAAATAACTTGGCATCTTGCATTACAAGTATTCAAGCATTGCAAGCTGTATCTGACGTGTGGAGGCTGTGTCTACTGCAATTGAATCATGATTAATCGTCGATGCACTGACTGAAAATAAAACTTTCGTCTCGAAGCGGGTCTCTTTGGTTGCCGCGCTGCGCACGCGCAGACGCGGGATTCTCGAGAGTTGTCTGACCGGCCTGCGCGAGACTGGGATGAGTTTAACCTGTACGCGATTTTAAGACCATATACAGGGTGGTTGGTACTAAACTGCGAATTTTAATTTCAACTGGTAATTCTTCTCATAAAACTGTACAGCTTTTGTTCCACAACTTTCTTAATTTTTTTGGATAAAATTTAAAATTCAAAATATCAAAAAAGTAATATTTTGAATAGGTATTTACTCACACTTTTGACTAGTAAAACAACTTAACATCTTTACAAATAATGTCACGGTTCCGATTACAATCTCAGGTCATGGTATTTGGTGTAGGATAAACTAATAAAAAATCAAAAAAAATACATAACATTTATTTGAAATATCCTCTAGAGCACAAGCAATTTTTGATATGAGTCTTGAATTTATTCTGTGACAAACTAGTTACATTTTCTGTTTTTTTTTGTAGAATCTTATACACTGTCCCACAAATGACTTTTTAACCTTATTCATACAAACTTGGGTTATCAGCTGATCGATTGTATGAAAACTGTAAAAACATTTTTCGATTTGAGCAGTTGTAGAAAAAAAGTTGTTCAGTTTCATAAGTATCACCAGTTAACAGGTTTCCAGTTTTGTTTAAGTCTTGTCCTTGTATGTAAATTACATTCGGAGTAAAAGAAATGTAACGACATGGTCGATGTTTTCAGTACCTAATGTAGTGAATTATTAGTTTTAATTTTGTGACCGTAACAAGGATAATCCGTTTTTTTATAGTTAAAATTCATCGAATTCCACATTTTTATAATCACTGAAAGAGTAGTGCATATGAAAATGGTGAATTCGAAGAATTCTAAGTATAAAAACCGGTCAAAAGCGCGTCGGACCACGTACAATGTAGGTTCCGTACTCAATACTTTCGTACAAATACATAACATAATAAAAACTGTTTATCACAAATAACTCACATCTAAGACACTCTTCTATTGTTGATTTCCAGTATTTATTTCGAGCAGTTTTTTGCGAATTGTTTTTCAAAAAACGCCGGGCGGGATATATCCAACGATGTAAAAAAGTTGAATTTAAATGGATTGTGCCGAATTTCATAAAATCCGGTTAAAATGTACACATCAGCTCCCCTTTGTGCGTATAGAAAATATCGCTAAAAAGTCAATATATGTAAAATAGTTTATTTGTTCAAAATGGAGATCTGTAATATAGATCTTTATCTAAACTATTAGTAAGTATGCCAAATTTCATGCAATTTGATTAAAAGATGGAAAATTTATAACGTTGTGACTGTTTATGTCTATGACGGAAGATTAAGGAACAATTTCTTTTTTTTCTATTCGTTCTTATCCTGCTTTAAATTTATGACTATACTTCGTGAAAGCAAATACAACTTGCGATTTAACCAAACCGTTAAACTTTAACTTGTCATTGTTATGCAATATTAAGCTATTATGAAAATAGTATATTATTAAGTGAAATAATAGTGTGTCGCGGTGACGTGTCGCGGAAGATGTGTTAGGATTTCACAGCTTTCTGTTTGATGATACACACAAAGTCGTGGTTTGTACATGAAAAAGCTTGCGGTAATGAATAGTTTGGGGCAGTTTCACAGACGTGCTAACATAAGAGACAGTTCACATACAACCTACACGACGGAATTATTAATGATGTAATGAATGTTAACATACAGCGAGTGATACATATAAGGAAAGGAAACTCAACTTTTGGTAAAGCGAGTTTCTACTCGTGAAACATACATAACTATCTTGAAGAAACCTAAAGCCAAATGGAAAAAAAAAACTACTTTTCACAGTATAGCTACCTCAACTTAAAAAAAAATTAAGGCCAAATAAAAAAAAAGACAATGCTATAGCTGACTACTATGTGGGTAGTCCATAGTGTATATTTTTGTGAATTGATGATAGGTTCCTTGAGGAACTTTGACTAGTTTCAGGAATAGAAGCCCACCTTACAGTTTCACGGCATCTTTTTGTTACGACCTGTACATAGAGAAAGTAAGTAAAAAAATAAATAGATAATGATTATAAGTAGAGACACAGAAAATTGAAATAACAAAGAGTAACTTTAGGAATTCATTAAAAACTTAAAACCAAACTGCGTAAAAACTTAACCCCTCTTTTTGGCCAGTCGAGTGAAAATTTGTTTGTTTGTTTGTTACCTTTTCACGCTTCAACGCCTTGACCAATCTTTATGAAATTTGGCATGCAGGTAGCCTGTGTCACGGGGAAGGACATAGGCTACTTTTTATTCCGGGAAAATAGCATATTCAGATGCAGTTCCTGAGGGAACTGAAAAAATACTCGATTGTTGTGATTTTTTGCACAGAGATGGTTGAGTAGGTGGGAAACGACATAATTTACTAATCACCCTTAAAGACAGTCATTAAAGCGATGTCCACGCGGATGAAGCCGCGGGAAAAAGCTAGTAATATTATCAATGTAAATATGTTTGTTTGTTTGTTACCTTTTCACGCTTCAACACCTTGACCAATCTTGATGAAATTTGGCATGCAGGTAGGCTGTGTTACTTGAAAGGACATAGACTACTTTTCATCCCGTAAAAATGGCATAGCCCGATACAGTTCCCGAGGCAACTGGAAAAAATACAATTTTTTTTGGTGAATTTCTATAAAATCGCAACGGAACAATGGATGGTTGTGATTTTTTGCTCAGAGATGGTTGTACCATGCTTAAAGACCATGCGGTCCATGCGGGCGAAGCCGCGGGAAAAAGCTAGTACACACAATAAAAAGGAAGTAACGCGTCTTTTAGACAAACAGGAAAGTAATGGATGAACAATGGTGGTTGGTAGTTTGGTAGTAAACCACAACAAATTATAGTAACGAGTAGGTGGTGACGAATGGTTAAAAGGATCTTTCCTTACTGATATAATATTACTAGCAGTCCGCCCGCGGCTACGCTTGCTTTGTTTTCGTATTTCCCGTGAAAATAAGACGTTTTCTCGGGGTAAAAAGTAGCCTATGTCCTATTCCAGGACCTAACCTATATGTGTGCTAAGTTTCGTACCGATTCGTCCAGTGGTTGAAGCGTGAAAGAGTAACAAACATCCATACATACATCAATACATCCAAACTTTCACATTTATTTATAATATTAGTAGGATAAATGTAAAAATGTGTTTGTTTGTTTGATTGTTACCTTTTCACGCTTCAACACGTTGACCATTTTTGATGAAATTCGGCATGCAGGTAGCCTGAATCACGGGAAAGGACATAGCCTACTTTTTATCTCGTGAAAATAGAATA
Source organism: Coleophora flavipennella (assembly GCA_947284805.1). Taxonomy (NCBI): domain Eukaryota; kingdom Metazoa; phylum Arthropoda; class Insecta; order Lepidoptera; family Coleophoridae; genus Coleophora; species Coleophora flavipennella. The sequence continues at coordinate 1,417,707 of OX369270.1, read as the reverse complement.
GTCCGATGCAGTTCCTGAGGGAACTGAAAAAATACTCTTTTATGGTTAATTTCTCTAACATCGCAACGGACCAATGGCTTGCTGTGATTTTTTGCAAAGATATGGTTAAGGGGGCGGAATATGAAATAATTTACTAATTAGCATATCCCGACATAGTTTTCCGAGGGATCTGGGGAAAACTCATTTCCACGCTCGCGCACGTCAGCGTCTTTAAAACGGAGCGACGGATTGAAGTGATTTTTGTATAGAATTGGTTGAGAGGGTGGGAAGTGACATAGACTGCTAATCAGAATAGCCCGATATAGTTCCTGAGGGATCTGAATAAACTCATGTCCACTCTCGCGAACTACTTGCGGCTCGCGCACCACTCACCTTCGAAGACAGTCATAAAAACGATGTCCACGCGGTCAAAGCCGCGGGCAAAAGCTAGTTTATAATATTAGTACGACAAATGTGAAAATGACCTTGACCATTTTTGATGAAATTTGGCATGCAGGTAGCCTGAATCACGGGAAAGGACATAGCCTACTTTTTATCCCGTGAAAATAGCATAGTCCGATGCAGTTCCTGAGGAACTTGAAAAAAAAATTTTTTTTTTGGTGAATTTATTTAACATCGCAACGGAAAAATGGATTGTTGTGGTCAACAACATGATAAAGGAGGTGAAAAATGACATAACTAATTACTTTTTGATTGGACTAGGAAGAAGTTGACTTATTGGCTACAATCAATTAGAGAGCACTAACGTTCGTCGAAATCTTGGCGAGGGTACATTAATCAAATCTCGAATATAGACTACTACACATAACTTTTTGTTGGCAAAAAACTGCTAAAAATAAATCTATGAATCATTTCCGTTCTTAAATTAAATCACGTGTTTGGATATATTGTTCGTTATAATTAGAATCATGATCTGTAGTTTAAAAAAAAACGCGACCGGCCGTCAAGTTCGGCCATTGATAATGACCGGTGATGTGGCATGACTCCTTACGTAATGTCTGCTCGATTCGGTGTTAAATAAAAACTTTTTCGACCGTAAATACTTGGTCCGACTCTTCGTTCCGTGGAGCTGGTTGAGCGTCGACGCTGCCGGTGCGGCAACCAAGGGCGCTAACCATGAAATTGTTACGTTAGAAAAAATCTCGTAATTAGCTTCATAAAACGCTAAACACTATAAAAAAACGTCTTCCATCGCAACAACTTAGTACCATTTTGCATTATTATTTTTGGTTTTTGTTAATTTGATAACAAGTACTACGCAGAATTTAATAAAATTTAGATAGAACTAACTTGGCAACACACCCTATCGAATAAAAGAGTATCATGAAAATAGGTGTGTAATTGACAGAGAAATCGGTGGACATACATAAAAAATATAAAGTCGACCATGGAAACTTACCTCGTTTTTTGAAGTACTCAAAAATGAAAATATTACTGAAATTTCAGTAATATCATTAGTGAACTGCTTTGTAAATTTGAAAACTTTTTCTAAAAAAAACAATTTACGAAATACCTAAGACCGTTATTTTACGAGTATATCATGATTCTTATCTTTAAATGTCTTAATAAACGGTAATTTATGTTGACTAAATTAACATAACTTTAGGAATTACTAAAACAAAAAATCCGACTGCTCAAAAACTTAGCCTATCTTTTTTGGCTAGTCGACTAAAAAAATGTATCCTATGTCACTCACAGGTTTAAGACGAATCTAACGACACCTCGCACTCCAAATTTTATCAATCTGGTTAGGCTACAGGGCGGGCCAAAGAAATAAACAAACATACATACATACATACATACACTCGAAAAACATAACCCTTCTTCTGGCGTAGTCGGTTAATAACGGGAAATGATGCGGCTTACAGTTACAACACACGAGTGTACACTACAAAACTACAATTGAAAAGTCGGTTAATCTTAACCTTTTTCGCACGGAAGCAACCAAACAAGCAATTGTTCCAATTCTCACTAAGTTAGCACCTTTAATACGTTAAAATCTCGAACCTAGATAATTAAAGATGTATCTGTTAATTTGATTTGTAATTAACGTTTGAAATATTACAACGAAGTAACCACAACATTTAGAAGGATAACTACTAAATGAGATTGATGATAAAACTAATTTTATATGAGAATCAGGCTCATAAAATTCAAGAAACTTTTACGACGGACGCTATTAAAAGAGTCCAATAACAATGAATGATCTCTCAATAAAACGATCAAATCAAAGCTTAATGTTAATATTAAAAATTTTTGAACTGGCCTTGAGTGGCGAGCGAGCGGTCATTCACCGGAGAAAGGCATTTGACTGCAGATTACTAAACACAAATAAACAAGATACTTCGTCATGAAAACTTAATTTTGATGATTGGTTATGGTCACGGGAGGTTAGAAATCAAAAAATCAAAATCAAAATAATCTATTTTAAATAGGTGTTTACACACACATTTAAATAGTCAAAAGAAACCTATTGTCTCTTACAAATAATGTCATGATTCAGATTACAGTCTCAGATAATGGTATTTGTTATAGAATCAACACAACAACATATATAGGGTGACTTTTAATTAGTTCTTGATAGCAAATGATATGAATGTACTCGTGATTACAAACAACTTTCTCAAAAAAACTGTATGTCAAATATGAAAAAAAAAACTTTTGACGATTAAATAACTTATTCTGTATCGACGACCAAACTTTTTTTTTCTGAATTGACATATTAACTTTCCCGAAGAAACTATATTATAGTTTCTTTGGGAAGTTGTTTGTAATTACAAATACATGCATATCTTTTGTTATCAAGAACTAATTAAAAGTCACCCTGTTATATCTTTGTCATTTACATAATCTATTATTTTTTAATATCCTCTGGAGCACAAGCATTTTTTGACATGAGTCTTGAATCTATTGTCTGACAAACTAGTTACATTGGGCTAGTTGACTGCTGTCATTTGAGTTACTTTTTATCATCTGTCAAAAACAAAATTTTGTTCTACAAATGTTTGAAATAGCGAGGCGTGACGTCACAGCTTTTCAGAGTCGTTAATGTACTAATATTCTAATGTGATCAATTAAAAATTGAAGACTTGATAAAAAACAAAACGAACAAGGTTTTTTCAAATTTTCAAGAGGAGATGAATTTAGGAAATAATATTTCATAATTATTTTTTTATGCTGTCAACTACCCTAATTTTATTGTAGATTGTATTTTATTTTATTGCCCCACAAATAAATACACAATAAACCACATATAAATAACTAGCGGAAGCCCAGCGGCGGCGGCGTTGCCCGCGCAGATTTAGGTTTTTTTTGTTCCCGTGGGAATTACCCAAAATCCTTTATAGCGTATGCTTACCTACGTCATAATTGCTGTATATATGTAACAAATTGTAGCTCAATCCGTCGAGTGGTTTGAGCTGTGCGTTAATAGTCAGTCAGGATCAACGTTTTTATAAGTATAGAAGATTGACAATGCTAAACACTTTAAAACAACCGACTTCAGTCGCATAAAGTTCTGCTTAAAATTGCGGTTTTAAATCGACGAAGAGTTTTTTCAGTGCAATCACTGTACCAATGTACACACTTTGATTATTTAAATTAACAAAGGGTCACTTTAACGTCCATATCTTGAATCCTACTGAATCGATTTCAATGAAACTTGCGCTGTTCCCTAAGTTGAAATTACAATTAAATTTCTAGCTTCTAAGAAACACGAGAACAAACATACATACAAACAGCCTGGTTTAAGATGACTAGTATCCAACAATAAAATGAACATACAAAAAAAAGAAAAGAAAAATCAAACTGACCAGACGGCTAAATTTAAGGACTTGTTACGAGATTAACTAAATTTAAGGACTTATTATAAGGCACAATAACTAAATTTGACTGATGAGTCCAAGTTTAAGAATTATCGCAGAACAAGTATTTACATAGGTAACGTAGAACTATGGTCACAAAAACAAAAACCGGCTAAGAGCGAGTCGCATACGAAAGGTTCCGTACCATCGCACAAGAAATAATATCAATTTTTTTGTATGGGGCCCCCTTTAATATTTTATTTAATTTAATTTTTATTATTTTCTGTAATAGTGGCAAAAGAAATACACACGCTGTGAAAATTTCAACTGTCTACCTATAACGGTTTACAAAATACAGCACGCTGATAAACAGACGGACAGCGGAGGCCAACAGTTGGAACCTTTTGGGTACGGAACCCTAAAAACCAATTAAAAGAATCGAAATAAAAAGTCGATCCAAGTTGGACGAAAGCACACCCTGGACACTTCATACAACGGACCAGAAATCACATTTCAAAAAACTAATGACGGAACAAACAAAATGGCGGTGAAATCCTATACGTTCGACAACCAAACTGTACCCAATCTTTATCAATCTGGGTGACGAGGGGGTGAGGTCGCAATCTAGAGAGCGGCAGGGAGTGTCCATACTGTATGTTAGTACTAATATATATACTTTGACGAAAGTAACTCTTTCTTGTACATTTAAACTGAGACAAATAGTACTGCACTAGTTCCACAACTTTGTACTTTCGAAGTAATAAGTTAGGTGTGTTGCGATCGCGTTGCGTACTTGCGTACCAACGAGTACGTATATTATCTGGTAATTGCTCGGTTGCGTCGCGGGCGACATCGAACTAGATGGTATCGGCGTGATGTATCGTCGCAGGCGCACCCTCGCGGGGGTGAGTTTGTTTTCGTCACAGTCTAATATGGACACTGTTTAGGGTTCCGGAGCCAAAATGGCAAATAAAAGATCCCACTAATATTATAAATGTGAAAGTTTGTATGTATGGTTGTTTTTTACTCTTTCACGCTTTAACCACTAGACGGATCGGGATAAAACTTTGCACACACATAGGTTAGGTCCTGGAATAAGACATAGGCTTCTTTTTACCCCGGCAAAACGTCTTATTCCTACGGGAAAATCGAAAACAACGCGGATGGACGGCTATGATTTATAATTTCATCATGTCCGCCCGTCTGTTTTGTATGTCATAGTTAATTTTCTCTGCCACTTTTAGACCTACAGTAGTAAAATTCTGTACACAGATTATGTCTCGAAACGGAAAATGAAGTCAAAATGTAAAACAAATAGGGTAGGCAATATGTAAAAAAGATAATTTTTTTTAATTGTCCCTTGAATGGGGTATCGTTAAATAGGTCTCATCATTTATAAGGTTTCCGCGATTTTTTTTATTAATGAAAGTTGTTTTTTTACTTCACTTCTTCGTATATTAGATCTACAATTATTAAATTTGTAGTTATATTCTATTTTACAACGCAAAACAAAAAAAAAACCTTTCGTCATTCTTATAGAATTGGCCTTTTTGAATAATGTACTGCTTTTTCATAACATGTTTTTGTCAGGTGTGCTATTCCCAGTACAAAGGTGGTCAAAGTCATAAAGATCGTATCCTCGGTATTTCTAAACTATAGAACCTAGGAATACGATTTAGGGTATTCTGAGAAAAACAATTTTCAAGTAATGAGTCTGAAACCCTACATAATGCGTGGTACCATAAGCACTTTGCTATTTTTAGCCATAAATAAGGCCTTGTTATCATTTCCTTACCTAGAAATGAAAAAGAAAAAATAGAACTCCCTAAAAATACACTACATTGTTATATTTGTATAGGAGTACCTTTTTATGGATTTTCTAGAAATACGACTTACGACATAGTAGTAAGATTTCTTAATTGCGTAGTTAAATTAATCTTTTTTTGTAAGACAGGTACTATTTTTAGAGTTTTCCCAGATATGTGTATAGTAGGAGTTGGTTAGTTTTGTCGATCACAAAAAATTGGAAAAAATCCTTTGAGCCATTTTTAATCACTAATATTTTGAAAACAAAAAATGAGAAAAAGGTAACTACATACACACATTACACACACACCCACACACACAACACTTGATTTTCCTCGATCATTTTTTCGTGTCTTTATGTGATATAGAGTACATTTTTATCAAAATCTAGAAGTCGGTTTTTCACAAGATCACATGACCTTCTATTTGCTCCTTTGTCAGTCGAAAATAAAAACGGAAAGAGTACTAATAGGCACATACAACAAAGGACGTTGCATATTCCTCATGTTACTCATATTCCTCAATTTGTTTATGTATTTAAACATATATAAGTATGTATATAAGTCTCTGGTGCCCACAGTACAGGGTATCCTAGTTTGGGGCCAGATGCCTGTGTGTGATTTGTTGCTGAATATTATTTATTTATTCAATTTTCTTGAAATAATTTTACCATTTATGTGAAATGCACGGGTTTTTCATAAAATACTGTCGAATCTATCTTAAATCCGAATGGTGAATAAATAAGAGAATATACCTAGTGACCAAATAACGCTTTTGAAGCCAAACCGCACTATGCCCAGTATGCACTGACACCCTTGAGGTACGTGTTTATTGATGAGCCCACTGCCCGCGCTCGCTGTGACTACCCTCACGCGGGATACGGATAACGCATTATCGATATTCATAATGCTGTCGCTCGTTACCGAGAGTGTGCAAGGACGGGAATGTTTCAAACCACCTCGTAGTACGGATAAAAATGTTTACGATGTGTTGGAAAAATGTTTATGAGGGGAGGCGAATTCTTTGAGCATTGTTTTTGCTAACGAGCTATGAAAAGAGTAATTTAAACACATACTTGTGACGAAGTCATACTTTTTAGTTTCTTTTCAATCTGTTTTTAATTTTGCATTTTTTTTACTTTTCCGTGGTATTTCCTTTTTCTGATCTCGCCTATTCATCTTCCCATTTTCTAATATTACTGTGTTTATACTGCATTTCTTTATTCAATTTCAATTCATTCTTACGGTGGTAAAACTCTTTATTCTACTTAGTTGGACCCTGAATCTCCCTTCTATTGTTTTTTAATTTAATTGTGCTAGCTACGGCGAGGGCCAGGAGGGCGCGTCGAGGCTGCATACTTTATAAATAGTAACTTAAATAGGTACATACTGAGTGTGCTATCTTAGTTTGATAAAGAATGCAGCTTCTACGAACAGAAATATGCCAGGCTTGAACCTCTATGAGCAACATATTATAAACAAGTATGACTTGTCATATTGTGTTCTCTCAAGCGAAAAGTTAATTTCATTTTTATTTTGACAGTGTATTATAAGTCATTACAGTGTGTAGTAGGCGTGTATTGTTAGAAAGTGACTCGTGTAGATTGATATCTCAGTGGGTGTCGCGTTAAGATATCATTGTTCAATCGCCCGTGACCAAACTATATCATCGATCATCTTGCGTAACGATAACGATTCTTCTAACGTTATAATATCCTTGTTAACAGGTTCACCTACGCTAATAGCTATTTTAAATAACTGTTCGATGTAGGTATGAGAGAAAATATACGAAATAAGTTAAATTGAAACAATGGCTGTAGGAGTGGTAGTGCCAATTTAATCTTGTATTGCATTTTAAGCCCAGTTTAGCAATAAATGATACAGTACCTTAAATACAATACAAAGTAATTAATTTCTAAAAATATTCAAGGGCTTTTTTGAAGTTTTATTATCCTATGTTTGAGCGTCGGTGGCTTAACCGGTAACGACTCAGTCCTCCTAATCAGAGGTGCCGGGTTCAAATCCGGACGGCTAATGTACCAATGAGTTATTCAATACTTACGTACATAATATACTCACCGATTGCTTTAACGGTGAAGGAGAACATCGTGAGGAAACCTGCACACACCTGCGAAGAAACTCGAAGGTTGTGTGTAAAGTTGACCAACCCGCACTGGGCCCGCGTGTTAGTCTAAGGCCCGATTGCCCTAATTCGGGTAGGTTCGAGCCCATCGGTGGGGACGTATTTGAGCTGACATGATGATGATGATGTTTATACAGACTGACTGGTGCATTAATTAAAATCTCTTGGCTAGTGATTCAGCTCGTGACACCGAAGCACAAAGAAGATACACATACTCAATAAACAAATATCTGGTAGGTAGACGATACGAATATCTTGACATACTCGTAACTTCTGAAGCCATAAAATAATCACTAAGTAAGTGATGTGATCGATCTTCCTTTCTCTCCGCTTCCTTGGGTCCGGACAGAATGTAAGAGCTGTGGTTTTAATAATAACAAAACCACAGCACCGGACCTATTAGGCACAAATGTGTTTATTTTGTTTTTAATATTCAGCTACAGTTTGTTTAAATTAGGTATCCAATACTGTATTTATGGTTGCCGAATAAACTCATTTTTTTGTTTCTTCTATCTTCCATCTACTTCTTAGTACGATCCTTAATTGAGTCAGCCAGCTGTAATAAAAAGTATTTGATGTTGAGTTTGATTTACTGTATTTTTTACAAAATGGTCGCGATGATATCGTAGTTGCGGCGGTTACTGTCAAAGAGCCGACAGAGGCGCGGGAGGCAGTACGAAAGGCGCTAAAGCCGCCGTGAAGCGAGCTAGTGAGCTTTGGTGCCTAGTACCTTTTTGAACTAATTTAAGTAAAATAAAAATTTAGTTTATTAACAAAAACACATGAAATCAGCACATTAATACAATAATCCCACACTAGGCTACGCCTGTCTTGTGGAGATCAATAATACGATTTACAAAATGAAATGCGGCTGCAGGTGTACACTAATAACTAATAAATAAATTAAAGCTGGATATTAGGAACACATTAAATTAAAAAATAAAAAGATTTTAATACTAAAAATTAAAAGTTAGGTTTGTGTGCGTGTGTGTGTGTAAGAGAGGGTGTGACAGTGTGTGGTGTGTGTACTACTATCTATTATTCGCGGAGTAGTTTGACAGCTCGATATACACAACTTTGCCATATATAAATAGTGCTGTTTGTATCGATATTCAAAATGTTATGGCTTTGGCAAAGCTGACCTCTTGTTACTGGGCTTTGGATAATATTTATATTTAATTGTTCGTTAGGTACTGTTATATATTGAATTTCATCATATCTACCTATATACAGGATGTAACAAAATTGGTGTAGGAGCCTGTAATTGGGGATTTTTCTCATCACACTGAATAACTTTTCCCAAAAGCCTATAATAAATTATATATAAAAAAAGAACTCTTCATACAAATCGATCAGCTGATTGACCAATTTTGCGCATTTCTGTATAAGGCGTTAACTGTTTTTTTCCAGAATTGACTGTGGGTCCCTTGGGTAAAGTGGTAACACCAATTTTGTTGCGGCCTGTATAATTTGATAATTTACTTATTTGTATTTGTTTTTAAAAAAATCATATTCCTAATTTTCCATAGAAAAAGGTTTATTTATATTAAACGTAGGAGACTTGACAGACATAGCTCAATTATATACTAAAATATCGACATTTATCTTATCACGATTAAATTAAATATATACATGGCAACACTCTTTTCGTCAAACTAGTTCGTCTTATACGAGTAATAAAGGGTTCTAATTAAGGTGATATTTCCCCTTCGGCCGTTTACGAAACCGTATTTTCGTAACTGGTTACGATGGAGTATTTTTTTTTTACGAAACCACCGTTACGTGCACGGTACCATGATTACATACAAATAATTTATGGTTGAGGTTTCGATAAAAGAAAACTATTCTTCCTTTCGTACCTATCTACAATTTCATACGATTTTATACCTTCAGAAAACAAGAAATCCTATTGTAAAGATCATAGTATAATTTAAATTTGTTGTGCCCCGACTTCGTTCCTGTTTAGTAATCATATCCTACCTTTACTAACCCTGTAGTTTCCTATACCATTAGAATTTCGAAAAATACTTGTCCATAAAGAGAAAGTTAGTGCAAAATTTCAGCTTTCTAGGTTCAACGGTTTGGGCTGGGCGTTGATGAGTCAGTCAGTGAGTGCTTCAGGACTTTTATTGGTTATAGATTTATCATATTTTTACTACGGAACATACATGGTACTTACATCCGCTAGAGTTTGTGACCAAAAAAGATGTGACAATTTGTCGCTAAGCATCGACTACCTGCAAGTGCCAGAATCAGGCTCTGCAAAGACTTGCAGCTTGGCACGAAAGCTCCGCCATGGCTGACCAGCCCACGAAGTTGCGGCTGCGGTTGCTTCGTGATACCAAAGCACTCTTCTTTGACCAAAAAAGATGGTACGATTTGCCACTAGGTTCCAAAAGCTACTAGCTCCGTGTAGATTAGCCCCCGAAGCTGCGGTGAGCTGCTCTGCCTAGGAGGTCTTCTTTATTGCTCTGTTGCTCACGTAATTATGCTCAGATAAACATTTATTAGCGGTCGTAGCTCAGTGCTACTTGCGTGGTTGCGCCGATCACGCAAGTTAACCGACTAGGACCACGGTCATTACCTGGATTGATTTGACTGCTAATGGCATTTTGATCTACCACTTCACATTGCTAGCACGGAAGTGGTAGATAAAAAATCTATCACTAGATGGCAGTCGTGAAGCCGTATCAGAGGCTTTATAGGCGGCTTCAAAACTTCTAACAATGGGGTTTGCCACTAGCACTGTACCTCCACCATTCCGGACTTAGGGTTCGTGTGTGAAGTATGGCCTAACGTTCCCGAATGTGGGAAGAGACCCTTGTCCCAATAGTGGGGATGTTTTGGGTAGTTTGTAAACCATTTATTGCATTGGAACTCCTGAAAATATACCACTAAGCTAATTATGTAAAGATCCATTACACTCTGCAAAAATACAGGTGTAACAAAATTGGTGTAAGATCCTTTAACTTTCCCAAGAGCCTATAAAAGCCTGTACGAGTTAATAATAACAAAAAGAACTCTGAATCTAAAAAGGATCCTCCAAATTGTAGAAAATGAACAGATTTAATAGATGTTGCTCTCAAAAGTTTTAATATATTGTATTACAATAAGACCTAACTATGTTATGGAAACGTGTAATATTTATGCCGTTGGTGTGCCTTATTCAAATAAAAAAAAAATATATATATATTTTCAATATTTCTCTCCAGCTACGTAATTTTTGGTGTTTGTCAATATACAGTGCAAACTCTATATAGCGACACTAAAGGGAGAAATTAGCGTTAAAGTAAACCAACTGGAGCCAGAAAAGTTGACGTTTCAAAGAGTGAATCGTTATATCGAGTGACGTTATACAGAGTTTACAATGTATTTACAATATTTCTCTCCAGTTCCGTAGTTTTTGGAGTTTACTCCTTTAGAATTGATTCATAGAGCCCGATATGAAAAGGATACGGGGAGTGAAATCAAGTAAAGATCCGTTACTCGTTACCCAAAAGTGATATTAAATTTGAGTGTAATTACTTCTAAGGAAACAAGGCCATGCCGCCTATTGCGAGGCCGAGCTCAGTGTAGGGGTTTCACCCGGAGCGTTCCATACGATGCCGAAATCCGAAAAAAAATTGTCACATCAGTAAATTCCTGTCGCGCGCCGGAACTGACACGTACACTTTTTTATCACGCTTTTATTAGCTTCACCTGTATGTTTGCATGTAACCGACTCCTTTGGACTCGATTTTGACCCACTTTAAACGGACAGATTTAATTCAAACTTTGTAGACTTATCAAGAATCAGCGACAATATAATAATTTTATAAGTTTGAATTAAAAAATAAATAGAGTGTAAAAAAACTAAAAAAGACGCTTTTTTTATTCACAATTGGTAAACCCTTGACAACATCTCACCTGGTGGTAAGTGACGATGTTGCTCGATAGACGAAAAATATGGCACAGAGCTTTTTCACAATAATACTAGTAATTTGTTAATTATTATTTTAACTCATATTAAGAATTATTTTTTACTTTTTAGTCTGATGTACTTTAAAAGCGTGTTTTTTAGTTTTTTAAAACTCTATTTATTAAAATTAAAAGTCGATTGTAAAAATGCAAAATGTGTTCTGGTCTGAACCGATGCGGGAGGTATCAGTTAAAAAGCAATTATAAAAGAAAAAGAACAGAAAAAGTTCGTCGGCTGCAAATCGGATACAAAGAGCACTGGTGCAGTTCTCAGACTCGTGGGTCATTAATATCCAATCCAAAGATTTGAATCGAGGAATCAATTCACTTTTATAATTTTTTGGTTGCGGGCCAGTGTATACTGTATAATATCGTTTATTGGTATTTTTTGACTCCTTTATTTTGACATGGAATCCAACAGAGTTATACAGGGTGTAAAAAAATTGGTTTAGGACCCGTTAACTGGGGGTTCTACTCATCATACTGAACAACTTTCCCCAAGGAACCGATAGTCAATTCTCGAAAAAAAATTTGGACCCTCCATACTAAAATGCACAAAATTGGTCGATCTGCTGATCGATTTGTATGAAGAGTAAAACGTTTCTTTTGCGATTTCAGCAAAGTCGTAGAACAAAAGTTGTTCAGTATGATGAGTAGAAGCCCCAGTTAACGGGACCTACACCAATTTTGTTACACCCTGTATATGTTTAAGGTCTAACAAAATTAGCTGAAACTATTTTAACTGGTGCTTCTACCCATGAAACTAAACAACTTTCCCCATGGAACCCATAGTCAAATAAAAAAAAAATTGAACTTTCCATACTAAGTAGGTTGATCAGCTGATCGAGTTCCGATTTGACTATGGGTTCCATGTGGAAAGTTGTTCAGTTTCATGGGTAGAAGCACCAGTTAAAATAGTTTCAGCTAATTTTGTGACACCTTATAGAGATAGAAAGTAACTGACATGCAATATGATTGAACGCTTTTATGACTTTCGCGGCTGCGCATTTCAGATATCAGTAAAAAAAAGTGCCGCCAAATGATTTTCCGCAAAGTAGGGCATTTCTTTTGCAAAAAAATATGTTGAAAAGAGCCCAACTGCGAATCGTTTCAGATGCTAAGTGAAATAGCAACGCAAGAGCAAGGTGAAAGTAGTTGCATAATGTTTAATTTAAGAACGCGTTCGTTGTTCAACTAATCACACGTGAAACAAGAGTTTGAAGCGTGCCGTTGGACGAATAAAGAGATGCGATAGATGTGAGAAGCGCTAACTAAACAATGTTCTTTGTGCGGCTAGAGCGATTCCTACGTTCCGCGCCAGAACTGAAGAGGTTTGCCGAGTGCCGACAGTTTCTAAATAAATAAGCTTGTTATTATTTCGTAATCATCACCATCGTCATCATATGAGCCGAAAAACGTTCTCTGCTGCACAAAGGCCTCCGACGACCGGTCCTGCGCTGCCCGCATCCAGCGGCTTCCCGTGATCTTCACCAGGTCGGCGGTCCATCGCTACGCTACGTCTTCCGTTTTCCGGTGCGCGGTCGCCACTCGAGAACTTTATTGCTCTACGAGTTATGTGTCCTGCCCACTGTGGCTTCAGTTACGTAATAGTTACGGGAAAATAAAATTACTAGTTCAAAGAAGCTATAAAACGATAATAGCCAATAAATTTCCCAACCAAATACTGAAGTGTATCCGATATGCATCTACATTTTATATAGCCTCTTACTATTTCAATATCTCGCTACTTTGGCATAAATCAAAGCTATTTAATAGTAATTATAACATGGGTTGAGATAGATCAGGCCGAGATAAAACTGTAAATCATTTTATAGCACCGCGCGCGCCCGCGTCGCGCTGCCGTGTGAAATAGATAACATTGAGGGAGGTTAGAATTTTATCACGATAATTACCGTAACATAACGTAAGTAAAACATTATATAAGTATATAAATAAAAAAATATATTTTAAGCTATTGCATAGCTTTTATCGCGGGCTTTGAGCGGGGCGACCGAATCAACAAATTCCGTAACGAAAATAAAACCTAACACCCCACTCTCGGCCGAGTTCTAAAAAAACTTACAGTGCCATCTATTAGCGATTTGCGGTACTAAAAGGACATAGTCAATTTTACTGATGTAACTTTCGTAGTGTTAATTTATTACATAAATATCCCGCGCCCCAAGGACTATAATATGGTACTGGTAAATACTGCATAAATAAAAATAAATAAATAATTATAATTGCGTAAGTTGATAAAAAATGCTATGCTATAGCTTTGCCACACGTTTTTTTTTTAATATTTGTAATTGCACGCGGCCCGCGGGTGATACGCGTCTAAAATCTACTATAAATAAATATTACATTTTCTGAATTTTAGTTTAATACATTTTAGGAAAACACACCAACTGTACAATGTTATATTAAAAAAGGTTTATCATACAAATAAATTCTGATATTCTAACCAGACTGTAGATGCTTTTTATGCATATTTTTTTTAACCCATTTTATTAGTAACAGCATGTTCGAATCTACCGTTGCTTGTATTTGCCCTTTTGTCAACTATAAAACTAACCGTTGCTTTTAAAAATTAATTTTTTGATGTCAATTGTTAACGGAACGTACGATGAGATTGAGCTTAATTTCTGCGTGATTTTTTATTATTTCTTATACCGTTATAGTTGTAATCGTGGTGGTAATGAAATAATTTTGATTCACAAAAAGCTATGTACTATGTATCATAATTTGGTTTTTGCTCTGCTCGCCGCTGTGAAGCATTTTAGTTTTGCTTGCATAACTTATTATTCAGATACGTTTATGTTACTATAATGATTTAACTACTCCAAAAGTAAAATTGAAGAATTAATTGAAATCATGACTATTCAAGGGTGAACTAAATTTTAACATTTCATCTGTTGGATATTGTTAGCATTCAGTAGAAAACAGTAATAAAATTGTTAACGGTAATAACAATAACAACCTTTTAAATTTCTCCTTTTTCGACAAATTCTGCCAAAAATAGTTTTTTTCAGACGATCGAAACGCAATTTCAATAATTACTTTTCTGATGAAGATATTATTAATACTACTTTGGGTGCCTTTAAAACTGCGATTAGAAATAAAATAAACTGTTAAAGTAAAAATTGTTGTAAAATTAATATTGTCTCAGGGCTCGTATATTTCATGTTTTATTTTTATTACACTTAATAATTGAACTTAATTACACTGAACTCCAGGTCGTTTTTAATTTAAAATTTATATGTAATACTATATATAAGACTGTTTCCTAAATTAATAAAATAAAATAACACATCCATCCCCTCCTCCAGCCTCCATTCCCTGGAAATAGGGCTGGAGGTTGTCAGTGCGCTGTACGAGGCAGGTCTGGTGACGATTTTAGGGCCACTGCCCTGCCCTATGTGGCCCCCTTGTCTTATTTTACTCCTCTGGTATTGTCATAACTGTGCACGTTAATTAGTGCCAAGTGCGAGTCTGACTCGCGCGCTGACGGTTTCGTATCACCACACCACTCCACATACATACAATACGTATAAATTTCAAACAAAAGACTGCAACGAAAGCGACAGAAAAATGGTTTATTTTTATTCCGTTCGGGATCCTCAGCGCAAGTACGACTCTCACTTGGCTGGTTTTAACTATTAGTTATTTTTGGGTATTTTAGGATTATGATGAGATAATGCAGCAGCAGCAGCTCAGCTCATATACGTCCCCACCGAGGGGCTCGAGCCTACCCTGAATTAGGGCGATTAGCGCGCGATGAGACTATAATGAAACCAAGTTCACGCTTCTATGTATTACCGTTTTTATGATAGAGCAAAAAACATTAAAAAAATAATTTTCTTGCATAGGGACCACCCTTATGTTTTTTTTCATTTTTATTATTTGTTAGTAAATTCTCTAAAAAAAACATATTTGGTGAAAATTTCACCGGCTATGTATTAATGGAGCTCTTTAAAGGTCGGACAGACGAACAGACGGACGGCATAGGCTTAGTAATAGGTACGGAACCCTAAAAATCAAGCGCATACCAGGCCAACAAACACGAATATAGGGGATAACAGAGCTAACTTAATTTTTATTTTATTCAATATATGTATAAGGTGTAACAAAATTAGCAGAAACTATTTTAACTGGTGCTTCTACCCATGAAACTGATCAACTTTCCCCATGGAATCCATAGTCAAATCGCAAAAAAAATTTGGCTCTCCCATACTAACTCGATCAGCTGATCAGCCAACTTAGTATGGGAAGTTCAAATTTTTTTTTTTGTGATTTGACTATGGGTTTCATGGGCAAAGTTGTTCAGTTTCATGGGTAGAAGCACCAGTTAAAATAGTTTAAATTAGCCTCTTATGTGCATCAAACGTCTCTATTTGAGAGTGTAGGCAGGATGTAGTGCAGCCGAGCTTTCCGCAGCTATACCCGCGTAGTCGTCCTCTGGTCGATTCCGAGGCGCGCCGCCAACATCGCGCGCGCAATGAGGAAGCGTCCGAGCCCTGCCTCCGGCGCGACGAGCGGCGCGCGCGCACTCTGCGCAGAGTTAATGACGACCGCCGCGATTCGCCACGTGAAATGATTAGTCTTCATGTTGCGATTATAGTTGAGAACAAAAACGGAATTATTTATGTCGTAATACTATACTCGTAGCTTTTATGTGTAGATCTTCGTCGTGCATTATAAACTTGTTGTGGATAAGACAGTATTACTATAAAATGAAGGTTCTTTTTGCCTTACGGCCTACAAGGATAGTAATGGTTTTCGAGTTCGAAACCGACTTCAAACAGGAAACTTAGGTTCCACTCGATTTCTCTGAGATGCCATCATCAGATCCTGGTTTCCTTATCAAGGTACCATCCTTGGGATATCTACTTTCCAACAAAAAAAGAATCATCAAAATCGGTTCATAAACGACGAAGTTATTCGCGAACACACATAAACAAAAATGTACGGTCGAATTGAGAAACCTACTCCTTTTTTTGAAGTCGGTTAAAAATGTAGGTTCTTTTTGCCTTACGGCCTGCAAGGATAGTAATGGTTTTCGAGTGTAGGTATGTTAATATGTATATTCTGTACGTATATATCAGGTGTGTAAGTATGAAGTTGCCGATTGGATGAAAAAGTTTAAAGAAGAAAATTAGTATCATAAAGAAAGGTTATCAAGATAAAATTAATTGTTGAAACAGCATCGGATCAGAGTATTAGAAATAAAATTGTAGACAATGTGTGACTCTTGTAAAGATATTTTAAGATCACGGTGGCCTTCAACCCATGAATAGGGCTATTGTTACTTTAATAAAACGTCATTTTTTAATACAAAAAATACATATTTTTAATTTCAAAGCTCTAGGGTCATCGCAGCGTTTTTTTCGTTACTAATGACATATTTGGGAAGATATTGACACTTTCAGGAAAATCCAAGAAAATTTACTAGTCCAAAAATGGCCCCATCTGACTATACTAAGAAAACGCCTTTGTTCCATTCAATGGTACGTAGCTCCGGGAATTGAAACATGAAGGACATCACATTAGTCTATAAAATATATAAAAGTATTTGTGTGTATGTGGGTATGTGTGTTTTCCCTATGAACTCCAAAACAGATGGAGCCCTTTTGATGAAATTTTCAAGGAAGCTTCAGATTACCTCAGCGTGTAATCCTGTAAAAAAACGCGGCTGTAAAGTAACTAGTAATGATAAACAAAAACTTTTTTTTCATTAACAATTAACATTGATCTTTAAAAACTTTATCGGCAATTTCATACTTCAACCCCTATTATATCTGTTTCTGTGACTGAGTTTGTAGATTTTGGAATGTGAGGTATTAGATTCGTCTTGAATAGTCTTGATTTCCTGAGTGGCATTCGAGTTTTTGAATATCTAAAAAAAAATTGTTATTTTAAAAAAAATAGTTTCACCCTCGATGCAAACAGAGGGGTTAAGTAAGCAAGTTTAACCTGTGTGTGTGTCTGTGTGTCTTTCTGTGTCGTAGCTCGAAAAAGGATGCACTGATTTTTTTTTGTTTGAAAGGTGACTTGATCCAGAGTGTTCTTAGAAATAATTCAAGAATATCTGTTCAGTCTTTTAAAGATCATCAGCTCTTTTGTTGTTGATGAAGGGATGTGAGCAACTTCCACAAGTCTGATCGATTCGAAATTTGGTATCCTGTTACTATAATGATATTGCAAGAACATGGTACACTTGACCTGGTGCTGCAGCATCACCTAAATCTGCAGGATACCCAATTCCTCACCAACATACAGCAGAGGTATCATGTTTGGGCTCATTATAATAGTCTCAATGAATAGGTTATACGGTGAAGTCTTACGGTGAAGGAAAACATCGCGAGGAAACCTGGACACGTCTGCGAAGAAACTCGAAGGTTGGGTGTGAAGTCGATCAACCCGCACTGGGCCCGTGTGTTCGACTAAGGCCCTATCGCCCTTATGCAGGCTATAGGCTCGAGCACCTCGGTGAGGACATTTATGAGCTGATATGATGATGGATAAGTTAAAGATTGACAGAGATCAGGATCTGATGATGGATTAGGAAATATTAATGTAGTGAATTTGAAATTTATAGTTATCTAAGGAGAGTTTTGGTTAGGTATGCAAAAAGAAATTATTGTGAACACTAAGGAACATGAACCGTTACACTTTTACCGTTTAAAGGTAATATTTGCGCAAACGTCGAGTACCACTATGTTTGGTCCTTGTTGGTATTCGCTAAATCGCTCTTAAGTGCTATTATCCATTGTGTGCGCGCCTATTTACATAGTAAGATTGGTTTAAATCTACCAAAACGTTGCGCAAATTGCTGATTGTATTAAGATAGCCCCCGGACTGGAGACAAACAATTCGATGTTTGCTAATATGAAATGCAGTATGAGATTACCACGAACACAAACGTTGTGTCGCCTAAGTCAATAGTTTTATGCCCGATTTATTTTCCAAGGCAAAAAACACTTTGTCTTTTAAAAACTTCATCCTTTAGCCGTAAAAACTTTGTGTACACGGTGTCGCTCCCATGTAAGTTGAACCATGGCAGAATAGTATCTCCCATACTGGTCCTTTTGTTCGCTTCGTTCTGATCTCCGAGGATCCCTCACCTGGATATAAGTTGCCATGGTCGACCTGTAAATCTTTAGACGGACTCCGGACTAAGGTTGTCCGAAGTAAAGAAAACTTGTTCAGATGGATTCATTGAATATAATAACTTGGAGTGTGGGTATGGTGCGGTCATAGAAATCGGGATAATGTAGGGTGCGGTCCCTCAAAGGATGGACCACCTCATATCATGTACTTCTGCCTTCTTATCATTCACGGTAGGACTTGATACAGGCCATTGATAAGACAATTCGTGTTGCTGGGTTTTGGGAGGGTACTATTTGACAATGAGTTTGTTATGTCGACTCGAAAAGAAGAATTAATTTGTTGTTGTAATTTACAATTATTTAATCTTTTGTCATCTATATATAGTTAAGTCTTATGCTAAAAATATATTTAACACGAGTATGTTCCTAAAATTCTTTAGATGAGTTTTTTGTTAGAATTTCGCTACGGTCCATTCTTGTATTTCTTAAAGTCCGGACCAGGGGAGTCGTAGCGCAGAGTAGAAGGAGGTACCAAGCTGGAGATAATATGACGAGGTACGGAGTTGTTGTGGAGTTGAAAGCGTGCACCAGGGTTCTGTCTTCGGCCGGAACGTGGTAGGGGGTGAAATGGGCACTTCGAAGAATTGATAAAGATGCGACGATAAGATTTAAAGGTAGTTTTAATGGTAGTTTTAAAAAAGAGTTAAAAGAAAAACTTCTAGGTTCGGAGGTCGGAAAGAGAAGGATGTCAAAAATGATGGAATGATGATAGGATGAAATGGCGGAATTTTGAATGTGGATGATGAAGAGTATAAAAAGAGAAACTCGAATGAGTTCGATATACAGGACGTAAGAGTTCCGTACTGAGGTATAGCATACGCTCAACCTTCCAACATGCGTAAAGTTTATTTTTCAAGCTTTCTATTAATCTTGCTGTGTTACTTAATAAGTCTGTTTGTTAGTTTGGGACAAGTCTTTGGGACAAGTCTTGGAAGCTAAATTAGAACTACTTCCCGCTTTTCAAATAAGCTGAAATTTTGCATACACGTTTTGATTGGAAAACAATGCATGTTAGCAATGCAAGTGACGTTATTCTAAATCTAATTTGGCGGACTCCCAAAGATAGCGGACTAGTGATTTTTTATGCACCCGCATGATATGCGTATCAAATGAAAGGGCTTGCTGAGAAGAATGCTAAATGATTAAAGTTATTACTTTCAATTTTTCAATACATAGCTCACCGAATCGTTAAACTTTAGCGGCAGCGGGAAAATTACATAGCTCTTAGAAGAGATGGCTGTTGGGGCAGTAAAGTTCTAGACATAGCGTAGACAGGCCTCCCACACGGCGAACAAACGACCTGGTGAAGGTCGCGGGCAGCGCAGGGCTGGTCGTCGTGGAAATCCTCGGGGGAGGCCTTTGTCCAAGATGATGATGATTTTCAAATCAAAGCTGGTAACTAAAAGTTTTTAGTTTTCATTAGTCCAAATAATAGTGTAAAAGCCGATTTATCTTCTTCTTTAACAGGCCAGCGCTAAAATAACCCACTTTCAGTGCAAGAAGATTCGATTCCATTCTGTTCACTGCAAAAGGTGTTTTTCGTCACGCGCACTTGGCACCGAAGGCGAGCGCTCGTGACCACTGCTTGGGAATTTGCTAACCACCACGTGTTGGGTTGGTATGAATGAGTGCTATTTACACGCGATGAGTGGGTAAACTAGGTCAAAGTAAATACTAAATCAATTAGTTAAAAAGTTAAGGTTCCGATAGTGGTTTACAAGTTATTGGCTGTAAATATGTGTTATTGTTAATGAATATAGAAGAGGAAATGTGATTTCAAATGATTGAAAACAGAAGAAGAAATATGAAAGGACACCTTATACGAGAGGAAAACTTCCTGAAAACCATCATAGAAGGAAATATAGAGGGAAGAAGAGGCAGAGGAAGACCAATGCGAAACTTAATTGAGCATATAAAGGAAAAGGCTGCTGTCGTGTCGTGTCAAGATCTTAAGACCGAGAGGTGAAAATAGGAAAATATGGCGATTACTCTACAGACAGCGTCGGTGGTGTAATGGCTGGGGCCGCTGCTTCCTGTCCGGGAGGTAGTGGTTCGAACCCTGCCACGTACCAATATGTTTTTGAATTTCGATTTCATATATACGTTTATCCGATGCTCTTGCGGTGAAGGAAAACACCGTGATCAAACCTGGACATACCTGCAAAGAAACTCGAAGGTTGTGTGTGGAGTCGATCAACCCGCACTAGGACCGCGTGGTCGACTAAGGCCCGATCGCCATAATTCAGGGTAGGCTCGAGCCCCTCTGTGGGAACGTATATGAGCTGATATGAATGAACTCCACAGACAAGAGCAGTGCTCTTAAATTAAAAAAGAAGATGAAGAAGAAATGGTATACTAATTAAGTAAGAGGAAATTTACTAAGTCTATTTACTATGTGTTGCAACTACGATATGTAAAAGATGGCTGTTTGCTATTACACGAACATGCTTTGATTACCAGCAACCACGGATCAGATAAATAAGGTTGGATTGGAAATGTGCGCTCGGCAGGCGCGCCTAAAGTGTGATTAGACAATCATACTTAACCGAAGCACGCGTTCATAATTTTAATTTGCGTGTGGTTGTGTGTAACGTACAAACTCTCGAAATGGTGTGAGACACCATTGAAGCCCTGTGTTGTAAGTGTGTTTTGTTTATTAGTGCGCGCAATTCGTGTATATTTATTATTATTGCTTGTTTATTGGAGTTGACGGGTGGGAGACAGGCGGCGACGCTGGTTTTCAAACATAATTGAAAACGCTAAACACGTTAAAAAACCGACTTCCATCGGAACAACTTAGTACATTTTTGCATCATTATTTTTGGTTTTTGTTAATTCAAAAAAAAAGTACTACACCGATTTTGATAAAATTTAAATCGGACCACACGGGAAGCACTAGATTTCTAATAAAAAAGGAATCATAAAAATCGGTTGACCCAGCATGTTATGTAACAAACATAAAAAAATAATACAGACGAATTGGGAACCTCCTCCTTTTTGGAAGTCGCTTGAAAAGTGTGACTATTGCCAATCCAACCTTATTTATCTTATGCAACGCTCATAATGTGTAACCCTCGCAAAATATCAATTAACAATGTTTGGCCACCATAGACGCGCGCGCAGACGCAGGGCTGCACAGTTGAGCTTTAATAGAGAGAGGTGATCAACCTCTTCGCCATTGTCTGTCACAGATGACATGTGGGAAGGTAGAGATGCGCATACGACGCGCGCTTTTTACACGCCCCTATGTAAAATGTAGTACAACTTCCGCTGTAGTGTTGATTAATTGATATACAAGAAATCACGGAAGTTGTAAATAAAGTTTTTGAAGCTGCTTTTAAATTAATTTAAGGTTTTTTGCGGTATTGATTGGTTGCATGACTTTCAGTGATTAGATTCGGGAAAAAGTGTCGGTGGCTCAACCGGTAACGACTCGGTCCTTCTAACCAGAGGTACCGGGTTCAAATCTGAACGGCCAATGTACCAATGAGTTTTTCAAAACTTACGTACATATACTTACCGATTCCTTTAACGGTGAAGGAAAACATCGTGAGGAAACCTGCACACGCCTGCGAAAAAACTCGAAGGTTGTGTGTGAAGTCGACCAACCCGCACTGGGCCTGCGTGGTCGACTAAGGCCTGATCGCCCTAATTCAGGGTAAGCTTGAGCCCCTCGGTGGGGACGTATATGAGCTGATATGATGAAGTGGTTAGATTACCTACGTTAATTTCCTAAAATTTTCACATCTACCCCAATAAGAAGAGTTAGGTTTAATAAAAATTCATTATGAAACGTTAAATGAAAAATCTTATATAAGACTAGCTGGGCCGAGATTTTAAACTTTTTGACCCTCTCACTGTCGGTGAGACCTTTAAAATTAATAAGAGAAAATGTTACATCTATGAATGACTTAAGTTGTGTGTGGTCACGTTTCGTGCTGGCATGCTGCCAAAGCGTTAGAACATAGTTCAATGGCTTTGATGGCAATCGAAGGACCATTCAATACGTAATTGATACCCAGGTTATGCTGTCAATAGACATTGTACTCGGTCGCATAGTGACAGCTAAGCAGATCCGTTGCATTTAATTATGGTGGGGATATATCATAAAATATTACAGGCGAAAATATCTTGATAATGCTTATATTTTGAACATTGAGCTCAAGTATAGTATAACAATGAGATTAACTTGTTTACTTCGTGTTGTTATTCTAAAGATTAACGGTTCTACAATTTGGATTAGGTATCTATTTTTTTTTATTCATAATTGGTAAGCTCTTGGCATCATCTCACCTGATGGTAAGTGATGATGATGCCGAAGATGGAAGCGGGCTTACTAAGATTCCCTAAAGTAGTGGAGAACTGGCTATCTTATCTTCAAGCCGGAACACATCAATGTTGTTAACACTGATGTTTGGCGGCCAGACTTAGACTTATTTCTAGCTTTTGTCACTTTAGCTAGTGGTTATTGTCAGCGTAGCACATTGCAGTAGACAATGGTTATACATAACATTAGCTATATCGTGCAGTCTTTACAATTTTTTTAATCATAAATTTATTTTTATTTATGTTTTTGATTACCCATCTACTTTTAATTGAAAAACTGACTTCAATTCAATCGCAACAACCTACAACTTTGCGATATTTTTTGATTTTTGTTAATTTTCTAAAGAGGACTGACTGATTTTGATAAAACTTATAGGAACCAACCTGGCAGCATACCCTATAGAAGCCCCAGTTAACGGGAACTACACCAATTTTATTACATCCTGTATATGAAGGTCGCGTAGCACACGTCCATAGGTGTAAATCTAAATGCCCTACACGTGACCGCGGGTGATGCTAAGTACAACACCAGGCAACTGCCGTCTATTCCTTGGATAGCACGGTTAATTGTGCCACACGATAAGAAGAAGAAAAAAATTAAAAGACATAAAAATACGAAGTTATCTTATCTAATAAATACACTAGGCTAGGCCTGTCTCGTGGCGGTCAAAAGCACATTAACATAAAACAACAGGTGGCAGCTAAGCCACTTCATCATCATCATCATATCAGCCGAAAATCGTCCACTGCTGGACAAAGGCCTGCGCTGCCCGCATCCATCGGCTTCCCGCGATCTTAACCAGGTCGTCGGTCCACCGCGTGGGAGGCCTGCCTACGCTACGTTTTCCGTTTTCCGGTGCGCGGTCACCACTCGAGAACTTTACTGCCCCATCAGCCATCTGTGATACGAGCTATGTGCCCTGCCCACTGCCACTTCAGCTTAGCGATTCTGTGAGCTGTGTCGGTTACTTTGGCTCTCCTGCGGATCTCCTTGTTTTGTTTAAGCAACATATCAGAAACTAACTAAATATTACAAGAAGTGGAAGATAAAATGAATTCCCATTTTCATTAAAATCTTCAGACAGTAGAAAGCGATTCATTTGCGCCTACTTATGATTTAAACCAGCTTACCTAACGGCACCAACGGCACCAACTTGATTGCATGCACTTCCTTCGATACAGTTATGCTTATGACGGCTTCGGCTCACACGATCTCTATTCATTCATTCATTGGCGATTGCTACTGTTGCTGCTTAATGTGTAAATAAATGACTGCTGATCCGAGAGTTGTGGGTTCGATTCCCACCTAGGGTAAACATTTGAGTGATGAGCAGATTTGTTTTCTCTGTGTCTGGGTGTTAAATAGTATATTTAAGTTTTTAAACCATCGATTCGAAAAGACGAAGAAGAGTATTTAAACGTATATGAGTATTTATATCAGTCTCTGGTTCCCATAACACAGGGAATCCTACTTTGGGGCCAGATGACCGTGTGTGATTTGTCCCAGAATATTTATTATATTTATTATTATCACACTAATATTATAAAGGCGAAAGTTTGTGAGTGTGTATGTTTGTTACTTTTTGACGCAAAAACTACGAAACGGATTTGGCTGAAATTTGGTAGGTACACAGATTAGGACCTGGATTAACACATAGGCTACTTATGTTCACGCTCACGAACCGCTTGCGGCTCGCGCACTGCGCACCTTCGAAAAGTCATAGAAACGTTGTCTACGCGGGTGAAGCTGCGGGAAACAGCTAGTTATTAAATAAACCACAGCTTACACCAGTAAACGTGAAATGGTGTTCATGTGGTGGTCTTTTCAACTGACTTCCAAAAAGGAGGAGGTTCTCAATGCGACTGTACGTTTTTTACGGTTCAGTATCTACTCGTAAAGGGTAAAAATGTCTTTCCTACGACGACGTAGCTGGGTGTAGTACGTGGTGTAATACCTACATTGATGCTCGTGTTGATGTCATCACCTACGACATTTTAGGTGATAGGTGTAGTACGGTACTCATGTTGATGGATACTTTTGCCAAAGTATATATAATAGTACTAACATACAGTATGGACACTCCCTGCCGCTCTCTAGATTGCGACCCCGCTCGTCACCCAAATTGATACAGATTGGTTACAGTTTGGTTGTCGAACGTATGGGATTTCGCCGTAATTCTGTTTGCTCCATAGACTTAGAATATACTAGCGTAGTTTGCTCCGTTATTTGTTTTTAGAAATGCCGTTTTACGACCGTTTGTATGCAGTGTCCGGGGTGTGCTTTTGCTTTGTACTATGCATACCATTTGTTTGACTACGGTTTGACTCGTTATGTTATGCGTATCATTGGTGCTATGTGTATAAGATTGTTTCACTGGTCTTAACGCACTTTTGTAACAGGTTTAGTTTTGTTACGGTAATATAAAATTCTTGAATTTTTTACCTCAAGTTTATAGTTTGCAACTTTGCATTCGTTACAATTACTTTCTTGATCTGAGATTGTCCATCTTTTTGTATACAGATAAATAAATCTTGAAATAAAGATATAACATATTCAACTTTAGGTTATAAAAACCCAAGCAATACTTTATATTACATAAATAAATAGCTTTTTAAATTTGCATAACATAGCTACTTGCATTATGGCAGTTACGTACTCCGGAAACGGTCTAGACGGAGAAAGGTTTTTATATCGAACTTATCCAAAGAATGCCAAAGCTGTAACAAAACATTTAAATACTTAAACTGCTTTTGAGCTATTTCACAAAGTTCATTGAACATTTAAATGGTAATCGCGGCTGTAGGTCTGTCCGTGCGAACGTCAAGCCGACATCCGAAGTATGACCGTTAACTTCGCTATTTAAGTACCCGCACAATTGTATAATTGCTGGCGCCCGATGACTCCGGCGACCACTGCATGGATTATACCACTTAGTTCTAAAGCCATTTGTACAAAAAATAGACGGGAATATATGAGCATACAAAGAGTCTCCGTGATTCAGATAAAATAAATACCAATATAAAAAACCGGACAAGGTGGACAACCGGAGAGGATTCTGTATGTTGATTGAGAAATTTATTAGTTTACTTTAAAAACCACAGACTATTTATAGTTTCCGTGTAATCTGTAGGTAAAAACCATTAGTTTTTAAATTTTAGGCCAGTAGTTTCGGAGATAAGGACGGGGAATGGCGAATTTTCGCCTATTTTGTTAAATAACTTCAAATGATAGATTAATAGATAAATTAAATTAAAAAAGCTAAACGAAAAATAAGCTAAAAACAATGACGATTGGACAGCTGTGTGGAAAACGAGTCATTCTTAAATTATAAAAAAATAATTCAGATTTCATAACAAGCCCTTTCATTTGATATATATATATATATTTTAAACGCTCAAATTTTTTCCCATGTTTAAAATTCATTTATTTACGTTACACGTACATATTTATGTTATTGACTTACATATGTGAACAAAATCTCAACTCAATCGGTATAGTTAGACTGATACGCGAGTGATTCTATAAAGGTTCAGTTTTTTTACGCTAAAACGTCCAAAAATACCTGTATAAGCTTAAAAATGTCTTAAAAAAATCATATTTAGTGTCCAGTGAAATATTTTTAAAGTAATGAAGTAGGACGATCAACTGGGAAACGCCCAGTTGGACGCCCCGGGTACCGCTGGAATGACCAAGTGCAAAAGAACCTGCACGCCCTCCAAAGAGCCGATTTGCACGAATTGGTGTTGGACAAAAGAAAGAGGCGTGGTTTGGTGTCAGAGGCCAAGATTTTTGGTCGCTGAGCCAGCGAAATAAGCAAGCAATGAAGAAATAATTCATTGAGCCATGTGGAATAAACCAAATAGACGTGCAGTAATTTCAAAATGACCGCATTATTACTGGCATAGAGAGAACTGCACCGTTTTTTCTTACGCACTCTACACAAATGACGTGAAAAAGCAAGGGTTTGCACAAATGGAAATATCGTAATCGGTGTGCTGATTATATCATTTGTGTTGATTTTTTTTAGAATTGACTAACTTAAATTGTTATGTTTCAAATAAATCATTACGTGGACAATTAAATAAGGCCTTTTCTTGGTAGTCATTTACCCAGATGTTTTGAATACATAGTTATCTCAAATGATCGTTTCCCTTACATGAAATTCCTTAAATCCTTATGTTATAAATGTGAAAATGTGTTTGTTTTTTTATTAGTTTGTTACCTTTTCACGCTTCAACACCTAAACCAATCTTGACGAAATTTGGCATGGATATAGCCTGTGTCATGGGGAAGGACATGGGCTACTTTTTATCCCGTTTAAATAGCATAGTCGGATGAAGTTCCTGAGGGAACTAAAAAAAAGAATTCTTTGGTTCGTTTTTTTTAACATCGCAATGAAGCAACGGTTTGTCGTGATTTTTTGCTTCAAGATGGTGTAGGGTAAGGAAAATGACACAGACTACTAATGAGTATAACCTGAGACAGTTCTTGAGCGATCTAGGGACAATTCATTTCCAGGCTCGCGCGCGTTTGAGTCGTGACGGAGCAACGGTTTGTCGTGATTTTTTGCTTCAAGATGGTGTAGGGTAAGGAAAATGACATAGACTACTAATCAGTATAACCTGAGACAGTTCTTGAGCGATCTAGGGACAATTCATTTCCAGGCTCGCGCGCGTTTGAGTCGTGACGGAGCAACGGTTTGTCGTGATTTTTTGCTTCAAGATGGTGTAGGGTAAGGAAAATGACATAGACTACTAATCAGTATAACCTGAGACAGTTCTTGAGCGATCTAGGGACAATTCATTTCCAGGCTCGCGCGCGTTTGCGTCGTGACGGAGCAACGGTTTGACGTGATTTTTTTGCATAGAAATAGTTGAGGAGGTGGGAAGTGACATATGCTGCTGATCAGAATAGTCAGATATAGTTCTCGAGGGATCTGGAGTAAACTCCTGCCCGCATCACTTACCCTTAAAGACAGTCATAAAAACTATGTCCACGCGAGAGAAGCCGGGAGCAAAAGCTAGTTTACTGATAAATAATAATCCAAAGAGAAACTTTCCAAGAAGAGTGTAGTGAATTGACATAACTGTATTTGTATACATTAAGGCTCCTCCGTCCCTAAAGTTAGCAACGCGATTCACGATGTTTTAAACATCCAGTGAAATAGCTTGGAAATAAAGTTCTTGACAGCTCGTACTGCAACGTGGCTGTTACGTCAACCGTTGCGGACGAATCGTGCGAAAATAGTGGTTTTTAATTTATTATTTATTTATTTATTTACGTTACAAAATTACATGTTAACAAAACATTATTAAATATACTAAGAAGAATTTCCAAAAAGTAAGAAAACAAAATCATTTTATATTGTTTTGTTATGAAGTTCATGAATTATCATAATGTTTCGATTAAAAATGCAGCAGTTATATGGTTACAAATAGAAAAAAAGGATGCATTAGGAAATGTTTTCTTTATTTCTGTATATTAAAATAGAATTCTGGAAATCAAAATCATTCCTCATATCCTGTAAATTACAAAACAATATTTATTATCGATAAAATAACTCTTAATTGAAATAAAAAGTAGTTACAAAGTTGGTCGTTGGTATAAGTTTAAGCCTTCCTGTGTACAAAATGCACCCGGAAAACTCTCAGCACAATTTATTTGATGGAATATACAAGTAAATGATAGAGCAATCATTGTAAGAGCATAAAAGCCTTAGGTACAGTACAACGAGTATAGTAAATACATGAACACTGAACAAGTTGCTGTATTATGTACATAAATGATATTAACGGCTTTGGAAGGACCATTTGGAATGGGTTGATGCAGCTACCAAGGATATCGTAAAACATGGCACGTTCAATCGAATAATATCTCAGTTATCCGAAAGGAATACAAAAATACATGGAGAATTTAATGTTCTCGTCCAAGAGTTCCAGGAAACGACTACGCGACGAGCTTTTAAACTAAGAGCTGCCAAGTGCACACATAAATATGTATGCCTCGAATCGATTTTCAGAAAAGCACCATACAACATTTCAAATCGATATTTTATCACGTATGTGTACAATGTGGGTTAATGTTCCCATACAAATTCGAACATGTTGCTTGCCCACAAATTATTATTTGCTCTCGAAGACAGGAACAGCGCAATTCAAGAATCAATGTATTTATTCAAAATAGGTGCAAATTGCACTCTTTATTATTATTAATAACATAATTTCATTTGTGAAAAATCAAGAAATAAACAATCATTACTTAATAATGTCAAAATTAAATCCTAGAAATAAACCAGATTATGTATTAGAACATGAAAACAATATGACACGAAAAGTTATACACACAACTATTGAATGTCATTGAAACCTTTGATAAGAGTAGGCCAGTTCACACGGACAGCACCCGGTCACGAGTATAACGCGAGAGTCAGCCATCACTCCCATCAACCATATTAGAGGGAAAGGAACGACCCGGCTCCCTTTTTTTAGTGTAATTTAGTGCGTGATCATCTCTAGCCCCGACAACAGATTAGAAATTTGTTTTTTTGTAATCTTAATAATTCACGCAGTAGATAAATTTGTGGTGTTCCATTGAAGGGGAAATTCAGGGAGTAAAAAGCAGTGTCGCAGCGTAAAGTGAGTGTCAAGCACAATCGATGCGACTGTCAAGGACTAGATTGCGACTGGCGCGCGTTTTTGCGACGCTGCGCTTGCGTCGCGGCCGTGGGAAACTGTACGTTCAGATCAGCCAGCGACAGTTATGTTTGTTGAATGAATATTGAGTTTAATTGTCTAATATTGTGGAGAAAAAAAATTACTAGACAGAGGAGTTTGTGAAAAAAAAACACCAAAATACATATAACCGAATTTTAGTCTGAATATTTTATTTATATGACATTTAAATCTTTATATTATTTTTAAGTAACCGACATAGCTCACAGAATCTCTAAACTTAAGTGGCAGTATGAGCTATGGCTCGAAGAACAAATGGCCGTTGTGGTAGTAAAGTTCTCGAGTGGCGACCACGCACCGGAAGACGTTGCGTAGCATGCCTCCCACATGGTGGACCGACGTCCTGGTAAAGGTTGCAGGATGACGCTGGATGCGGGCAGCGCAGGACCGGTTGTCGTGGAAATCTTTGGGAGAGGCCTTTGTCCAGCAGTGGACGTCTTCCGGCTGATTCTGATGATAATATTTTTTTTACTTGAAAATATCAAATCAATTCAATTTGTATGGGTAGTAAAATTTTTTGCCACGTCATTGGTTAAGAAGAGTTTTCTAAGTGATAAGTAGAAGCTAGAAGATAAAGTTATCGGATCCTACAACAATTTTGCTGGAAAACGTAGCGTAGCCAAGCCTCCCACGCTATGGACCGACGATCTGGTGAAGATCGCGTGAAGCCGATGGATGCGGGCGGCGCAGGACCAGTCGTCGTGGAAATCCTTGGGGAGGCCATTGTCCAGCAGTGGCCGATTTTCGACTGATATGATGATGATAACAATTTTTCCCATACTGAGTTTGTCCTATACTCTCACGAACATAATGTCTGTCGCTACTCTCACGTAACTATGGCAGCAGTTTTCAAAGTCACTATGGTAAACATTGAAGCATGTTGTAGTACCGGTAAGTTGGTTAAGCGTTTAGTTAGAGCTTTCGACTCGCCAACCTGTCCACCGCAATAACTTTCACGGGCCATGCAGCGTCCGCGGCGCGCGCCTCGCTCACCTTGCCACCAGGGCCGGACTTAGGAATACGATAATCTTAAATATATATAACTCAAAGGTGACTGACTGACTCACTGACATGGTGATCTATCAACGCACAGCACAAACCACTGGACGGATCGGGCCGAAATTTGGCATGCAGGTAGATGTTATGACGTAGGCATCCGCTAAGAAATGATTTTGGGAAATTCCCACGGGAACCGCAAAAATCGGGATCTGCGCGGGCGAAGCTGCGGGCATCCACTAGTAATAATATAAATGTGAAAATGTGTTTGTTTGTTTCTTACCTTTTCACGCTTCAACGCCTTGACCAAATTTAATGAAATTTGGCATGCAGGTAGCCTGTGTTACAAGGAAGGACATAGGTTACTTTTTATCCCGTGAAAATAGCATAGCCCGATGCAGTTCCTGAGGGGACTGAAAATATACTCTTTTTTTGGTTAATTTATTTAACATCGCAATCGTTTGGACTGTGTGATATTTTGCACAGACATGGTTGAGGGGGTGGGAAATGACATAATTTACTAATAAGTATATCCTGACATAGTTCCCGACGGATCTGGAGAAAATCCATGTCCACCGCGCACCCTGTAAAACAGTCATAAAAACGATGTCCACGCGGGCGAAGCCGCGGGCAAAAGCTAGTACGATAATAATAATAAGAAAAGGTTCAGCGTCCATACTCGGTAGGGTGCGGGGGAGCACCAACAGCATCCTGGAAGTCATTGCAGCAAGTTTTGACTCGCATTTTTTGAAGCACTGTGTAGGAATTATAAAGAGTGTTTGGAAGTTTATTTTGTAGGAAGATATTTGTTTAAAATTTATTTTGTGTTATATATGTATATTCATGTTTCCGTGATATATTTGAATTATGCTCTTAATTTTGACTTTTTTAATCTATACATTGACATTGTACTCATATTGTTAATTTACTAAAATAGGCTAAGTTAACTAACAAAATGGAACAGTGTATTCTTACAAATAAATAATAATCATAATAATAAAATGAATGTATACTCGTACTCATTTATTATAGATTGAAAGTTAACCGCCTCCGGGTCGTAATGGTTAATTCATTCGCTTCATACCAGGAGGTTGCTGGTTTGATTCCAGGTAGGGTCACCTTTGTAAGACTCGGTTTGGTTGGTGGTAGGGCATTTTCGTAGCCCGCCTGGCTAGCTACAACCATCTTATCTAAGTTTTGCCACCAAACATCAGTGTTAAGTTAACAGCATTGATGTGTTCCAGCTTGAAGATAAGATAGCCAGATCTTGGTAAGCCCGCTTCCATCTTCTGCATCATCGTCACTTACCATCAGGTGAGATGATGCCAAGGGCTTATCAATTGTGGATAAAAAAAGGATTAAATTGTATATAAAGCATTTAAAAAAAACACCAAAACACTAGGTATCAAAAACATTGTTTTTGCTATGAATAATATCTTTGTAGCCTTGTTGCTCGCAAAATGATAAAAAACTGTAGGAAATGTGACTAAAATCAAGGAAACATTAAAAAAATATTATTAATTTCATTTCTTTAATTTTTTTGCTTTTAAACACGGTATCAAATGATCTTAAACATGTATATGGAAATTAATTTTAACTTGTGTTTAAAATAGCATACAAAATAATCTTTATCTGAGACCAAATAAACCTAATAAAACTTCAACTTCCAACTTCAAAAATCGCAGCGTTTAATCCAAAGAGTGCAGAATGCTTGTGCCCGGTATTGTTTTTACATACCACCACGATCTCATGTAACGCCATACCTTAATGCTTCTAACATTTTGAAAATGCAGGGTCGCCAAAAGCTATATTATTTGTCGATGCTTTTCGGGATTCTTAAAACGCAGCAACCCGACTATCTTTTTAAGAAACTTAATTGGCGCTATGCTAGTCATTGTTACGTGGCACGATATTGTTCAAGTGTTTTCGTTATCCCTCGACACAAAACTGCTTTGTTTCGCGGCAGTTTCCGCTTCTTTGCTTCAAAATGCTGGAACGACCTCCCTCCGCCACTTCGTGTACTACCATCACTTTATATTTTTAAAAAACAATTACGGGAATATTTGATGTCACAACAGCAAAGCGAGTAGCGGATACTGCGACGAAAATAAAATATAATATAAATTAAAACCATACCTTTTTATTTAATTGGCTGTGCAACACTCATCCATATTTATTAACATTTCACTCTGATATTTTGCATAGTTACTTACACATTATCGTCTTATTAAAATATATTTATGGGCTTCATACTTACCAACTGGCCTTATTTGCACCTATATACTATATACACATACTAATACATATAAATGCATAACACAATATGATATTCATTTTGCCTGGTTCGAGTTTGTTTCACAGAGGTGCGCACATTTTACCTCTCTTCGCTGGTCTTGGCTGAAAAACAGCGTTGCGCATGTATACTCTGCATGCACAACATTATGCTGAGCCTAGGCCTTTTTTTCTGGCTAGGCAGTTACCTTTTAGTTTTTATTAGTGTTTTCATTATCAGTGTACTCTTTTATGAATTAAGTACTTATAATGTTTTATCTCCATCGCTTGTTTGATGTATGGTGCTGTTTTGCTAGAAAAATAAATGAGTTATCTATCTATCTATCTAATAATACAAAACAATATTTATCTTAACCCAAAGTAATCAAAAAATGTAAAAAGTCTTGAATGTTATTACAGTTTTTATAAGTTGTTTTAACTCAGTTGCAGCGCACTCCCTAGTCCTAGGTCCGTCCCACGCTACATGTTGGATCAAGTAATTTCTCCTGCTTATTGGGCGACGACTCCCGATGCATTTTCTTTTGCCTACAAAGTAGGCCACCGCTGGAAATGTGCAATTTCACTCAGGCTTCACTAGACTCATAGGCATAGGTTGTCCGAGCGACCAGTTGCGTTCGTTTCCAGTTTCATAAGATATGAGACAACCAAATGTTTACATTTGCATCCTCGACGCGCCCTCTGACTCGCGATGTTGCTGGATTTAAAGTAGGGTTCCGTGGTCTTTTTTAAAAGTAAATGTATATTTTAAAAATAAACTTATATTTGCATTTGTTAATAAAATATTTTTTATGGAAAATATATAAACTTTTTACATATCCAACTGCACACCTAAACACTAAGTCGGTCGTCTATAATTCCTAAACGAAGAAAACCTACCGTAATAGTTTTCATGTCCTATTTACAATTTTTATCACATATCCTGAAATATTGGTTTAGCTGATCGGGGACACTCGACTCTAACAAAAAATTGCACTTTAAAGCTTAATATTTCGCAAAGCGATCCCTAAATCAAAAAAATAATTGTAGCAAACTCGCAGTAGTTTTGAAAGAACTATTCAACGACAACACACACGATAGGTTATTAGGAAAAAAAAATCACCCCCTCTTTATATGAAGGAGAGGTACCCTAAAAATGATTTTTCAAGATTAATTCATTGTACCACTTTGTCGGCGTGATTAATAGTGAAATGTCAAAATTACAGATTTCTAGTACTAACAGTCTCTGAGCTAAGCCTCGGACAGACGGACACTGTTTTATTAAAAGCGAATATCCGTTCTGATCTGAGCTATTATCTGTGAACAAATCTATGCATTTTTTGAAGCTGGAAACTGTATTTCAATTCGTTGCCTTTCCTTGAAGGATATTTCCTTCAAGGTACTTCCTTGCTCCATTCAGTGACACTGGAAACGCAGTCGTATTTCGTTTAAGATATTTTCATTTGATATAATAATGTAATACGGATTGTTGTCAACAAGGGCCTTTGTTCAGGTCGTTTCATAAATCATGTTCCTGTCAATGCGTCTTCCAATAAATACTGTTTGTCCGTTGATAAGGAGCGTTGTCACTTGGACAGAGTTGAGAGGTGATAGGGGATCTCTGGTGCGAACAAGGGCCAGGCTCTCTCAGCCGTGCTGCAGGACAATACTGCAACATTGTTGTGTATTCTATTATTAGGTGGGTTCAGCGTTATTGAGAACATCACGAATGCTGAGATATGCAGTAAGGATTTATTTCTGATGATACTTTGTAAAAAGCTTTACTTTAAATGTTTACTTTTCAGGGGGCACGACTGTACAACAAACTAACCACACAAAAAAAAATAATCGGAGTCATTCAACACATTTAAAGTTAAACTTTACCAATATATACTGGAAGAGTATACATTATTTATTAGTCAAATAACGATGTGACGAATGAGCCTGAAAATAAACTAATTTTTAATATTTTTTATGTTTCCAATACGAGCGAACACATACTTACAAATTGTACTTTTTTATGTACAATATTTATATTTTTCTCATGTAAGTGACTGGTGTCTATATGGGAATAAATATATTTAAACCTAAAGCTTTGTAAGTACACTTAATTCCACCATTTTCAACCGACTTAAAAAAATAGTAGGTTCTCAATTCGACTGTGCGTTTTTTTTTGTAGCAATTTTTTCTTCGACTGGGAACCGATTTTGAGGATTTTTTTTATAATTGATAGGTTATAATATGGTTATACCTCCAGCTTGGTTTCATATAAATGTTTTTAAAATCGATTTAATACTCTTTATAGAAATATAAAAAAAAGTCGTGTGGCACTCGAGGACTGCCGCGGTAAAGCTATTGCATAGCATTTTTTATCAACTTATGCAATTATAATTATTTATTTATTTTTTATTTATGCAGTATTTACCAGTACCAAATAGTCCTTGGGGCGCGGGATGTTTAAGTAATAAATTAACACTAAGAAAGTTAATCATCATCATCATCATCATCATCATCCCCCTCACCATCCCCTCACCATCCGCCTTACCATTACCTCAACATCCCCCTCACCAACCCCCTCAACATTCCCTCACCATCCCTTCAACATCCCCCTCACCATCCCCGTCACCACCCCCTCACCATCCCCGTCACCACCCCCCTCACCATCCCCGTCACCACCCCCCTCACCATCCCCTCGCCGTCCCCCTCACCATTCCCCTTACCATCCCCCTCACCACCCCCTCATCATCCTTCTCACCATCCTATCACCATCCCTTCACCATCCCCTCACGATCCCCCTCACCATCCCCCTCACCATCACCATCATCATCACCATGATGGATAGATAGATGGCACTGTAAGTTTTTTAGAACTCAATATATATAAGGTGTAACAAAATTAGCTGAAACTATTTTAACTGGTGCTTCTACCCATGAAACTGAACAACTTTCCCCATGGAACCCATAGTCAAACCATAAAAAAAAATTTGGCTCTCCCATACTAACTCGATCAGCAGCTGATCAGCCAACTTGGTAAGGAAAGTTCAATTTTTTTTTGGAGATTTTACTGTGGGTTCCACAGGGAAAGTTGTTCAGTTTCATGGGTAGAAGCACCAGTTAAAATAGTTTCAGCTAATTTTGTTAGACCTTATATTTTTTTTTGGGGTGTTAGTTTTTATTTTCGTTACGAAATTTCTTGATTCGGTCCCCTCAAAGCTCGCGATAAAAGCTATACAATAGCTTAAAAAAATGTATCACATTAGTACTTGGTTGTTGTTGTGACTGCATTTTTTTGTGTTTAGCGTTTTCAATTATAAATAGAATTATTTTGTACAATTTAGTACCAATTAATTACTTGAATACCTTTGAAGATTGGCTATTTATACTTTTTTAATGAATTGATATTCAATTTTAATGTGCTTTTGTTAATATTTTAGCGAGATTAGAGAGCTTTCACCAAGTTCATCCGATTTGCCTGGACACTCTTAATTCTCGAAGCGTGTCTACCCAACCACGGCGAGGTTGGCTTCCTTTGTGCGAAGACAATGCGGATGCTCTTGCGTTCCGATCGCCCAGGATTTATCCTCAGCTCGCGGTCGTAAATAACCAAGCTCAAAGCTGGAAGGAGCGGAAAGGTCAGCAAAGCAGCCGAGGAGCGGCCACTGAAGGCACCGACCGGCAACCAGGGTAACCGCGGCTTTCTCAAGGCCGATGCGCAACACAGATAGCGCGGAAGTCGTGCCGTGTTCGACCCCACCTTTAAGTTTATACGAGTGTCGTAGAGACAGCCAGCAACGAGCAAAGAGCTGCCTGCAGGAGGTGCGGACTACGGACCAACTGAACGTAGTGTTTCGTGAAACCGTTCTGCTATTTGCCGATGAACTTTGGAATTTATAGGCGGTTACGTTGCCTTCATCGAGCTCAGTTAATTGCTTGCTGTGCCATTTGTCTATTCAATGATTTGTATGGTGAACGATAAAATTAAATTGCACTAGTTCGGTTGCCTTATTATATGACAGAAATTTAGGTACTACCCTACCACTATTTTTTAGTATGTCGTAATTTCATTACACGCGGACCATTTGGCACTAAGTGAATAATTTTCGGAAAACCTAGAAACTTTTAGGTACAAGCTTTATTTCGAAAATTATTTTAATTATTTCATATTTTTTTTAGCAAACCCTTTCCTTTAATACCTACCCATATCATGGGGGTGCATAAAAAACTGGTCCGTCACTTTGACAGTCCTCATATGGGATTTAGAATGACGTCAATTAAGTGACCATGCATGATGATCCAAACTTAACGTGCTGTATGCAAAATTTAAGCTCAATCGGAAACCGGGAAGTGTTTCCAAGATTTGCCCAAACTAACAAACAAACTAACGAACATAGCAAGCTTATAAAAAGCTTGTAATAATTAGCGGATTGAGCCCAAGATACAACCTTTAATTATTTAAGTGGATACTTCCCCCGCTTCTTTACGCTGCTGCAATTAGAAATTCATGTCGGCTCTTAAGAGGTCATTTCAAAAGTTTTATTATTTCGATCAAATAAATACAAACATAGCATGGATAACAATCAATAGCAAATCGTGATTAATTAGAAACGTTATATCTATAATCAGAAATCAATTACGTATAAGAAGGAGGAGAACAGGGTTTATCCCTAGTCACGAAATGGCTTGAAGATAATCTCCTAACTATCAATACAAGCAAAACTAAATATATACCTTTCTCAATATCATCCAGGTCTTCTCCTCCCTCTGACTTTAACATTACTGTCCATACATACCCCTGTAACCGATTGCCCACCCCTAACATTAACAAATGTTCTTGTAACAAGCTTGTCAGGACTGCCTCCATCAGGTACCTGGGAGTCATCATGGATGAACATCTTACTTGGTCCCCCCACATAACCTCTCTCTCCGGCAAGATTAGGAGACTGCTGCCTGTGTTCCGAAATCTTCGCGATGTCGCTAACTCCGCACTAATTACTCAAGTCTTCAAATCCTTGTGCCTATCTCTTGTATCATACTGTATCAAGGCTTGGGGCGGAGCGGCTAGAACTCACTTGCTGGAATTGGAAAGAGCTCAAAGAGCAGTCATAAAGGTGATGCTACATAAACCATATAGGCATCCAACCGATATCCTGTATAAAGAATCGAGTCTGCTGTCAGTAAGGCAAATATTTATAAAATCATGTGTTCTCTACTACCACAAAGCATCGCGAAGGTTGTCTCCTTCATCAGAAACACTTATACCAAAGAGGCGACTTCATATTACCTCCGTTCCTGTACATACAACATTCGCCCAAAGACAGTTCAGATTTTTGTCAGCTTTTCTCTACAAAAAGTGTGTTAAGGCTAACGCAGGCGTTAGTTACGAACTTTCGGCTAATCAGATGATAAAAGTTATTGCTACCTGGTTGACAGGTGTATCATACGACTATTCCGAGGATTTACTTATAGTTGTGCAGTAGTTTGATATGTAACATTCGCTAGACAATGCAGTACACCACACACACACACACACACACACACACATACACACACACACAAACACACACATATACATACACCCACACACCCATACACACACGCACGTACGTACATCAGTCGCTAACACCCACTCACCCATAGTCACAAACAGACGTATTAAAGAAAGAATCTGATCTCCAAGATACAGGGTCCCCCTAGTTTGGAGATCAGTACACCAAATTATTTATTATTACCAACTCCAACTACCACATAAGATGTTCTTGTTCCTCATTTTATCACTATTAGTAATAGCAGTGTACCATTTGGTGGTTTGTCAATAAAGATTATTCTTATTCTTATTCTTATTCTTATTCTTAATCCTCCGGCGTTAAAAAAAGTTGTTCTTGATGTGATGTAAAAAATCTAAATTGCGTGCACTATCAGACTCCGAACAAGGTGTTGGGTTAGGTGAACAAATAAAAGATACATTATTAGATGTTGAAAGAAGACATAATAAAATATTTATTATTATTTTAATTTAGGAAGTTGTGCTCTTTACTCAACAGCTCGTTAGCAAGCACAAGACCGAGAGCCACAGGGAAAATAAAACGTAGCTTTACAGTATATAATCAGATTAGGATTTCTCCTAAGCGCTCTTGTACTCCACTAATACAGACAGAGAAAGACTTACTG
The DNA here is from genome assembly GCA_947284805.1 of Coleophora flavipennella. Taxonomy (NCBI): domain Eukaryota; kingdom Metazoa; phylum Arthropoda; class Insecta; order Lepidoptera; family Coleophoridae; genus Coleophora; species Coleophora flavipennella. The sequence continues at coordinate 1,378,341 of OX369270.1, read as the reverse complement.
TAGTCAAAGTGAGACAGATTTATTTTTGTTGAAGGAAGGAAGTATCCACTTCAAAAAAGAATTGCTACTTTACATGAACATATTTCACACAACTAAAACTCTACATCAGCATCTGTTTTCATTCCTAATAAGGTAACACCTTTTTACTGTAACCTGTAATTCACTAATAAATTGATTTGATTGATTGTTTGATTGATTGAATAATATAGTATACAACCTTTCCTAAATGGGACCTGACCAGTGACGTCATGCAAATAGATTACTACAGATTATTCTATTAAAATTATTAAAGATTGTAGATGTAAGAAAAGTTATTCAATATAGATATTAAAAAACCTGTTGTTGTATTTTATTATGTTACTATTATTACTGTATATTTTTATTAGCATCCCAGCGAGGTCCGCAGATGTTTCGGATGGGTTGTAGTTCCCCATCAAGTTTTATCTATTTCATCTAATCATATTCTTTTGGAGGGGAAATCGCCTTGATAGATATAGAAATTTATCTGCGCATAGCTTGTAAGTGAAAGTCTAATTAAATTGAACTGACAGTGTAAGATATTATCACTTGTTTCTATCTTGTACAATCAAAACTATAAAGTGGTATACCCATCAAACATAAAACGTAATGGTTATTCGAAATCAGAGTTATGTTTTAGAATTAAATAACTCTTACTTGGTCTAACATAAGATTCTAAACCTCAACAAACAATTAAACACCTTACAGTAATATTTGATGTTTCAAATTTAATTGTGTGACATGTTAAGCAAAAAATAGCATTGATAAATAAACTATTAAGACAAGCGAGAAAAAGTCTATAACTTCTTGCATGACATAGAAATTATTTTCCAAGCGCTAGACGAGGTATCTGGCGTTCGATCTTAAGTAGTCTTGATACTTGAGGCAGATGTCGCGAAAGCTCTGAGATACGGCGATCGGCAATAGATAACACTGGTGATGGCACTGGTTGGGAGGGTGTAGCGGTTCTGGTGTTATTTCGTCTCAAAGTAAGAACGTTGACCCGAAAATTTAGTTTTAGGAACCTAAGATAGTGATAAAATTAATATTACAAATACTTCTTAAGACAAATACACAGGCTTAAATTACAGCTAAGTTTACATTGTATTAACTTATTCCGCCCTATTTCATTTGTGAGCTGAATTTTGTTATATACTCAGCATTTCAGATTGAGTAGGCCTTTAGATAACAAAGAAGAAACCAAAATTCTTAAGTAAGACTATAGCATGCTTCGCCCAATATTATTACACATACACACACACACACCACACACGGTAATCATATTTCTTTTTGGTTTTATGTAATTTAGTAATCCGAGCAATGAGCATTGTTAAGTTTATATGTTTTCTCTTTATTCTGTTTGTTTTGTATGGAAGAACTGGGCATCCTGTCACAAGTATTTTTTTTTACTAAAACGATGTTCAAACACAAAATATCATGTAATCTACCGTTACATAATCATACATTTTTTATTTATTTTTTTATACCCTGACCCACCCTCTCGTAGTGGGCATCACAGACCCATCTCTGACGACTTGTATTAATTGCAAATTAGTCGAGAGCTAACCTCAGTGCTAACTATCGAGAAACATCGTAAATTAGATGTGATACGTCTATTTGCCTTTTCTGCAGTTACACCTGTTCTGTTATTATTATAACCGCTGTAAAGATAACGCCCAAGAAACATCTTATTGGATATCTACTTAGATTACAACGGTTGTTATTTATTTGAAGATATTTTTAAAGAAAATATATTGTTTTCACTTATCCTTTCACAGTTCACAATATCTGAGTGTTGAATCTTTTAAAACAATCATAAATTCATTATTAATCCCAATATATTTTGGAGTGATACATTTTCTGACTAAACTTTCAACCGACTTCCGAAAAGGAGGAGGTTCTCAATTCGATTGTACCTATGTTTTTGTTGTCTGTTTGTTTACGCGATATCTTCGTAGATTGTGAACCCATTTTCATGATATTTTTTTATTGGATATAATATGCTGCCAGGTTAGTGTAGTTTATTTGTTAGAAATTTATTAAAAACCAAAAATAACAATGCAAAATTGTACCAAATTGTTGCGAAGGAACGTGTTTTTTCACTTCAACATTATCTTGACTCGGCGCCAATGACGTGTAAAAAATAACGCGGACGATGACGCGGGGTCAATTTGACCCCAATGGTTTTTTTCTTAATTATCTGGTTATATGCTGAATTATAATATAACAAATTTAATATAAAGTAAGAAATATTGCATGACGACGAAGTCATTGTAGTACCGAGATGTTTAAGTTAATTTAGATATCAAATTATGATTTGGTTTTAATACAACATCCTCAAAAGGGCTACAAAAATAATTTCTCTTTTAGAACTAAAAATGTATGGAACTGTAGCCGTTTTATTCCGTTTTATTCAAAAAAAGGGATTTTACCATTCTTCACTGGCGCTTGCTCACTACACTATAGTACAAATCACATGAATTGAGGTCTTATCTCCAGCTACTGAGAAAACCATGAACGATATTATAATATGTTTTTTTCGAAATTTCCCCAATTGAAAATCGTTCGGGTCCATACGACCCAGCGTCATTGTCGCCGGGTTAAATCGATTACGTTTGTTCAAAGCGTCTGTAAGATTTATCACAGCATTAACTATAAACCTAAAACTTATTTTCATATCCAATTTACGTGAATTATTTCTCTGTGTTTAGTGTGCGTAGTTACCGGAAAACACGTATCCACTTACACGATTACCTATTATTTGTAGGTTCTATCGAGTACCTAACGGCGCGAGTTTGCGGCCAGCTGGAGATGAATGAAACTTGCCATCTTCCTACGTGGGTACAGCCAGTGCCCTATAATCACTAATGGGTGCGCAAATCTGACATCCTGACGCCTTATATTGAATATACTAGGATTGTATATTGTATATGTCGCAGGATAATTTGATAATCCGTCGTTTCGCGAAAATCCTAGGAAAATTGGATACTATGGAGTAGAAAACTCCTAATAAAACCAAGTCGGACGGAGCCCCGCTTCGTTAAATAGGTTAGGTTATGTTAGCATGTCTTTTTCTACCGTAAAAAGGAGCCCCGCTTAGCGGGGCTCCGTCCGACTTGGTTTTATTAGGAGTTTTCTACTCCATAGTATCCAATTTTCCTAGGATTTTCGCGAAACGACGGATAATTAAATTATCCTGCGACATATACAATATACAATCCTAGTATATTCAATATAAGGCGTCAGGATGTCAGATTTGCGCACCCATTAGTGATTATAGGGCACTGGCTGTACCCTTCTAAAATATACTAACTTGTTATCATGGTTTCGATTTTGAAAATGGTATTAATTAAAAAAGTTAATAACTAGCCTGCCGTTTCGCGGGCTATGAGTGTACACTGGTCAGTTATCTGAGTGTGCGAGACTACCAGCCTGCGTGGGATACCGCGTCCAGCGTCAGATAAATCGGATGCCTCATTAATATCCCCTCGATTTTCCTAATGGCCCCAGAGCCTGGTGGGAAACTATTTCGTAACCCGTGTCTGTGTCTATAAATTCCTCAAAGTTGTGTTATCGAGAAATAATTAAAACGTTATAGCTGCGGTCCCGCTATGAAACTTAGTTCGACCACACATACATAAAAATTTATGATCAAATTCACAAATGAAAACGCAAAACTAATTTTCATAAAAGTTTTATGAATAATTAAAAAGGAAGGAAGGAGTTGTGCCTCGTAAAAGGTAGGCACCTATCAAACTTGTTGTTATTGTTGTTCAATCTAAGAGGCGAGCTTTTGTCGGTAGATTGAGTTATATTCGTTGGGATGTCTTTCGCGAACACCTTCACAGCAAACTTGTTATAAACCAAATTGTTTTTGCGGTTTCCTGTAATCTATGCGTCGATTTAGAAGCTATTTTGTCTATCTAATACAATGTCCATATTAATGATAGTCGAATAGACGAGTAAGCTGGTGTTAATTCTTGTAATATGTAGTTAGAGTTAGATAGATCGATATACCTATCTTGATATAAAAGTTCCAGTCCATATCTGCAGGTACAAATACCTACAAACACTGATATGCCATACAGTGATGGTATTTTAATGCCTATTTGGTGCCAATTTTAGGTAAATAGTGTGAGGTTGTTCAATAGGATGTATTCCAGAGATCGATATGCTAACACTCCCTAGTTAAAACTTGTAAGATAATCAGTTCTTTCTATTGTTGGAAAGCCCGCTTTAACTTTCGGTGTCATCTTAGCTAACCATCAGGTAAATTAAAAAAAAATGAAAAAATGTAGATATTTTAAATGTGTTATTTAAAACAAGAGTATTTAATTAGTGATGGCCGTAAAATCTCTTGCCGATCATAATTTAAGCTCGTAATAACATCAAAAATCCATTGTTTTTGGTGCTTGGTCAGTGAACAAATGGTTTATCTATCTATGTAAATATCAACACGTGTGAACACGAATCCTTATCGAATATCACCTTAGATAACCATCAGGCGAATGAAAAAAATGTAGATATTTTATTTGTGCGATTTAAAACAGAATTATGTAATTATTGATGACCGTAAAATCTCTTGCTGATTATGTTGAACATGGATGAACCACAGAACTAAGCTGAGGTATTCATGCTGTTGTTTGTAACGTTATAAATGCTCAGTGAAAGTTGTACATAACTTTACCACTAATAATATACTTACAATTTATTAGTACTCAGTAAAGAAACACGTAGCGTCTAAAGTCTCAACAGATAAATCAGGACTAATTAAAGATTTATTTTCTTTTATAAATGCAACAAACTTGTGGTAGGAATGAGACACGCAGGGGCCAGACTAGGCCAGAGATCAGGTTCAGTTGCAGTTTGGCTGATATACAAAATGACATGGCAAAATGTCCAATTTAGTTTTCTTATTTCTTCTATGTCCAAATCGTTAAACTTCCCATCAGCATAACGTCCGAAATTATTTATTTATCACATTTTTGTAACTGTTATTAATATTATTGGAAATTTAGGAATGGGAAGTAAAAATTACATACAAGTTATAGACGAACTTTGAAATTATAGTTCCCACTTTACTCATGATTCTGCTTAGCTGTAATATAATTATAAGTTTGTACTAAAATTTCAATAATTGCACTATAGATGTTTGTACCATCGGACTGATGGACGGACGGACGGAAGGATATAATTTTAGCTAGCGAGGAGCGGAATCTATGTTGGGAGTACGAGACGAGTGTGCGAAGCTAGCGCGCCGCGGTGGCAGCCGGCAAAGCGCCAAAATCGCCTTCGCCAGCAATAAAAAAACTATAGCATTTAAATTATGGTGTAAAATAAAAGTTAAGTCTTTTTAAAGTGCGATTTATTAAAAGTTTATTTAAATAATTACTACATTCATTTAGGAACATAACGCGAGCGAGTCAATCTTGCTAAGAACTGCCTGAGATCTGTTCTGCGCACCAACTAAGTGGTTTGCCGTGTCCTCTCCCACTGCGCATATACTTTACAATATCTGCGACTTCTCACTGTTGCTCTTATTTTCTAATGAGACACAATACAATACTCAACTAAATCTAAGTCACGACACTATTATAGATAAATTGTCAACGTTTGCCTGCGGAAAAATGTAATACGTAATACCCGTAGAATATAATTTAATGTGTATGCCTTTGGCGATACTAGAATTGGAGAGTTGGAAAGCGTTTGACGTTTGTAGATATTGAGTTTCATACAACAATTATAACAAAAAACGCTAAATACGTTAAAAAACCGACTTCCATCGCAACAACGTCGAACAATTTTGCATTATTATTTTTATTAATTTTCTAATAAAGTTCTACACCGATTTTGATAAAATTTATATGGGACCACACGGGAAGCACTAGCTTTCGAATAAAAAGAGAATCACCAAAATCGGTTTACCCAGTCAAAAGTTCTGAGGTAACACATAAAAAATATACAGTCTAATTGAGAACCTCTTCCTTCTTGGAAGTCGCTTGAAAAAGTGGGGTAACGCTTGTTCTATTATATACGTATGCATCTTTACCTAAAGCGGTGACGTCGAATAATGTTTCGACACGTGGTAGGTCCTATCCTCCACTGTAATTGTGACAGGTGCATTTGCCTCCGTCGCGTAATAGTTAGTCTATTCACTTCACACCAGGAGGTCGCGGGTTCGATTCCCAGCGGGGTCAAATTTGTAAGACTCGGTTTGTTTGGTGGTAGGGCACTTTCATAGCCCGCCTGGCTAGCTACCACCATCTTATCTAAGTCTTGCCGCCAAACATCACTATAACACTGAGAATTGATGTGTTCTGGTTTGAAGACAAGATAGCCAGATCCACATTGCGTTAGGGAATCGTGGTAAGCACGCTTCCATCTTCGGCATCATCGTCACTTACCATCAGGTGAGATGATTCCAAGGGCTTACCATCAATTGTGAATAAATAAATAAAGACATGTCACACCACATTTCGGCGTGTTGATGGTTAGCCTGCCAACGCGTGGCTGTAAGCAAAACTCTGCTCCGTCGTGATTGGAGCAGAGTTTTTTATAAACCGTTTTCAAAGCGCTAAAACTACATCTACCTTTTATTTTTGATCTGAGTTTTAAACAATAAAACACATACGTGTTAGATAGATACCTACTCAAGCATTATATATTCATTCCATAAATATAAAATAATTTCTAATAAATAATGTGAATAATAATTGAAAGTTAATAGCTATAAGTTATAACTTTAAGCTTTCCAATTGGTTAAGATGTATAGTTTGGTAATTATGTATATTATGTGATTATTTTTCGAATACTTATAGTCCAGTAAACGAATGGATCGAAGGGGGGCGGAGTGAATTGCATGAGCAGAGACCTAAGCGATTCCTTACCGACGCTTCATATAGATAGTAGATGTGGGCGCCGCCTTGAAAATTGTCAGCGGCGGCGCGCTGAAGATTTTCAGTCGGCGGCGGCGTGGCGCCGGCGGCGTCGCTGATTTTCTTGTTTTTTTTATAAAACACGTCATCGACTCCCCTTCTCCACCTAGTTTGTTTAAATTTTAACAAGCTGCTCGTGTAATTTCAGGCAGACGACAAGAAAATGTCAATATATTACATGCTTGTCTAGATTAGGTACACAAATAATAAAAAACAATTTTACAAATGAACCATTACTTTAATAGCCTTGTAAACATTTTTTTTAAATACTAAGTATGGTTTTTCGTTATTATCAATCTTACAGATTTTACAATTATCATGAATGAATATGATCTTGTTCACCCAAATTGAGCTCAAGCGAGATCTTTTCGCCGTAACGGTTAACCCGGCTACCGAGAATACCCTCTCACTCGGAGTGCTAGTGGCAGGCACACAGAGTAAAGCTGTAGCAATAGCAGCAAGATAAGAAAATGCCTTTTTTACTGTTCCAGTAAGATAATAAATTACCATCTTTGGGTTCTGTTCGATCAGCCACAGCAATGTAACGCCAACATTCTTGCTCTATTGTGTTACCTTGGATTCCTTGACATGAACTAATGCTATGTTTCGTTTGTGCAACAATGATGTGTCGGTTTCATTGCTGATGCTTGTAATGCCTGCATTTTTTGCTGAAGTTTCTGGCACGTCATTGATGTTTATCACTCCTCTGATGTACGAAAGGAAGTTCTTGTCATATTTTGGTTCTCTAAAAACTTACAGTACCCGGGATATTCCCTGGAGCACAATTTCAAGGCGCACGCCTGTGTTTGTGTCTACGTCAGCGATAACAAAGGTACCTGTCTGCTCAACTGGTCCTTCTGGGGGACTTCAATGCCCACCATAAGGAGTGGCTGTTCCCGTACGAAAAGATCGACCACGCTGGGAGAGAGGCACTCAAACTCGCTTTGTCGCTAAATCTTTCCCAGCTGATAGACCAGGCGACGCGTGTGCCTGACGTTGATGGCCAAACGGAAAATTGTTTGGACCTTCTGCTGACAACAGAACCAGACCGTTACAATGTGTCAGTATCCTCACTCTGGTGAAATCTGTACTGTCTTATTCACCTCCCGATCTCAGCCCTAAGGGCACCAGACGGGTATGGCGGTACAAGTCAGCAGATTGGGATGAGATGCGCCACTTTTTTGCATCTTATCCTTGGCGGCAGGCGTGTTTTTCTTCTAGCGATCCGTCGAGCTGTGCGTCTGAAATCTCAAAGCAAACTTTTGCCGCTCGTCTTTGCCTCCACTGCTGAAAATCGATGGAACGCTGGCTCATACGGCAACTGACAAGGCAAACCTGTTTGTCTCCATGTTTGCCGAAAACTCAAGTCTAGATACAGCGAATAGTATACCACCACAGTTACCTCCTTGCGGATCTACTATGCCCCCTATTCGTGTCCGCCATAAGGAGGTACTCAAAACACTTCGTAATCTAGACGTGAACAAAGCCAGTGGACCTGACGGTATACCAGCGATAGTGCTAAAGAACTGCGCTCCTGAGTTGTCTCCTGTTCTGACACGTCTGTACCGCCTCTCTCTTAAAACAGGTATAGTCCCAAAGTCCTGGAAGCTCGCCAACGTGCAGCCTGTGCCCAAAAAAGGCAGTCGTGCAGACCCGGAAAATTACCGCCCCATAGCAATCACCTCTGTAATCTGTAAGATTATGGAGCGGGTATTGAACACCCGCATTTTGGCATACCTAGAAGACAATGACCTCCTAAGTGATCGACAATACGGTTTTCGTCAAGGTCGGTCCACTGGAGATCTTCTAGTGTATGCTACGCATATATGGGGTGAGGCCATCGAGAAACACGGTGAGGCTCTCGCCGTGTCTCTTGACATCTCGAAGGCTTTTGACCGAGTCTGGCACGCTAGCCTTATTGGCAAACTTCCTTCATACGGACTGCCTGTGGACTTGTGTAACTGGGTATCTGATTTCCTGAGGGAACGGTCTATTCGAGTAGTCATTGATGGCTGCTCCTCTGACCTATTGGCAATCGAGCCGGGGTACCTCAGGGGTATGTTCTTTCCGCCACTCTTTTTTTGCGATAATAAACGATCTGCTGACACCAGATATTATTGGGTATGCAGACGATAGCACAGTTGTGGAAAGATACGTATCCAGTGCACGAGCGAACAGCGCTGAGACGCTGTGTTTGAGAGAGGCCATGATCAAGCGCATGAACATATCGCTTCAGGCAGTATCTGATTGGGGTGATTCCATCCAACCTCGTAAGGTTCAATGCCTCTAAAACACAGGCGTGTCTCTTTTCCGCTAAAAGGATTCCTTTCAACTTGACTCCTACTTTCCGGAATGAATTCATTCAGATAGCTGACCATCTTGATCTTCTTGGCGTGGAAATAACACCTTATCTCAATTTCGGTAGATACATTGAGTCCAAGGCCAAAGTTGCTGCAATGAAGCTGGGTATTCTCTCTAAGGTGAGACGGTACTTCACACCTGGACAGCTTCTTTCTTTATATCAAGCACAAGTCCGTTCTTGTATGGAATACTGTTCTGACCCATGGGATGGATCAGCCCGCTATCAGCTGGATACCTTGGACGCTATCGACCGGCGCGCTCGGAGACTCATTGGTGACGATGAGCTTGTCAAAAACAAGCTCCAAAGCCTTAAGCGTCGCCGCAAAGTTGCCTGTCTTTCGGTTTTCTATCGAATTCATTTCGGAGAGTGTGCTCAAGAACTTCACGACCTCATTCCCCCAGCTCCATTCCACCTTCGGTCAACGAGACGCGGGGGGAGGTTCCACCCCTTTGTTGTTGATATTCAGCCTATGCGCACGAAGCGTTAAGCTTCCTCATTTATTATGCGAACAGCGATGGAGTGGAACTCCTTGCCCGCGTCTGTGTTTCCCGACTCCTACAATTTGAGGATCTTCAAGGCGAGAGTGAATAGGCATTATTTGAGTTTGCGTGTACCATCCTCGGCTACATCGTCACTTACCACCAGGTGAGATATAGTCAAACCCAGTCAAATTTTTAATATTTTTTTAAAAAAAAAAACAATTTCTGTCTGACTCATAAATCGGTTATCCAAAAGTGCTGCTGCGACAATCGGTTTTGTTACTTGCAGTCTTTTATTCATTTTTGCCATCATGTTGCGTTTCAAACATAACATAATTAATTAGTGCTTCATCATCTTGATTCATCTTCAATACGTCCATAATCTCAGAACGGAACACCAGAGCAACATTCATTGTACACGTTTTCTGAGATGACGATTTAAACGGCTTGGCGAAAGCTTCTCAAAAATTTCACAAGATCTTTGAAAAGAATCCACTCACTTTGAATTATTTTTTATATATTTTTTGATAGTTCTGTTATTTTAATGCACGTAAGTCAGTCAACAATATAAAAAAGTGGGGAAAAATCTCTAAAATAATGAACGTCTTTACGCCACTCACGCCGCGCGGAGAATGACGGCGGCGGCGGCGGCGTGCGGGGTTGCCACGGCGGCGCCGCGCCGGCGCGGCGCCCATATGTAATAGATAGCTATTTATATAGATAAAACTTAAAGTACTAACTATGATAATTTATAAGTTAATCTAAACCGTAAGGTAGATGCGATAAGAAACTCCACAGAGCTCAATATTTCTCAGAATGAAGAATCAAGCTACCAATGTTTATGGCACACAATCCGACGGTCAGATCTGCAGTGGAATAGAATCAGGTACACAATATGCTTATTAAGATTACATCTGCCTCTGCAGTGGATGTAAAGACACCTGGCCTTGATCTCGGTGTTCTAAGGAGGAAAGCACGTAAGGAGGTTATGTCTGGGCAAACATAACATATAGCCATTTTTAGTACCTAACTCTTTCTCTCTTACGGTGTGGCACAGTTAACCGTGCTATCCAAGGGATAGACGGCGGTTACCTGGTGTTGTATTTACAGTCACGTGAAGGGCATTTAGATTTACACCTACGGATGTGTGTAACGCGACTTTCATACACATCTGGAGTCAGATGTGCAGTTTCCTTTACGATGTTTTCCTTCGCCGTTAGGCACCTCTATGTTAGGAGATTCAAGATATTTATTCAAAATAGGTGCAAATTACACTCTTTCTGATTGTCATAAAATAGTGATTACATAATTTCATTTGTAAAAAATCAAGAAATAAACAATCATTAGTTAATAACGTCAAAATCCAATCCGTGATATGAAAAAAAAAACAAATAATGTCATTTAAAACATGAAAACAACATGACACGAGAAGTTATACATTAAAATCATTGAATTTCATAAACGCCTTTGACAAGTGTAGACCAGTTCGTTACCGTTGAGGCACCGACGCTTCTTTAACAACGCTACCACAGATTACTAATTAGTTACACGCTACCTAACGACCGATACTAATACACCGACCACGTGTGCATCGTACGGACCGCGCATAGTGTAAGGTTGAAGTTATCATCATATCAGCTCATATACGTTCCCACCGAGGGGCTCGAGCCTACCCTGACTTACGGCGATCGGGCCTGCCGCCTGAGACGACCACGCGGTCTCAGTGCGGGTTAATCGACTTCACAAATAACCTTCGAATTTTTTTGCAGTGTGAGCAGGTTTCCTCAAGATGTTTTCCTACACCGTACGAACGTCGGATTAACGCACATATAAAATCAAAATTCGAAAACACATTGGTACGTGGTAGGATTTGAACCACGACCTGCCGGACAGAAGACAGCGGCACTAGCATTTACGCCACCGACGACGCTCTCCGAAGTTATTCGTTCATAATTCGAGAACTGTTTATATGTTTGATGAAAGTTCGCACGATAAGTGGGGACTTACATAATTTTGCTTACAAGATTTCAAACAGTATAGAAACGCTCGCCGGGGGGTGGACACATTTTAAATTCTTTGGCAGGCCATATCTCCTATACGGTAAACTGTATTTCTCAAATAATGCGCGGAAATTAAAACTAAGTACTTATAGTAACTAGGCAGAACTTTTTATTTGAAAATTCAGTTGTTGAATTTACAATTACTTTTCAAAATCAATGACGAACAACGAACAACAATAATTTTCACGCGCCAAAGTGTTTATTGTTTTTTTTAATATACAGCTTTCTATTTGCAAACCAGTTCAAAATTTAAATATAACCTTTGATAAATTACCTCCTTGGTTGGAGTGTTTCGGAGTAAAAGATCGTTCTATTTTTAAATTAAACGACAGCAAGTTAACATTGTAATTTATTTGGCCGCTAAAACACGACAGATATGGATTTTCATACAACTTTTTCCGTACGCTGCTCGCATGTATTTGGCCAGTACTGCAATTTCGATTTATCTCGAAGAAAGTTGCCAAAATAATGCTTAAATTTTCAAGCATGTTTGAGAAAAATATGTATGAAAGCCCTTTTTCATAAAAAAAAGCCTATAACATTCAAAGATACCCACACGACCTTGGTATGCAGCCGACATTTTTTTTATCTCCCCCAGGACATTTATGGGAGGCATTTTTTATTACTTCTTTTTATTCACAATTGGTAAGACCTGTCATCTCACATGATTTTGTGTGTGACCACTTCTCATTTTGTGTCATTCGTTCATAAGTCTACATTTATCATGTATTATTTTAGGTTAAATAATCTTAAAGTAAAACAGTGACATACGGATGGACGCACATGAGGCAGTTATAAGGGATCCTTCATTGGATTACTACTATACGTAGTAGTGGGATCCTTATTTTCTTTTTTGCCTCCAAAATCTTAAATTCAAATGTTTTAGGGCACATGCATACCTATTCGCGTGCCAAAAAGGAATCAAATTGCAATCTCTATTCACTAATAATTGACAACGCTATGTAAAAAGATAAAAATACAACAATTGGTAAGCCCTTCGCATCATCTCATCCGATGGTAAGTGACGATGATGCTGAAGATGGAAGCGGGCTTCCAAGACTGCCCAACGCAATGGGAAACTGGCTATCTTACATTCAAGCCGGAAAACATCAATATAGTTCAAATTGATGTTTGGTGGCAAGACTTAATAAGATTGGTGAAAGGGCATTTTTTAGCCAGGCAGTCTGAAAAATGCCCTATCACCAACCAAACCGAGTCTCACAAAGTTAATCGTTAATCGGTTAGTTAAGTTCGCCGGGAATCGAACTGGTGACCTTCTGATATGAACCTAATGGACTTAACCGTTACGCCACGGAAGCGATTAAAAATAAGTAGATACAGTCAAATTGAGAACCCTTCTTTTTTAGTTAAAAGATATTATGCAAGCGTAATGCAAGGTTGTGACGAAAAAAAATCCTTTCCAAAAATTTAAAAACTTTTAGATATTTTTTTAGCTAATCATTAATCAAGCATTGTCATCCAATTGAACGTGTGCAAAATTTCAACTCATTCGGAAACCGGGATAATCTTACAAATTTTGAACGTTGCAAGTTAAATAAAAGCTTGTAATAAAACAAAGTGGGTTATTAAAATTTTAGGAGGACTTAACCTTTACAGTTAAACTTTCAGTTTCCAAGTGAAATTCACCTTTCACAAAGCTTCACACGGTGCGCCCGCGCCGTGTGCGTGATAGAAAAGTAAGTCAATCTTTTTGCAGAGTTATTGAGTGCCTCTCATCGAAGCTACATTACTGGTGTACGGTGTTGCTCTGGCCATTCATCAGGAAACCCATAAAATGAAATTCTACGTCAAAATACGTTTATGGATATAAAAAGATCTTATATCTTTATACATAAAATTTTAGTGTGCGTATATTCGTGATTCTTTTTCTCCTAAACGGCTTGACCGGTTTTGGTGTTTTTTTGGACTTAGGGGTCACCTGGATGGTTCTTATCTATAGCTGGGCCCGGTAGGTGCGCTGTTGTCGAGTTCCAATTTTTTTACAGCGCCACCTACCGTTTTCAACTATAGCTAATAATCATCCAAGTGCCCTATGAGTACAAAAAAATACTTCAAAATCGGGCAAGCCGTTTAAGAGGAAAATAATCAAGAACACACGCACACCTCCGATGATTTTTTTCATACATATGAGGTTACCTAGATGGTTCTTAGCTAAGACCCGATAGGTGGCGCTGTTGTCGAGATCCAGAAATATTTTTAATGGTGCCACTGATCGCGTCCAACTACAGCTTAGAACCATCCAGGTGATTCCATAAGTACAAAGAAAAATCATAGAAATCGTTCGGGCGGAACCGCGGGGCACCCACTAGTAAAAATTAAAAAGACTGTAAACCCACAGCGAAAATTGGACAAATTTTTGATAGGTTATCCGTCAGAACAAAAGTTAGGCTTATACGAGTACGTTTCGTTTTTTAAATGAATGATTATAAATAAACAAAAAATGCCCGAAATTAGTTTTGTATGAAAACACCTGAACGACAATAAAGCTAAACTTTTTAACTTTATCGAATAAACTAAAACGTATAAGCCTAGCTTTTGTTGTGATTGACAACCTATGAAAAATTTGTCCAAATCGGTTAAAATTTAAGAGGTGAAAATCGTTAACGCCGTTTGTATCTCCTCTAAAGGTAATTTACTCATTATTGTAATAAAATTTTAGGTCTCTGTAAGTTTACCTTTAACTGTGTACAATAACAAAATGTGCTTAAAAGATTATAACTTAAAGATTTCTAAAATACTCATTCAAGCAAACATTGGTCTCTAAGAAAGTTTTTTGAGTAGGTATGATATCTATAGACTTTTATCGGTATCAACTAGTTTAAATCAACACCCCGTATATTCGGTTGGAGAATGTTTGAACTTGCTTCAGGAATTTGGCAAAACAAGCGCGCGCGCAGCGCAGCCTTGGCAACCGGTTCAAAATACTCCGAGCGTGCTGGGGCCTGCGACTTACTTTTACTGTCTTTGTTCATGGGAAAAAATAAAAACACCAAAAGACGAAGAAAACTTCGTAGTCCAATAAATGTTTATAAAGCAAGACATTGTACATTTCAATGACTCCTTTCTTGCGTTCTTCTTCTATCGTATCGATGGTAATCGTGTTAACTTAATTAATATTTTGTCGGACCAGCACTCTGCGACGCGAACGGCACATGTAGTTGTTGCAGGCAGGTCTTCGCGTGACCAAGTGTAGGGACACGCTGTTCACGGTAGTAAGGGCGTCATAGTTTGTGGGGATGCGCCACATTCACACATTTTATTTTCACAGATTATACTGACATACAGATTACAGGACTTGGGTTCGGAGTCTTTAGCGACTTCCATGTTGGCTACGTCAGGTCTTGTCCAGGAAGAAGCTTTTCAGATGGTGGAACGAGAAACGCAGTCCCACATTTGTCGTTAATGAGATTCAACCTGGCTATTGAAGCATCTTCATATCCGGAGGACACCACCTCATTAATAAAGCTTTTCTTTTGTTAAGTACCCATAACTTTCGGGGCGACACATGCCCTTTTTTAAACACATTTTTAAACTCTTGAAGGTTTGGCCACACCACACACATGGAAGAAGTTGCGAATCCCTGTGTCATATTCTTCAAGCCACTGAAACGGCTTAACGACTTCCATATAGTGATAGAAACTGGCACCAGGGGCTTAACGTGCCTTGCGAAGCACGGGACCGGTTGATATAAATACCACTAACAGTCAAACCCATCCATGTATTGACCGTGCTCATGGCCACATGTGTGATGGACGCGACCACTGAGCTACGATCGATTCTTAATCCTTTAGTAATATTAGACAGAGAAACCAAAAAAGCCAAACCCAAGAATTATTTTGGATTGATTTTGATCTATAGTAAGACCAAAACCGTTACGTTGAAAATATAAACTTAAATACAACTGCTTTTTGAACTGTGAAAAGCGCTTACGAACGTTTACGCATGTTCTTGGAAAGTCGTATCTTCAAGCAGTTGCCTGCACCACGGAACTATTCCTTGGGTCGTTAAGTTTCCTTGGACTTGCCGGAGCGTGCTTTCTAAATGTGCAGCCGGTAACTACCAACCTTATTTCTTACTTATTTCTCTGGCTCAGTCATCCAAAAACGTCTTGGCTACCGACATCAAATTGCGCCACTTCTGTCCGGCACTACTTCATGCCACTTGACTCTTCGGAGAGCGTTTAGCACGGAGCCGTGCCTAGGAAGTTCAATAAGGAGCCAACTTTTTCACTGCGCGCACATTATGTCTTAAGCCCTAAGTATAGTTCCTTAATATGGGAAGCAGTTTCTACTCGATAATCGGTACGTTAGCAGCATTAAAGGGTGCAAGCACTTTAGAGTCAGCAGTACTATCATACATACTCTAATAGGCATTACCTATTGACTGTCAGTTATTGGTAATTACATAATTGATATAAATATCAATTCCCAATCATGGGTACTTCCTAAATTACTCTTCAATGAAAATTACGTAAGTATAGTTAACCTCAAGCATCTTTTGATTAAACTATAAACTATGAACGAGGTTATATCAAAGATTTAGCTTTGCATAGCCAGCAGGTATGAAAAATAACTTCTTCACGGGCCAATGGCCTTTCTAGCAGTCATTTATTAAGTGTTTTGTGATTATGAGAATTAGAACCTGTTAATTCGATTTCGTGACGTGATTTGTACAGCTAAGAAATTATTATTTTAGCACTTCCTTGTAAAACAACAGTGACTTGACATAAGTTATCAATGTAAATGTAGAATACGTAGAACGTGGTCCAAAAAAAAGTAGCAAGATATCGCAAAATTGAGGCGCAAAAAAGTTTAATATCTAAATGTAAGTCGCTGAGTTAAGCCATGATTTTACAAAATAACTGTATAAGATATCTCAGGGCGGGTTGAGACCGCGAGATTGACGACCCTAATAACAGCCATAGACCGCAGTGCGATGCCATCGGTAACTGTTCTTTGATTGAACATCATTCGACGGCTAATTATTGTCGATACACCGTTCAACTTCTTATTCAATTGAAATTCCATCTATGTGGGGCACAAGTGAGATTTGTTGCAACGTGAAAATCGAGGCCTAAAGTGTCGGCTATCGCGTTTAATTCACTTTAACTATGGCAGCCAATAAAACTTAACTGCCATCGCACAATGGCTAGTATTGCGCGAGTCTCAAAGGATCTCACAAAGGTTTGTCGCGGACAGATGATCAGATTCTACAAAGCTCGCCTTCTGACGCAACAATTTCGCAAGTTGATGCCAAATCGGTGAATGCACTTATGAGTGTCGTGTTGCTCACCAAACGCGCCGGCGCACGTCCGAGCTTCTCATAATACTTAAACGACACAATCACGAATTCCTTCCACGATTCCCCACTTCATCAAAGATGTAGATGATTGTAAGCTGTTGCAAATTTTAAATAGTTTTAGAAGCAAATCTGTGAAATAAATTAAGATTCACGTCGGTTTTCAGAACTTAATCGAACGAAGAATAATCAAAAGCTGGTATTTAGATTCCCTTAGAAAATTTATTTAAATAAAATGCTATATAAGATTTAGTTTATAACAGTAAAAAAAACTTTGGTTAATTAATATATAGTTCACACTATGATAACTCTTGGCTTTGGAACCAAAGCAAACATGTGCACTGAATAAATTTCATCCGGGAAGCCCTCTTGCACCTCTGTGGCCGCTACGGCTAATTTAGCTTCTTGGATAAGCCTTAGCAACAGCTTCAGAGGACGCGTCACAGAGGAGTCTTCTTCGTCGTATTCTATTTCCTCTCCAGGAGCAATGTTGTCCTTGATTACAATCACTCCTTTATCATTCAGAGCGGCAGTGCAACGCGAGAGAAATGCGATCAGATCGTAATCAGTCAGGTGGCCGAGCACCCATTGACACCAGATGACGTCATATTTTTTCTGCGGCTTGAAGTCTTGAAGGCCTATTCTGTAGATAGTCCCTAGTTTGTTGTAATACTCGGCGAGCGCGTGCTTGGCGGTGTTAACGAACTTGAGGTCTTGTTCGACCAAGTCGACTGTGTCGAAATAGTGAACGAGCAGCTCTTTGCTCACCCGACCGATGCCCGCGCCGCAGTCTAGAGCGAGCTTCCTTTCCGGTGGATTTTCCAAGTTGAAAATTTTCAGTAAGAAGTTTCTGGAGCCTTCTACATCAGTTGGGGAGATGTGGCCGTAGCCCCCGAGCACGCCCTCAATGGTCGCGGGCACTTTGGCCCAATATTTTGCAGCCTGTTCGTAAAATTTTCTCTCACTCATTATTTTAATTAGTTTTACTTTTTTTTTGGAAATTAAAAGGGATTTTTTGTTTGCATTTTATATTTTTTTGATTGAATTTTTAAAGTTATGACATTATTATGACAAGGTGACAAGTGATTTTGACGCGATCTGTTTTGTTAATAATATCAGATTATTTTTCATTAAATATATGGACTGAGGAGTATTTGTGTCTATTGGACAAGGCTTTATTGAACTTTATGATTTTGGATTTATAGATTATTTATTAGGTTGTTTTTCATAAACCAAGAACTACAACTAAAATAAACTAGGTACTAGAATTTTTTTTCATCATCATTGAGTCACTTCTTTGACATGAGTATGAGTCATGACTCTGAAGAAGAAGAAAATGAAACAATATAAACCGTATTCTGTTTTGTTGCAGGCACTAATCGCGGCGGTAAACGAGACAGAGGAGGATGATATCCGCGATGCTCTGAGGAGTCAAACGGAACACGAGCTAGCAGTAGTACCTCGCGGGCCCAGAGTCGTGCGCGACACCGTAGCGCAACACACAGTCGTCAACACAGATGACACGGTAAGTACTGATAGAAATTGGTGCTCTCAGGACTTGAGGAACCAGACAGAGCTCGCGCTTGCAGTTGTGACTTGTGCCGTGCGGTCCCAGCGCGATACCGTAGCGCACCACATAGTCGTCAACTCACATGATACAGTACATAACGTACTGATAGCACTAGATGCTCTGATGAGCCATACAGAGCTCGAGCTAGCAGTTGTGCCGTGCGGCCCCAGCGCGAATACCGTAGCGCACGACACAGTCGTCAACTCACATGACACAGTACATAACGTGCTGATAGCACTAGATGCTCCGAGGAGCCATACAGAGCTCGAGCTAGCAGTTGTGCCGTGCGGCCCCAGCGCGATACCGTAGCGCACCACACAGTCGTCTACACACATGACACAGTACATAACTTGTTGATAGCACTAGATGCTCCGAGGAGCCATACAGAGCTCGAGCTAGCAGTTGTGCCGTGCGGCCCCAGCGCGATACCGTAGCGCACCACACAGTCGTCAACACACATGACACAGTACATAACGTGTTGATAGCACTAGATGCTCCGAGGAGCCATACAGAGCTCGAGCTAGCAGTTGTGCCGTGCGGCCCCAGCGCGATACCGTAGCGCACCACACAGTCGTCAACACACATGACACAGTACATAACGTGCTGATAGCACTAGATGCTCCGAGGAGCCATACAGAGCTCGAGCTAGCAGTTGTGCCGTGCGGCCCCAGCGCGATACCGTAGCGCACCACACAGTCGTCAACACACATGACACAGTACATAACGTGCTGATAGCACTAGATGCTCCGTGGAGCCATACAGAGCTCGAGCTAGCAGTTGTACCGTGCGGTCCCAGCGCGATACCGTAGCGCACCACACAGTCGTCAACACGTCGTTCACCAGGCCAGACCTTCACCAGGTGGTCGGTCCACCGAGTGGAAGATCTGCCTACGCTGCGTCTTCCGATGCGCGGTCACAACTCCAGAAATTTATTGCCCCGATTGCCATCTGTTTTACGAACTATGTGCCTTATCCACAGCCACTTAATTTTACCGATTCTGATATACAACGAGACTTTAAACAAATTTAAAATTTCCAAGAGTTCAGTTTAATTAATTAATGTTTTTTGCATAAGTTTGGACTCGCAGTAGGTGTACTCACTGTATATACCAATCCTTTCTTATATTATAAATGTGAAAATGTGTTTGTTTGTTTGTTACCTTTTCACGCTTCAGTACCTCGATCAATCTTGATGAAATTTAGCATGCAAGTAGCCTGTGTCCCTGGAAAGGAGATGGGCTACTCTTTATTCCGTGAAAATAGCTTAGTCCAACGCAGTTCCTCAGGGAACTGAAAAATACTCTTTGTTTGGTTAATTTCTTTAATATCGCAACGGAATCACGGATTGTTATGATTTTTTGTACAGCGATGGTTGAGGGGACGGGAGATGATATAATATACTAATAAGCATATCCTGACATAGTTCCCGAGGAATCTGGGGAAAACTCATTTCCGCGCCGGGGCGTCGCAACGGAGCAACAGATTTAAGTGATTTTTTGTATAAAATTGGTTGAGGGGGTGAGAAGTGACATAGACTGCTAATCAGAATAGCCCGATATAGTTCCTGAGGGATCTGGAGAAAACTAATATCACCACCACTCACCCTCAAAGACAGTCATGAAAAGATGTCCACGCGAGCGAAGCAGCGGGCTAAAGCTAGTGTTGAATAAATAATTTTGGACTTGTTTTGTGTTGCAGGAGGAGCTACGCGCACTGCGGCCTGACGGCACGCTCGTGACGGAGACGCGGCGGACCCGGGAGCAGGAGAAGCTCCGCGACGAGGAGCTCCACAAAGACGAGGTGAGGACAAAAATGGTGCTTTCCTTAAGCTTTACGCAACAAGGGGATCTTGAAGAACGGCTTATTAAGAGCCTACAACGCGTCACCCAATTGATATTTCAAGTTTAAAAGTGGTAAAAAGCGTGCGACTTGGCCGTTTAATTGTCGTGGAACTATTAGGTACGTCACATAACATTTAAGTACATAAAACATAGTTTGTGCGATAATCAGGAAACCACAGATTAGATACTAGTTACTTCGTAAACGAAACCGCCAAGCCATACTTTTTTTATTTTTTTTTATTCACAATTGGTAAACCCTTGACAACATCTCACCTGGTGGTAAGTGACGATGTTGCCGAAGATGGAAGCGGGTTTACCAAGATTCCCCAACGCAATGGGGAACTGGCTATCTTATCTTCATGCCGGAACACACCAATGATATCAACATTGATGTTTGGCGGCAACACTTAGATAAGATGGTGGTAGCTAGCCAGGCGGGCTTAGAAAATGCCCTACCACCAACCAAACCGAGTCTTACAACAATTGACCCCGCCGGGAATCGAACCCGCGACCTCCTGTGTAAAGCCAGTGATCTTTGCCTCTGAGCTACGGAGGCGGTTAAAAAAAAATCCACCATAAGAAAAATATTTAATTACTAATAAATGAGTTATGAGTTAATTTATGATTTATGAGTTTATGAGTTACCTTTTTAGCAATATATGTAAAGAGTTTGTGGAGTCACGGCTTATTAGGTTGAGCGAGCCAAGGGAGGACGGGGCACTACCGTGCTCCCAAATTTTTAGTTTTCATGGCAAACGAGTTAGGGATTTATAACAATACAATCTTTGAGTATACAGACATACCTACAGAACGAATACTCTAAGAATACAATATACAATCCTAATTAATTACTATTAAGCTGCCGGCTACTAGTATTCAGTTTATTGGTTTTATCCTTTGAGTACATTCTGAATTGAATACATTCATCATTGGTATCAGCTTATTTACGTCTCCACCGTGGGGCTCGAGCCTACCCTGAATTAGGGCGATATATCTGAATGTATACTCAAAGCTTGTATCACTCCTAGACATAATATTGGTATTGGTCTTTGGCTATAGTAACGACGGGTCAGTTGCAACGTATGTGTGCTGTTGAGTGAATTGTAAATTATTTGAATTATATGTTGTAGTTCTCATGCTAATGGTACTTATACTTTTCGTTTCCCGGGTAAATCTTCGCAGGCTGGCTCGCTGGCCAGCGACGAGAGCGCGACGCGGGAGACGGGCGGGCACGAGCGGCGCAAGCGCGTCGACGTCGAGCGCAGCACCGACCTGATGGCCGGCGGGCTGCGGGTCGCCACCCAGCTGCACTCCCGCACCAGGACCGAGGAAGGTGAGTACTTCACTGGCCGCACACTGCTCTTGGTGACACAGTACCGCTTCCATGACTGGCGGGCTGTAAGTGGCCCCCCTATTTCACTCGCGCTCCAGAAACATATGAAGGTACATGAATTAAAGAAGACTGCTAATACAAGACTATTACATGGTTGGAGATACAGTTGCGAGAAGTCACCCAACTAAGATTCGCGCACCAAGACCGAGTGAGATTTATTTAAAGTCTATAGACAGGATGATACGTCCCATGTAGGCTTGCAGAGTATGGCGCGAAAGACGAAAGGCCACGAATGGCACAAGCGCGTAGCATAACAACGATCTGATGGTCGATAAGTGGTCGATAAGCAGCGGGCAGCACACTAGGACCAACGATAATAGAGTTATTATACTCTTTGCCAGGACTGAGGAAGGTAAGGTTCGCTCTAGCAAAATTGAGCGCGTAGTAAGTAGAATGAATTTCTTACCTTCCTGTCTTACTGGACTGCAGACTGGATAATATCAAAGTCAAAGGTCGCTCTGCTTCAAACGCGCACGAAGACTAAGAAATGTGTAAAGATCGTTCTTACCACATAAGACTATATATGGCTATGTAGAGGCTGGATGATAACTTCCCAGGCATTCCCAGGTTCTCCCTCATCACTGTTGTTTGGGCCCGGCTTAGCATGCAACTTGGCCAAAGAAATAGTCTAAGTACGCAAATTTTTGAGGTTAAATGAAATAATTCAGCTGGTTTTAAATTTTTCATACGTATTCAGTCTAAGGTAACGTACAGTTGGCCGTACGTTATTTTTAGCTGGTTTCTGGTTAATAGTTTTCATAGCGTAACTCCTGTTCAGCTTATTCTGGTAGTGGTACTACTGAAGTGCGGCCGACCGAACAAATACAGCTGTTTCTGTACCTCCCACTAAAACTTCACAGTAGGTAGCTTCTTACTCGTCCTCTGACCAAAGAAAATTGTTTCTGACTTGACCATAGGTTTCTGGGATAATAGAAGCCACGTCTTCTAGATTTAGCAGGCGGGAGTCTAAGAAAAAGCTTTGTATTGTATATTTCAGTAAAAATGTTGATTAAATTATTTACCTAAGTACTCTTTTCTTTTGAATAGCTGAAAAGGAAGGCCGGCCAAACATGGACGACGATTGGGACAGTTTATCAGTACGAATGCGGCGGCAGCGCCGCCTTCGTCACAACGGTAAGAACTAGAACTACTTATCCTTTTGCTTTACTATTGCACGCTAGATGTCTCTGATACAAAGTAATAGAGCTACTTGGTGACAGATGGCGCGTCAAAAGTGAGTGCCTATTCTCACAGTTCAAAGAACTTCGTATAGATGGCGCTGATGTCAAACTAATAAGACTTGTTTCAAAAAATTTGTTCTTCTGTTTCGTAGTTTAATTTTTCGCGAATATCGCGTGCTTTTTACAAGCTTTTTATTAACTTGCAATGTATGTAAGTAACATGTATGTTTGTTCGGGTGAAATCTTGCAAGTTAAATTTGACCCACTTCCCGGTTTTCGATTAAACTGAAATTTTGCATGCATATTATGTATATTACGTGACAATGCAATATCAAAAGCTTGTACCTAAAAGTTTTTAGGTTTTTCGAAAATTATTGTCGCGTGAGTTGATCAACATTTTTGACGTATATTTGACAAGGGTATTTTATAGCCCACCTTATAACGTCCTTGAGCCCACCACAATTTATTTTCAGAAGTCAGGGACGTGTTTAAAAAAATAAATTTGAAAGGAGTATTATTGAACGTTTACCAAATACCTATTTAAACTGAGTGTATAGTACTTCTAACGACAGGGGCAACCCAGAAGTCTCAGAACGCTGCGTTTTCGGCGCTCTAAAGAATTGATTAAATTTCTCTGCAACGATTACTACGGAAGACAGGCGTTTTACGTAATTCGTTGCATAAAAATTCCCCTGTAGCCACGTAGTCCGACTGCTTTGTCCGACTAGTCGGACGACGTGGATTTATTTTTCGTGTTGGTTCGTCTATCGGGCTATAAGAAATCCTAATTCCACTCCGCCCGACTAGTCGGACGACGTGGATTTATTTTTCGTGTTGGTTCGTCTATCGGGCTATAAGAAATCCTAATTCCACTCCGCCCGACTAGTCGGACGACGTGGATTTATTTTTCCTGTTGGTTCGTCTATCGGGCTATAAGAAATCCTAATTCCACTCCGCCCGACTAGTCGGACGACGTGGATTTATTTTTCGTGTTGGTTCGTCTATCGGGCTATAAGAAATCCTAATTCCACTCCGCCCGACTAGTCGGACGACGTGGATTTATTTTTTCTGTTGGTTCGTCTATCGGGCTATAAGAAATCCTAATTCCACTCCGCCCGACTAGTCGGACGACGTGGATTTATTTTTCGTGTTGGTTCGTCTATCGGGCTATAAGAAATCCTAATTCCACTCCGCCCGACTAGTCGGACGACGTGGATTTATTTTTCGTGTTGGTTCGTCTATCGGGCTATAAGAAATCCTAATTCCACTCCGCCCGACTAGTCGGACGACGTGGATTTATTTTTCGTGTTGGTTCGTCTATCGGGCTATAAGAAATCCTAATTCCACTCCGCCCGACTAGTCGGACGACGTGGATTTATTTTTCCCGTTGGTTCGTCTATCGGGCTATAATAAATCCTAATTCCACTCCGCCCGACTAGTCGGACGACGTGGATTTATTTTTCCTGTTGGTTCGTCTATCGGGCTATAAGAAATCCTAATTCCACTCCGCCCGACTAGTCGGACGACGTGGATTTATTTTTCCCGTTGGTTCGTCTATCGGGCTATAAGGAATCCTAATTCCACTTCGCCCGAGTAATCGGTCTACTTGGTCTTTTTAATTCGCATTCCGCTTAGTTCGAGTGATCGGTCTACCTGGCCGTTTTTCCCTGCTAGATCGATCAGTCGGACTAGAAACTCTCACCATATAGTCAAAATAATAAAAACAATTAAGTACGTGTTTTTTTTTAATTATTATATACCTAAATTAACATTAAAAAAACATCGTTTCTCTTTTAAAAATTAAACTTTCCTTAACCGCACTTTACAGTCTTAACGCGACTTACGTCCTTTACTTCGGGCGAAAATGCACATTTTCGTTTATTGCCAGTTTAGTTAACATTCTAGGAAAATTTTGTCTTAGCCGTTTTATCAATACCTTTATTTTCTTACTGCCGGTATTTATTTCATGCGCCTAACTTGTGTAATGTAGGAGAAAAATTTTATAATCTCTCAAAACTACATAGTTTTACAAAATAAAAAGTATCGAGCGAAAACCAATAAATCGTGTTTTTGTTTTAGCCATACCAAAGAAAAAGGTTCAAAGAATGAGATGTGTAATTTTCACGCTCAGCGAGCTTGCGGCTGACTCAAAATATTCAAGCAAAAATGCACTTTTTTAAATTATTTTTTTTCACAATTGGTAAACCCTTGACAACATCTCACCTGGTGGTAAGTGACGATGTTGCCGAAGATGGAAGCGGGCTTACCAAGATTCCCCAACGCAATGGGGAACTGGCTATCTTATCTTCATGCCGGAACACACCAATGATATTAACATTGATATTTGTAGATAAGATGGTGGTAGCTAGCCAGGCGGGCTTAGAAAATGCCCTACCACCAACCAAACCGAGTCTTACAATTGACCCCGCCGGGAATCGAACCCGCGACCTCTTGTGTAAAGCCAGTGAACTTTGCCTCTGAGCTACGGAGGTGGTTATAACTTGTTTTAGGAACCTGCTCTTAGAAGTCTTTTATTTTTGAATCGACTTTTTTTCGTTTCGCTTATGTTCCCCTGCCACGACATTAAGTTTTGGTAACCAGAGGCGGACTCAGCCGCACGTATCTCCTGCTTGCTTTTGACTACTATAATGTCTTCATCCATCAAATTTGAATCTACAAATTTTTAGAGTTCCGTACTCGCAATGGGTGACTAACGGGACCCTATTACTAATCCTCCGCTGTCTGTCCGTCTGTCAGCGGGCTGTATTTCATGAACCATAATAGGTAAACAGTTGAAATTTTTACAGAGTATGTATTTCTGTTGCTACAAATACAAAAAAAATTAAAAAGTAAAAAAAATAGGTAGATTCACCATACAAAAAACGTGTATTTTTTATTTAGCTTTATCGTAAAAACGGTAATACATACAAGCGTGAAACTAGGTGTTATTAAAGTACTAATACTGAAGTAAAACAACAAATAATAAAAATTGGCCAAGTGTGAGTGGTACTCGCGCTAAGGAGTCCGAACGGAATGATAGAAAAAACATATTTTTGTCGCTCGCGTTGATGTCTTTTGTTTGTAATGAGAATAGGAATTATTGTAATTATACTATAATAGTTTTGTGGAGAGGTGTGGTGATATGGAACCCTCGGAGTGCTAGTCCGACTCGCACTTGGCCGGTTTTTAAACAAACGGCTCTTGGATAGAAACCGGCCGTCATGTTGCTGAACCAAAACTGTTTTCTCAACAGGTTACCTGTCCAAAAGGTTTTTATTCTTAAATAACATCCATTGGTCCACGACTTGTTCAGGTCAAAAGTAACAACTTATTTTCTACCACTTTGTAAATAAACGTCAGCAAATACACGAATTATTAATAATAATAATAATTATTAATTTGTATTTCGTGCTTTCCTATAATGAAATGTTGTCTGGAAGAGATCGCAATAAGACCGCCTACTGTACATTATATTATTATAGTTTCTCTACGTATTAACATTACGAAATTGTTTTTGGTGTACTATAAGTGTAAATAAATAAATAAATATTGACAACTAAAAACCCGACTACAAAAAAACTGAACCCCTCTTTTTGGCCAGTCGGGTAAAAATGCATCCTGTCAGTTATCTCATGGGATCAAGAAGATTCTATTGACACCTCGCACTCCAAAATTCATCCAGCCGTTGAGGCTACAAAGCCTGCCAAAGAAATGAATAAACATACATACATACATACACTCGGAAAACATAACCCTCCTTCTGGCGTAGTCGGGTAAAAAAACTTTGGACTCGTCGCGTCGACCATGTAACTGAATTCGTATGAAAAGTAATTTCTTGACGTTTATTTAAAAAAGTGGTATAACAAAAGCTCTTGCCTTTTAACTAATCAATGAGACTGACTGCATTCCAGCTGCAAATTTGCAGTTTGAATGCAGTGTGCTTGCAGTTGGCACAACTGCATCGAAACTACCGATCGACTGCGCAGTTCGCTAATTAGAGCCAGGCGCGTCTTGCTCTTGCTTGCCTCGCAGTATGAACTTTTATCAACAAACTAGATTTTGCCCGGGGCTTCGCCCGCGTGGACATCGTTTTTATGACTGTCTTAGAGGGTGCGCGGTGCGCGAGGGTGGACATGAATTTTCTCCAGATCCCTCGGGAACTATGTCAGAATATGCTTATTAGTAAATCATGTCATTTCCCACCCCCTCAACCATCTCTGTGCAAAAAATCACACAATCCATAACAAAAAAAAAGTATATTTTTGGTTCCCTCAGGTACTGCATCGAGCTATGCTACTTTCACGGGATAAAAAGTAGCCTATGACCTTCCTCGTGACACAGGCTACCTGAACGCCAAATTTATTAAGATTGGTCAAGGCGTTGAAGCGTGAAAAGGTAACAATCAAACAAACAAACACATTTTCACATTTATAATATTAGTAAGGATAAAACTCCACCACAACAGACAGGTAGTTCCAATACTAATCACATCACGCCAACGGGTCATCCAACCGATTTGCCAAATAAGTTCATCCGCGCGAATTCCATAAAGATTCGAATAAGGTAATCCAAAACCTGTCTATTACTAATCTAGTTCTTCTTTTTGCTTGTAGAGTTATGCTAATAGCTCGTTAGTTGTCCACTTGGGTTTGGGTGTCAAGTTGGCGGCCTTGGCTGCGCGCGCGCCGCTACGGACTCGTTCCGCGTTGCGTCGGCGTGATGCCTGTCCGATTGATACGATAATTGTGTTCTGATGCAATCTTTGAGATAAAGATGCATTGTGTTGCACTGCACATTGTCTTCTTGTATAGTTGTTTATCTGACGTAACAATAACAATAACAATGTGATCGAAGGATAGGTAGAGTTATGTAGAGTGAATATCCAAAAGAGTTGATCGACGTATCGTATGCGTTTTTGAGGTTTCAAGGTCAACAAGGAAATCTTAGAGTTTCGCCATGTTTGTCTGTCTGTCCGTCTGTCTGCGGCTAAGCTTAGAGACTATAGTACTAGAAAGCTGTAATTTGGCATGGGTAAACTTATTAATCACGCTGACAAAGTGGTAGGTAAAATAAAACCTTGAAAACCTTTTTTTAGGGTACCTTCCCTAAATGTAAAGAAGGGGTGATTTTTTTGTGTACGTCCCCTATCGTGTGGGGTTTTAGTTGAATAGGTCTTTTAAAATTAATGAGGGATAACTGAAACCATTTTTCGATTCCGAAATCGACTTGTGCTTATTTTTGTAAGAGTTAAGTGTGCCTTCTCCCCCCCCCCCGCATACCAGCTAAACCGCTATTTAAGGACATCTGATAGGACATATAATATTTTTTTTATTATAGTTTCAATACATATACGTATTTAATTAGGGACAAAGTCATTCGCCAGCGATCCGCGGTGACCGACATGGCTCAGCGAATTACCCGGCTGAAGTAGCAATGGGCCGAACACATCTGACGCAGAACCGCTGGACAAAGCGAGTTCTGGAGTGAAGACCGCGTTTAGGCAAACGTAGTGTGAGATGCCTCCTCACTAGGTGGAGCAATTTGCTGGCGACAGCTGAATGCTCAGGACCGAATATGTTATAAGAGGCAAGCCTTGGGGGAGGCATGTGACCAGCACGCAGTAGGCTAACACGTGCTGCTGCTGATGATGATTTAAGGACACTAAATCACATGAAATGAAGTCTCGGTTTTTAACACATTGATAAGAAATGCGATGAATACACTGTTAGGTTCGGGCGACCCTCGTCGGCATCTTTTGCATCTATGAAAGAATGAAAAACGAAACAAGGACTCCACAATTCTAAAAGCTTCGCTCTTGATAGGTGTGGCACATCTTCAATAATATATTGTAATATGTACTTAACAATTATTTTTACCCGACTGTGCCAGAAGGAGGGTTATGCATCTCGAATATATAATGTATGTTTATTTATATCATTGGCACGCTCTGTAGCCTAAACGGCTAGATAGATTTAAGAGTTCAAGGTGTCCTTAGATTTGTCTTGATTCCGTGAGTGACATAAGGTACATTTTTACCCGACTGGCTAAAAAAGTTTTTATGCAGTCAGATTTTTATATTTTTTTAAATCGTGTAGTTCTTTGTTCTAATCATTTGGAATTTTGTAAGTTGGAAATAGATTTAACCACCTCCGTGGCGTAGTGTTTTAGTTCATTAGCTTCACATCAGGAGGTCGCGGCTTCGATTCCCGGCGGAGTCTAACTTAGTAAGACTTGGTTTGGTTGGTGGAAGGGCATTTTCTAAGCCCTCCTGACTAGCTACCACCCTCTTATCTACTTGTTACTGCCAAACATCAATACTAACAACGTTGATGTGTTCCGGCTAAAAGATAAGGTAGCCAGTACTCCATTGCGTTGGGGAATCTTGGTAAGCCCGCTTCCATCTTTGGCATCATCATCACTTACCATCAGATGAGATGATGCCAAGGGCTTACCAACTGTGAATAAAAAAAGTCAATTTACAATATTTTACAATCGATATTCGAACTTATTTAATCTATCGAAAGACTTTGAAACTACCACTAAGCTGACCATGTCTTTGCATGGAAAGGCAAAATGCGATCAAAATTTTTGTTGGATAGATGTCCTGTTTCTCGGTAGTACATCTATTCTAAACGTAATTTACATGGATTAGGCAACTATCCTGTATGTGAGATAGATGTCCCAAAATACAGAGAGTCGCAAAAATCGCTAATACTCTGGAAATATTAAAGATAATGTTGTTTACTATTCATTTTGTAGATAAAAAAAGACGTGTGGCACTCGGGGACTGCCGCGGTAAAGCTATTGCATAGCATTTTTTATCAACTTTTACAATTAGAATTATTTATTTATTTTTTGTTTATTCAGTATTTACCAGTACCATATTATAGTACTTGGGGCGCGGGATGTTTATGTAATAAATTAACACTAAGAAAGTTCATCATCATCAATCGCCATCATCAATCGCTATCATCTATCGCCATCATCAATCGCCATCAGCAATCGCCATCATCAATCGCCATCGCCATCGCCATCATCAATCTCCATCATAGATGGCACTGTCAGTTTTTTAGAACTCAATATATATATATATATTTTTGGGGTTTCAGGTTTTATTTTCGTTACGAAATTTCTTGATTCGGTCCCCTCAAAGCCCGCGATAAAAGCTATACAATAGCTTAAAAATTGTACTGGACAGTTTTAAAAATAAAGTATTTTGCTATTTGTACAGAGAGATATAGACTGATTTCAAAAAGTGTGGCAACTATCCGGGGCTTTTGCCCTAGTCGTTTCTATAAATGGCTAATCAATGAACAACTTACATAGTGTTAAAGTACCAATAATTAATGTGGCAATATAGCTATGAGCTAGGTATCCTGCAAGAGCGATTGCTGCCCACGGCCTTTGGCACTCGGCACTCGGCACTCGGCACTCGGCACTCGGCACTCGGCGCCGATGGGTACTAACTACTTCATCTTCGTATAAGGCAGCTTGTCGTGTCCTGTAATTGATTAGCATAACATGTATATAAAGTATAAATATATCCTAAATAGGTATTATTGGACACGGTTGAGACAGTATCTTTGTTAGCTGCTGGGTTATTTACTGCCCTGCTAAGATAATAAACTGTAAGTGCGTTCGGGCATGTTTGAAGGAAAAGCTTTAGATGAAAAATAAAAGTTTAAAAAAAAACTAAAAACCGACTTGAGAATGAAATTCACTCAAAAGTATGAAAAAATATTATTATACTTAAATACACAACATTAACTAACAATAACGAAATCAAAGGTGGGTGCGAATTAAATTAGGGGCTTAAAATTTTTTCTCCTCATTTCTGATTCGATCGCGTAGGTAAATTCCGAGCATAGGCCCAGGAGTATCATCATATCAGCCACAAATCGTCCACTGCTGGACAAAGACCTTTCCCAAGGATTTCCACCACGACCGGTCCTGGAGTATACTGTCAATCAATTCAAGGTTCAGGTGAGGTGAGGTGAGGTTACGTCTGTGTTCATCTATCCAAAAAAAAATATCAAAATTCAAATTTATGTCAGTTTTCAGCTTTTGACTGCATGGCGGACATCAATTTTTGATTTTTACTTTCGAGTGACGATGGAGTGCAGAAGATATTGTGATGGCGAAAAAAAAGGAAGTTGATATTTTGATGGGAATCGATTGTTTTACACTAATAGACTAAAAAACAATAATGTGTGTGTTTGTGTACGTGTGTGTTGTGTATATATGGGTCCATCTGGTGCTCTAGTTCCCAAACTACTGGATGGATTTGGGTAAAATTTGGTTTTGAGCAATATTATTTTTCTCCTATTTTGATTTTTTTGGGTTGCCGTCATAGTAAAAAATATCTTATTATTTTTGTCTCAAAATGGCTCTAACTCGTTGGGTGAAACTCGACGTTACTATAACTTTATGTAGCTTACTATATGCTGTAGTTCATTATTCAGGGAAAAATCGGACTAAGGTCCCATACAAATCGAGGTTTTTTGTTACTTATTCTTAAAAATTGCTTTAACGATTTTAATGAAACTTTGTAAATAACAAGAACTTAATAAGGCCTCCCACGCGGTGGACCGATGACCTGGTGAAGATCGCGGGAAGCCAATGGATGCGGGCAGCGCAGGACCGGTCGTCGTGGAAATCCTTAGGGGAGGCCTTTGTCCAGCAGTGGACGATTTGTGGCTGATATGATGATGAATAAGGCCTACTGCACTAGGTAATTTATTATTCCAGAAAAAATCTGAATAAGGTACCTCCCATACAAACCAAAACTACATTAGTACTAATATATACAGGGTCTTCGGCAGATGGTTGAAAATACGAAAATGGGAGATAGGTGGGGTCGCCTCCCACCTATTTTGAGAATTAAAAAAAATCTAGGACTTGTAATTTTTTTTACAGGATTTTTTTTCCTTTTTTTAGAAATTTTGCCATTTTTATACCTTTGAACACATGTAACTTTTTGTTTTTTAAAGCTAGCTCCAAAATCTTTTTTTTAATAGACTTTTATAAGATTGTCGGCTCTAAAGAAAATTATGTTTGTTTCAAGTTATTGCTAAAAACAAAAATGTGGGCCCCCGAACTTAAAAAAAAAGTTGAACAAAAATTTAAAAGTCAACTTTGCGATGCATTTAAAAAAAAAATAATGGGGCTGGAAGGCTTCTGTTTTTTTTAAAACATCTCTAAAGCTTAGGCTTTTGAATGGTATGTAATTTGTTTCGGTATCTTTTTTGTAACCGGAGTTGTTAATTTTTTTTACTCAATTGAACCATGTTGACGAAATTCCACTAGTTACATGTTTTGTGAAATGTATCAAATGCAAAGTTGAAAATACTTACTGTTGGGACGGTAACAAAGAGCAGGTACGTTTTTTTACATTCTTGCACACACATAATGGCTATCTTTTGTCATTTATTGGCATATTGGAGTTAGCACTTCCATATGCCAATAAAATGTCCGCATATTCCGCATTGGTAAATTGAGCCATTTTAAACCACAACAAAGTCTTAACAAAACGTCTGATAATAACAAAAAGTGACAAACAACAAAAAAAACTTAACAAAATCATAAACGTTAATAACGTTAACGTTTTTTTTTGTTTTCGTTAATTTTACTTTGCTGTGTTTGTGATTTTGTTAAGTTTTTTTGTTGTTTGTCACTTTTTGTTATTATCAGACGTTTTGTTAAGACTTTGTTGTGGTTTAAAATGGCTCAATTTACCAATGCGGAATATGCGGACATTTTATTGGCATATGGAAGAGCTAACTCCAATATGCCAATAAATGACAAAAGATAGCCATTATGTGTGTGCAAGAATGTACAAAAACGTACCTGCTCTTTGTAACCGTCCCAACAGTAAGTATTTACATTATTTTCAACTTTGCATTTGATACATTTCACAAAACATGTAACTAGTGGAATTTCGTCAACATGGTCCAATTGAGTAAAAAAAATTAACAACTCCGGTTACAAAAAAGATACCGAAACAAATTACATACCATTCAAAAGCCTAAGCTTTAGAGATGTTTTAAAAAAAACAGAAGCCTTCCAGCCCCATTATTTTTTTTTTAAATGCATCGCAAAGTTGACTTTTAAATTTTTGTTCAACTTTTTTTTTAAGTTCGGGGGCCCACATTTTTGTTTTTAGCAATAACTTGAAACAAACATAATTTTTTTTAGAGCCGACAATCTTATAAAAGTCTATTAAAAAAAAGATTTTGGAGCTAGCTTTAAAAAACAAAAAGTTACATGTGTTCAAAGGTATAAAAATGGCAAAATTTCTAAAAAAAGGAAAAAAAATCCTGTAAAAAAAATTACAAGTCCTAGATTTTTTTTAATTCTCAAAATAGGTGGGAGGCGACCCCACCTATCCCCCATTTTCGTATTTTCAACCATCTGCCGAAGACCCTGTATACTGTGCCAAAACTATTGGTACAATTTTCATCAAATCTAATACCTACACCTCTTTTTATTGCTACTAAGAAAGCAAAAAAAAAAAAAATTGTTGTTTTGTGTGTTCCTGACTACGCTTCACGAAAAAGTATGCACAGCGTGGGCTGTACTTAGTCTGGCCATAAATACTGTTACATTTAAAAATAAACAAAATGTAAAATTTGAATTTGGAATCTGTCATTCTATTTTTTTTTTAATGTTTATTGTGTTTTCTCATTTTCGCGCCAATCGGTTGTCAAATATTTTTGTGATATTAAAATGGAGTGGGGTGATAAAGAGAACCGAATCGCTGTAATTGCATTACACAAAGTAGGTCATCATCATCATATCAGCTTATATACGTCCCCACCGGGGGGCTCGATCCTACCCTGAATTAGGGCGATAGATAAACCGTTAGATAAACGTATATATTATGAAATCGAAGTTCGAAAACACATTGGTACGTGGCAGGATTCGAACCACGACCTCCCGGACATTAGGTAGCGGCCCTATCCGTTACGCCACCGACGCTCTTAAAATCTGAAATCAGTGCGGAAGAAATCGCAGGAACTCCACTAGTCGTCAACCAAGTATTAAACATTTGTTCTTACATCGAGAAACAAACAAGTCTTTGTTGACAGATTCTGATAATACCTACACACAACGCATCGTCCTGCGGCGACACAAGTTCTTTGTTGCGACCTTGTCCGACAGTATCTAGTTCAATAATTACGTAAGTTGATTGATCATCGCATTGAGTGGCAGCAGGTGATAAACATATTTTAGAGCCAGTATCAAAACAAGCGACTAGTCCAATTTTGAGTCGGTGGCGATTACGAAAGAAGAACGCTGACCCTCTTGCCATTATGACGTTTATGCTCTTGCCGAGTTGTACCTGGTGGAACACACGACGTGGAAACCCTGCCGCTGTGATGGGCACTTTTCCACCGGGTACGATTCGGGACAATTAATAAAATCTTTTTTTTTTAAATTTTTAGGGTTCTGTACCTAAAAAAAATAAAAAAACGGAACCCTTATAAAAACACTTTGTTGTCCGTCCGTCTGTCTGTCAAGACCGTTTATATCGGGAACGCGTGGAGGTATCAAGTTGAAATTAAAACAATATACTTCGGTCAACAGTCCCTTGAAGCTGTGAAAAAATCAAACTTCTATGTTAACGTAAACAAAAGATGCGGCCGTTTATGCCGCACAAAATGTATATTTCGATACTCTCAAGGCAATCAAAATTCATAGGGTATTTCTCGGTTACGTAGAACTATGAAATTTGGCAAGTAATACCGTCTTATACTACAAATATAGGGAAAATCTGAAAACTGTACATTTGTAATTAAATCAAAATAATAGTCTTTATTTAAAGTACGTGATAAATAATGCAAGGAACGGCGGTCTAAATTTTAAATTGAGTTAACTGTGTCATATGGGGTAGTATATGAAAGGACTTCATTGGCACAAGCTTAAACAGATTTTTAATTATTTTTTTTCAATTTACAACAAAGAATAAAAAAATCCCTTTTTTGTATGTACAAGTATAGGTAGGTACCTAATAATTTTGGTGTATGTAGTACCTAACAGTTTGCTATGTTATAAGTTATATTGTGTACCTACACATTTGTACGGAACCCTCGGAGGGCGAGTCCGATACGCACTTGTCCGGTATTTTTTTTTTAATAAAATGTAACCACTTTTGTTGTCAAAGACTTAAAGTTATCATAAAAAAGATTAGTACAAAAAATAGTAGTATCATCACCTACGCATTCGGTATACAGAGGGTAACCATGGCCAATGTAAGGGTAGGTACTCTCGCGTTATACTCGTGACCGGGTACCGGGTGTTGTCCGTGTGAACTGGCCTACTCTTGTCAAAGGCATTAATGACATTCAATGATTTTAATGTATACGTAACATCTAGTGTCATATTGTTTGTTTTTTGTTTACTTTAAATTTGAGTGCGTTTGTTTTAATGTTCTAATGACATAGGTAATTTGTTTTATATCAATGATTGTATTTTAAGGTGCTTCGTAAGGTGCGTTAAGTCGCTGGTGCCGGTTGTAGATGGCAGTCGTTAAAAAGGCGTGTCAGAAGCCTTGTAGACAGCTTAAAAACTTTTGGCTGTTGGTTTTGTCACCAGCTCTACAACCTCCATCAACCCTGACTTGACCCCATGTGGCCCCGGGAGTATGGACTTTGGTCTAACATTTCCGAGCTTGCGAAGAGGCCCGTGCGTGCCCCAGGTTCGTTTAGCACACTTGGCACGCAAATAGAAATAAATAATTTACTTATTCTTATATAGAGTTTATTCGAAATCATTAAGTAATTTGCGCAAATAGGGAAGCAGCGACTATTGTTCAATTGTTAAATTATTACCTACTGTAAATATTAGCAACAAGTTATATTTGACAATCAAACAATCAATCAAAACAATTTATTTCAAATAGGTATGTTTAAACACACTTTTAAATAGTGAATATTACAAATAATGTCATGATTCAGATTACAGTCTCAGGTAATGTTATTTGAGAATCAACATATATAATATCTTTGTCATTTACATAATCTATTATTTTATAATGTCCTCTAGAGCACAAACATTTTTTGACATGAGTCTTGAATTTATTCTCTGATAAACTAGTTACATTTTCTGGAATTTTATTGTAGAATCTTATACAATATCGACAAACATAGCTTGTTGCTAATAAGTATAGTTATACAATAACAATTAAAAACACCTTGTACACTTGTATGTGCGCAAAATGCTCAATGAATTCGATTGAAGTCCTTATAAATGAGCAAATTATTCCTTACTATTGGGGGCGCTATGTATGGTCACCGCCTTAATGACACGAAACATCTTTTCTAAAAAACAACGAAGAAACATAATTAAATGTCTTCGCACAATTTTTTAAATTATATTTTGCTAATATTCTTTAGTTACCTACTTTTTCGGTCAGTATAGGGTAGATCGTGTACAATAGGGATGACGAATGCTAGTCATCTGATTTACTTTTTATCATCTGTCAAAAACGACATTTTGTTCTAAAAATGTTTGAAATACGTAGGCGTGACGCCACAGTTTTGCAGCGTCATTTATGTGCTCATTTTCTGATTTTGATGAATTAAAAATCGAAGACTTGATGGATAACAAAACAAGTAATGTTTTACGAAGTTTAAGTAGGAGGGCAATTTAGTGATTAAGAGTTCATAATTTATTTCTGATGCTGTCGTCATTCCTATTGAAACAATTTCACTTTAACTCTTTATAGTGGCGTGACCTTGACTGTTAACTGACCAATTTTACGGATTGTTATCTGGCTCCTTAATAAGCATAATTCGAAAGCTCTGTTCTAAACAGTGAAGCTACAAAAACATTCTAGACATGATAAGGAAGAGTGATTCAATTGATCCCACGCTGGGGTCGATTGAAACGTTGTTAAAAGTTTATTGAAACATATTAATATCTTAAGAACTATAGAAGTTTTATAACCGGTTTTAACCATTTTCACTACGGTAAACTATTTAAATGATATCGTAAAAAGTCGGTAAACGAAACACAAACATTTCAAAATTTACAAAGTTTTGTCTGAATAGATAGATTAGATTAGATTATTTATTTCATGTTACCAATTACACATTTATTAAAAATGTCAAAGTGTAACAGAATCGTCAAAGTTCACAAA
Organism: Coleophora flavipennella; assembly: GCA_947284805.1. Taxonomy (NCBI): domain Eukaryota; kingdom Metazoa; phylum Arthropoda; class Insecta; order Lepidoptera; family Coleophoridae; genus Coleophora; species Coleophora flavipennella. The sequence goes on along the minus strand of OX369270.1, from coordinate 1,341,043 downwards.
ATCAATGTCAGAATAAAAATAATGTGACAAAACAAAGTTAAATAAGAAGTCAAAATAAAAATAAATAGTATGTCAAAACAAATAGCCATAGGACTTTTAAGTTACCTACCTACATTTTGTTAAGAAATATTTTTAGCACAATCTTCGAACTGCGGTCTGCCCCTCTCCGCATTCGACACACTGAGCAATTCAACCGAACTGTAGCGTAATGTGGGCATGTGGGCCAATTCCCAGTGGTGGGCTTGAGTTGACGCTTCTTATTAGCGAGGTCCCATAGAGGCGACTGTTGACCTCTTGCATTAAGTACATCTTCTTAATTGTGTAAAAATAATAATATTTGAATTTGGTTTGGTTTTAGAATCTTGTTGGCATTGGAATAGCTTTTTTAAATTATGCAAATTATTAATTAGTCTGTTAAATGCTAATTGATTGGCAAATACAGAGTAAAATTTTATTCGCTTCGTACTCGCAACGTAGACTCTGTTTCAGAATTATTCATCATGTCAGCTCATATACGTCCCCACCGAGGGTCTCGAGCCTACCCTGAATTAGTGCGATCGGGCCTTAGTCGACCACGCGGGCCCAGTGCGGGTTGGTCGACTTCACACACAACCTGCGAGTTTCTTCGCAGGCGTGTGCAGGTTTCCTCACGATGTTTTCCTTCACCGTAAGAGCGTCGGATAAACGTACATATGAAATCTAAATTCGAAAACACATTGGTACGTGGCAGGATTCGAACCACGACCTCCCGGGCAGGAGGCGGCGTATCTAGACATTACGCCACCGACGCTCTAATTATTCAGAATTATTACTATCGAATAAACTCATTTTGAAAAACCTTAAAAACTTTTATTTGTTTTTTATTATTATTTTGTATTCTTCTCAGCAAACCCTTTCCTTTGATACCCATATCATGGGGGGTCCGCCATCTTTGGGAGCCCGATATAGATCTAGACTGACGTCACTTAGCTAACCATGCATTGTCATCCAAACTAAACGTGTATGCAAAATTTCAGCTCAAATAGAAACTGACAAGTGGGCCAAATTTAACATTAAAATTTTGAAGCGGGCAACTCACACAAGAACATTACAAGTTAAATGAAAGCTTATTAACATCGGGCCCCTTTTAATTTACTTACAAAAAGCTTTAAGACATTACATATAAAATGCGTTGTTTGAGAAGTTCATTTTAATATTTGTAACGATTTTAAAATGTAATCTAATTTCCTATAGCTTTAGATACTAAAACAGAGTGAAGATAAGACAGCCAGTTCCCCATTGCGTTGGGGAATCTTGGTAAGCGCGCTTTCATCTTCGGCATCATCGTCACTTACCACCAGGGTAGATGATGCCAAGGGCTTATTAATTGTGAATAAAAAAAAGATTCACTGATTCGCGTATCTGTTCGTATGCGTTGGAATGCGTTGCGTTACCCAAACACAATGTAAGAGAAAGCAAATAAGAAAATATTTGTTAAGTCGGTACTTAACCTAAATAAGAAGAAAAAACCAGCCAAGCGTGAGTCGGACTAGCACTCCGAGGGTTCCGTACCCCCACACCTCACCACACAACTACATATTATAATTACAATGATACCTATTCACATAACAAACTTTGCTGTCCGTGTGAACTGTTCTACTCTTGTCCAGAGATATGCTATATATAAGGGGAGGTAGATAGGTTACGTGCATCCAAAAAGTGAAGCAAAAAAAAAAAAGATGCTAATTGGCATCTCTTTTCTTGTAGCATCGTGTGTGTAAATGGCTTCCATTTTCAAATGTTGTTTGTTAGTGCATAACCCATCTATGGTAACAAATCTCTGCTCTTGTCAAAGGAATTAATGAATATTCAATGATTTTAACGTATAATTTCTCGTGACATATTGTTTTCATGCTCTAATGACACAATTTGTTGTATATTAAGGATTGGATTTTGATGTTAATATCCAACGACATTGTGTAATTAATTACTATTTTATGACTATCAGAAAGAGTGTAATATGCACCTTGTTTGAATAAACATCTTGAATCTTTAAAAAAAAAGACATCAATGCGAGCGACAAAAATATGCTTTTTTGTCATTCAGTTCGGACACATTAGCGCGGACACTTGGCTGATTTTTATTATTTTTTCGTTTTATTTCAGTATTGATACTATAACCACACCAAGTTTCAAGCTTGTATGTAATATTACCGTTTTACGATAGAGCTAAATCAAAAATACTTCCGTAGACCTATAAAACACCTTTTTTGTATGGAGACCCCCTTATTTTTTTACTTTTACAATTTTTTTGTATTTGTTGTTATAGCGGCAACTTAAATACGCATTCTATGAAAATTTTAACTATTTACCTATTACGGTTCATGAAATACAGCCTGATGACAGATGAACAGATGGACAGGCAGCTGAAAGCTTAGTAATAGGGTCCCGTTGGTCAACTGGACGGAACCCTAAAAAGTTGCATGTTTTCATTTTAATATTTTTTTCGTTTCGTTTAAGGTTATGTTAAAATTTAAAAACAAATCTTTTACTTTTAAATGTTGAGGTTGTGTAACCTTTTAAAACATTATGGAGCAATCTACTGACACTCAATTAAAGTTTAACAATTAAATATAAATGCCCCCACAATTTAAGTTTTCCCGATATTACATAAATGTTATTTATCGCCTAGAAATAAACAGTTTAAAATTGAATAACCACGCCACGCCACGCCACGCCACGGCCAGACAAGTGACATTTCCCGTTCATTGCCCTTTTTTGAGTTCTGATTGCATGTCTCGAAAAAGATAAATGTGGAGTCACCACTGCATAGTTATTTCTCGATTCTCGTTAATTGTCAGGAACAAAAAACCGGCCAAGTGCGAGTCGGTCCTGCGCACCTAAGGTTCCGTACCATTACACCTCTCCACACAATTAATAATGATATCTATTCGCTTCTAACAAAAAAACATGAACGCGAGCGATAGAAAAATGCTTTATTTATTTTATTCAGTTTAGACTCCTTAGCGCGAGTACGACTCACACTTGGCCGATTCTAAATATTTGTTGTAATACTTCAGTCTCAGTACTATATACAAATTAAGTTTCACATGTTTGTATGTGTAATCGTTCTTACGATAGAGCAAAACAAAAAAGTGTGCTTGTCAACTCCGACGCGCCACAGGAGATTACTCATGAAACTTTGTTGACGGCCTACGGCCTTCGGCCTCGGACGGGACAGCTCGGCATTCGGCCTTGCAGGGTGCGCTCCGGGCTACGCCTTACGCGGAGCTTGGCCTACGACCTCGCATTGGGTTGCCTTAGCCTTCGTGACTGAAAAAACGTAATGACAGCAAAAGTAACTATAACGAGTTACCGATCACCACTTGATTTTAACCCTCATATTATTCATATCGGGCTCTATGTATGCATCATTTCCAATGGAATAAACTACAAAAACATTAAAAAAACACGTTTCTCGTATAGGGCCCATGAATTTTATAATGTTGAGGATATAAATGACGACGATCTCTTGGTATATAGGTGATGTTTATTGGTGTGAGGTCTGTCGAAAAAAAGCCTTACAATGCCCGTGGGCTAGCTTATAAATACTTCTAAAGAGCGACATCTATACCTAATACATACATAGAACTAAATTCTTCATACATAATGATAAATGTTTGTCTATTAGAAAGTTAAACTACATTCTGTAGTACATACAGATCGTAACAGATGGGGTTACGTGTGTGAACAACTTTCATAACTTTTATTATTTGTTAGTATATCGTCCAGAATGAGAAATATTCTGTGATAATTTCAGCAAGCTACCTAAAAGATGCAGCCTTTTAAAAGTCAGCCATACAGACAGACGGACGGATGGACAGCGTAGCCTTAGAAGTAGGGTCCCGTTACCGTTTACGGTGATTGCTATGAAAACCTTAAAACACTATTAATTAGTGCCAACACATTTTTTTTGGAAATGCAATCTATCTAATCTACAAACTAAAATTTTGTGATTTGCTGTAAATAAAGTTTCATTAGAATCGGCCCAATCATTTTCAAGAAGTAGTAATTATGACTTCTCAACTGATGATGGGACAAGAAAACAAAAGACAGAGCAACTTCTGTTTCGTGGCGGCTACCACCAAAGAGACTATAAGCTCACAAAATAATAATAGAATAGAATCTCTTTATAGAATTACGATACGATACTCATATCTTTTCTCACTCTTTACACATATTACCTGTACATGACGCTAGTTTGACAATTTAACAAATACATTTTTATTTTAAAAAAATAAAGGATTTATAGGCTTAAGTTAGGCTTAAGTGTACAACATTGGCAGTAGCGAATAGTGGAAATGCACAGTGCACATATTCCCACCAGTAGAAATAAATCTACTAAAACGTGTACTTATCCCAACCAGTAGGACTAGCTCGGAAGGGCTAAGTGTACCAGGCGAACGATTGTATGGGAAACGATTTTGTGAATACGCTCTTATTGTGAAGGTATGAGATGAAGTGGGTACGGACGGCAGGGTAATAAAGTGTCCATCTGCCGAGTATGGACAGTCATTGAGCCTACGCAGTCGCGGAGGTCAGGTGCGATGTGACATCGTAAAGTTTTTACCATACGGTTTAAGCGATTTTTGTTTTTAAAAATTTTACTTCACCTCTTTAAGGAGAATACTCCTTCTAAGGTTTTATTCGCAAAGTCAAGGCTCTAATTAGTAATCGCAGTTCTAAATCTCTATCATTAAGGGCAAAAGAAGTTTTAATTTAAGGAACGCAAAACCTTTTTGTTTTATAGTTTCGATGACTGACAATTTTTAGCTTTTTGTGTCGAATAAACTATTGGGCAAGTCATGAATGGGCCACCGATCGCAGCCATTGATTTAATTTCAATCGTTTAACAGCAAAGGACAATCAAGGTTGTTTAAGTCTTAAATAATCTTTTAAAGTTAGCTCGCAACCTTCGTGACTTGGAATATTTCAATTTATTTTTTATTGTATTGTAATTTGATTATTATTTTAAGCTATTTGTAAAATCAGTATCTTTTGTGATTGCGGTTCATTCTTCGTTGTTTTAGTATATTATACAGGATTTTTTTTCGTTTGTTACGTGCTGGGATCAAATGTGCAGGGTTTTCGACGACAAATTTACTAACCGTAAAATGAGGTTTTGGTTTCCGACTTTTTGACGTCATATTTTTAGTTTTGAACGATGAGGGAGTAAATAAAATGTAGGTGATCGTCAGATAATTCAACTTCGAGATTTTAATGGGAATGTAACTCTATACTTTATAACTGAAAGGCATCAAAAATGTGTATATGTATACGTATATGTGTCCATATCCCTGATTTGAGGAGAAACTACTTGACTGATTTTATTGAAAATTATTTGCCGGAGGTAAGTTTTATTCGATTTTTTATTTTCGAAACATTGAGAGTACCTCCCGTATAAAAAAAAAAAACAAATTATGTCCGTGTCCCTGATTTGCGGAGAAACTACTGGACCGACTTTAATGAAATTTAAGAAATAGATGTTTAAAATTATTTGCCAGGGGTAGGTTTTTTAGATTTTTCATTTTCAAAATAATAAGACAACTTCCCATAAAAAAGACAAAATATTGTTTTTCTCACAAACGGCTCTGAGGATGTTTCCCAAATTTTTATATTTGATACTTATAAACATTTCAAATATGGCTTAAGTAATGTATCCGGGAAATCTCTAAAAATGTAAAAAAAAAAGAGTTAAATACAAAAAAAAATGTTTTTTTTTTAAATAACGCTTATTATGTCATTACTATTTTCACCACCAAGAAGATATATCAACTCGTATAATATGCTACAAGTGAATTATTTGGGAAAACTCAAAAAAGGCACCCACCATACAAATTGAACTTCATAGAAGCTCCCGTGAGAAAGTGATGTTGTCCGGTGCAGGTTCAAGTTTTATTTCGAAATGATCTCGCTGTTTGTCAACACTGCCGAAAGCTGCAAACCTTGCAGCCTCGACGCGCCCTCCGAACTCGTCGTTGCCGGCACGAGTAAATTAGAGAAGGTCTTGGAGGGCAAGGGGGGACCAGGGTTTAAATGAATAAATAAAATAGACCACTAAAACTGATACATAAAAAAAAGAAAATAATGAGAAGCGATTAATATAAATAAAAACGAACAGACAGAAAAAAAAGGTAATGACAGAAATAAAAAAGTCAAAATTTGAAAATGTAACAAAAACAAATAACATAGAAACAGAATTAAAACTAACCAAAAAGCATGATTTCGAAACGTTCTTGACTTCTCATTTCAATTATAATATTGTTAGTTTATAACTGGTTGCAATGAAGCAAAAATATGAAAAATCTTAAGAAACTTTTTAATGTTATACACGATGTGACACGTGCCCCTTACTTCCTGCTCCTGAGCTGTTTCGCTTTCCTTGAGATGTCGTTTTTACCTTTGTATGGAAATTGTTTCAGGAAAACACCTGCATGATTGATTTGATTACTAAATACAAAACTGTTTTTTTTTTCAAATACCATTTTTAGGGTTCCGTAGTCAACAAGGAACCCTAATAGTTTCGCCATGTCTGTCTGTCCGTCTGCCCGCGGTTTAGCTTAGAGACTATTTGTATTAGAAAGCTATAATTTGGCATGGGTTTACATATTATTCACGCCGACAAAGTGGTACAATAAAATATCATTTTTTTAGGTTGTAGTAGGGGACATGCAAAGAAGGTGTGAATCTTTATTCGTTGACGTATTCTATCGTGTGGGGTATCGTTAAGGTCCAGAGGTACCGGGTTCAAATCTGGACGGCCAATGTACCAATGAGTTTTTCAAAAACTTACGTACATACTTACCGATTGCTTTAACGGTGAAGGAAAACATCGTGAGGAAACCTGCACACGCCTGCGAGGAAACTCGAAGGTTGTGTGTGAAGTCGACCAACCCGCACTGGGCCCGCGTGGTCGACTAAGGCCTAATCGCCCTGATTCAGGGTAGGCTCGAGCCCCTCGGTGGGGACGTATATGAGCTGTAATGATGATGATGATGATGATGATCGTTAAATAGGTCATTTAAAACTATTGAGGGTATTCTAAAATTCCGTTTGCGAAATAGTAAGTTTAAAATGCTCATTTTTGTTAGAGTCGAGTATCCCCTTCTCTCCAACCAGCTAAACCGCCATTTCAGGATATCTGAAAAAAAATATGTATATAATAGGGTTATTTTTTTGTATTTATAAAATTGAGTGCGTTGAGTATAATCAATTTAAAAGGAAAACTATCACGGCTAAGTAAATAGGCTTTCTAAGTTTAGAAGTAATAGTCGACCAACTTAAGATGTGCAGTTAGATTTGTAAATAGTTCATAGATATTCCATACAAAATGTTCTATTACCAACTGCAAATATAATTTTGTTTTTTAAAAAATGCATTTATTTATTATGAAAAGACTACGGATCCCTACTGTGCTCGATTCCAACTCGCACTCAGGCGATTTTTATTAATAAAATCACGAAGGTGCTCGCTGACCAACAACATTTACATAACTGTCACAACTTTTGTAAATAAATAAACAAGACTCTCAGCAATACGACCTACAAATTATTTAATGAATGATTTGCCACACTACTGTCATTTCTATTATAATAGTTGTTAAGTAAAGATGTCTCGAGTCGAGAGCCTGCAGTGACCTTCGATAGTTTAGCAAACTTATTGACTGAACGGTTACGCCACTGCGACGTGCGAGTAAAGATGCGGTGCGTCTGCGCACGCCACTCCGCCGCCGTCCGCGACGACCGGCGCGCGCGCACGCGTCTCCCTCCCTCACGTTCACGCTTGTGTTAACCAACATATCTCCTTACAGATCACGACAAGGACCAAAAGCGACCCCTGGACTTCGATATCGAGGAGGAAACCCGGAAGAAAGAAACATCAAAGTGGCTCGAAAGTCACTTCGGCAGCGACTCCCGCTCCTCACACGACTCCATCGCCGAGGAGATCGGCCGACGGCCAGAACCCACGTTTTTCGCGAAAAATAAAGCAGTCGATGACGAGGGATACTACGGAAAAACATCATCAGTGCCACCACCACCAGTTTATGGAGATCGAGCTCTGCGCAAAACAAAATCATCGACGCCATCGGACGAACGCGCACCACCGGCTCCCGCTAACAGAACCGGGGGTTACTTCAAAGGTGTAGGTGACTGGTCCCAGCGGCGTGCCAGCAAGCCAAAGATGCCGGAACCGCGGAGCTCATCGCCTTCGCCTCCCACAGTGCGCTCTCCATATGCCAGTGACGATAGACTGAACGGGTCCTCCCCACGACACGTGTACGGAAAGCGCGACTCGCCCCAGGGAAGGTCGTCGCCTGTCGCGCGGCGGCCCCCGCCCTCGCGCGACGACTCCGCCTACGTCTCCTCATCGACGATGCACAGCCCCCCGCGCGGTTCGCCCTTCCGCCCGCTGGAGACAGACCGCTCCTTCCGCGAGCCTTCCATCGACGAAGACTACCGACCGGTTGCACCCGAACGAAAACGACATTCAAAACAGCGTGCGTCGGAAGAACATCGGTACGACAGTGGCTACAGAAGCTCGTCCCGGAACGAGAATTCGGGGCGCTCCCGCGACAGCCGTGACGAGGGTGCCACGGAGCCACCGCCGGACTACTCCCCGCCGAGGGAGCGTCGCGGCAGCTCCGATAGGGACCGGACGCCACCCCGCCGGCGCGAGCGGGACGAGCGGAAGCAGAACCAAAAGACACGATTCGCCGACAGTGGGCGGCGTCCGTCACCGGCGCGGAAATCTGTGGGTTCAGCGATCGGCAACTCGATAAGGAAGCTGGTCGGGAAGATCAGGTCGGCCAGTGCCGAGCGGCGCGCGCGCTGGCGCAGCTCGCGCTCGCCGTCGCCGGAGCACGCGTCGCGCACGTACAAGCAATACGGCGGCGAGCTGGCGCCGCCCCACGCGCCCCCGCACCGCTACTACCTGGGCGAGGACCCCTTCGCGCCCAGCATCTACGGCCGCGAGCACAAGTACGAGGGCAGTGCGAAGCGCGCCGCCGCCGACAACGGCCGCGACCACCGTGAACGGTAAGCCCACCCCCGCACTAATATTTCCGCATACGGACTATAATATCATTTTAATTATTTAATGTAATGATCCTTAAATAGAATCTTGTTCCACAACACATAACGTTAACGCCTACATATGGTTTTTAATTAGGTAATGTTTCTTGTTCCACTACCCATTATCGTACTGTGATCAATGATCATAAAGACTGTAAATTTTTTGGGGTTCCGTTAGTCATTAGGAGGAACTTAAGATCGTTTTCCATTCCGTAGTCAGAGAGACATAACGTCATAACTTTTAATTTTTTTTGTCAAATTGCATGTGGCATAATAACATTTTAGACATAAATAAATAATTAGTTACGCGTTTTTTTGTAGAACCTTAAGTAGGCTGATCAAAAAATACTCGGCATAATTGAATTTAAAATATAAATACGTTTATTGTAAGAGCCCGTTTTTAGGGTTCTGTACCTCAAAAGAAAAAAAACGGAACCCTTATAGGATCACTTTGTTGCCCATCCGTCTGTCTGTCAAGACCGTTTATCTCGGGAACGCGTGGAGGTATCGAGTTGAAATTAAAACCACAAACTTCGGTCCAGTCCCTTGAAGCTATAAAAATCAAACTTCTAAGTTAACGTAGAAAAAAGATAAAGCCGTTTATGCCGCAAAAAATGTATATTTCGACACTCTCAAGAGAATCACAATTCATAGGGTATTTCCCGTTGACCTAGAACTATAAAATTCGGCAAGTTATACCATTTTTACTATGGTAATACCGTCTTATACTACAAATATAGGGAAAAATCTGAAAACTGTACATTTGTAATTAAATCATTAAACAAACAGTCTTTATTTAAAGTAAGTGAAGAAACGGCAGTCTAAATTTTAAATTGAGTTAACCGTGTAATGTGGGGTATCATATGAAAGGGCTTCATTGGCACAAGCTTAAACAGATTTTAATTATTTTTGTAATTTTACAATAAAGCATATTTGATTGATTAAAGAATGAAAATAAATATTATCCCTTTTTTGTATACCTATGTATAGGTAGGTACCTAATAATTTTGGTGTATGTAGTACACCAGTTTGCTATGTTATATATGATTTATATTGTGTACCTACAAATTTGAACGGAACCCTCGGTGGGCGAGTCCGACTCGCGCTTGTCTGGTTTTTTTGTTTGTTTTTAATTTATGTGTAAATTTTCGGCAACGCGTAGTTGGTATTTGACAGACAAACTTGTAAAACGTGGTTTACTGTGATCGGCGATTTTCCAAGACATTTCTCTAGGAGATAATGATGGAGCAAAGACAAGCAAAGAATATGTTTGAGCAAATTCGCGGCTTGTTAGCGATTTTTTTGTCAAAAATCCAGACCTCATTGATGCTCGCCTAACTGTTCTCTAAGATGAAGAGAACCATGAAAGGACGACGTTCAGCGACCATAGAGAAAGTAAATCTCTGAAGAAACTGAAGGAACGAAAATCAAAAAGTGCGTGCCAGAAGTGTATTAAATTCGATCACTTTAAAGGGGACAATAATAAAATTTAGGAATAGGTAAATTTAAAAAATAAACATTTACAAATTTCGGGATTTTTTTGATCAGCCTGTGTATATATATATATATACCTTTTTGGCCCATAGGTGGGATATCGTAAAATACGTTTTAAAAATGAAGCAATTTTTATAAATCTGATTTTTATGATGTACCGTACTTATTTATGCAAGATATAAAATAAAATAAAAACGTTTATTTCTGTAAAAATAAAATATTTGTGTTGTAGAACAATGTTGGGATCACCAAGTAAAGTACAGTGTACGTACAAATACCTGTTTTAGGTGAACCCATTCTTCCATAATATCAAATTAATGTAGTTTATGTAATGAAATAAAAAAAACATTTATAAGTAACTACAAAGGGAGTTACGCACAAATGGAGGTTGCTAAAGTATATCTAGACTAACTTGATTATATAAATAAATAAATATTTATTCACGAAAAATAATATAAAGACTAACTTGATTAAATAAATAAATAAATAATTATTCACGAAAAATTTACAAGATAAAAAGTTGTACATCTTAAACTATTTACGCAAATGTTAAAGGCCGCCAATTTTAAATTTTAAATGTCAATAATTTTGAATTAAAAAACACGACTTCATAAAAAATTACCCCTCTTTTTTGGGAAGTCGGGTAAAACATAATTCATTTATTCATAATATCTAATAATTAAATGTCAAAATAGAAAATAAAATAAAAAAAAATAAAAACGAGACCTACAGTACTCGCATATGATGTGTAACATGTGACAAAATACTTATGAAATTAATTAACTATCGGGTCGTACATTCACGGGCCGACCCTTCGAACAGTAGTATGTCATCTTTGCCTTTGCCATCACACTAGGCGGCATGGCTATGACAACCTTAGTTTTCGAGAATTAAAAAACGTTCGCATTTCCTGTTACACATTTCCGTCCCATTTCACGAAATCACTCCCACAAATTGCAGAAAAGCGAGAGCAAAGATGTTACACATCAAAATATTTCAATAGTCAAAATATGTCAAGACAACATCACTAATTTTAGGTTACATACGAATATGTAACGTATCGTATGTCACTCACGGGATCAAGACGACTCCAAAGATGCCTCGCACTGTAAAACATCATGCCGTTTAGAAGATATCGTGGAAGAAACAAACAAATATACATACATACATTAGACCTGAAAACAACACAGTTTAATGTATGTATGTTCCCTTCACCGTAAGACTTCACTTACGGTGAAGGAAAACATCGTGAGAAAACCTGCACACGCCTGCAAAGAAACTCGAAGGTTGTGTGTGAAGTCGATCAACCCGCACTGGGTCCACGTGGTCGACTAAGGCCCGATCGCCCTAATTCAGGGTAGGCTTGAGCCCCGCGGTGGAGACGTATATGAGCTGATAATCTTATCTGAAGATGATCAATCAATCAAAATAATTTATTTTAAATAGGTGTTTACAAACACTTTTAAATAGTCAAAAAAACTTACACTTACAATGAATATTACAAATAATGTCATGATTCAGATTACAGTTTCAGGTAATGGTATTTGTTATAGAATCAATATAAATACTTTGTCATTTACATAATTTATTATTCTATAATATCCTCTAGAGCACAAGCATTTTTTGACATGAGTCTTGAATTTATTCTCTGATAAACTAGTTACATTTTCTGGAATTTTATTGTAGAATCTTATACACTGCCCCACAAATGACTTTTTAACCTTACTCGACTAAAGGCTATATCTATTTTATTTACATTTCTTAAATTCAAATTATGCCTGTCACTGTTTTTAGGAAAAAAATGCAATTTTTTACGAACGTACATGATGTTTCCTTAGCTCACGATATCTCCTAAACGGCATAATGGATTATAGAGTGCGATATATCGTTGGATTAATCCCGCGAGTGACATACGATATGTTTTACCCGAGTTCCCAAAAAAAGGGGTAATGTTATGTTATGCAGTCGTGTTTTGATTAAAATTGTAATATAAAGTTAGTAATAAATTAATAATGTCTTTGGCGGTCTATGATGTTAGGTATTGATTATTAAGCAGGCTATGTTCTGCGGTTGCGGTCGTGAAGACTGATCTGTCTCAGTTTACTAAATTATAAATATCAACTTATAATTGCTCAAAACTATCTGAATCTTTTGATTAATGACTCTATCCGATTGATTTCTGCGTTCGAAAAATTTGTGGGTATGTTTTTCTATACTTAAATTATTATTATTCGAGCTAGATAAAAAAAAAAACGCTAAACACGTTAAAAAACCGACTTCCATCGCAACAAATTAGTACATTTTAGGATTATTATTTTTGGTTTTTGTTAATTTTCTAATAAAGTACAACACTGATTTTGATAAAATTTATATGGGACCACTCGGAAAGCACTAGCTATCAAATAAAAAAATAATCATTAAAATCAATTCACCCAGTTAACAGTTCTGAGGTTACACACATGAAAAAAACATACAGTCGAATTGAGAACCTCCTCCTTTTTGGAAGTCGGTTGAAAAGCAAAAGCTCTACCCACAATAGAAGCTTGTTATTATTACATATGGAAGCTATTAAGACACTACTATTTAGTCGCAGAGAGAACGGCACAGATACCAAAATAGGAAATTGGCAAGCTTTCTTTGGGTCTCAGTTGTGTCTTTCACAATTCTTGACCAACTGGCAAGAGGCTGTTGTACTTAATTTATAATATAAAATGCACTAATCTTGTGGCACGTTCCATAACTTTCCTGCTTATATTAGGTCTGTACCTATGAAATTGCCGATTGTATAAAAAAGTTTAAAGATGAAAATTAACCCACTCACTACAGAAATTACTATTTTTGATGTGTAACATCTTTGCTCTCGCTTTCCTGCAATTTGTGGGAGTGATTTCGTGAAATGGGACGGAAATGTGTAACAGGAAATGCGAACGTTATTTAATTCTCGAAAACTAAGGTTGTCATAGCCATGCAGCCTAGTGTGATGGCAAAGGCAAAGATGACATACTACTATTCGAAGGGTCGGCCCGTGAATGTACGACCCGATAATTAATTAATTTCATAAGTATTTTGTCACATGTTACACATCATATGCGAGTACTGTAGGTCTCGTTTTTTTTAATAATTGCATGTGATTTGCAATTGTTCTACTAGCTTAGAAAAAAAAATATAAAAAAATAATTTCCGGTGTTATAACAGCTGGTAGCCGGATCTGCGTTAATATTAAGAACAATAGTTATTATAACAAAATTTATTCTCAAAATAGCATAGGACTATTAGAAATTACATGGTGGTAAACATATGCCTATTGTTAAGATATTTTGAGAGCACAGTGGTTTTAACCCTATGAAGTCGGGTTTTTTCACTTGAAAAAATCGCCTTTATTGAGGCAAAAAATACACATTTTTAATTTTAAAGCTCTAGAATTATCGCAGCAATTTCTTCGTTACTTATGTCATATTTGGGAATACCCTGCATAAGATTTCGTCACTCGCAGGAAAATTCGAGAAAATTAACTGTAGTCAAAAAATAGCCCCATCTGACCACTAAGAAAACGCCTTTGTTCCATTCAATGGTACATAGCTCAGGGGATTGGAACATAAAAGACATGCCACTAGTTACTAATTAAAGACCATAAGTATTGTCACCATATAGGTCAATAATAAAAAACAATTACTTTTTTATTTTCAATAAAAATTGGCATTGAACTTCAAAAACTGAATCGGCAATCTCATAGGTAACGACCTATTATTATGCAACATTATTAGGTACTTTAATAACCTCATTACACCCATCCATCGCATCTCCTTGTGTAGACGTACCTCCTCGCCACTTGTAATAAAAAAAAAAACAAATTATTATGGCCCGCGTTTGGAATCACTTCAGAATTCTTTCTAGATTCATTAGTTTTTTAGCTGTTCACTAATTGGAAGTCCTGGGAGGAACCCTCTGATCCTCTCCATCATTTTCTAGAACGCCTCTATATTAGGATTATCGCTTCCATAAACATGTATAACTAAAAAATGAATTAAATTTAAACAAAATAAATAGGTAAGTCAAAAGTTGAAGCGCGTTTAATAGTTTCTTTCCAGAACCTCAAGTCTCTGACAGTACCTACGTATTTATCGATGGTTAACAAAAATGTGCTCGAATGTTCTCTGAAATCATTAATAATAATAATATACGGGGACAAATCACACATGGGGTCATCTGGCCTCAATTTAGGAATTCCTGCACCAGAGATTGATGTACATATTTATACTGAGTGTAACAAAATTGGTGTAGGTCCCGTTAACTCTACTCATCATATTGAACACCTTTTTTGAAGTTAAAATTCTTTACGCGCGTTGGTCATTTTTGAGATGGGAAAAACCACTGAACTCGCGACACTGTAATGTAACCTGTCGGTTACATACCAGGAAAACTCACAGGGTCAAAACTTATAAAACTATACAAAGTTTTCACTTTTGTCGGCACTCCCGGAGTGGTTAGTTTTTTTTCTGTAACTTTGCTAAAAACTTATTTTTTTTTAAAACTCTTCATTCAAATCGATCAGCTGATCAATTAAATTTTATGAACTTTTGTATGGAGGGTCCAATGTTTTTTTTGAGAATTAACTATGGGTTCCTTGGGGAAAGTATTTCAGTATGATGAGATCCCTTAATTAACGGGTCCTACACTTTTTTTTACATTCTGTATCTTTATACTTTTAAATACAAACATAGATATATAGATATTGAACACCCAGAAACACAACAATATTCACTCTGAATGGCGATCGAACCCACGACCAGCAAGCAGGTGCGCTGCTACTGAACCAACGAGTCAGTAGGAATCAATCGCAGCGCACTTCGGTAAAGGCGACTAGCAATGCATTCCACCGTATCTTGCCTTTTCCATCTCGCCGTTTATGGATATCGCCTATTAAGGGTAAATACGCGGTACACTTGCAAAAGACCCCTTATTTAGTTGTCTGACTCATTGTTTGTCAAGTGAAACAGACGGTTTAATAAGAAACAGAAAACATACCTATCCTATCGGTCACAATGTCAGATCGACGCAAAAATGATTCATGGCGTGGCAATGGAGATGTCGACGTCGCTCGCAACAGGTGTCTCTGTGTGTTTAGGTGTAGCTCGCTCGATGTAAATTAGTTCGATACAATTCTTATTCAGATTAATCCTACATACATACATTTAAGTACATAATTAGTACATATCTCATTTGTGCCTTTACGGTGATCGCATGTAGGTGCTCGTTTTTTTGCGATAGTTGTTGACAATAATACTAAAATCGTCACATATTGTTATTGTTATACATGCTGTAAGTAGATTGAAAAGTGTTGTATTATTTATATTTTCGAGGTTAATATTCTTAATTCTTAAGTTCTTAATTTTAGTATATATGTTTGTTGTAAGTTTATACGTATTAAATTCAATCTTAACCGTGGTAGGTCCACAAAGGCGCAATTTGCTGCTTTAATGAGGCGATGCCACTTGCTTGTATGTATCGTACATGTAAACAAAGAATGGCTTTTAGCCGCGTGGGACGAGATATCCCATTCAAACCAATTATCTACAAGATTACCACTTTTTGTGACACACGGGAGATTACAATAAACTTACGTGGGCATGGTCGTTATGCAATCACGATCGTGAAACTGCAATAAATGTTCTAAGCCTCTATCTACTCAATAATAAGCAACAAATATTTCTTTTTAATTCCAGGGGTCAATTTTCAAGCACACTCGGTCGATTCAGTCACTCAACCAGTCGACTAAATCCGAACAGCGAAGCCGAGGAGGAGTACGCGCGCAGTGCGCAGACGCTGCCGAGGAAACTGCACGACCGCAAGGAGAAGCCCATCGAGAAACCTAGCTCTAACAAGTACTGGCACCGGCTGACACCGAGCAAGCGATCCACCAGTGCCATCAACATATCTCACAACGTGTCTTCATCGCCCGACGGCAAATTAAACGGATACCCGCCCGGTCCAGCGAAGCCAGCGCGGACGTACAAGGCTCTAAACAGGAGCAAGAGTTTTGCTATGGGCGCTCCTGAACCGGAGACACACCCGCGTTACGTTTCCAACATGAACAGAAACTACTCCACCATGTACAAGTCCAATCCCCACCTGAGCCGACTCGACGAGACCCCGGAGCAGCTGAAGAGCCCTGGGATAGTGTCCATAATCAACCGCAGCCAGCGTGACCTTGCCGATGCAGTATCACGCGAAACCGAGCGGAGACGCGACGGACTCTTTGGAGCCCGATACGGCAAAACTGCACCGCTGAGTAATGGATACACAAACGGCCACAGCAAGTCCTACGAGGAAACAGATAAAAAGAAAATGTTTATGAAAGGCCTACGCGAGCGCGCCCCAGAACTGTACCAAACACTACACGCCGACGACGAATCAGACGGCAGTAGATTATCATCTCGGTACAATACCCCTTCTCCGCACTACAAAGACAGAGTATCCGAGGAACGAAGAGTACCGCTGTACAAGACAGAATCACTTAACAGAGAGTCTAGTCCATTTGTGTCACGATTGGAGACGAGGTTAAAATCTCCGGCCCTGCGGCGAGGCAGCAACAGTAGTGACAACTACTCGGAGACATACAGGTACACCACGCGCACGGGGGACCCCGACAGGCCCAGTATCACGGACACCGTGGAGACCGTCAGCAAAAAGGTTGTGCCTTCAAGGGACGGTCGCGCTAAAGAGATAATTGAATCAAGAGAAGTGAACTCTGTGACCAAAAGCAGGGGCTACAAAGGAGAACCCATCACCAAGTATATCGAAAGTGGCATAAGGTCGTCTCCACTTAGCTACGAGTCCCGCAATGGCTCCGTGCCGCCGCTGTACGCAGAGCGAAGGAGTAGTAACTACAAAGTGATGGAAAAGATAAGAGATTATTAGAGTTACATACACACAGACGAATCTTAACATGCCATATTAATCGAATAAACATAAAACAAGAAATATTTTAAAAAGTCAACAGCAGACTGAATGTTTATAAAAGCTTTAGAAAGTAAGTTTTTCTAACTTTGATTCCATACTTAATTTTGTGTAGGTAAGTTGCTTCATATTCTCATGTATATAAAGTCATACTTATAGCTTTACTAAATTTAATAAATTAATGTGATCTAATTCCGTCCAGTGCAGTGTAATTAATTGTAAAACCACCATCGTGTAGTTAGAACAACATTAACTTGACCATGGAACTTTTAATTGTGAATAATCTTTGCAGTTTTGTAACAGATATTTTTGTTAAAGCATAAGATATAAGCGAAAATACTGAAGGATTTTATGAAATAAAAATGTATCAATAATATAATTGTGTTAATATACACTATTTTCTCTTGTTTCATTTGGTACTTTGACACGAATCCTCTTAGAAATGATAATTAGAATTTAGAATGCGCGATAATACAATAGTGATGACAAGAGTGAATTTCTAATGCTGTCGTCATAATATCCTATCACAGTATTTCCTTGAAATAAGTAGCTTACGTAAACGTAATTTCATTGCTTGTTTCTGAAAAACTATGTCATTTACATCGCGGCAGTTTTCCTGTAAACTACAAGCATAGTTCTAGTTATTTTTTGCACTCAGTTGTTTCAAGTGCAAGGTGGAAGATGGGTGCTACGGCCAAGCGTGAGTCGGACTCGCGCTCAGGATCCCGATTCGAATGAATGAATATCATCCGCATAAAAAAAAGCATGTCACCTTTGCTTATGTTGAGATTGCAAAGATCGTTACGTAGAGGTATTTAAAATAACATAGATCCCACGTAGGAACGAATAGATCCTAAAACGCTATGCTGGAAGACAAATGAATTAAGTGATGTCTAAGTCCTCCCTAATTATTATTATGTTATCCAATTTTAATCCATTGCTTTCTGATAGATAGGTAATCTATACAGGGTGGCCAAGCAAGACACGCCCAAAAATTTTTCTGGATGCCTTAAATCTAGGGGTATCCAAACCACCCCCATGTATGTTCCGCGAAAGTTCACGGTTTTCAAGATAGTCGAGTTTCTTTTGAAAAAAAGTCTTCCACGTTTTGTCAACTTCCAAAAAGTTAATAAAAAATACAAAAAATACAAACTAATTGCACCAAAATTCAAAATTCCGTAAAAAGGATAAAAATATCGTTGACTTTCGCTTACATGTAGGTGACTCGGATAATAAGGCATCCAAAAAACTTTTGGCCGTGTCTTCCCTGGCCATCCTGTATATGTAAAAGTCGATGTGTGTATGTATGTTCCGTATGGACTCCGAAACGCCTAGAGCGATTGTCATGAAATTCATCTTATGGAATCTTTCATATTAGGCTAGCGAGCGATACTGTAAAAAGAAACTTGGGCGGAGCTGCTGGGCGCATCGCTTTTATCTTAGCGAAAGCAATGGCGTTCCTACTCTTAGTCGCCATTTTTTCCCTTAGCCTCGTAGGTGAATCCAGCGACCAGCTGAGTAAGCCATCATTGTTCAAAAAGTTTTTTCTACTCCCATTTGGTAATTTGCTTAATACATAACTTTAAATCATATCACAAAAGTATTCATTCCTACAAGTCGTTTTAGAATGATCATTTCAAAACGAGACAACTGTACTACAAAGAAACTTTCTAAATATTTTTATGGTTTTGGCTTCGAAAATTTAATATATGATTATGACAAAATATGAATCTAAATATTTTTTTTTATTTCATGGTGTCGTAGGAAAAGTATTGTAAGTAGTTATGCCACTGCACGCAATTAGCCATTGTACCATGAGTGCTAGTTTGTGCCACGAAACGAAGCTGAGTGGCAAAATAGACAGCACGAGTGTTACATTGGATCTCATTACTTGGCAGTGGTATAAATAACTATTGCGATAAGTATAAGTAAAGAACAAAATATGTTCAGCTTTGTCGGTAGGATCAATCAATATTATTTGGTGAAATACTACTAATCACAAATAATCCTGTATATCCGCCTCCATGGCGTAATGGTTAAGTCCATTAGCTTCACATCAGGAGATCGCGTGTTTGATTCTCGGCGGAGTCTTACTTTGTAAGACTCGGTTTGGTTGGTGTAAGGGCATTTTTCAAGCTCGCCTGGCTAGCTACCACCATTTTAAGTCTTGCCGCCAATCATCAATGTTAACAGCATAGATGTGTTCCGGCTAAAACATAAGATAGCCAGTTCTCCATTGCATTGGGAAATCTTGGTAAGCCCGCTTCCATCTTCGGCATCATCGTCACTTGTCATCAGGTGAGATGTTGCCAAGGGCTTCCCCATTGTGAAAAAAAAAAAAAAATATCTAAGCTGTCTACCAAGTTGTGGCAAGCGATCGAAGAGGGGCTGTAGCAAAGAATTGTAGTAATCTACGTAATGTGCTTCTACCAGCCTCTCTGAATATCCGTACCACTAGTGCCATCTAGTGCAATTACAAAGTATCGCTTAGAGAACGCACGCAGTGAAGACAGACGGAACTATGCTTAACGAGTTAAAGCATGAAACTTTTCAAAGTACAAGAAACTTTCGAAAGATGGCATTATTTTTTTTATGAACGGAGCACTGCTCATGACACTGCATAACTATGCGTAATGCATACTCCGGGAGCAGCAAAGGTTACCTATCTACTAATTTAAGGTCTATCATGATTGGAGATAACTAGCTCAGGACATTTTTTTTTTAATTCTCAATTTTATTGATAGGCCCTTGGCATCATTTCACCTGATGGTAAGGGTGACGTTGATGCCAAAGATGGAAGCGGGCTTATAATACAGGAATATTAATTTTAGCTATAAGGGCGAGGTAAAAAAAACAGTACAGCAAAATTTTGTGTAAAATCGTTCTTTAGGACCACAGAAGTATACCCTTAGAATTCCCCACAATAAGCCCCTTCCCTACAAATATGTCCCAATTTTCATTCTTTTTCATTTTTCTCAAAAATATTAGAACATATAAAGAAACAAATAATCCTTATTAAATTACCAATCAAATGTTCTTATCTTTGTGAATGGGGGTTGCAGTCGCAGCGACACTTCGACCCAATGGGATCTTTTGTGTCTACCCCTATTACCCTTGTACTCTAGCCTACTCGAAAATGTGCTGCATCAATGCAGCAATTCCGCTGAGTGGAAAGTGGTTGCAGTCCTCCGGTTTTGGGCAGCCATCGTCAAGGAGGCACATACGCTTACTACCCAGGACATCGTAGTGACTAAGTAAGTGAAACGACATTCGTGTCTTAATAATTGGAGTTTTAGTTTCTGGCAGATACTTGCAAAATTTTTCACATTCTGAAAAAACTGTAATAGTTTTGATAAAACCATGTGAAGAGATATAACTCCCCACAAAATCATCTATAAAACAAAACCAGTCTTATTTAAGTAACCAAACTATGAAGTAAGTAACAGTTCATTACATCTGAGCTGATAAATTATTGCCGGATAAGACAAGAAACATAAGACGTAATTAAAATAACACAAAAACGTATAAGTAATATAAGTACCTACTTACTTATTTCCAAATGTTTTTCTATGTAAAGTAGGTAGGTTTGTATATTTTTGTTGCAAGTATAATAGCAGACGCAACAATGAATTAGCGCGATCAGGCTGTTAGAAAGATTATTACATCTAATAGTTATATTACAGTAGACTTAATTTAGTCTACTGTGGTCATATGTAGTTGGAGGCAAATTTGGTGACTTAAAATTGATTAAAAATGCGTAAGTGAAATGGCTATCAATGACCATGCCTGTTAAAGTGAGAGATGAAGCTATTGCAGTAAATACGATGTAGCTTTAACAAGCCATTTTAATTCATCATCATCATCATATCAGCCACAAATCGTCCACTGCTGGACAAAAGCCTCCCCCAAGGATTTCCACGACGACCGGTCCTACGCTGCCCGCATCCATCGGCTTCCCGCGACCTTCACCAGGTCATCGGTCCACCCCGTGGGAGGCCTGCCTACGCTACGTTTTCCGGTGCGCGGTCGCCACTCGAGAACTTTACTGCCCCATCGGCCATCTGTTCTACGAGCTATGTGCCCTGCCCACTGCCACTTCAGTTTAGCGATTCTGTGAGCTATGTCGGTTACTTTAGTTCTCCTGCGGATCTCCTCGTTTCTGATTCGATCACGCAGAGACCATGTCTCAGTTCCGTAAGTCATCACTGGCAACACACACTGGTCAAAGACCTTAGTCTTGAGACACTGCGGTATTTGGGACGTGAAGATATTGCGAAGCTTCCCGAACATTGTCAAGGGTTTAACCAAATGTGCAAAAAAAAAAAAAAAAAAAACGCTGCCCAGCCGAGTTGGATTCGTCGATTGATCTCTTTCTTGAAGTTGGAACTACCTAGCTGAACTGTTTGTCCCAGGTATACATATTCGTCAACAACTTCCAGTGTAGAGTCTCCAACTTTTAGAGGAGTGGGTGCGACACGGACATTTAACATTATTTTCGTCTTGTCCATGTTCATTTTAAGACCCACTTGTTGAGAGACCTTACTGAGGCCATCGAGCATTGTGCTTAGGTCTTCCATAGTCTCAGCCATGACCACGATATCGTCAGCGAATCGGAGGTGGGATATGTACTCGCCGTTGATATTGATGCCGAGTCCACCCCAGTCCAGAAGCTTAAAAACATCTTCCAGGGCGGCGGTGAACAGTTTCGGAGATATAACGTCTCAATGATTTAGTGTCATTCAATGAAGATTATTTATTTCGGATATTCTGTAATAAAAAGTCTTGCGACGATTGCTGAACCTACACTATGTGTAGTCCGACACACACACTGCCGGCTTGTTCATAAGTTATCGCCTCGGGCCACAAATGAGATAAATACTAGTTACTTCGTACCCAGGCCTCCAACGCGCTTAGGTCGCCTCTAAATAGTGTTGGTAATATCTTTAGTGCTCTAACTATAGGACTTATGGACATCAATGAAAGACATGGATTTATATAAAATTAAGCAACTTATTTATTTAAATATATTTGAAAGATGTGTGTGTCGGTGCACAGTCAAACAAGGCTGGAGCCGAGAAAGACCTAACTTATATCGGAGCCAGACTCAAAAACAAAGGATTATTATTATATGAAGTTAATATAAACAAATTGCGTGAAAGAGACGGATTACCTGTAGTAATGAATAGAGCATATTTATTTTTGTATATTCCAACACGCCCCCTCAAAAATAAATGCTTAAAATAAAATTATATAAGAATCAAAGACCTATGACATTATGTCACACACCTTCCTAAGTCTGAGAGTACATAATATTACCATGATCCAACATATGTTAGGATTAGGGAAAACCCAGAAAAACCTAATCAGACCTAAAAAAAACTTAAATACATAGATACAAAAACATATAATCAGACCATATACTTAGGTATTTAAAAACTTAAACGGAATTTATTAAATTATTAGTTATGTAACTTTAAATTATATCTGTATCACTTTATTCCAAGTTTCTCTCTCATTTTTGTTAAAATGTCAGCTAACTGGTCACCTGAAAATACATAAAACATTTTAATGACATTTTTCTCCGCCTGTTCTCTAGAGAAATGATATTTTGTCTACCACACATATCATAAAATCATAAGTCCCCTAAAATGCGTTCGAAATCCGTAGGCTATGACCAGCATTATGACAACTAATTTTACTATGAGAACTTTCTTTTTTGTGGTAGTAGGTAAAATCTGTACTTTAATGTTATTACAGTATCGATTTTTGTAACTTTATTAGTTTAAAATTGGAATAGCTGTCAAAACTCAAGTGAGTCTTAAGGGCAGCCAGGAGGCTCGAGCTTCCATACAAACGTAGTTCCGCTTTAATACAAAAACTGCATGCCGGATTGAATCCAAACTTTGCGAATATATTGAGGAGACACATATCGATGTTTGTAATTAGTTTTCATCATAGTAAATTTTAACGTAACTTGTTCTAGTTTATTTTTTATTGCATTATTATAATATCTATAGTCTATAGATATATTTTTTTTATATTATATTTTTTAGCACTACTGTCATTTCCCTACGGCTTCTGAACCCATCTTAGAGTACTTATAATATGTATGTAGATAAAATATTGTATGAAACTGTTGCAATTAGGTCTCAAAACACTTGTGTGATTCTATAACGAAATTCGGCTTTGCCTCATTTTGTTAACACACACTCATGTTTTAAGACCTGTCATTACTTATCAGTTGCATAAACTACTACTGTGTCGATGTGTTTTGTGACTAGAAGGATTATTTGCTATACTAATACATCCATTGTTATCATCATAAATAGCTATTGCACTAGAAATTTCGAGGTTTATACTGAGCAACAAAGTCTTTAGCCATAGAGATTCTCGAACTGATTCGAACAAAGCAATGTATTCGGCTTCAGTGGACGAATGAACCACTTTAACCTGTCTCTTTGTTTGCAAGCATAGTGTGCATTGTTCAAATAATCTAAACAAATACCCTGTAGTACTTTTTCTTTCCATTGGTCACTTCCCCAATCAGAGTAAATAAAGCCACACAGTGTGTCATTGTTAAAATTGGAACTCCGGGCTTAAGTGATCTTTAACTCTTTAGAACCTTTCAAGTATCGCAACACCCTTTTTAATTGTGACCAAAGCGAGCGATTGTTTTTGTTACAAAAACTACTTAAGGTGTTTACAGTAAAGCTTAAGTTGGGTTGAGTGAAGAGCATTATGTACATCAGGCAGCCGATAAGATTTCTACAAGGGACTTCTATTCTTTCACAGGAATTCAAAGCTACATAATCGACTTTTGTTTCGAATTATTTGTAGGCGTTTAACTTATTAAACTAATTATTAATGTGTTAAGACCTAAACTGAAAAATAGAATAAAGGTGAAATCGATACTAGGAAAACTTGTGCTATGAAACCAATGTTCATCGTAAGAGTGCTAGATATACCTACATTAAAGTGAAGAAGTACGTGTAGGAATACGCTTAAAGTCGTAGAGTTCCGTAATATTTTCCGAAAAAAAAATTAGCCAACTACTTTCACAATTTCTTTCAGATGTCCAGAAATAACAAAAATTTGCTATTTGAAGCTTAATATTTCGTAAACGGATACCTAAATCAAAAATTGGGACTTAGCTACGCATCTACATTTGCGACAGAGTTGCCTATTTCGTAGCTTTGCTTGGCATCACAGACATCATGCGAACGTGACAAAGAATAAAAATACGTTCTCGTACTTTTTGGTATTACTTGTTGGGTTTTATATCTATATAATATTTTATATTTGCAGGCGGAGAAAGATCAAATATATTTACAATGGTCGATTTACCACCAGAAAATCATCTGGCGTATGGGCCTGGGCCAATGTGGCCCTTAATTCTTCCCAAGTTCAGAAGTTTTTAGGAGCTGATTTAAGATTATACTTGTTCATTTGCGAGCAGTTTCACTCAGAGGTAACGTATATTTTGGCTCACAAATACCAGACTCCCTTAGTTCTGATCTTAACGTTTGGAAACTGTATGAGGCATAACATAGTAACAAGGAACCCTATACAATTGGCGACGATGATATCAGATATCATTTCCTTAAAAGACCTGATGAAATTCTGGGAGCTGAAAAACTTGTATTTCATAACTTACGAGTTTCACTGCTGGATGTACTGGTTCCTGAAGGAGCAAGAGAAGTTGGTAAAGAAGTACAAATCTCAGGGTTGCTAGGGCCGATTCCTATCCTATATAGGAACACCTCACCGATGCTCCTCAAAGCTCACTTCAGTTTTGATGTCCCTACTGCTTATCTGCTCAACTTGGTGGAGATTGGAAATCTTCATTTAAGAAGAGTGAGTCTAAGCTACTCGAGGTATGAAAAAAATATTTTTTACATTAGGTAAGTATAATTTATTCGTAAAAATTAAGCTGTAGTTAACATGCTAACAGAGAGATTTAGCAGCAATCTATTAAAAACACAAATATTATAATAACCATCGTTTTTCATCCAAGTTTTGTTTTTATGTGGCATTCAACTAAATTTCAAATTATATATTTTCTATCGCTTAATACTATAAAAAATTAAATTAATTTCAAACGAAAAATTTAAATTATTCATTTTCTATCGCTTAATATTATAAAAAGTTTAATTAATTCCAAATATTCCTTTTATATCACTTAATACTATAAAAAGTTAAATTAATAAGCCAACCCAAAAAAAGATTGCTCTACTGAAGACTGCTCATAGCTTGGATAGCACGGTTCATTGTGCCACACGAAAAGAGAAGAAAAAAAAGACTTCGCTGCGTGATCGAATAAGAAACGAGGAAATCCGAAGAAGAATCAAAATAACCGACATAGCTCCCAGAATTTCTAAACTTAAGTAGCAGTAACCAAGGCACATAACTCGTAGAAAAGATGGCCGTTGGAGCAGCAAAGTTCTCGAGTGGCGACTGCGCACCGAAAAACGTAGCTAGGAAGGCCTCCCACATGGCGGACCGAGGACCTGGTGAAGGTCGCAGGAAGCCGCTGGTTGCGGGCATCGCAGGACCATTCGTCGTGGAAATCTTTGGAGTTGTAAGGAAAACACGTATCTGTATGTGTGTCAATGGCTTAAAAGTACTAGGCTTCCAGGATCTTACAAGAGGTGTTCCAATGCAGTCGATTCTCTGTGAGGAAAACACGTATCTGTGTGCGTCAATGGATTAAAAATACTAGGCTTCCAGGATCTTACATGAGGTGTTCCAATGCGGTCGATTTTCTGTGAGGAAATTCCAAAGAGATAACTCACCCGACTATGGGCGGTATTTTAAATCTCCTTAAAGATGGAGCTTAAGAAGTTTTACTTCATAGGCGCATCAAATTAGCTTAACCTGGACATAATTCGATAACTAGTTGTTTTGATTATTTTATCGGATATTGATAATTAGTATCAAATATTGAAAAATTCGCGGTGGTAACCGTTTCTTATAAAAAACATGAGATTTCGAACACTACCTAAATTTTTCCTAAAAGCAAAATAGATATCCAAATACCTTGTTAGTATAATTTTGAGGTGAATTCAAATGATGTCACCTAATAGCAAAATTAAACTGAAACCACTTTCGCATGTATGTTTTTTTTCACGGTATTCATCTGATCGCAATATCTTGATAAGCAAAAATGGTAACTATAATGTTAGTATCTTTTTAAGTTATATTGTGTCTTTTTAGTCATTTATGACAAAAATTAAACATTTAATTTTTAAGTTTTAATAATAATGTATTTCTCAGTAGTTAAAAATCGTAACTGTAAAATTTTCGTTTAATAATATGTTTT
Organism: Coleophora flavipennella; assembly: GCA_947284805.1. NCBI lineage: Eukaryota > Metazoa > Arthropoda > Insecta > Lepidoptera > Coleophoridae > Coleophora > Coleophora flavipennella. The sequence continues at coordinate 1,314,164 of OX369270.1, read as the reverse complement.
TGTACACTACAATCTTGTTTTCATCAAAATTAAACACCTTAATGTGACGTTTATGAAATTGAAAATTTAATTCAAAATACGCGCAAGCCAGTAATGGAGCCGGGCCGGATGCATGCGGTGCGGGCAGAGCACTGTTGCCAACCCTACTGTTTTAACAGTAGATTTACTGTTTTCGCCATGGCTTCCCTGTTTTCTGTTTTAGTGCGTATTTCTACTGTTTTAGGTGATGTATCCGAATTTCGAACTTATTTACTCCAAATCGCATTATGTCACAATGAAACATGTCAAACCAGAATAACCTTTTAGTAAAAGCAATAAAGATAGTTCTTGTATGCGTCGGTCACGCGCCTTTTTACAGTTGGTATCACTAGCAGCTCTACGCCGGTAATATAGAAGTCATTGAGCAGGCCTCTTGCCGACTGCGGTGCACATGAATAAATTTAATAACAACATGTATTATTTCAATAAAAAATGAGTCCGAAAATATTGAAGACCAGGAAATCAAAAATGTTAATAAGCAATTAGTAGCATTTCCATTGTAAAATAAAGTGTATAATTTTGAATAAATCTTTCATTTTGACTTTATTTACTTTACAATTCCCAGAAATTCCTTGAATAAAAACAATCTGAGGTAAATCTAACAGTAGTTGTATAACTATTTATCAATTCTATGAATGTTATGTCGAACAGTATATTTGCCTCTTTAAAATTACTATTTTACTGTTTTCTGCTGTTTTTTTAAGTTCCATTTGCTGTTTTTTGCTTTCCTTAGGTTGGCAACAGTGGGGCAGAGAGCGCATGCTCGCGCGGCCGCGGCCGGCCGGCTCGCGCACCCGCGCGGTGACACGGGTCAAATGACAATATTGAATTCAAATTATTGAAAGATTGTGTAAAGCTATCACCATGGAAAAAATTTATAATATACTGAAAGTAATAAAAAATCGATTTAATTGAATACAATTATAAAAAAATACCACTTTGGATGTACTTAAGTAAAAAAATATAATGTAGACCCTGTGTTTGGCATTGATTGCAAAATTTCTCGACCTTCCATTTTAATTGAACTCTTTTTTTTAAACTTATTTGAAAATGAAGAAAAATTAAAAAAAAAACGAGAATGAGACGTTCTTCGGCTTCAAAGTAAGTAATAGCCGCGTTGAAGCCCGCATTGATTTGATTTGACTAGAATGAATAGACTTACGTTCGATATTATTTTAACACGTATGAAGCTCTATGCCAGCGCGTAGGTTTTATTTTTGCAAGTGTGCGCTCACACACTCATACGCAATATGCGACTCCACTCCCAGCTGCCCGCAAAACGGTTATCATATCAGTAAGAAAAATATTGGTAGAGTTAAAATATGTTTTTAGTTTTAACTTAAAGATTTTTTTAATTCTAAAAACGATCCACTTCGAATTTGAGCTCGTTTGATTTTTCTTGGTGAGAACTTTGGTCTCAGGTAGTTTCCAAGATCTGATGCTGTGTTACTTATTTATTACCAGTAAGATAAATTTACGTAATTTAACTTCTCAGTTCATTTACTTTTGAAAACCGGTCCTGCTTGTCCACATTCAGCGACTTCCCGCGACCTTCACCAATGGGAGGCCTGCCTACGCTACGTCAGCCGGTACATGGTCAACACCTGAGAAATTTACTGCCCTAACGATCATCTGTTCTACGAACTATATGGCCCGCATATATCACGTAGTAAGTTAGTAAAGTTCCCGAGTGGTGAACGCGCACCAAAAGACCCACAGCACACCGCATTGGAAATGAACGGTCCTGCACATCTACATCCAGCGGCTTCCCGCGACCTTCACCAGGTCATCGTTCCACCAAATGGGAGGCCTTCCTACGCCACGTCTTCGGGTGCGCGGTCCCCACTAGAGAACTTTACTATCCCAACGGTAGCTATATGTGCCCTGGCCTCATAGCTCGTAGAACAAGTGACTGTTAGGTAGTAAAGTTTTTAAGTTGTAACCGCGTACTGGATGACGTAGCATAGGCAGGCCCCCACTCGGTGGACCGATGACCTGGTGTAGGAAGCGGAAAGCCGCTGGATGCGGACGAGCAGGACCGATCATTCTCTGCGATAAGTCTTTTAGTGCGTAGTCGCCACTCGAGAACTTTAATACCCCAAAGGCCATCTGTTCTACGAGCTTCACGGCCGGGGCAAATAGCTACCATTGGGGCGTTAGGGCAGTAAAGTTCTCTAGTGGCGACCGCACACCGGAAAACGTAGCGTAGACAGGCTTCACACTCGGTTGACCGATGACCTGGTGAAGGTTGCGCAAAGCCGCTAGATGCGAATGAGCAGGACAGGTCATTTTCAATGCGGTGCGTTTAAGTACGCGATCACCACTCAAGAACTTTACTACCTCAATGACCATAATATCTGTTCTACGAAGTATGTGGCTGGGCCAAGTCAATAAGTATCTTCTTAGAATTTAGGCCTGTTTTATTTTTCTTGACGAGTCCTTTGATGCAGGTAGGTTCCAAAGTCTGAAGTTGGACCACTCTCTTGATCAGCTTCTGGGTCCAATACAAAAAACTAACTGTGACAAAAAAGTTAAGGTTTCAAGAAAACAAAGTAGAAAACACAAACGAATATTTATTCTTGATAACCTGCACATTTTTCTGTACTTCTAGAATGTATGGCGGTTCTCGAATGTCAAGATATCTGGGCACACGTAAATCAACCAGTGAAATAAAGTAGCCTATTGTTAATCCAGGCCCTAATCTGTCTACCTACCAAATTTCAGTCAGATCCGTTAAGTCGTTTTTGCGTGAAGAAGTAACAAACATACACACTCACACAAACTTTCGCCTTTATAATATTAGTGTGATAAATCGTCTCGCACGCAGTCATTATTATGAATCGTCTCGCACGCAGATTTGACGACGGTGACAACACCCTGCTGAAATACTACAGAGTAGAGACCCATCTCACTTCAGAGCCATGTCTACAAGCTGTTTTCGAGAGTCATTATGAATCGTCTCGCACCCAGGTTTTACGACTTCCAGCCTCCCAAACAATCCGGTTTCCGAAAAGGCTTTAGTACCATAGACCACATACATACGCTGCGGCAGATTATACAGAAGACTGAAGAGTATTATCATCAGCCACTATGCTTGGCGTTTGTGGACTATGAGAAAGCCTTTGATTCGGTCGAAACCTGGGCTGTGCTACACAGTCTCTCCAGCTATGCTAAATTGACTATCGATTAGGGCCTGGATTAACAATAGGCTACTTTATTTCCGTTAGGATCTGGCTGAAATTTGGTAGGTAGACAGGTTAGGGCCTGGATTAACAATAGTCCACTTTATTTTACTGGTTGATTCACGTGTGCCCAGATCTCTTGACATTCGAGAACCGCCATACATTCTAGAAGCACAGAAAAATGTGCAGGTTATCAAGAATAAATATTCGTTTGTTTTCTACTTTGTTTTCTTGAAACCTTAACTTTTTTGTCACGGTTAGTTTTTTGTACTGGACCCAGAAGCTGATCAAGAGAGTGGTCCAACTTCAGACTTTGGAACCTACCTGCATCAAAGGACTCGTCAAGAAAAATAAAACAGGCCTAAATTCTAAGAAGATACTTATTGATTTGGCCCAGCCACATACTTCGTAGAACAGATATTATGGTCGTTGAGGTAGTAAAGTTCTTGAGTGGTGATCGCGTACTAAAACGCACCGCATTGAAAATGACCTGTCCTGCTCATTCGCATCTAGCGGCTTTGCGCAACCTTCACCAGGTCATCGGTCAACCGAGTGTGAAGCCTGTCTACGCTACGTTTTCCGGTGTGCGGTCGCCACTAGAGAACTTTACTGCCCTAACGCCCCAATGGTAGCTATTTGCCCCGGCCGTGAAGCTCCATAATTCTACAAGCCCTAATGGCCTTTGGGGTATTAAAGTTCTCGAGTGGCGACTACGCACTAAAAGACTTATCGCAGAGAATGACCGGTCCTGCTCGTCCGCATCCAGCGGCTTTCCGCTTACTACACCAGGTCATCGGTCCACCGAGTGGGAGGCCTGCCTATGCTACGTCATCCAGTACGCGGTTACAACTTAAAAACTTTACTACCCAACAGTCACTTGTTCTACGAGCTATTAGGCCAGGGCACATATAGCTACCGTTGGGATAGTAAAGTTCTCTAGTGGGGACCGCGCACCCGAAGACGTGGCGTAGGAAGGCCTCCCATTTGGTGGACCGATGACCTGGTGAAGGTCGCGGGAAGCCGCTGGATGGTAGATGTGCAGGACCGTTCATTTCCAATGCGGTGTGCTGTGGGTCTTTTGGTGCGCGTTCACCACTCGGGAACTTTACAAACTTAGAGAGCCCATAAATAGGTAAACGTGATTCTACAAAAATAATCTCATCCTGAACAATTAAGTTACTTATTTATTATCGATCTAATTAATAATATTTCAATTTATTCTCCGCCCTAGTCCAACCGTGGCACCACGTGTTTATAAAAGTTTGACAATCATTGGCTATAAGCCTACAACAAAATTATTCGCGACTCGCGAAAGTAAGGCGCATTCCGTTTGTTTTAAAAAAATGCAAGAATTAAATCTACTTAGACAATTTAAATATGACAGATACAAATCATGTAATCAGCATTTTGTGACTTCAAGGCGGCATTCTTTGACACAGGCGGCGCGCGCTGTGTCGGTGTTTACAAAGGGCGAGCGAAGCTATCTCCTATACGTTCGAGAGTTAGTTAGACCTTAGGTCGCAAGAAATAACGTTTATATTGAAACGTAACTAAGAAAAAATATTAAATTATGAATAATCGTGGACATTTATTGTTTAATTTGTTTCTCATAGTATTAATAATATTTTGAAGGCATAAATTAAACACTTTTGAAGTAGTTATGTATTTTGGCTTTCCAAAAAATACAAATATTTGTGACTTTACAGGTTCGCAAAGAGAATCTGTTTAATTTTTAATAATTCATTAACAAATTTAATATACTATTCAGAATAAATTGTTCAATCACGGTTATCTATAATTTCTGGTAAGATAAACCAAAAAATCTGTAATTAACTGAACCTTCTCTATCAATGATAGTTCCGAATGATTAATTAGTTTAATTTTGATTTGTTTAACTAGAATGCAAGCGTCATATCATAACAGAGGTACTTTTACAAAGTTATATAGGTATTATGCTGTACTTGTAAAATCAAAATATGTTCAAAATTTAGTTTTTCCGTTTTTTTACATTGACGCGGAGCTTGAAAATGTTTAATTCTTTTTATTTTAACTATAACTAACAATAATTTATGTCCTAGAAAAAGAAAATTCAGTTATCGAATTATGTCCAGGTTTAGCTAATTTGACTGGACTATCAGTAGTGTGGTCTAAAGCAAACAAGCGTTCGGCTTGTGACACGTTATCACGTAAAATTATCGTCCGTAAACCGACTTTACAAACAACATCGTTTTTTTTTGTTTGTTCTGTCATATTTCTGTATTTAATTTACGTTTAGCTATTCGGAAAGTACAATATAATCATTAAAAAAAACTAAGTAATTAACAATATTTTAAATATACAAAGTTCAAAAAAGGAATGATCAAATGAATTTACAATAAAACTAAGTAACATAAAAACATTTCATAACATTTTCATCTCGTATGAAGGAAAAGAAACCAACTCGCTCCATCATCCGCGCAGTTTAAAACACAGCTGAATATTTATTTGGCATTAACTGAAAAAAAAACAAGACTGAAAATGTAAAACTTAAACTTAACGATGCGTTTTTAGTGTTGACGCAGCTCTGCAAATATTATTTTTTAATATTGGTACATATTTAGTGTGTCGCTACACTCTGCGTGCGCGTGCGACGAAGACGAACAGACATTCGACGCACGTAAATTCGACAACAGCCGCTCAGAGAAACAGAGTATCGTTTAATTGTTTTTTTAAATTATATTGTGGTGTATTATATTTTAAGTATTTAGTGTAGTTTATTAAAAAAAAACAAAAATGGTAAGAGAATTAATAATTAAAAAAGGAGAAAATTTACATGACGTTGGCTAATATTGTGTGTTATTTTCTACGTGTGCGAGCCGGAAGTGGATATACAAACTTTCCTTGTTTATCCGCTCCTTTTAATAGTGAAAACCTTATAAAACTGTACAAAGGTTTCACTTTTTTCGGTACTCCCGGAGTGGTTAGTTTTTTTATAAAGAATTAAATACATAAGTCAGGGTTTTTAATAAATAACCCCTACCCTTTTAATTAGGGGATGGAACAAGGTGCTATAATTGATGATGAATAGCTTGCCGTCCGAACAGAAACTATTATTGCCGAAATTGCCGATTACGCCCAAAGTCAATATCAGACAGCGTTTAACCCGAAAGGGCACAAACGTGAGGGCACACGCCGTTGCTAGTCGATGGAAAACGCATCACTTTAAAGATCAGAGTGATTTGAATCTTCTACCTGGAAGGAGTTGATTCATTCATTTTGTTCAGTACCTATAAAAAAACATTGTCATAAGCAACTTACGAAAACAAGTGAAATTCCACCAAAAACATTTTCATGTGAAATGTTGACGAGACCATATGGCTCGCACTGTCAAAAAATTATCAGATCTCATGTAGAGCCAATCTTCTAACTCTACACGCCATAATTCTACAAGCCCTAATTTCACAAACTCTACACCTAAGTCAAAATATTATGTGGTTAGCATAAAAAACTGCGGAAGTCTCATACAAAATTCCATGGGGTTGGCGGTAAAAGTTCCAAGTTTTAGATTTTTTTGTTGTTTGTATACTAATTCTAGCTTACGTACCAAATTTAAGCTTTCTGTTTCTTTAGGAAGTACCCTAAGAATTTTAAAACCTTATAAAAACATTTGTCCACGTGACATTTTCTATCTCTACGTTTAAAAAAGAATTAGAGAAATCAGTCCAGCCGTTCACGCGTGATACCGTGACCAAGGGAAATAAGGATTCATTTATATATATGTACATTGGAGAATATCCATAATAAAAACAAAATTATGAACTATGTAGTGGTTTAACAACGCACGCAAGAAGCAACATTCGTTTTAAGCACAGAGTAGAGATGAAAATCAATATACTTTTCCAGGGTGTAGCATCAGTTTTCCTTCTCGGCCTATCTCTTTCCCTATGTGAGTCTGCAAACATACTGTATGTGACACCTTTCTCGGGCAAGTCTCATGATATTATGCTGAGGCCAGTGGGCCTTGAGCTGGCCAGGAGAGGCCACAACGTGACCGTCATCACCGCCTACAGGGAGGACAACCCCTTGCCGAACTACCATCAGGTGTTGGTGGACAATGTTAAGATATGGAACTTGACTGGTGAGTTGCCTATCTTGTAGCTTTTCTTGACATCACAGATATGTGACAAACAGTACTAATTGGAATTACTTGTTGGGTTCCATGTTTTTTTTGTAAAATTGCAGGCGAAAAAAGACCAAACATCTTTACAATGGTTGATTTACCATCAGAAATGTTTCATGAGAAATTCCTCTGGCGCGGAGGCCTGAGTTTTACCAACGTGGCCCTAAATTCTTCCCAAGTTCAGAAGTTCCTAGCAGCTGATAACAAATTCGACTTGGTCATTTGCGGGCAGTTCTACTCGGAGGCAACATATATCCTGGCCCACAAATACCAGGCTCCCTTAGTTCTGATCACAACATTTGGAAACTGTATGAGGCATAACATAGTAACAAGGAACCCCTTACAATTAGCGACGATGACATCAGAGTTTATTTCCTTGAAAGACCCGACGAGCTTCTCGGACCGTTTAAAAAACTTGTATTTCATAACTTATGAGTTTTACTGGTGGAAGTACTGGTTCCTGGAGGAGCAAGAGAAGTTAGTCAAGAAGTACATCACAGGGTTGCCAGAGCCGGTTCCTAGCCTGTATGAGATGCAGAGGAACACCGTACTGATGCTCCTCAATTCTCACTTCAGTTTCGATGTCCCTACTGCTTATTTGCCCAACTTGGTGGAGATTGGAGGTCTTCATTTAACGAGGAGTGACACAAAGCTACCTGAGGTAGGTAAACATTGTTTTTGACATATTAAATTGGGCTAAATATTGAGAAGTAAGAAGACATTTTTTCTCTGTTCTGTAGTATAAAGGCTGTAGGCGTACATATTTACTGATTCTTATGTAGACAAACAAATAAATTAAATACCATTGTTCGTATCCTATAAATCGAGCAATAATAGTGTGTTTTCAGGTCTTGAAAACGTAAAAATGATTTCGATTAAATTTGCTCTGTGGAGGTTTTTTGGCTTATAATCTTTATAAACTAAGTCATTGCAGGATCTTCAGAAAGTACTTGATAATGCCAAAGATGGTGTAGTGTATATAAGTTTCGGAAGCCACGTGCGCAGTGCAGAGCTACCTGTCGAGAAGAAGAACGCTTTGGTGAACGTGTTCAGGAAGTTGAAACAAACTGTGTTATGGAAGTGGGAGGATGAGGTTTTTGAAAATAAACCCGATAATTTGTATATAAGAAGCTGGATGCCACAAAAAGAAATATTGGGTACGTAAGTCTTATTCAAAATCATAAATATTGACAAATATCAAGTAATTGAGAATAATCTAGATGGCAAAGCGCCAATGACAATTGAAGGTCACGGCTAGACACTTCTACGTAGATTTGCTGCAAAAACTCGAAACGGAGCTATCTCCCACGTTAATCCTCTTTTTACAAGCTTTTATTCTACTTTACAACGAGTTTTTCTTTTATTTGTATATTTAATTATAGGAATTTTGCAATCGATTTTAGAGTGAGTTTCAGGGTTCCAATTGAGCTGACATTTGGTTTGAAACCGAATTCCCGGTGACAATAGATTTTCTTGATACTTTGAAGTTGACCTGATTATGAGTGAAATCAAGGTTCCAGGATCGTCTATTGTTTGCATTATATTAGATACTATCCTTGCCTTTTTAGGTTTTTGTTCAGAGGTGGGGGGGGGGATCATCATAACAGCTCATATACGGGGGGGATAAGCTATGGAAAAAGGAGCAAGCGAAGCGAGCATATTTTTAGAAAACGTAGCTTAGCTAAGCTCGAGGCCTTCATACTAAATAAAATAAAATAAATAAATAAATATTCTGGGACAAATCACACATGGTCATCTGGCCCCAAAGTAGGATTCCCTGTGTTATGGGTTACCAGAGACTGATATACATACTTATATACGTTTAAATACATACATATATAGATATTTAACACCCAGACACAGAGCAAACAAATCTGCTCATCACACAAATGCTTGCCCTGGGTGGGGATCGAACCCACAACCCTCGGATCAGTAGTCAAGGGCACTAAGCACTGAGCCACCGAGTCAGTCATACTGTGGCCAGTAGTGCAGTCATTACGCACTAAGGCTTGTATATTGCTTTATATTAAAAAATGTGAGTAATTTAGATAAATCCAATTTAGTTTAGATATGAAAAAAATAAAAGTTTAAAAAACTAAAAACCGACTTCAAAATGAAATTCACTCAAAAGTATCAAATAATATTATTATACTTAGATACACGACATTAATCAACAATAACGAAATCAAAGATGGGTACGAATTAAATTAGGGGCCTAAATTTATTTTTGAGGTTGGTACCAGAACACAGCTAGATACGTATCAAATGTTTTACATTCGATGGCATTGCTGACACCGACCTCAAAAAAAATTTTAGGTCCCTAATTTAATTCGTATCCATCTTTCATTTCGTTATTGTTGGTTAATGTCGTGTATCTAAGTATAATAATATTATTTCATACTTTTGAGTTAATTTCATTTTGAAGTCGGTTTTTAGTTTTTTAAACTTTCATTTTTATTTTATTTACTTTTAGTGATAATGCTATCTATCTAACAACGTTAAATCCAATAATCACCCACTCGCCAATAAGAACCATCAAATCATAATGCATGTGTTACATTAGCAGATGCAAATTCCTGTGGCTTCTATCATTATCTCAATAGCATGAAAGTTAAGGAGTTAAATCTTCCATCATCAGCTCATCTGAATAACCCAAAAGAATACAACTGTCGGTCTATATGCACTTACGCATCTACGTAAATTATTTGAAGAATTATCCTCCAACTCCTAACCGTTAAGGAGTTGCACCTTCCTTCATTAGCTCATATACATGAGATGATGACTACCAGACGCAAATACTTTCATTATTTTAGAAAATGCATGAAACACGTAAAACGTGGCCATAAAATTTGAGGGTTTCCCTCGATTTCCCTGAAATCCCATCATCAGATCCTGACTTGGTGACAATGGGACCCCCTCGGGAGTAAAAAAATAAAAAAATGATTTTGAAAATCGGTTCACAACCAGCGGATATATTGCGTCCCAAACATATAAAAAAAACATAAAGTCCAATTGAGAACCTCCTCATTTTTGAAGTCGGTTGAAAAGTTAGGATTTAATTATAAGAGCAATTACTTAAAGGAAAGTTACTAAAATCAGGACGACTTTTCCAGGGTTTATATAACTACTAGTTTGTAAATTTTGTGATAATCCTAGCGTGCATTAATTCTTCATCACGGCACGTTTTTTTAATTAGGTAAATGATGCTTGTTATACCTATGCGACTTCCTTTCTGCTAAGATGGATGCAGTCTAATTCTGAATGAAATCGTTTTACCGCGCATGCACGTGATGGATGCAGTCTAATTCTGAATAAAATCTCTTTACCGCGCATGCACGTGATCGATGTAGTCTAATTCTGAATAAAATCTATTTACCGCGCATGCACGTTTTTTTATTAATTAAATTAGGCAAATGATGCTTGGTATGCCTATGCAACGTCCTTTCGGTGTAATCTTATCTTATATATATATAAATCTCGTGTCACAATGTTTGTCCCCAATGGACTCCTAAACCACTTAACCGATGATAATAAAATTCGCACACCATGTGCAGTTCGATCCAACTTGAGAGATAGGATAGTTTAAATCTCAAATTATAGTCGCAATTTTAATTAAGAATCCAGAAATTCCGTAACGAAGAAAAAAACTTCACGCTCGGTTGCCATGGCAACAATATCGGTTGTCAAAACAAACATATAAGAAGATTTGATCATTTTCGGAGAATAATAAAACTCTTTTCATAAACTGTATATACCTCCATATGACAAAAAAGATTTGATTATTTTTTATTTATAAAATGCAAAAACATTTTTATTTAAGACACAGCTGTTTGTATTTATAGAGATAGGTACAAAAAGATTTTATTCCATATAAATCTTCTGTCCGTGTGTTAGTCATTGAACTCCTCCTAAACGGCTGGACCGATTTCGCTAATTCTTTTTTTGTCGAGTTCGTTATTGTCAGGAGAAGGTTCTTATGTAGGGTAGTGTAGGGTAGGGTAGGGTAGGGTAGTGTAGTGTAGTGTAGGGTAGGGTAGGGTAGTGTAGGGTAGGGTAGGGTAGTGTAGGGTAGGGTAGGGTAGTGTAGGGTAGGGTAGTGTAGTGTAGGGTAGTGTAGGGTAGTGTAGGGTAGGGTAGTGTAGGGTAGGGTAGTGTAGGGTAGGGTAGGGTAGTGTAGTGTAGGGTAGTGTAGTGTAGTGTATGTAGTAGGGTAGGGTAGTGTAGTGTAGGGTAGGGCAGTGTAATGTAATGTTAGGCGGTACGAAGTTCGCCGGGACAGCTAGTATAATTATACAACTTAATCTTCTATAAATTATATAAAAGGAAAAGGTGACTGACTGGTATATCAACACACAATCGAAACCACTCAACGGATTTCGCAGAATTTTGGAATACAGAGAGTTATGAAGACGTAGGCAACCAAAACAACTGTTAATGAAACTTATACTGTTCCCAAATAAAAGTAAACCAATAATAAACGAATGGTCACAACCCAATAAATAGTTTCGGAGAAATGCGAAGACAAACATACATACAAACATACATGTACAAAACTTTGTATAGGACTATGGACGTGATTTCAGTGGATTCCACTTGCCACATATAAGTAACCTCGTGCGCCAGGTCCAGGTACTTTGTCCTTTTTTCGGCATTAGCCTGCACGAGTATGCATGCAAAATTTCAGCTCAATCGGAAACCAGGAAGTAGGAACTTACAAGATTTTATTACAGCCACCGGGACAGATGAAACTAAATAAAAGCTTGTAAAATACTATTATTTCAGCCCATCCAAACATCAGAGTGTTCATATCGCACGGCGGGTTGATTGGGACCCAAGAGGCAATCTATAACGGTGTCCCAATCATCGGCATCCCAATATATGCCGACCAGTACAACAACTTGCTGCAGGCGCAAGAGCACGGATTCAGCAGGATCCTCAGTTACCATGACATAAATGAGGAGAACGTCGCCAGGGTCCTCGAAGATGTCCTCAGTACAAATTCTTACCAGAAGAAGGCAAAGGAAATGTCAGTAAGGTTCAAAGACAGGCCGTTAAGCGCACTAGACACTGCCATGTTTTGGATTGAGTATGTCATCAGGAATAAGGGTGCGGAGTATATGAGGAATCCGGCGTTGAAACTGAGCTGGGTCGAATACCACATGTTGGATGTGTACGCGTTCATAGTGGCGGTATCTTTGGTGTTGGTGTATATAGTGTTTAAATTTTTGTCTGTTTTAAAATCTTTCTTTGGAGAAAAGAGTAAAAGAGCAATACAAAAGAAAAAGATAAAATAATTGTTAATTACTCGTATTGTCTAAAAAACTTATTTTAATTATTAAGTGAAATCAGAGATGTAAATTTAATTTATAATTTAGAACTCAGTTAAAGTAAATAAACATTTTCTCTAAAAACTAACAAAGTAACAACTTGCAGGGATAGTTACTAACTATATTACAAGTTAAGTTTTCTACGTCTAAATGCTTAAAAAAAATAAGTTTCTCATTAGCATTGTTAAAAAAATTGAGGTTTTTATATTTATTAAAAGTAGTAATGTAGTCTACATTGAAACTCATTTGAATATTTCTGTGCCTACTGTGAAAAGTCTCTAAGTCTAAGTCTGTTTTGGAAACTTTACAGAAGAGCCGATTAAAAGTTGTGAGAAGAAATTTAGGTTTTTTTCATATTTTCAAACAAATTCCGGAGTGATGTTTACTTTTTTAGAGTGATTAATTTACGCTTTTTAAATTGTTTTAATATTGATATATTTATTAGTTTAAAAGATAATCGAGCAAAACTGAATACAGTGAAATATAACTAAAAAATAAAGTCAGAAAAAGTGAAAAAAAAGCTCAAGATATTTAAAAAAAAATACCGTAAGTTTTACAATAATATTTGGTGATTGTTAGTATGATTCAGATTCCTTTAGAAAAATATTAAATCGCCTTAACAAAGTTATTTAACATACCAAAACTGTACAGAACTAATGTTTAGTTTCCACGACTCGCGCTTAGAGAATTGTGCGGGCGATGCCGAGGCCGCCCCTTCTAGAGCGCAGATGCATCAGTCCCCGACAAATCGCCGTGAGCAATGCGCGGTCCCGTGCGTCAAATAATCTTGACTCATCTTCACTCCGTAAAACTTGGAGTTAGTGCATAGTGGCCAGGATTCCAGACACACACAGTTTACGTGCTTACGGGATTGTCTGATGCCTATCTATCATGCTAAAACAAAAGTTTTGTGTAGGAGGCGTGTCGTTTAGTTGTGACAAATTTTGAAACCACGCGAAAGCGATATTGGAAGCGCGTTATACCGTCAGGTTAGGCATCTGTCATTTGATGTGCATGTACTTTAATACTACACCGACATGTGGTTAACTGACCTCGCTATATTATTGAACTGTAAATAGATATACGTACTCGTACCTTATAAGTGTTACCTGGACAGCTGCTTACCTTATATCAAGCACAGGTCCGCTAATGTATGGAGTACTGTTCACACTTATGGGATGGATCAGCCCGCTATCAGCTGGATACCTTGGACGCCATCGCCCTACGCGCACGGAGACTCAGTGGTGACGACGAGCTAGCCAATGACAAGCTCCAAAGCCTTGAGCATCGCCGCAAAGTCGCCTGTCTATCGGTATTCTATCGAATTCATTTCGGAGAGTTCGCGCAAGAACTTCACGACCTCATTCCCCCTGCTCCATTCCACCGTCGGTCAACGAGACGCAGGGAGGGGTTGCACCCCTTTGTTGTTGATGTTCCACCTTTTCGCACAAATCGTTACGCTTCTTCATTTATTATGCGTACAGCGCAGGAGTGGAACTCCTTGCCTGCGTCAGAGTTTCCCGATTCCTATAATTTGGGGATCTTCAAGGCAAGAGTGAATAGGCATTATTTGAGTTTGCATGTACCATCCTCGACTGCATCATCACTTACCATCAGGTGAGTTGCAGTCAAACGCACTCAAATTTTTAATAAAAAAAAAACAAAACTCGTGAACGAGTATTGCGAGCCTTCCTACCAGCTGATCAACCACGGAACACCCCAAGAGTGAGAACGAAGAAGCACTTGGAGTGGAGTTTGATGACATCGTGGCATTCTTTACACATGAACACACATACACACACTAACTAACACAAATATTTGACACAATTATTGCCACAAGCGACCCACCTGAGGAATTGAATCGCTCCAGTGTTGGTAAGTAACTAAATATAGTTTACTTGTCGTTCAAATAAATTAAATTTGTGTAATGTTGGCTCATAGGTCATTTAGGGTTCCGTATAGGTTATTTACTTAGTTTATAATCGGTTAGTAATTAATAAACTAGTGTTGGTTCCCGGGAGCTGTCGTTAAATTCAAATTTACCTAAATGCTTAAAGCTGTAGTTTGAAGTGATTTAGGGTTGCCGCGTCGTTGGATAGTGGACACTCCTTGTTACCAGGACAACCGCGTTTATAAGCCTAGCTTTGTTTAGGTTATGGTAAATAGTACCATAGCTAGCTGGCCTTAAGCATCGAAATTCCAGCGCCGCGCAACGCAGCCGAGTTCGTGTCCCAACTGGCGGGCTTAAGATACGAACTCAAAGGGCCCAGCAGCGCTTATTGTTTAGGTCCGCGGGTATTGAATGGCGGCGCGAACAAGAACTCAGATTTTACATTAGATTTATCGTAAACCTGTAAAATATTAGTCCATAATATGTTTTTCACGAATGATTTCACGGAACTAAGATTGTTGATTAGTAGGTTTATTCAGGTAATTATTCTAATAAGACAACAACGAAACTTGAAACCTTTAATTAGGTATTTTAAAGAAGAAGTTCTCTTTTAGCGACCATTTTATATTCGGCAATTTTGATTTTTATAGCACCTAAAATCTGCCCAGAGATTACTTTATTCTAGTTAATGCACTTCCCCATATATCTTACCGTTTTGGCGCGCATTTGATGAACTCTATGAATGGCGGAACAAATTTTTATGAATCATAGGTAAGAACACTCTATCAAGTCACCTACCAAATAAAAAAAAAACTAATCAAAATCGATTCCTCCGTTTGGGAGCTTCGATGCCACAGACAGATACACAGATACACACGTTAAACTTACACCACCACTCTGTTGCATTGTAGCTTAAAATACACAAAATCAACCAAGTATTACTTTGAAAAAAATACCTTAATTATTTATAGGGGTATATTAATTAAAAAGTCATTGTAAACTAGTAAACTTTATTGTTTTAATTTATTATTCTCAATTAATAAGCCCTTGTAATATCTCATATGAGCATAAGTGACGATGATGCCTCAGTAGTTACTTTTATAAATAGACGAACTTAACAAAATCTTCTTATTGACATTTTGATTACCTTGAATCCTTTGAGTGAGTTTTACTATGGTTGGCTAAATACTTGTATGTACGTTGCAAAAAAATAAAATTATTTTATTAAACTACCTCTCAGCTACCTTATTCAAGCGGGGGCAACGCCACTATAGGATAGCTATTGATAAAATAGTTAGCTTTTCACCCCACGACTTCATTACATTTTTTTGGCCAGAAACTTTGGCTGGCGTGTCCACAACAACTGTACAAAGTTTAAGTGTAATCGGTGAATAATTTTCATAGATTTAACATTTTAAAGAAATAAAATATTTACTTTTTTATTTTTATAGACAAGCTGAACAAAACCCAAACTTGTTAACACTCTAGTAATATAATCAAATTAGAAGATGTGTGTGCCGTATGGCTCCCGGCTTAGAATAGTGCCATCCTATCTCTTCCAATAAGTGTCGTAAGAGTCGACTAAGGGATTTAAACCGGAGGATGGGCAGCAGCGTCTATTCCGCGAATAGCAGTCGACCTTCAACGACACTGCGATCGCCAACCCGCCTGCCAAGCGTGACAATCAAGGCAAAACCCACCAATGACTTGTACAAATAAAAAACGGGCCCTAGTTCCCGGCGGCTTCGCTATTACTGGCTCTGGTAGCGGTCAAGAAAACGGCGCGGCATGGGGTGCTAAGAATCCCCGGCAGAAGCCAGGCTACCAAACCATAAGACCTCTGGTCCTGGCAACCTACAACACGCGCACACTTCGGACCGACGTGAAGCTTACAGAACTTGAGGAAGAATTGAGCAGATTACGATGGGATATCGTAGGATTGTTTGAAGACCTAAGTGAGCGGGAGGATACTATAATCCTTAAATCCGGAAACCTCCTATTTTCGGGAGTGTGACCAACTGTCCTAGGGTGGTGTCGGGTTTCTAGTCCACAAGTTCCTCATCAACAATGTGGTCCGGATAGAGAGTGTTTCGACGAGGGTAGCGTACATTATACTCAGAATCACCAAACGATATTCGCTGAAGGTCATACAGGTACATGCACTGACCGCGAAATACACCGACAACGAAGTGGAGATCTTTAAAACTATAGAACTTTACATAAAAGCTCCCACACCCATTACACTGTTGTAATTGGGGACTTTAACGCGAAACTGGGCAAACGAAGTGATGGTGAGCACATGGCCAGCAAGCTGCTGGCCGACTTTATGGAGAAAGAGGGCCTCTTTAAGATACTTCTTCTTCAAGAAGGAAGTAAAGGCATAAGACATAAAAAGAGAGAAAAATTATTTACGAAGTTATCATAACGAATGAATTCAAGTAAACTGTGACCCCACACTAGGCTAGGCCTGTCTCGTAGCGGTCAAAAGAACATAAACATAAAAAAATTTAACAGAGTATAGAAACTAAGTAATTATTAAAATAAATGGTAGACAACAAAAGGATTAAAGACAAATAATAAAAACAAAGAACAGATAACAGAATATTATGAGTATGTTTTTGTGTGTGTGTGCGTGACAGGAGGCTACGTTATAAACATGGGGAAAAAGAAATGGTATAAATCTTTGTGAGACAGTGTTGATTTTAAACATTCTTTTACACAATAATGTCTGATAGCAAGTAGACTTTAATGTTTCTATATGTGTGAATGTAACTGACCTCAATACAAACAGCTTCCGCACAGTGAGAACTTCTGCTTCTTTGTAAAGAGACATAGTGGGGTATCAGCGAACCTTAAGAACGGATCTTTGAGCTCTCTCAATAACAATAAGAGTGGTTTTACTAATTCCTCCCCTTGCCAGAATACAGAAATTGACAAGAGATTGGCACAGCGTCAAATAAACTATTTTTAATATCTTGCCGTCAATTGCCTCACGTAGGAGTTTCATGACGTACATGACTTTCTTGATTCTATTCGCAAGGGCTATGGCCTGATTCCTAAATATCAGTTTTTCGTCCAGTGTTCATCATATCCAGCCGAAGGACGTTCACTGCTGGACAATAGGCCTCTCCCAAGGATTTCCATGACGACTGGTTCTGCGCTGCCCGCATCCAGCGGCTTCCCGCGACCTTCAACAGGTCATCGGTCCACCGAGTGAGAGGCCTGCCTACGCTACGCCTTCCGGTATGCGGTCGCCACTCGAGAATTTGAATACCTCAACGACCATCCGTTCTACGCGCTATGTGCCACACCCACTGCCACTTAAGTTTAGCAATTCTGAGAGCTATGTCGGTTACTTTAGTTCTCCTATGGATCTCCTCGTTTCTGATTCAATCACGCAGAGAAACTCCGAGCATAGTACGCTCCATTGCTCTTTGGGTGACCTTGAGCCTTCTTTTGAGCCCCATAGAAAGCGATCATGTTTCAGTTCCGTATATCATCACTGGCAACACACACTGGTCGAAGTCGCGGGTTCGATTCCCGGTAGAATCAACTTGTAAGACTCGGTTTGGTTAGTGGTAGGGCATTTCCTAAGCCCACCAGGCTAGCTACCACCATCTTATCTAAGTCTTGCCGCCAAACATCAGTGTTAACAGCATTGGTGTGTTCCGGCTTGAAGATAAGATAGCCAGTTTCCCCATTGCGTTGGGGAATCTTGGTAAGCCCGCTTCCATCTTCGGCATCATCGTCACTTACCATCAGGTGAGATGATGCCAAGGGCTCACCAATTGTGAATAAAAAAAAGTTATATCAAGATTACTTAGTAACCACTACGACTATATTCCAATAAATTTTGTGAAAAGAAACTGAATAACTAGTGTAATATTCTTTCGGTAAAAAAGACAGAACTTGAAATAAAATGATTCTGACTAAATTTGAAGTAAAATTCTTTTTGTGCAATAAACACAACTCGATATAAAGTCCTTTGAACTTCGCATTTGTTAAAATATTTAGTTTCCGAAATCAAATTAATAATTAAACTGTTTTAACCAGAAATTGGTCGCTTTTTCACTTACAAAGTTGAGTTCAGTTACTTAGCACGTTTTTTTTTCCAACATGCGTTACTTTACACAATTCTATCTCTGAAACTATGGCACGTAGCGATGTGTTTCTTAGACTATCAGATAAGTAGGTAATATTCCACTGATTCTAATTGTGTAAAAAAAATTAAAACCGCATAAGTCGAGTTATGCATCTTTTTACAGGAGGTACAGATTTAATCTATTTAAAAATGTGCCAAATCTTTTTAAGATTATTTGGCCATAAAAAGTAGCGAGATAAAAAAAGCCAAATCTAAATGAATAAACGTAAACCAGTGATTTGGCCGTTGACCACTTTGTATGAGTAATAAGTCTGGGTAGACATGTAGATGCATTTATTTTCTTCTACTTTTTAAATATATAATTTATAAATCTGTAAGATTCCCTTTTATGACAATATCTACTCAGATTTACTACACGAAACCGTTCGGGTTTTGTAAAATTCAGATCACGATGAACACAGGAAACACTTTATATCCCCAATAGTTAAGTTATTTCCTTTCGGTCCCTCGTTAGGTAAAAAAGGGATAATCCTCATTTTGAAAGTTTTCTCTTTGTGTAGATGTACTACTAAAACCTATTCATATGCGAAATTTTAGCTCTCTAGATATATGGGAAGTACTAGTTCCGTTTTGATAATATACAGATGGTTGAGTAAGTGAGTATCAAATTAATACCACCAGATGTCTTCGAAAAATATAAGTTATAAACTTAGAATTCGAAGGTCCTCATAAATACAGGTTATTAAATAGCGATATGTTTATCATTTTAATCATTCCTAGAACGAACAAATAGGGCCATGAAAGATAAATTGACCACGCTGAACACGTTTTAAAAAAACAGACTTCAAACACAAAAATCAAATACAATGCGTTTTTTTTATTGTTAATTTTCTTAAAAATTACCTTACCGATTAGACGTATAACCTATCTAATAAAAAAAGAGTTATCAAAATCGGACTTCTCTGTAAAAGGTTAACCGTGGTCATACATAAAAAAATATACGCGTTGACTTGAGAATCTCCTCCTTTTTTTAAGTTGATTGAAAAGGTATGACGGCAGTGCTTGCTTTGCGCTTGAATTGGCAGATTTAATTGACCTCACAAACTTATGAAAAAATAGCCTTAGTATTATTTTAAACCGACCATTATGATTTTATTGAAATATTTTTTTTTTAACATACTTTTCCAGGGGAGGCCTTTATCCAGCAGTGGTCGTTTCTCGGCTGATATGATGATGATACTTTTCACGGTATAAAATCGAAATACCTCTAAATAGTTATGTTTTTTTTTGCCTCGTGGACATCGTTTTTATGATTGTCTTTGAGGGTGAGCCTGGACATGAGTTTTCTCTAGATTCCTCAGGAATTATGATGATGTCCCCGATAAAAACAGAGGGGTGTCAACGTGTGTATCTGTGTGGCTCTCTGTGGCATCAAGCTTCCAAACGGTTAAACTAATATTGATTTGGATTAATTTTGTAAAAGGTGACTTCAGCCAGAGATTTGTTACCATAGATGGGTTATGCACTAACAAACAACATTTGAAAATCGAAGCCATTTACACACACAACATTACAAGCAGTTCGCTTCCGTTGAACCGATGCTACTAAGAAAATTTTTTGCTTCACTTTTTGGATGCACGTAACCTATCTACCTCCCCTTATATATAGCATATCTCTGACTTCAGCACGATTAGCTGTTATCTTTATGATTCTTGAAGATCATCCATCAGCTAGTTTCTAGTTGATGAAGCGATGTGGGCTACTTCCACAGATCTGATCGATTCAAAATTCGGTAACTACAGTACCGAACGGACGAACAGACACACACACACACTTTATTTTGTATTTTAGACTCTATTAGTGTAAGACAACCGATCACCATAAATATTAACTTCGATTTTTTTGCCATCATAATACCGTATTCACTCCTTTGTCGCTCGAAATTAAAAAGGTTTTATTCTTGTTACATATTCCAAAGTATTAAAAAAGAAGGAACAATTACTAGCTATTCCACAATAATTTAAATTACTAAACCTTCCTCATGAACCAGT
Organism: Coleophora flavipennella; assembly: GCA_947284805.1. Lineage (NCBI taxonomy): Eukaryota > Metazoa > Arthropoda > Insecta > Lepidoptera > Coleophoridae > Coleophora > Coleophora flavipennella. Next base: position 1,293,413 of record OX369270.1, on the reverse strand, counting down.
CCGTCCATTGGTGAAAGAGCTCGTTTAAGCGAGGTTCTGAGCCCAAAACAAACCGCGAAGGTACTTTAATTAGAATCGGAGATGTTGAGAAAAAAAGCTACGAAAATCGCTTTGAGTCTTGGGTATAACTTGAAAAGGGCGAAAGTTAGATGATTTTCAATGCTTGAGGACAAATCTGTGCATCAATAACTTTCATTTAAAAAACAACCAAATCAGTTTGATAGATCTGCCAGACGGACTCGAAATATATTTCTTTTTAAGCTATTGTATAGCTTTTATCGCGGGCTTTAAGGGGACCGAATCAAGAAATTTCGTAACGAAAATAAAACCCCAAAAAAATATATATATTGAGTTCTAAAAAACTTACAGTGCCATCTATCTATCTATCATTATGATGATTGATGATGATGATTGATTAATGATGATTTATGATGATTGCTTGATTATGATTAATTGATTGATTGATTGAATTATTGATTGATGGATTGATTGATTGATGATGATTGATTGATGATGATTGATTGATGATGATTGATTGATGATGATTGATTGATGATGATTGATTGATTGATGATTGATTGATGATGATTGATTGATTATGATTGATTGATGGATTCTTTGATGGATTCTTTGATGGATTGATTGATTGATTGATGATGATTGATTGATTATGATTGATTGATGATGATTGATTGATTATGATTGATTGATGATGATTGATTGATTGATGATTGATTGATGATGATTTATTGATTGTGATTGATTGATGGATTGATTGATTGATTGATAGATTCTTTGATGGATTGATTAATTAATTGATTGATGGATTGATGAATTGTTTGATGGATTGATGGTTTGATTGATTGATGGATTGATTGATTGATGGATTGATTGATTGGTTGATGATGATGATGATGATAGTGATTATTAGTGTTAGTGTTAATCCCTACTAATATTATAAATGTGAAAGTAACTCTGTCTGTCTGTTACGCTTTCCCGCAAAAACTACTGAACGGATTTGGCTGAAATTTGGTAGGTAGACAGATTAGGACCTGGGTTAAGACATAGGCTACTTTTTACCACGCTCGCGAGCCGCTTGCGGCTCGCGCACTGCGCACCCTCGAAAAGTCATAGAAATGTGGTCCACGCGGGTGAAGCCGCGGGAATCAGCTATTTATAATATAAACATCCCGCGCCGCAAGGACTATAATGGTACTGGTAAATACTGCATAAATAAAAAATAAATAAATAATTATAATTGCATAAGTTGATAAAAATGCTATGCAATAGCTTTACCGCGGCAGTCCCCGAGTGCCACACGTCTTTTTTTTATTTATTTGAGAAGAGCGAAAGTTAGGTGATTTTTAATGCTTGATGACAAATGTATGCATGAATACCTTTCAATTTGATAAAATTGGCAAATCGGTTGGATAAAACGGCCAGACGGATTAGATTTCATAATTTTGTTTACTCAATATGTTGAGAATTGCGAAAGATAGGTGATTTCTAATACGCGATGGCTAATTAGTGTACATGTCGCAGATATATTGTCAAAGTCGTGATATTATAATTTCACTGAACAAAATGTAGTGAAATTATAATATCACTAACCTAACCTAACCGTGATATTATAATTTCACTAATTTTAACTGGTGAAATTATAATATCACGACTTTGACAATATACCTGCGACATATATATACCTAAAACAAATCGGTTCGATAAAACGGGCGGATAGACTCAAAATAGTTTTTTCTTGGAGTGTATTGGAGTTTACTCCTTAAGAATAAAGGGGTTTGAAAATTTTTGTATGGAGACTGGCATACTGGTGTCCGCCATATTTTTTTTTTCAAAATGACGTCGCACATTGAGACCCATATATTTGAATAGGGGACATACAGACAAACAAAAAATGTCATGTATTACAGTGTCCTAAAACGTCACGTTACGCAGATAAATGAATATATTCCATAATAATTTTGATTATTTTTAACTTCTATAGTTATTATCTCAGAAACGTGATACTTTAGGCCAAAATTTTATATGACATTTTTAGTTCTTCTATAGGTCTTCTATCCAAAAACACAGGTTAGATTGTGCGACGCCATTTTGGAAAAAAAATCAAAATGGCGAATCCTCAGTGTGCCAATAACTTTCTAACCCCTTTTCATATAAGGCCCCCGGTATGGAAATTTCATCAGGAGTAAAATTTATTCAAGCGATAACTAAAAAGCGTACGTTTTTCTGCGCACCAGAACTTGCGCACTTTTCACCTTTAATTGAACTGCGTTTCTTAAATACTTCTTTAAACTGTTTACTGTCGTCAGATATTGTTAACTAACAAGGTGTTTATCTAATTGATTGATAACGATTAGGTGAGTATGTGAGTGAAGCCCGGAGCGCTCCCTGCGAGGCCGAAGGCCGACCTCCGTGTAGGGTGGAGCCCGGAGCGTTCGTGCTAGGCCGAAGGCTAGAGGCCGGAAGCCGAATAAAAAAGTGTTATGAGTAAACTCCAGTCGCGCGTCGGAGCTAAAACGCACCCTTTTTTTATTTATTTGAGAAGGGCGTAAGTGAGATGATTTTTAATCCTTGATGACAAATCTATGATAAGAAATCTTTCACTTAAAATATTTATATTAATAACTAATAATAAAATATTAATATAACCGCCTCCGTAGCCCAGAGGCAAAGTTCACTGGCTTTACACAGGAGGTCGCGGGTTAAAGTTCATTTTTATTTTCCTTAGTTTTAGTGATAATAATTTACCTATCACCTACTCGCCAATAGGAATCATCAAATCATAATGCATTTGTTTTATTAACAGATACAAAGTCCTGTGGCTTCCATCATCATCTCAGCAGCATGAAAGTTAAGGAGTTAAATTTTCCATCATCAGCTCATCTGAATAACATAAAAGAATACAACTATCGATCTATGCGCACCTACCTATAAATCTACGTATAATATTTGAAGAATTCTCCTCCAACTCCTAACCGTTAAGGAGTTGTACTTTCCTTCATCAGCTCATCAACATGAGATGATGACTCATAGACGCAAATACTTTAATAGCTTTAGAAAACATATGAAACACGTAATACGTGCCTCTAAAATTTGAGGGTTGCCCTCGATTTGCCTTGGATCCCATCATCAGATCCTGAATTTGTGACAATGAGACCACCTCGGGAGTATACTCTTTCGAACAAAAAAGAATTTTGAAAATCGGTTTACAATCTGCGGAGATATCGCGAAACATACAAAAAAACATATTACAGACGAATTAAGAACCTCCCCCTTTTTTAAAGTCGGTTGAAAAAGATTTACAAACTATAACGTGTGATATTATAAATGAAATTATATGATATATATGATATGATATAATATGATATTTTGAATGAAATGTGTAGTGAGATTCTCAAATATACTTTTTTTATAATTTTAAAATAAAATGGTTTTAGAGTTGTCAAAATAAATGGCGAAAAATAACCCTTATCTCCAAAATTCCATTTTTTTTTCAAGATTTTAGGCCCCGTACGCCGGAAATCTTGAAAAAAAATGGAATTTCGAAAGTACACATTTTTTTTGAAAACTGTTATTATTTTCAATAGTTTCGGAGATATGGGGAAATGACCAATTTTCGCCTATTTTCATAGATAAGAGTAAAACTATTTTAAGGTAAAATTACATGTTAAAAAAATGGAGATTCTCCCAGCAAGCCCTTTCGTTTGATGTATGTATCTCACGATATAGTTTTCACAACTTTTTTTTGGTTTTCTAATTTACCTCCCGAAAGTGGCTTTTATTTAATTTATAAATTGAATTAAAACTGACTGTTTTATTAGGCGTAACGGTCAGGACCGCTACCTCCTATCCGGTAGGTCGTGGTTCGAATCCTGCCACGTACCAATGTGTTTTTGAATTTCGATTTCATATGTCTACGTTTATCCCACGCTCTTACGATAAAGGAAAATATCGTGAGGAAACCTGCACACGCCTGCGAAGAAACTCAAAGGTTGTGTGTGAAGTCGACCAACCCGCAATGGGCCCGCGTAGTCGACTAAGGTCCGATCGCCCTAATTCAGGGTAGGCTCGGTGGGGACGTATATGAGCGGATATGATGTGTTATTTAAACGTTCAAAGATGCGTCTGTTCGGCTCATTTGTGCTGCAAAAAAAAATTCAGTGAGTAGTAAGTCAGTCTGAGCTACCAACGCAAGTTTTTTTTGTGATTTTGAAGATTTTTAAAGGTCACTTGTGCGGTCCATGACGTCCTCGGCGGAAGGGTAACTGGTCCAAATATATAAGGTGTAACAAAATTAGCTAAAACTATTTTAACTGGTGCTTCTACCCATGAAACTGAACAACTTTCCCCATGTAACTCTTAGTCAAATCGCAAAAAAATGCCTCTCCCATACTAACTCGATCAGCTGATCAGCCAACTGAGTACGGGAAGTTCAAATTTTTTTTGAGATTTGATTATGGGTGTCATGGGAAAAGTTGTTCAGTTTCATGATAATCATAATCATAATCACTTTATTGGTAAAAAAATATTTTACACGTCATTTTACAGGATGAATCCAAAATAAGAATAGAAAATAATAAAATTGTAAAAAATTGTCAATAATGCACAAAATTAAAAATAATAAGTACATAATCATAAAAATATTACGAAAAGATAAAACTAAAAATAGTTACACGTTGTGTAAATTTAGGAAGTCATGTAAACTGTAGAAGGTGTGCTCGATAAGCCAGCGTCTGAGTTTCGTCTTAAAAGTCATTATTGAGGGAGCTTCAGTGATTTCTACCGGTATTTTGTTAAAAATTGCCGGTCCCAGCACATGTGCCAGCTTACCTGACTTGGCGAGTCTGCATCGCACAGGCAGGAGTCTGTCCATATTGCGGTGGTTTCGACTATGTATATCTTTTGGCGTCACGTACTCTTCACGATGGTTATATACATATGTAGCCAGCTGAAAGATTAGTAAGGACGGTAGTGTGAGGATGCCCAGGCTTTTAAATAATGGCTTCGCGGATGTACGACGCGACGCCTGCACAATCGCTCGTACGGTTTTTTTCTGCATGCGAAAGGCGCGCTCCCATTCGGCAGCGCACCCCCACAGCTCTACTCCGTATTGCAAGAGCGACTGTGCTGTCGCAAAATAGCTGGACCGCACCACCTCTCTTGGGACTACCCGAGCCAGCCGTCGGAGAGCGAAGCTTACTCCGCCAAGTTTCCCACACAGCTTTGATATATGAGATTCCCAAGTAAGGCCGCGGTCCAGTTCGAATCCGAGAAAGGTGGTGATGTTCACCTGCTCAACACGTACTCCATTCACGCTCAGCGACAGATCCCTCATACGCTTTCCTCCCAGGTGAAAGTGAAGAAAATGCGTCTTTTTTAAATTAAGGGCTAAACCATTGCACCGAAACCACTGCGAGAGCTGCGTCATGGCGTCGTTAAGTTGTCGCTCCAGTTTTTCCACAGTCGGTGCGCAGACGATACTGGCCACGTCATCAGCGTACATGTAGATGTCGCCAGCTGGTACCGCTTCAGGTAAATCGTTCAAAAGTAACGAGAATAAAATGTTCGATACTGATGACCCCTGGGCTACACCCATCGCAGTAGTCAAAGGGTCTGACCTCACTTCTCCCCCGTCACTCACCACGACCTGTGACCGGTTACTAAGGATGTCAGCGAATAGGTCAGCAGCACGACCGCCGATTCCATAGTGGTGCATCTTGGCGCCGAGTACAGTGTGGTCCGCTACGTCAAACGCCTTAGACAGGTCACAGCACAGCACGGCCACCTGCAGGCGCTGCTCACGCGCCTCCAGCACGCGCCGGACCACCCGCCGCGCCAGCGCGCTCGTTGAGCGGCCCGCGCGGTACGCGAACTGCCGCTCCGACAGAGAGCCCGTCGCGTCAAGATGTTCAGTAAGACGAGAGCATAACCCATTCTCTAGAACTTTTGCTATCGCCGGTATTATAGACACTGGTCTATAGCAATCTAAGTCTTCCCTATTTCCTTTTCCCTTATACAGAGGAGAGATATTACTGACCTTCAGGGGTGAAGGATAGGTTCCTTCTTTGAGACATTGATTGTACAGTGCGGCCAATGCCGGCGATATCGTTGTTGCAACTGAGTGGAGTAGCTCCATCGATACATCATAGATATCTTTAGTGGGCTTATGCGGTATACGAGTGCTGATGATGTTGAAAACTTCTCGCGCGCTGAAAGGCGCAGCGAGCGGTCTGCGGGCGCGCGGGCGGCGCGCAGTGCAGCACAGGCCACCGCTGTGTCGGCGCGCGGGGCACCGCACAAGGCAGCGGCCACTACAAATCTATCGTTCATGGCGTTCGCAGCGTCCGATTTGGAAGTAAATTTTTCTCCGTTTTTTGTAACAATATCTGTAAACTGGGTTAGAGGGTGAGTAGATCTACCTCTCTCCTTGTTTACAATTTGCCACATGATTTTACTTTTATTTTGACTGCCTAATATTAACTTGGAATAGTAGTCGAATTTTTGATGCGATATTAATTTATTGTACAATGAATTCATGTCGTTTATTTTACTCTTTAAGTCGTCATCATAAGGAAATACACTGCTTAATTTTATCATATCAAATAATATAAATTTGTATTAATAATCTCATCAGTTACCCATGAGTTATTTTTTGAACTAGGCTTCTTTTTAAGGGGAAAACATATGTCAAATTTATTGCAAATAACATTTATCATAGATATCGTCATATTTAAAGCAGAGCCGCCACTTCTTTCCCATACATCAATCCAATTGATACTATCAATAGATATCGCAAAATTGGCGCGATTACTTTTAGAGTAGTCGCGCACAACGCGGGCTGGTGTAGGTTCGATTCTCGGACGGGCAACTTCTGTGCGCACCGCAATATGATCAGAGAGGTTGGTTGTGACTGGAGATGCACACACCGTTCCCTCCTCTGCGTTGAAGCATGTATGGGTAGAAGCACCAGTTAAAATAGTTTCAGCTAATTTTGTTTGACCTTATATATATATTTTTGTGTTATCGTTAGATGGACCGTAATGCCGGTGTAATTATTACTTTTCTATCTGTAGTTTAGCCGAGCGAAACTCTCGAAAGAACAAGTTTTTTTATATCGCAATTTTTTTGGAATGCCCCCGAACCGAACGAAAGACATTCATCAAACGTCACATATTATTACAATAGTTACTACGTACTTAAGTCAAAAGCTACTTGTCCTAACATCTTCTCCATCTTATCAGCTCATATACGTCCCCACCGAGGGGCTGGAGCCTACCGTGAATTAGGGCGATCGGGCCTTAGTCGACCAGCGGGCCTAACATTACAACTATCAATCGGTATACCTACATATCTATGTCCATAATGAATGACATAATCATATCACGGAATATTCTATCATAGTGCGACATACAAATTATGTTTAAAGTACATTCACCGCATGGACCGCGTCCCGTCCTCGCCAACAACGCGACATGACGCGACGTCGTGTCGTCGCAAAAACGAACAGGTTCAAACCACAGATAAGATAAATAAGGTTGGATTGGCAATAGTCACACTTTTGTTTGAAAACCAGCGTCGCCGCCTGTCTCCGACACATCAACTCCAATACCGCAGTTAACCGTCTTTTGTTTAACTATTGTGTCTGGGCTCGATATCGCGACTACGGGACGCAAAAAGATAAGCAATCATTTTTTTATTTTTTTATTAGGAGAACACAAACGGTAATGTACATTGATATTTAAAGAATGAAATATAAATAGAAAGTTAAATCTATACATTCCAACAACGAGTTCCACAATTATTTAAACATATAAGCCTACTTATCAATATACCGCTATAAACTGTCAAAAAGCTGTCATATTTGTTTTTTAAAAAAAACTATCAGATAAATTAAGAAAATAACAGCAATTATAAAAATAGTGGTAAAAAGAATAGATAACTATTAGAAAAAAAATACAGTAAAACTTAAAATAAAATAATAATAATACGAATTGCGAGCTCTTATAAACAAAACACACTTAGAACACAGGGCTGCAATTGTGTCTCACACCATTTCGAGAGTCTGTACTTTACACACAACCACACGCAAATAAAAAGTTTGAACGCGTGCTTCGGTTAAGTATGATTGCCTAATCATTTTTGTGGCGCGCCTACCCAGCGTACATTTCCAATCCAACCTTATTTATCTGATTCGTGGTTCAAACAGATAATACTAACGTGACGTGCCACTAGATACAGACGTGTACTGTGCGTTCTGCGTTCGTGATCAGATCAGATCAATCATGAAGTATTAAAATTTACTGTTTTTTAATAGTTTTTTTTTAAAATAAAGGAACAAAAAATGGTAAGTGGATTCATAGAGGATTAATAATAATCCGACCAAGTTTCTAGAGACTGCAAGCAATAATGTATATCTGAAAATTGGTTTATTTGAAAACAATCAACTGAAAATGAATTTTATCAACGTGTATAGTGGAGGTTAATATTTTTTATTCGCGTAAGTACCCGTTCTTATAAATGTGATCTTCTAAGGCCTAGATTACACTAAGTCATATATATGATCCTTGAGAATTGCCGCCTTTGTAGGATCATATTTCACAGCATGCTGTCAAAAATGATCATTGGGCTACATCTATGATCATATTTATATGATAGTGTAATATCGGCCTAAGGCATAGTCTATCTAAGGCACAGTATACGAGTATCTAAGGCCGATATTACACTATCATATATACTATATATGATCATAGAGCAAGATTACAAGTAAGTCATATATAATATGATCCTAGATCTAGTACATTGTAGCCTTTGTAGGATCATATTTCACAGTGTGCTGTCAAAAATGATTATTGGGCTACATCTAGGATAATATGTCTATTATAGTGTAATATCGGCCTGCGAAATAGTCTATTTAAGGTGTACTCCAGCGTGTGGGGTTGAGCAGGTACTTTTAAACTATCACGGGATAGTGAAAAAATATATTCTAATGAATGATTTGTTTACGATTACGAAGTTTGATGGCGAGTGTGTCTTAAAACAAGTTCAATAACTTTCTCTAAACAACTCAATTATGAGAGGTTGTTATTTAGCTGCCTTGTTTGTATTTAGGTATGTCTCAGATTTATGTCGGCACCCCTCAAATACAACAGATTTGATAACAATGGACTAATTCTACATAATTGTTATAACAATTATTATGAATGGTGATTTTTGAGGCTTTAATGTAAATTGATTTATGATAAACTGGAATGAAATTAATTATTCTCTTGTTTCTATACAGGGTGTAACAAAATTGGTGCAGGAGCCGTTAACTGGGGGTTCTACTTATCATACTGAACCATTTTCCCCAAGGGACCCATAGTTAATTCTCAAAACGAGTTCTGTACCCTTTATACAAAAATGTACAAAATAGGTCGGTCAGCTGATCGATTTGTATGAAAAGTGATTTTTTCTAGCGATTTCAGCAAAGTCGTGAAACAAAAGTTGTTCAGTATGATGAGTAGAAGCTCCAGTTACAGGTCCTACACCAATTTTGTTACAACCTGTATATAAATGCTGTTGGTTGAGCCGTCAAAATATCCAAAACAAAAATATATTTTTTACTTATAGGTGGTTTTAACAAAGAAAAAAGAAACATCTAGCAATCAAAATTATTAATAAGAATATCGATAATGATGATTGGAAACGCTAAACACGTTAAAAAAGCAATACTCTTTATTTTAAAATTATAAAAAATACATATTTGATATTCTCACAACAAGTCCTTTCGTTTGATATGTTGCATGATAAAGGTTGCACAACTTTTTTTTAAATTTTATAATTTACCCCCAAAAATGGCCCCTTTTTTAAAATTATTTTTTTTTACGTTACATTTTCGTCTTAGGGTCACCGAATTAAATATGTGTACCGAATTTCAACGCAATTGGCTGTGACGGACGGACAGACACACGAGTGACCGTTATTGGTTCCGTTTTTACCTTTTGAGGTACGGAACACTAAAAAGAATCATCAGAATCGGTTCACAACCTGCGAGCGAAGATATCGCGTAACAAACACAAACAAAACATACAGTCGGATTGAGAACCTTTTTTTTTATTAACAATTGGAATACCCTTGACAACATCTCTTTCGTGTATGGTATGTGACGATGTTGCCGAAGATGGAAGCGGGCTTACCAAGATTCTCCAACATAATGGGGCACTGGCTATCTTATCCTCCCCCTGTTTGGAAGTCAGTTGAAAATCACATTTATATTTTTAGTGGTTTTAATAACGATAATAATGATTTTTCATATTTCCTTCACCTAAAGGTTGTCTGGAAGAGATCGCTTGTTAGTGATAACACCGCGTATATGTACAATATCCTCAATCATTGTATCTTTTTTCCTCTTATGTTGTGCAATAAAGTGTTTTCAATCAATCAATCAAGTAGAAACATATAGCAATCCAAATTTTTGCTTTCCAGGGTATAGCATTAATTCTCATTCTGGGCTTATCGCTGTCCCTATGTGAGACTGCAAACATACTGTACGTGAGCCCTTTCACGTCCAAGTCTCATGATATGCTGCTGAGGCCAGTGGGCCTTGAGCTGGCCAGGAGAGGCCACAACGTGACCGTCATCACCGCCTTCAAGGAGGACGACCCCTTGCCGAACTACCATCAGGTGCTAGTGGATGATGTCAAGATATGGGAATTAACTGGTGAGTAGCACTTGCCAAGTCGGGTAGATGGCTCTCATTAGCATTGGTCTGCAACCGACTTGGAGACAGAAAACTCCAGAATCAAATGCAACATGAGGTCTAACCAGAAAATGCGTGGGTCTCCTACTCTGTGAGTTAGGTAAGTTACGCTCAGAGAGTGACGCAGTTTTCCGTTGCGTAATGGTTAGCCTATTAGCTTTGCATCAGGAGGTCGCTGGTTTGATTCCCGGCGCGGTTTAACCGCATCTTGTTTTAGCCTATGTTGATACAGAAAATTCATTCTAAACATTGTTTAAAGGATTTTTGAAATTTGATGACCTGTTAAGGAGATCACAAGAGGTCGATCCGAACTTACATACTTACTTACATACCTCTTTATAATATAAGTACAGAAGGAGTTGTACATTACTTGTAGTTGAATCAGATCTTATCGTGCAAAGGTGAAAAAGATCGAAAAATACGTACCTTAATTTAGGAAAGGGAAGACCAAAAATTTTTTTGAAGTGAAAACTTCTTTAGGCGCGTTGGGCATTTTTGAGATGGGAACCAGGAACACCCGAAGGGTCTAAACTTATAAAACTGTAAATGTTTGCACTTCTGTCGGCGCTCCTATAGAGGTTTGGTTTTTTAAAGATGAAAACTTCTTTAGGTGCGTTGGGCATTTCTGAGATGGGAAAAAACCATTGAATTTGCTACACTGTAACCATGTTACGTAACCGACACCTTACCAGGAACACTCGCAGGGTCAAAACTACGTAACACTGTTTTAAATTTACTATGGGTTTCTTGGGACCTTGTACAGGTCAAGAGAGGAAGCCAGAGTTTAAAACTTTCCAAACAAATTTCTGTCACCCTACTTACGTGTTTGGTTTTGTTCTTTTATATTTGCAGGCGAAGAAAGACCAAATGTCTTCACAATGGTTGATTTACCGCCGGAAGTATTCCATGAGAAAATCCTCTGGCGCGGAGGCCTGGGAATCACCAACGTGGTACTCAATTCGTCACAAGTGCAGAAGTTCCTAGCAGCTGATAACAAATTCGACTTGGTCATTTGCGAGCAGTTCTACTCGGAGGCAACATATATCCTGGCCCACAAATACCAGGCTCCCTTAGTTCTGATCACAACATTTGGAAACTGCATGAGGCATAACATAGTAACAAGGAACCCCTTACAATTGGCGACGATGATATCAGAGTTTATTTATTTGAAAGACCCGACGAGCTTCTGGAATCGTTTGAAAAACTTATATTTCATAACTTATGAGTTTTACTGGTGGAAGTATTGGTTCCTGGAGGAGCAAGAGAAGTTGGTCAAAAAGTACATCCCGGGGTTGCCAGAGCCGGTTCCTAGCCTGTATGAGATGCAGATGAACACCGCACTGATGCTCCTCAATGCTCACTTCAGTTTCGATGTCCCTACTGCTTATTTGCCCAACTTGGTGGAGGTTGGAGGTCTTCATTTAACGAGGAGTGACACAAAGCTACCTAAGGTAGGTCAAGATTACATTATTTATATTGTGAATATAATATAGAACGAAGAAACTCGCAGGTTGTGTGTGAAGTCAACCAACCCGCACTGGGCCCGCGTGGTCGACTAAAGCTCGATCGAGGCTCGAGCTGACATGATGATGATGATGATGATAATAGAAAACTGCAAATTAATCATCTTTTCTAGTAGCAAGGCATATAAAGTTATTCTTGTATAGTAGTACATCTACTAATCAGCCTGCTTTGGCATATGATGATGATCACCATCATCATCATCATCAGCCGAAATATGTCAACTTCTGGACGTAGGTTTCCCCCTAGTTGGAGAGTTTTGCCGTAATTGCTTCGCTTGGCAGGCGGATTGGAGATCGCAGTGTGCGATGTGGTAGCACAGTGTCGTTAGTACTAATATATATATATAAATAGGTACTTTGATAAACTTGATGGATGGTAAACTTGATGGTATGCAGAAAGGACACTGCTGCCCATCCACCGGCTTAGTCCCTTAGTCTTCTCTTTCGATATCCATGGGACGAGATAGACATAGAATGGCTCAATTCTAAGAAGCCAGACGGACTATTTTCCATTATTCTTCTTTGTTCTCCACAATTATTAAGAACACAAATAGGCAAATTAAATTACCTTTATTTTTGTCTTGTAATGCTGTGAATTCTTTAGGAAAAACGCTAGTAATGGTAAGAAATAATACTAGTATACTTACAAACAGGTGCAATTACCTTCGTAATTTGTACGTTATTAGCGAGTAGGTATATGATATTTAAAGTTAGAGGACTAGAGGAAGATCAAACCAATTTAAGTTAAACGATTTTAACAGTTATCATTACAACAGTGTTTCTATTTTAGTTTCCATAATTTGATTGGTTTCTCTTTTAAATGTTTAGACAATTGTCAAGAAAATCTTTACAAAGTGATTGTCTTTGCAGGATCTTCAGAATATACTTGATAAGGCTAAAGATGGAGTAGTGTATATAAATTTCGGAAGCAACGTGCGCAGTGCAGAGTTACCTGTCGAGAAAAAGAACGCTTTGGTGAACGTGTTCAGGAAGTTGAAACAAACTGTGATATGGAAGTGGGAGGATGAGGTTTTCGAAAATAAACCTGATAATTTGTATATAAGAAACTGGATGCCACAAAAAGAAATTTTGGGTAAGTTTTAATTTGAAATTATTTTAAAACTTGTCCAAATTTTTGAAGTGAAAACTTCTTTAGCGGCGTTGTGCACTTTTTTATAATGGTTAAAAATGTTAAACTCGCGTCAGGACACGTGACTTGATCGAAAATTCGTAAGACGGATGACGTAAACCGCTTACATGTTTTGCAGAATCATGTTTGTGTACGATAGCGCAATAAATAAATATTGTATTCTACCACATAAATGATAGTACCTACTTTTATACTGATAATCAAAGCAATTCGTGCAAAATTATTCCCTAACCATTCCTAAATATCAAAAATGCACAAAGTTAATATTCAAGTTTTCACTTCTGCCGGCACTCCCGGAGTGCAACCCGTCGTTTTTTAGTTATGGACTTTGCAGAGTAATGTGGGGTTACTCAAAGCCACACAACTGTATACTTTGTGGAGAGGGTAGACCAATAAAGCCCAAGATACTACAGCCCTACGAGCCTAAGTCTCTAAGGCCCTACTTGCCCTAACCTAACCATAAAATAGATAATACATAAATAAGTGCAAGATACCTGTTATGGGAGACCTAAGGCCACAGACTGATGGGAAAGGATGAAGATTGCGTTGGATGTGGTTTTCTGTCAGTCGGGCAGACTCACCATCGACGACTGACCAGCCTAAGGCTGAGAGCTAAAGGTGTCTTGGTCATAGTGAGAGGACGCTACCACGCCTGTGGTGGAGAACAATTAAGACTCGACACCAAGTTGATTATCAGTTCATTTACAAGATTATATTCTACTAGCTGTCCCGGCGAACTTCGTACCGCCTTACATTACATTACACTGCCCTACCCTACCCTACTCTACACTACACTACACTAACCTACCCTACACTACCCTACCCTACCCTACATACACTACACTACACTACCCTACCCTACACTACCCTACACTACACTACCCTACCCTACCCTACACTACCCTACCCTAGACTACCCTACCCTACCCTACATACACTACACTACACTACCCTACACTACCCTACACTACCCTACACTACCCTACACTACCCTACACTACCCTACACTACCCTACACTACCCTACACTACACTACCCTACACTGCACTATCCTACCCTACCCTACACTATCCTACCCTACCCTACCCTACCCTACCCTACCCTACACTACCCTACACTACACTACACTACCCTACCCTACCCTACCCTACCCTACCCTACCCTACTCTACATAAGAACCTTCTCCTGACAATAACGAACTCGACAAAAAAATAATTAGCGAAATCGGTTCGTGCGTTCTGGAGTTATAGCGTCAGGAAGGAAAACCCATTTTCATTGTTTTTAAGATGTATTCTGCTATTCGGGACGGAAACAAATCCAACAAATCAAAAACCATGGCAATCGGTCCAGCCGTTCTCGAGTTATAAGTGTTGTAACAAACACGACTTTCTTTTATATATATAGATTAAGATTTTAACGCGATAACGCGTTGCTTTTATTTATCTTTCTTTCTTTTGATCAATTTTTCATGCGTTGGCACCTAACAACCTTTGTGTCACATTTTACTTCAAAATTCCTATCCATCAGTATTTTTCCCTACCAATCTTTGACTTAGTACAGTTGAGATTCCTCGGGAATGTTTTAAAAATAACTATTTGAAACTGATAGTCTCTCGAAGACCCATCTCGGGTAAGATATAATTATGTTTTCTGTGATTTGTTGGTGTAATAATCTGTATATATAAAAGTACCGGTAAGTTAAACTACCGGTCGTCGTGGAGATCCATGGGGGAGGCCTGTGTCCAGCAGTGGACGTCCTTCGGCTGATATGATGATAAAAGGAAAAGATGACTGACTGGTATATCAACGCACAGTCAAAACCACTGGAAGGAGGCTGAAGTTTGACATACAGACAGCAATTAGGACGTGGGAATCCGCTATGAAAGGATTTTAGGAAATTCCCACGGGAACGGCAAAAAAACGGGATCTGCGCGGGCGATGGTAATTTAATGTGTGAAATGCTTTTCTAACTCTTGTGTACTTTTTTAGGTCCTATATTCCTACGTTACATTAAATTCGACTTTGTGCACGTACGGAGTTATCTACCCACGCCCTACATCCCTTAAGTCCTGTATTGTCTTTTGGCGTGCAATAAAGTATATTTACTTACTTACTCCTACCCGTCGTACGCAAGATATACTAAAATTACATTATGTATAGTGTTGTACACATTTAATATTTTTTGTTGGGTGCTGTCCATGTGTCCGGCCGACGCAGTGCAGTGGTACTCTAGATCATAAAGTAGGTCTTGCATGAGCAAGCAGTGTTGTCCAAAGGTTGAACATTCTGCCGTCTCTCAGGAACAGGTCTGGAGTTCGTAGAGTTCCATTTGTATCGGTTCCATGTTGACTGTTACCTCTTTGTGGAGCAAACGGCAATACCCACTTAACATGAAAAAAATCCAGTTTAGTCAAGGTAAAACGATTTGAAGTAGATCGGTTTGCAAAATATTAAGCTTTAAAGTGCAAATTTTTGTTCGATTCAAGTGTCTCCTCTCCCTCCCTCCACAAGCTAAACCGCTATTTAAGGACAACTGAAAAAATAGATAAATAGTAGGACCTGTAATAAATTTAAAAGGAAAACTATCACGGTTGAGTAAACTTTTTTAGTTTAGGAGTAATAGCCGACTAACTTAAGATGTGCAGTTGGATTTGTAAAAAGTTCGTGGATATTTCGGAACCCTTTTTTTGCGCGAGTTAGACTCGCACTTGGCCGATTTTTTATTTTCTAAGTAAAATCTTCTTTAGGCGCGTTAGGCATTTTTGAGATGGGAAAAAATCATTGAACTTGCGACACTGTAACCATGTAACATAATCGACACCGTACCGGGAATACAGGCTCAAAAGTTGGTCAACCTAGTCGTACGCCAGGAACAGTCGAAGGGTCAAAACTTATAAAACTCTAAGTTTTTACTTTTGTCGGCACTCCTAGAGTGGAGAAAAACAAAAGGCCACCAAAGTTAATTTTATGTGCCCGGCGGTGTCACTTCATTATTTCTTAAAACTGCATTAAGAAGGCGTAAAACAAGTTCAAAATTATAACGTATAATTAATTTACTTATAGAAATAATGAAGTAACATCGCCGGACACATTAAATGAACTTTAGTCGCCTTTTGTTTTTCTCTTACTGTGCTTTTCTTTTTTACCCATGAAGGAAAAGAAATTGCGGGGGCGCCGAATATTTTTTTGTTCATTATTTTACCTGTTTTCTATTGCAGAACGTCGAACATGGGCGTAAAAGACGACGATGGTAAAACGTGTTAAAAACCACTTTCATTTCAGCCCATCCCAACATCAGAGTGTTCATATCGCACGGCGGGATGATTGGAACCCAAGAGGCAATGTACCACGGCGTCCCAATCATCGGCATCCCAATATATGCCGACCAGTACAACAACCTGCTGCTGGCCCAGGAGCATGGCTTCTGTAGGATCCTCAGCTACCAAGACATCAACGAGGAGAACGTCGCCAGAGTACTCGAAGATGTCCTAAATACAGATGTTTATAGGGAGAAAGCAAAGGAAATGTCAGTAAGGTTCAAAGACAGGCCGTTAAGCGCACTAGACACTGCCATGTTCTGGATTGAGCATGTCATCAGGAATAAGGGTGCGGAGTATATGAGGAATCCGGCGTTGAAATTGAGCTGGGTCGAATACCACATGCTGGATGTGTACGCGTTCATAGTGGCGGTGTTTTTGGTGTTGGTTTATGTTATATTTAAAATTGTGACTGTTATAATATCTTTCTTTGTAGCAAAGAGTGACAAAGCAATAATGAAGAAAAAGAAAAAAGTGTAAAAAGTGGGTTTTTAGGATTTAGTACCAGATAACGGAACCCTATTACTAAGCCTACGCTATCAGTTCATCGCTCCGACCTTTGAAAGATTATATCTTTGAACTGTAATAGGTCATTATAGTGGATTTAGTACAAAAAATAATAAAAATGAAAAAAGTAAAATTTACAACAAGTGTTTTTTAAGTTCTTTTTAGTTTTTGCTGTATAGTTAAAGCGCTAATGAAACTTGGTGTGATTATAGTCGCTAATGAAACTTGGTGTGATTATAGTCGCTAATGAAAGTTGGTGTGATTATAGTCGCTAATGAAACTTGGTGTGATTATAGTCGCTAATGAAACTTGGTGTGATTATAGTCGCTAATGAAACTTGGTGTGATTATAGTCGCTAATGAAAGTTTGTGTGATTATAGTCGCTAATGAAACTTGGTGTGATTATAGTCGCTAATGAAACTTGGTGTGATTATAGTCGCTAATGAAACTTGGTGTGATTATAGTCGCTAATGAAACTTGGTGTGATTATAGTCGCTAATGAAACTTGGTGTGATTATAGTCCTAATCCTAAAGTACATAAAGCATCAAACAATAAAAAGATTGATTGTTTGAATCGTATTTGCGCTAAGTATCTCGAAGTGAGTTATAAAAAAAACATTTCTCTGTCGCTCTAGTTAACGTTTTTTGATTGAAATGAATAGTTATCATTGTTGTACGCGTGTGGAGAGGTGCGGTGCTACGGAATCCATGGCGCGCGAGTCTGCATCGCACTTGGCTGGTTTTAAAAAAAGTATTTTTATGTGAAATCATAGAGAACTAAAACATATGAAGCGTATTCTTAAAAAAAAATTAAAAACCTAAAATTTTTTAGGAACAAGCTTTTAATATTGCATTTTCACGCGATATACATATGCATGCAAAATTTCAGCTTAATTGGAAACCGAGAAGTGCGTCAAATTTAACTTGCAAGATTTCACCCGAACAAACATACATACTTACATACATTGCAAGTTAATTAAAAGCTTTTAATGAGTATGTTTGATGGGACTCCAGATACCTTTATTATCATACTAAAATCTTTATATATAAAAGAAAACGTGACCGACTGGTATATAAACGCACAGCCGAAACCACTAAACGGATTTCCCTGAAATTTGGAAAACAGATAGCAATTAGGACGTGGGTATCTGCTAAGAAAGGATTTTGGTAAATTCACACGAAAACGGCAAAACGGCGGATCTGTGCGGGCGAAGCTGCGGGCACCCACTAGTATACTGTAAACGCGAAAGTTCAGATGTTTGTTTAAATTTTATATTTAGGCATAAAATTTAAACAAACATCTGAACTTTCGCGTTTACAGTATAGACGGCTGAACGTATTTGGATGAAATTTGATGGGTAGCTAGATCTAGCACTAAATTAACACATACTTACCCTTATTTTTATTGTACGCTTGCAAGTCGCTTGCAACTCGCACACCTTGCACCCTCATATGACATCCACGCAAGTGAAACCGCAGGTTCAGCCGAAAGACGTCCACTGCTGGACAAAGGCCAAGGATTTCCACAACGACCGGTCCTGCTCTGTATACTTACTTACGTATTATTTATACAGGGTGTGACAAAATTGGTGTTTGAGCCGTTAACTGGGGCTTCTACTCATCATACTGAACAACTTGCCTAAAGGAATCCATAGATATAATAAAAAAATACGCTCCATACAAATATGCACATAACTAGTCAATCAGCTGTTCGATTTATATGAAAAAAAATTATTTCGAATTAACTTTAATTTATTTTCAGTATATGCTCCAGTTGACGGCTCGTACACCAGTTTTGTTACACCCTGTATTGCCTATATCTATCTACTCAAATAAATGTTAGGGGCAACTTGGTTACCCGGGCAAAAGTTCCTCGTCGCCTAATTTAATCAGACGTAACCAAACCAGCAGCCAAATACCCCCATCTTGTCCCCATCTTGACCTCCACCTTGACCCGCATCTTGAACTTCTTTATTTATTACTTTGACCATGACCGGGTGGTTATTATTGATACTGACTGGGATAAGTGATTAATCATACCGTTTTTATTACATTTCCCATTTCTATTCTCATTTGATGTGGCCATTATCCATTATCCATAGTGACCGGAGTTATCAAGTTCTTGAGACATATCATCATCATGTCAGCTCATATACGTCCCCACCGAGGGGCTCGAGCCTACCCTGAATTAGGGCGATATGTATTGAGACATATACAGGATGTAAAAAAAAAAATGGTATAGGACCCGTTAACCAGGGATTCTCCTCATCATACTGAACAACTTCTCCAAAGAACCCATAGATAATTCCCGAAAAAAAAAAATTTGGACTCTCCATACAAAAATGCACAAAATTGGTCGATCGGCTGATTGATTAAATGAATTCAGCAAAGTCATAAAACAAAAGTTGTTCAGTATGATGAGTAAAAGCCCCAGTTAACGGGACCTACACCGATTATGTTACACCATGTATATAAAGGCCTGTATACACTTTGATTAGTGAGAGTGCAGGTGATAACTGATGTAGAAGTACATTGCTTGGTTGATTTGTGGTGTAGATCAGCACTGCAGTGAAGCGAGCAATGTACTTCTACTTTCACTTAACACCTGCACTCGCACTAATCAAAGTGTATACCGGCTTTAACTTGTAGCTATATTCTAACAAATAAGCAATTTAACTAATACCCAGATTAGTAACTAGGACACTTTACTTGGTACCTGAAAGTCTATTACATCGTCAAAGTCTGCGCCAACCGCGTATAATTACTCAAACATTTGCACAGCGACGCACAGTTTGTACGTAACCCCTGACTCTTGTGAAACCCTTTCAGCCAGCCCACTTGGATATGAAGACCTATGAATACGAAACAGACGTGTGATTTCACCAGAAAATTGTTTTGCGACGAACGAATGCGTAGCCTGTTGATTTATTGATATGAGGTAAGGATGTAGTGAATAAAAAGTAAAAAAAAAATATCTTTGTCGTAGTGATTTTAAGTCTCCTTGACTACAATAATAATTAAAAAAGCCTTGTATATAATTATGAGTGTTAAGTAAGACTTTGCTTTGTTGGTGTTAGGACCTTTTCGAAGCCCGCCATCTTATCTAAGTCTTGCCACCAATTTTCCGGCGTGAAGATAAGATAGCCAGATCCCCATTGCTTTGGGGAATCTGTATATGATCAATTCCATCTACAGCTATATCGTCACTTACCATTAGATGAGATGATGCCATAATATGGATAAAAAAAAGGAAAGAGTCACTAGCATTTGCCCGCGGTTTCGCCCGCGTGTATATAGTTTTAGACTGTCTTCGACGGTGGGCGGCAAGCGCCTCGCGAGCATGGAATATTGACATTAGCCACTATGGCCCTCAACAACCTGTTTAAAAAATAATAATTTTAAAATATCTTGCAAACAACGTATTCTTATAGAATAAATGTATCCTACGTCTTCGTTATTTTCTATATCGTTAACTTCATTAATATCAGTTCAGCTGTTTTGTTTTATAGTCAAGCAAACATCTTAACTTTCACATTTAAGTATAAGTGAATGTGGTTATATGTTTTTATATGCTTATGGTTATTATTGATACAATCTATATGATTATCTTGGTCTTAGTCTGATATATCTACCTATTACAACCCTTACAAAATGGTTAACGGCCAAGTCACTCGTTTTATTTTATTCACTTACCTAGGCATAATCGATCTCAATTTTTAAGGCCAAGTAATTTTTTAAAAGTTTTTTACACATTGTTTTTATTGCGATTTCACTTCTTTTTGTGTTAATATTATTTTTTTCTAGATAAAAACTTTTTCTAAGGTGGTATGTATTTCTTTACCTCCAATAGTTATCCTGTTCCCTCTGTGGTTCCACATCAGGTAAAAGAGGGTTAGAATGGGGGCTGATCCTCATTTTGACACTTTTTCCGTTGTGTGGGTACTAAGTCCTATCCCTGTACCAAATTTCAGGTATCTAGGTATATGTACTGCAGTGCTCGCTTTGTACTTAAATTGGCGGGGGCATTAGCGTCACACGTTATTACAGAATGTTTTTGTTGGAGTTACACTTCGTTTTGTACAAAAATTACTATTTTTTTAAAAGGTTCATCACAACGTATAAATTTTGCTAACCGGATGGGTTTTTTTTAATTTGCCCATCACAATAAACAACTTTTTTAAGGCGGCATTTTTTATCTCCAATAGTTTAGCTGTTCCCTTATGGTTCCTCATCAGGTAAAACAGGCATGAAATGGAGGCTGATCCTCATTTTGAAACTATTTCTTTTAGATAGGTACTAAAACCTATCTTTGTACCAAATTTTAGCTTTTCTAGGTGCAAGCTTTCTATATGGGAAGAACTAGTTATATTTTGTTGATCTATAGACGACTCAGTCAGTCTGTCAGTGAGTGAAGTGCTTGCGTTGCGCTCGACTTAGCGGGGGCACTCCCGTGCATCCAGAGTTGCAATTAGGCTTACCAGGCACAGTTTATTTTAAGACTCCAAGATATTATTTAATACTTCAAGTAAAGGCAACTCCTTATCTTCAAAACGTTTTGTTTCAAGAACGTGGACCTGACAAAATGTAGATTGACGATAAACTATCAAAGGTCGCACGTCGCGGGTCGCGGCCCACCTCATTAAGAGTTTGCAATTAAAACTTAGGATCGGCGCCGTACTGTTGAAACGCGCGCCAAATGAAAATCGCACGATCAACTTTGGAAGTAATTTCACAATGTTACATGAACGTGTTTCTTGCTGATACTTGAGTCTCGACTAAAAATATAATATAGTTGTATTATGCACTTGTTTTTCGTTTTTTGAAGAACCTAACACAACTGGACTTTGATTTACACGCCATAAGCAATGTACCCGGTCATCTGTCCCCAAGCTAGGATTTTACAATATCGATATTTTACACCCAGACACAGAGCAACCAGCCTTCTCATCACAACAATGTTTGCTATTGGTGGTAGTCGAATCCACGTATGTATTCATACGTGAGTTGTATGTATGTATGTGTGTTTGTTTGGCTGAGCACAGGCTAAACGGCTTAATGGATTTTGGAGTGTATTTTCGTCACATTTGTCTTCAGTGACTCAAGATACATTTTTTCGCAACGGCTCAAAAAAAGGAGAAATTTTGTATGCTACCAGATTTTAAATTTTTAGCTGTCAATATGTCTGTCCATCCGTCTGTCCGTCTCGTCAGGCTGTCTGTCTGTCAGCGGGCAGTCAGTTGAAATTTTTCACAGTATACCTATTTTTTAATTGTCGCTGTAACAACAAACGATAAAAATTTGAAAAAGAACAGAAAATTCGCTTCCCATGCAAAAAATGTAGGTAGGTATAGAGGTATTTTTTTGGATTGAATTTGAACTAAGTGTGATAACAGTAGGTACCTACTAATCCTGAAGTAAAACAATAAACAATAAGAACTGGCTAAGTGTGAGTTGTACTCACGCTAAAGAGCCCGAACTGAATAAAAACGGATTTTTCTGTCGCTCGCGTTGATGTCTTTTGTTTGTAATGTTAATAGGTCATAGTTGTGAGAATAGGTATAGCAGTACGGAACCCTCGGAGTGCTAAGCCGACTCGTACTTGGCCGGTTTTCAATAAAATTAATCAGATTAGTCACATTGTTTTCTTTATAAAATCAATTTTTAAGTACTATTACTATGACCATATTACAAGCAATCTATCCATGTATCACAGTTTTTGAATAACTTTAAGATATAACCTTTAGTTTTAAAAAAATCGTATTCTTCTCAGAAAACCCTTTAATTTGATACCTATATTTCTTAGTCTGTGCCTATATCACGCTCAAGCAGCACAAATAGGCTGAGTAATCAATCATTGTATAAAAGCAATTCTGGAAACTTCAAGCAGACATAGTTGACTGGTTAATATCAATATTAGCGCTTACACAGCCTTTATTCAAGCAATTTGGGCACAAAATAAAATACTTGAATTTGTATAATAGCTACATAATATTCACATAGGAGCTGAGTAAATGTCCAACAACCTTATTATCTTCAGCATAAATGCTTAAGAATATTATTGTCACCAATCAATCGAATTTAAAACATCTGATACGTAAGTAACAGTGTGCTGGTACCGACCTCAAAAAAATATTTAAGCCTCTTATTTAATTCGTACCCACCTATGATTTCGTTATTGTTGGTTAATGTTTTGTATTTAAGTATAATAATATTATTTCAGTAATATTGTCATTGATTATTTCATACTTTTGAGTGATTTTAATTTTGAAGTCGGTTTTTAGTTTTTTTAAACTTTTATTTTTTATTTTATCAAAGAGATTATAATAGTAATGGAAACATAATATGTAAAAGTTGCCCATACAGTGGTTTTCTTGCTTATTTCTGCATAACTTATCACCATGCGCACACTTAAAAAGCTATTATTTGATTAAAAGTGGTATAAAAACCATATTTGGTATAGTAGCTCCATAATCACTCAATATGCAGTCTTTTGCTTTAAAAAAAACGATAAAACCTCAAATATCAAGCTCCTGAATAACATAACCTTTATTCAGAATTGCAATACAGCTTAAAGAGAAAAGAAAATAGGTTGTACAGCATCAAGCAGCATAGTTATAGTTGATACCAAAGTTATACAGAAAAAGGCCATCACAAGAGCTATTATGCAGCTATTATGCTGCCTTCAAAGGTCAAATTAAATAAAATCAAAATAATTTATTTTAAATAGGTGTTTACACACACTTTTAAATAGACAAAAAAAACTTATTGTCTATTACAAATAATGTCATGATTCAGATTACAATCTCAGGTAATTGTATAAGTTATAGAATCAACATTATATATATTTGTCATTTACATAATCTATTTTATAATATCCTCTAGCTAGAGCACAAGCATTTTTTGACATAAGTCTTGAATTTATTCTCTGACAAACTATGTAGTACATTTTCTGGAATTGTCTCGGATGCTTTAAACTGAATAACGTTTATTTAATAGTTCTGCTAGTGACTAATATAAAGTTTTAAGAACGAAAATCACTGCTTTGCAGAATTTATTATGCTTGAATAGTTAAAACAGCCCAAAAATCATTTAATATACCATTTGGCTGTACTTGAGAACTATGTAATAAGGCTTTAAACTGTTTACTGGTAAGTTTTTTACTCTGTTATCCAGCTTATGTGTTGCTTGGTTGGGGGTTAATAAAAAAAAATAACTGCGCCGCCATCTTTGGGAGCCCCCCATATTAGATTTAGAATGACGTAACTTAGCTAACCATGCATTGTACTCCAAACTTAACG
Organism: Coleophora flavipennella; assembly: GCA_947284805.1. Lineage (NCBI taxonomy): Eukaryota > Metazoa > Arthropoda > Insecta > Lepidoptera > Coleophoridae > Coleophora > Coleophora flavipennella. The sequence goes on along the minus strand of OX369270.1, from coordinate 1,268,863 downwards.
TGTATGTAGAATTTCAGCTCAATCGGAAATAGGGACAAACTGGTCTACGTAATTTAACTTCCAAGATTTGTCAGAAACTAACTAACAGGGCAAGATAATTATAAAGTTTATAAAAACTCTGTGTCCGTCAGCCCTTAGCACCTCATCATATCAGCTCATATACGTCCCTACCGAGGGGCTCAAGCCTACCCTGAATTAGGGCGATCAGGCCTTAGTCGACCACGTGGGCCCAGTGCGGGTTGGTCGACTTCACACACAACCTTCGAGTTTCTTCGCAGGTGTGTACAGGTTTCCTCACGATGTTTTCCTTCACCGTTAAAGCAATCGGTGAGTATATGTACGTAAGTTTCCAAAAACTCATTGGTACATTGGCCGTCCAGATTTGAACGCGGCACCTCTGTTTAGGAGGACCGAGCCGTTACCGGTTGAGCCACGGACGCTTACCCATGCAGTACCTATGTCGTTATAACGCTAGCGTAGCATCGAATGGAATATCTGCTCTGACTTCTCATAGAGTGGTCGTAGCTCAGTGTGATTAGCGTGGTTGTTTTAATCATGGAGGTAAAGACTAAGTGACCTGAAGCACGGTCATTACACAGTTGTATTTAACTTTTCACACCGTGTCGCTCCCCTCCAGAAACGCGAGTTGAACTTTGGAAGAATGGTGGTCCCTTCGTTCCGATCTCCGATAATCCCTCACCTGGATATAAGTTGCCATGGTCGACCTGGATATCTCTTAACAGACTCCGGACTCAGGTCGGCCGAAGTAAAGAAAACTTGTTCAGGTGGGGATTCATTGGAGATACGAACCAGGATTGTAGGTGTGGTGCGGTCCCTCAAAGGATGGACCACCTCATTACGTGTCCTTTTTGCCCTGTCACCTGCACGCGGGAGGACTTGATGCAGGCCACTGGCAAGGCAATTTGCGTGGCTCGGTTTCGGGATGGGACTGTCTGAGTTTGCCGTCGACTCGAAAAGAAGAAGACCCAAAGGGCAATGGGAGCGTGCTATGCTCGGATGTGCATGGATGTGCTATGTTTCTCTGCGTGATCGAATTAGAAACGATGAGATCCCTAGGAGAACCAAAGTAACTTACATAGCTAAGGGAATAAGGGATTAGTCTGCCTTTATATATAATATATTTTTTAAGTATTGTAACAAAAATTCAATAAAGAGTTTACAAACAAACAAACAAGCTCTCAGAATTGCTAAACTTAAGTGGCAGTGGGCGGGTTACATAGCTCGTAGAACAGATGGCCGTTGGGGTAGTAAAGTTTTTGAGTGGAAACCGCGCACCGGAAAACTTAGCGTAGGCAGGCCTCCTTAACGGTGGACCGATGACCTGGTGAAGGTCGCGGGAAGCCGCTGGATGCGGGCAGTGCAGATTTGGTCTTCGTGGAAATCCTTGGGGAGGCCTATGTCCAGGAGTGGACGTCCTTCGGCTGATATGACGATGATAGATAATTTTATCATTGAAGTATTTTCGGCACGTTATCGTTCCAGGTTTACATAATTTTTGTCCCAACTTTACGGTTAAAACTGACTGTGATTCCTGTGGAAAGTTGTTTAGTGTGAAGAGTAAAAGATCAGTTAACATAATATTACTAGCAAACCGGCCCGCGTTTTCTCCCGTATTTCTTTTTCGCACTGGGCTAATCTGAAATACCCCTAAAAATTTCACCAAAATCGCCTTAGCCGTTTTGGAGTCCATAGGGTACATACATACTCACAAAAATACACACATCGACTTTTATAGACACACATTTTGAAACAACCTGTATAGGTAATGCATATGAATTTTGTAAAAAAGAGGAAAAAGATAAAAAAAAGCAAGAGATCTTATTTCAGCTGGAGGTAGGTCGGGTATGTAAAAGCCAGGAAGCTAATTTAAGCTGTGTTCGGAATATCTACGACGCCTAGTAACGATTAAAACTGTTCACGATTCGTTCCTCTGTGTGTGGTTGCACTGTAGGCGGGCGCTGAAATAAATTCAAAAAACGCGAACAAAAAAACTAAAAAGAAAAACATTTAGATACTTGGATTTGTAATTCTTCGCGACTGTATTGTTTAATGATTGAAGAATATTTTGTTTAGAAAATTTAGGTACCGGCCAAGTGCGAACCAGATTTACGAACCGAGGGTTCCGTACCACTCCACATTTGGATCAGGAACCTCAAAATTAAAACATCAACGTGTAGGATTAGGGATAAAATGAGAGAAAATAATATAAGATGATAAGGTAGGTACGTTCGGTAGGTGCAGTATCAAAATGGACGAAAAGCTCAGTCACAGTATAATAAAGAGTACTAGCGTCAGTGAAGTGTTTTATAATGCTTATGTTAATCAGGCGCCATCTGTAGTAATATTATGCAGAAACAAATGAACTGATACATAGCTACTACATCGATAGTAGGGTAAGCGTTACGATATAAACATAGAAAGGAAGTTACACGTTAGATGGCGCTGTAACACAAAGATAACTTTTCGTTTCAATTTATAGAAATTGATTTTTCAAATTTATCTATAAGAGGTTCATACAAAATACATAAACGAACGCTACAGTGTAAAATGTTTTTGAAGTGAAAACTTCATTAGGCGCGTTGGGCTTTTTTGAGATGGGAAAAAACAATTGTACTCGGGACACTATAACCGACACCGATACCGTACCAGGAACACTCGCTGGGTCAAAACTTTGTCAACCTAGTCGTTTGCCAGGAACACTCGGTGGGTCAAAACTTAAAAAAAAAATAACTTCTGTCTTTACTCCCGGAATGGTTAATTTTTTGTTGCATTTAGATCTGGATCCTACTCATACTGTTTTCATTATTTATTGTTTTACTAGCTTTAGCCCGTCGCTTCGATCGCGTGGACATCGTTTTTATAACTGTATTTGAGGTGAGTGGTGCGCGAGCCGAAAGCGACTCGTGAGCGTAGGCAGGAGTTTACTAAAAATGCTTCAGGAAATATATTGGGCTATTCTGATCAACGGTCTATGTCACTTTCCACCCCCTCAACTATTTCTATGTGAAGTCACGTCAATCTGTTGCTCAAAACGTGCTCGAGCCTGGAAATGAGTTATTATTAGTTTACGTCATTTACCACCTCCTTGTTATTATTTTTACCGACTGTATGTTGTGTTAAGCTATATAATACACAACATATTTTATTTATATTGTTATACGATCGGTTTCAATTAACAGCTTGTCCTCCGACAAAGGCCTCCTATGAAGTCTTCCATTTTTCCCTGTCTCTCGCATTCCTCATTCTTTCTGGACCAGCCACTTTTTGAGGGTCATCTTCCAAACGATTCGTTTGTCGCCCTTTGCTTCTTTTCCATTCCTGGGATACTTCATCATATCATATATATCAGCTCATATAAATCCCCACCGAGGGGCTCGAGTCTACCCTGAATTAGGGCGATCGGGCCTTAGTGGACCACGCGGGCCCAGTCCGGGTTGGTCGAATTCACACACAACCTTTGAGTTTCTTCGCAGGCGTGTGCAGGTTTCCTCACAATGTTTTCCTTCACCGTAAGAGCGTCGGATAAACGTACATATGAAATCGAAATTCAAAAACACATTGGTACGTGGCAGGATTCGAACCACGATCTCCCGGACAGGAAGTAGCGGCCGTAACCGTTACGCCGCCGACGCTCCTGGGATACTACTCTGTTATTATTTTTGTCCATTTCTCATTTATATCTCTTAGCATGTGTCCTCTCCATTTCCATTTTAAAGTCTTGCATGCCTTTTTTGAGTCTGGTTTTAAAATGAATTTGATTACGAAAAAACTGAAATCCGCTATAGACAGAACTCTACAACTAGACTCCCCCATGTGTACATTGGGATTATCTCGTATGTTGGCATTTTCGAACTACACAACTATTCCATTTGCGTTTGCGTGGGCACATTGCGACGTTCTAATTTGGGGACGCCACTTTGTAACCTGTGAGATTTCATAATATGCACTTACACTGTCACCGCGCCGAAGTGACAGCAGACCTAAGTGGTTGTAGCTCTAACAGTTAAAGCTGAACTGGCTTTAATTAAGAACGATGATGCAATACGAGGATTCTAATTATAACTGCAAACGCTAAATAACTAAAACGTAAAAAGCCGACTTCAATCGCTACAACCGAGTAAAATTTTGGTACATTTTTTTAAAATTTACAATTGGTAAGCCCTTGGCGTCATATCACGTGATGGAAAGTGACGATCATGCCGAATATGGAAGCGGGTTAACCCAGATTCCTCAACGCAATAGGGAACTCTTAACTTATCTTCAAACCGGAAAGACTTAGATATATGGTGGTGACTAGCCAGGTGGGCTTAGGAAATGCCCTTCCACCAACCAAACCGAGTCTTACTAAGTTCGACTCCGCCGGGAATCGAACCCGCGACCTACTGATGTGAAGCTAATGGACTTAATCTTACGCCACGGAGGTAGTTGATTGGTTTTAGTTAATTTGCTAAAAAAGTACTGAAATGATTTTGAAAAACTTTATAATATGGTACCAACATATCGAATAAAAAAATAATCATGAAAATTGATTTACAATCTGCGAATATATCGCGTAACATGTAAACACATACAGTCGAGCTGAGAACTTTCTGTTTTTTTTTTTAAATTTGTTGAAAATCTCTCTTATATAAACTGCATGCTCCAGAGTTTGGGCAAAATATATATATTAGTATGTTTGGGATAGCTATTAATTATGTATGCCATATTTTAAGGATTTTAATTTCAAAGCGTAATCGCTATTAACTTTCTCATTACACAAAAATTAACTAAAACCAGACACAAAGTGCCTCAAGTCTTCGTACAAAAAACTCACATTGCTAATATCATCAACGTTTTTTCTGGAAAACGGGATAGTCCCGAATAAAATGTATGCTAATCTGAAATTTGCATATGAGTGGGAAAAATCACTGGGCCATTAAAGAGTGCCCCTGAAGTGTGAAAGGCTTGAAGTGGGTAAAGGAGAAGTAGTATAGGACAGTTATGGGACCGAGGTACCATTAAAGGTCTTAGACCTCCGCTCACCCGTCGTTTGTCATGCAAATACGGAGTGAATAATTTATAGAAGATTCATCCCCCTTTATAACGAGAAGGAGCATTGTTACCGAAACCGCCGTGATAGCCCAACGAAAGCGACTCGTGCGCCTGACTGTTTTCACAAAACCAAACAAATGCTCTTAATGCCATTTAACGAGAATAAAATATTCAATATCATCGAGAAAATGTTGCTTGATTGCAGAGATTTGTTACCATAGATGGGATGTGCACTAACTAACAACGTTTGAACATCGAACCCATTTACACACACAATATTATAGGTAGTTTGCTTCCATTGCACTTAATGCTACTCTGAAAAGAGATACCAAATGGCATCATTTTATTTGCTATGCACTAACAAACAACATTTAAAAATCGAACCCATTTACACACACAATATTATAGGTAGTTCGCTTCGATTGCACTGAATGCTACTATGAAAAGAGATGCCAAATGGCATCATTTTATTTGCTTCACTTTTTGGACGCATGTAACCTATCTGCCTCCCCTTATATATAACATATCTCTGCTTGATTGGGGATTTTTTGAACTGAAAATTTTGGAGTTTGTGTTGTAAATTGAAGCCCTGTTTACACTAGAATGTAATAATTTATTCCGGGTTCGCTAGTTAGTTAGTTACCTATTCTGTTTGTATGTATACCTAATGTATGAAATTAAATTACTTTCATTTGCATTGCTTGGGTTTGATTAGTACTAACACTGACGTAAACAAACAAAATGTTCATTCACTCTCATATTCATCATCATCATCACCATATCAGCTCATATACGTCCCCACCGAGGGGCTCGAGCTCACCCTGAATTAGGGCGAAACACTATCATAGTCATATAGATGTTATATCGTCATATCAGCCGAAAGACGTCCACAGCTGGACAAAGGCCTCCTACAAGGATTTACACAACGACCGGTCCTATGCTGCCCTCATCCGACGGTTTCCTGCAACCCTCACCAGGTCGTCAGTCCACCTGCCTACGCTATATCTTCCGATGAGCTGTCACCACTCGAGAAGTTTACTACCCCAATAATTCTCATACTATTATATTATAATTATAATTAATTTTCTCAGGAAGACGAATACAATAACAATACCACTGTAAAATCAATAAACACCAAGTTTTTGTAAACAGATGCCCTTATGCAATAAAAACCAGGCGTGCTCACCAAATACAAATTTCGTTGTAAACTACAGACTAGAAATAAAAAGAGGAATTCTAGCGAAAAAGCTAGCAAGGCGTAAGTACTTACGCGGCATATACAGGGTGACTTTTAATTAGTTCTTGATAACAAAGGATATGAATGTACTCGTGATTACAAACAACTTTCCCAAAGAAACTATATGTCAAATATGAAAATAATTTTGGTCGTTCATACATTTTTGCCGATTTGATAACTTATTATGTAACGAGGACCAAATTTTTTTAAAATTATTTGACATAGTTTCTTCGGGAAAGTTGTTTGTAATCACTAGTACATGCATTATCTTTTGTTATCAAGAACTAATTAAAAGTCACCCTATATAACGGTGCGGTTTTCGCCCAGAGGACGTAAATGAATGGGCACATTGTGCAATGCTCCATCAGGATTTAAATCACCTTATTGGAGTAATGGTTTGGTATGTTAGCTTTACATCAAAAGGTGGCGGTTGCGATTCCCGGACAAGTCTAAATTTGTAAGACTTGGTTTGGTGGGTGGAAGGGCATTTTCTAAGCTCGCCATGGCTAGCTACCACCATCTTATCAAATTCTTGCCGGCAAACATCAATGCCAACAACATTGATGTGTTCCGGCTTAAAGATAAGATAGCCAGTTCCCCATTGCGTTTGGAAATCTTGGTAAACCCGCTTCCATCTTCGGCATCATCGTCACTTACCATCAGGTGAGATATTGCCAAGGGCTAACCAATTCTGAATTTAAAAAATTTGAACATAAAAAAACTGACTTCAGAAAAGAAACAAAGGTCCCCCTCGCTTTATCTGGGATGCCATCATCAGATCCTGGTTTCCTTATCATGGTACTACCCTTGGGATATCTCCTTTCCAAAAAAAAAATCATCAAAATCGGTTCATAAACGACGAAGTTATACGCGAACACACATTAAAAAAATATATGTACGGTCGAATTGAGAAACCTCCTTCTGTTTTGAAGTCGGTTAAAAAATAACTTTCGTTTTGTTTCGTTCTCACAGCAGTGTGTCTTTGTCTCCTAACTTTTATCTAAAATCTTTTTTTAGGTACAAGCTTTTATTATATTATATGAAAACTAGGTTTTACGTCGTTTAAGGTTAGTGGTGCGCGAGCCACAAGCAACTCGCGAGCGTGGACATAAGTTTTCCTCAGATCCCTCAGGAACGATATCGGGCTATTCTAATTAGAAGTCTGTGTCACTTCCCACCCCCTCAACCAATTCTATACAAAAAACCACTTCAGTCCGTTGCTCCGTTGCGACGCCGACTTGCGCGAGCGTGAAAATGAATTTTACCAATGCTTATTAGTAAATTATGATATTTTCCACCCCCTCAACCATCTCTGTGCAAAAAAATCAAAGCAATCCATTGTTCCGTTGCAATGTTGAAGAAACTAACCAAAAAAAGAGTATATTTTCAGTTCCCTCAAGAACTGCATCGGACTATGCTATTTTCACGGGATAAAAAGTATTCTATGTCCTTCCCAGTGACACAGGCTACCAGCATGCCAAATTTCATCAAGATTGGTCAAGGTGTTGAATCGTGAAAAGGTAACAAACAAAAAAACACATTTTCACATTTATAATATTATTAAGTAAGGATATATTTTTTTTTTATTATTTTTATTCACAACTAGCTGTCCCGGCGAACTTCGTTCCACCTTACACTACACTACACTACCCTAACCTACACTACATTACCCTACCCTACCCTACACTACACTACCCTGTCCTACACTACCCTACCCTACATCACTACACTACACTACCCTACCTTACCCTATACTACACTACACTACCCTACCCTACACTACACTACCCAACCCTACCCTACCCTACCCTATACTACACTACCCTACCCTACCCTAACTACACTACACTACCCTACCCTAAAACAAATTATTTTTTGACTGATATTTTTTTTAAATTTAATTCCGAGCATTTTCATACTTATTCACCTTTTAAACCTTCTCTGGACTTCCACAAATAATTCAATACCAAAATTAGCCAAATCGGTGCAGCCGTTCTCGAGTTTTAGCGAGACTAACGAACAGCAATTCATTTTTATATATATAGATTATATGCACATTAATTATTTTTATATTTTGAAATTTAAATACACGATGTTATGAGCAAAGTTGATATTATGTTGTCGATTCAAAAGTCTTGTTTTAATGCGTTCTTCAATTCGAGTGGAACTGAGAGTACAAATACCGTCAAATGTTTGACAGAAATTAAGTGGTCAACTTATATAGGGGAAAATGGAATTGTCGTCTTACTCTATCTTACTCGCATTTTTTCCTTATTTACTCACCGTTTAGACCTACCCTGGACTACGACAAACATTTTAAAACCAAAATCAGCTCAATTGGCCCAGCCGTTCTCGAGTTTTAATCAGACTAACGAACAACAATTCATTTTTATTTATATAGATTGGTAAACCCTTGACAGCATCTCATCTGGTGGTAAGTGACGATGTTGCCGAAGATGGAAGCGGGCTTACCAAGATTCCCCAACGCGATGGGGAACTGGCTATCTTATCTTCATGCCGGAACACACTAATTATTTAACACAATAATTTTAATTAGAAATCGCTTTCGGCGATAAGACCTCTTAAATTGTACGTGTCTTTTAATAATTAAATTATGTATATGTATTTATTTATTTTGATCTACAATAAAGAGGTATTTGAGTTTGAGTTATTTCGTGATTTTTTCAGCAAATCTTTTGTATTAATTTAATATTTAAAATATTGGAAGCTGAATACATACGAACCACTTCCCGGTTTCTAATTGCGCTGAAATTTAGCATATATCTTTAGTCTGGATGACAATAGCAGACTCCCAAAGATGGATATTCATGTAAGTGCTTAAAGAAAAACTTATAAAAATCCACCAAATTTCAGCGCAGTCGGAAACCGGGAAGTGGTTTTAATTCAGCTTCCAAGATTTGAACCAAACTAACTACCACGGCAAGTTAAATTAAATATCGGTAGGTCGGGCCTTAGTCGACCACGCGGGCCCACTGCGGGTTAGTCGACTTCAAACACAATCCTAGAGTTTATTCGCATTTGTATGCAGATTTTCTTACGATGTTTTCCTTTACCATAAGAGCGTCGGATAAACGTATGTAAAATGCAAATTCGAAAAAACTTGGTACGTGGAAGGGTTGAAACCACGACCTCCCGGACAAGAGGTAGCGAACCTAGCCGTTATGCCACCGATACTCTGGATCAGCCGATGTAATTAATTAGCCTGCTGTAATTGTGTTACTATAGGGGATTTAATATCTTTTAATAAAAACAAAATAAGTTGGGCACGCAAACAGAGAACATCGCTTCCTCGCGGGATCTTCTAATAAAATTCAATTTGTATCGAAGGTACCTTTTTTGAATTTTCCAAAATATTTCACTTTCTGATAGCAGGCGACCTGATCGGGCTGACGCTGACCGCTTGGGAGCGAGGGCGTTGTGCGGTGCAGCGTCTCGTTCGACCCGTACAACCAGCGCAGCTGGCTCTGCTGCTGAGTGGGCTGCCCCCCAAAAACATACAAAATACTCGCTCCTTGAGGGGTAATTTCGTCCCGTTTGCAGTGGAAGTGACCGGCGTTTGGTGCGCAGAGGCCAAGAAATTTTCGCGAGAGCTGAGGAGGCGTCTGACCAGCACCGGTGGACATCCCAGCTCCGTCTCGTACCTGATGTAATGAATTTCGCTGGCGATACAGCGAGGCATGAAAATTTGTACGACATCTTTAGCCATTTTGAAGAAAAATGTATTAAATTAAATATTTTTTGTACGGCAGGTACCCAGATCGCTCGCCCTAGAGGTATCGATGGTGCTATGTAGTGAACGCGGGTCTTCGTGAGCTCTCGACTAGCGAGAAGCCGCACGAGAGTGGAAAAAATGGCGAGTTCTCATATCGGAGGCCAAGACACACGTTGGTCGTTGAGCCAGCAGAGTAAGTAAGTATGACCGGTACCATTTTTAAGAAACTTTCCAGGTATACCACTTATGCCATATTTTAGATGTTCATAAGCCTTAATTATTACAAAAATTTGAGAAAGTACCGTAAAACTATTTTTGTGAAAAAAATATGTCATTATTGTATGGGAAAATTCACTCTTAATAATTTGAAAATAAAAAGTCTAATAAAAAGGACCCCTGACAAGTATCTTCAAACATCTATTTCTAAAATTTCATTGCATCATTAACCATTTTTTTTTGTATGGGGACTTAACAATTTTTTTTTATCCCATCCTAATATTTCAAAAATATAAATCTAGGTTACAGACACACATGCATACACACACAAACACATGTGGCGGCCACTGCGGTAACCCGTCACTGAATTTTAACACAAGTGACGAGAGGACAAAAGAAATACGATACCTAGAACGCGCTATTAACATTTCTTCAGCACTGAGTATAAATACAAGTACCCAACCATCAGCGCGATACTCCAACATTAAGTCTCCAGCCGGTAAAGTAACCTTTAGCGGCACAGCAGTCGCATCGCACCAAAGTTTACAGGACCATCGTAACTGCTACTTCACTTTCAGGCAACACCAAGTTGTCGGCAGCCACGTACTAATGCTGCACGCATCACCTGCTTATTACCTTGCCATGACGCCTGACGCCTGCCTCCATCCCGACTTACAATGGACATTGGTCTTATCGACCTGACTTACCGAGGACGACGGCACCCGCAAATTTAGACTGCCAGCTCAACTTGGATCGACCTCCGGTCTCGGAGGGGGGAGTGATATGTGACGGGAGCTGCAGTAACCCGCCACTGAACCTTACCCCAAGCGAAGAGAGGACAACAGAATACGATACCTAGAACCTTCTTCAGCAATGAGTATAAATACAAGTACCAACCATCCACGGGTGTTCCACGGCCGGCTCCCAGGCACACCACCTCACCTGGCGGAGATATCTCCCTTTGCTCTCGAAGAGCAGGAACACACCATTCCTACAGTAGTGACACCGACGTGATCTCACACACACATTTTTCAAGCGACTTCCAAAAAGGAGGAGGTTCTCAATTCGTCTGTTTTTTTTAATGTTTGTTACCTCATAACTTTGGGCTGGGTGAACCGATTTTTATGATTCCTTTTTTATTAGAAAGCTAGTGCTTCCCGTGTGGTCCCATTTAAATTTTATCAAAATCGGTGTAGTACTTTTTTTAGAAAATTAACAAAAACCAAAAATAATGATGCAAAAATGTACTAAGTTGTTCCGATGGAAGTCGGTTTTTTAAGGTGTTTAGCGTTTTCAATTATTCTCGAACACTTTTGTGGGTTAAATATAGTATTTATACGTAGTAAATATAGGATTTATATATATAAATATAGTATTTACATGTCAATGTCTTGGGTGTTGTTGCGAACAGTTTAAGGTAATTTTCTGTGTACCAATTCTTATATTTTTGCGACCGTGAGTGAATAATCTACTTGCGTGTGAGACTTTTAAGGGTTCTGTACATACATTAGAAAATACTACGGAACCCTACTTTGCGAGTGGGCCGACACGTGCGGTAGTATCTCATCTGTGATAATACGAGCGTTTCGATTTAACCGCCACCGTGGCGTAATGGTTAGTCCATTCGCTTCACACCAGGGAGTCGCGGGTTCGATTCCCGGTGGGGTCAACTTGTAAAACTCGGTTTAGTTGGTGGTAGGGCATTTTCTAAGCCCACCTGGCTAGCTACCACCATCTTATCCAAGCCTTGCTGCTAAACATCAGTGTTAACAATATTCATGTGTTCCGGCTTGAAGATAAGATAGCCAGTTCTCCATTGCGTTGGGGAATCTTGGTAAGCCCGCTTTCATCTTCGGCATCATCGTCACTTTACCATCAGGTGAGATGTTGCCAAAGGTTTACCAACAGTGAAAAAAAAAAGTTATGTCCGAGACTCAATTTTTTAATACTTCTACTGAAACGCAGTCAGCACGCTATGAATTAGAAACTAAAAAGGTCATTATAACATTAGACCTTTCAGTTTATTGAATAAGAAGTAAATTCCCTAAGCAAAAGGTAAGCAGATATAAAATAGAGGATACTTACTAAAAGTCATCATCATCATATCAGTTCATATACGTCCCCACCGAGAGGCTGGAGCCTACCCTGAATTAGGGCGATCGGGCCTTAGTCGACCACGCGGGCCCAGTGCGGGTTGGTCGACTTTACACACGAACTGCGAGTTTCTTCGCAGACGTGTGCAGGTTTCCTCACGATGTTTTCCTTCGCCGTAAGAGCGTCGGATAAACGTACATATGAAATCTAAATTTGAAATCACATTGGTACGTGGCAGGTTCGAACCACGACCTCTCGGAGAGGAGGCGGCGGCCCTAGCCGTTACGCCACCGACGCTCTTGCAAAAAGTGTGAGCGAAAAATTAAACCAAGAAATTAGCAGTATTATGAACCACTAAGGGGTACGCTGAACAATAACTGAACTCGCGCAAAACTTGTGTTGAGGGGGCAAGTAAGTATGTAAGTAAGTATGTAATAACTGTACTTGACTACGAGAAGTCCGCAAACTATATGCTTACTGCCTACGGGTAGCTGCCGACCCACTTCCGTACAGAATGTTTTTCACGGAATTTAAACTTTAATAAGGCTTTTTGTGATCGTTAAAATATTAAACGAGCTTTATGATTTCATTGCGTGACTTCAATTGCAGCGTTTTTTGCACAAGGAAGGTTAATGTAAGCTTAAAGTAAAAAGTTATACAGCGGGTGAAAAAACTGAGCACTTAATACTTTAAGGTGATCATCTGCTCATCAAACTTAACAACTTGCCCCAAGAAAAACATATGTAGTCAGTAAAAAAAAATGCCTCGCCATACAAAAATGGTCAACCAGTTTATCGAATTGTATGAAAAATCCAATAATTTTTTCAGCAAAGTTGCAAAGTTGTTCAGTTTGATAAATAGATGCTCACCTTTAAGTATTACTGCTCAGTTTTGTTAAAAGCTGTATTTATACGGGTTGACGTGAGAAATAATAATAAGTTAGATCATTTCAAAGTTGAATGTGCTGTCATCCTATACCAGTTTATCAGTTCACTTGTCTTTCAATCCCTAACTAAAGGTTGCCTGGTAGAAATCGCTTAAAGCGATAAGGCCGCCTTTGCACTCTATGTATATTACAAAGTATAAGTCCTTTATTTTTTTTGGAGTGCAATAAAGTACATTTACGGTAAGTATACTTATTTTTTGAAGTCGGTTAAACAGTACCGATATAGGCATTTCAGTTTTGACGTGTGTCTAGCGGCGAATAGAGAATATTTACATGTATCTACTACATATAGGTACATCGAATTTAATTCATATCTTTTATTATAATTACATAAAATTTCATTTTTCTACGTAATAATTGTATTAAGCTGTTTCCCTACCCAAAGGTTGCCTGGAAGAAATTGCTACCTAGCAATAAGGCCGCCTATTGTATAGGCTTTCTTCTTTATTATTGTTTTTTTATGTTGTGATGCAATTAAGAATATTGTATTGTATTGTAATAAGTATTAGTGTTTTAGCACTTTTGCCTCAGTACTTACAAGAGAAAAATGTCATCACGTCAATAATTTTTACATTGACTTAATTATGCATAATATTTACATACCTCCTAAAATGATGATATCCATAAGCAAATATGATTTTTAAAGTGAACTCTATTGGTAGCTTTACAAGTACCTACTCATAATGATAGCGTAAACAAGAGCACACCGCCGTGAACATCGTGCATCGCTTGTACTGCGACAGATAACACAGTGCGTCACACGCGGCGCTAGTTACGTAGTGTTACGTAAAAGAATGTGTGTGAAGCTAGCCACAGATGTCTATTACGCACACGCAACTTATAATATTGTGTGAGTCCGTCGCAGTGTCTTAATGACATAAAATTAGAGGTTATGTTGTGAATTGTTAACATTTAACATAAACTTTTTTATATGTTTAGGACATTTAGATTTAGTAAACAGTGATTACATAGTGATAGTTAAACAATAATGTCATTTGCTGTAGATACAGCTATTCAGAGAATGACAATAAATAAATAACGCGATAACAACAAGATAAAGCAAACTTTATCAGTCAGTTGAGTGAAACATATCAACATGGTTGTATCTGTCAAGAAATTTTCCAACGTTTTGTCAGTGTTGTACAAAAATAGCTCCAATTTAAGGGCGTTGTCAACAACATGCTCGTCGAACGCCAAAGTGACTTTCAACTGGGAGGATCCGCTGAGTTTGGACGCTCAATTGCATGACGACGAAAAGGCGATCCGGGACTCGTTCAGAGCTTACTGTAACGAGAAACTATTGACACGGATAGTCGAAGCGAACAGAAATGAGGTCTTCCATCGAGATATTTACAAAGAAATGGGTGAGTTAGGTGCGCTGGGATGCACTATAAAAGGCTACGGATGTGCCGGAGTATCCTATGTCACCTACGGACTGATCACAAGGGAATTGGACGGCGTCGACTCCTCATACAGATCAGCTCTCAGTGTTCAAAGTAGTTTAGCTATGGGTGCAATTTATATGTACGGAACCGAAGAACAAAAACAAAAGTTTTTACCAAAGATGGCTAAAGGAGAGCTCGTCGGATGTTTCGGATTAACAGAGCCCAACTTTGGAAGTGACGCGGGCGGTCTGGTCACAAAGGCGAAACATGATCCAAAATCCAAGTCGTATATATTATCCGGCGCTAAAACGTGGATCACAAATTCACCGATTGCTGACGTGCTCATAATCTGGGCAAAAGATGACGAGGGAAAAGTGAGGGGATTTATCGTGGAGCGATCGCAAGTCAAAAAAGGTTTGGACACGCCTAAAATCAATGGGAAATTTTCTCTGCGAGCGTCGACTACGGGCATGATATTGCTCGACGAAGTGGCCATACCGGAGGAGAATTTATTGCCGAACGTTGTGGGTCTGAAGGGGCCGTTTGGATGTCTCAATAACGCGCGGTACGGGATCGCTTGGGGCGCGCTCGGGGCCGCCGAAACATGTTTGCGGATCGCCCGCCAATACACATTAGATAGGAAACAATTCGGGAAGCCGCTCGCTTCCAACCAGCTGATACAGAAGAAGATGGCGGACATGTTAACAGAAATAAGCATCGGTTTGCAGGCGTGTTTACAAGTGGGCCGTTTGAAGGACCAGGACAAAGCGGCCCCGGAAATGATTTCGATGGTTAAAAGGAACAGCTGTGGGAAGGCTCTGGAGATAGCGAGGGTGGCGCGGGACATGCTCGGCGGGAATGGTGTGTCGGATGAGTACCACGTCATTCGACACGTCATGAACCTGGAGGCCGTCAACACTTACGAGGGTACCCACGATATCCACGCTTTGATATTGGGTAGAGCTATCACGGGAATACAGGCATTTTATTAGGCGTTTATGAAACGTATTTTAATTTTATAAGTACACAAATAGTCATTTCTATTAAATGGTTCTCTTACATATATTAATAAAAATGTGTAAATAAATGAATTATTTATGTTACTTTACAATCTCTTAATTTCTGCTCACTAATTAGTTAGTAAGAGCGTCGGTGGAGTAATGGCTAGGGCCGCCGCCTCCTATCCGGGAGGTCGTGGTTCGAACCTGTCACGTACCAATGAGATTTCGAATTTAGATTTCATATGTACGTTTATCCGACGCTCTTACGGTAAAGGCAAACATCGTGAGGAAACCTGCACACGCTGGCGAAGAAACTCGAAGGTTGTGTTTGAAGTTGACCAACCCGCACTGGGCCCGCCTTAATTCAGGGTAGGCTCGAGCCCCTCGGTGGGAACGTATATGAGCTGATATGATAATTAGTCTTCAATGTAAATCCGCCTGAAAATATTAATGAGTCTAGGTAATACCACATTAGTATAACCACGAAAGATGATGTTGGAAGTAAAGGCTTCAAGCTTGGATTACAACCCCCATTTGTTGTGGTTCTCGCACCTACACTTAACACGTCAAGCTTTACATTCCTCTTTAACGGTTTTCTCTTCAGACGTGCGCTGCTCCGGTAAGATAATATAGCTCTTTGTTCTTGGGAATGGAAGAATCTTTGAATTGAACACGATTTCACGTTTAACGATCTCATTAAATGTGTACGTAGGAAGCACACAGGTTGGCCATTGGCACAATAAATATTATCTTATCTTAACATATCTTATCTTATCTTATGTTATTGCTGATTATAATATAGCGTAATAAGTAAATTATGTACGTATTTAGGGGTTCTAATGGTTCTAACATCATATCAGCCGTAAGACCTCCACTGCTGCACAAAGGTTTCCCCCACGGATTTCCACAACGACCGATCTTGCACCGCCCGCATCCAGTGGACTCCCCCTTTCTTAAAATATTTCATGTCTTTGTTTTTCATAAGAAATATTTTATGATTAAGAAGGTGCAGGTAAGTATAACCATAAAACATTATTTCTGAAGAAAAAAAACATTGTAAATCTTTCTGTATGTAAAAGGAAACCGTGACTGACTGACTGATCTATCAACGCACAGCTCAAACCACTGGGAGGATCGGGCTGAAATTTAGCATACATATAGAAATTATGACGTACGCATCCGCCATGATAGGATTTTGGGAAATCCCCACGGGAACGACAAAAAACGGAATCTGCACGGGCGAAGCCGCAGGCAACAGCTAGTAAATGATAAAGTAATGTTCATATCCAGTACGCTATCATACAATGAATTAACGAAAAGATTACTTAACTTCCAAAGATTGTTATGGATAGGTATATATTATTGATATATATTATAGGTATACTAGCTGTCCCGGCGAACTACGTACCGCCTTACATTACATTACACTGCCCTACCCTACCCTACCCTACCCTACACTGCACTACACTACTCTACCCTACCCTACACTACACTACCCTACCCTACACTACCCTAACCTACCCTACACTACACTACCCTACCCTACCCTAAAACCAATTATTTTTTGACTGATATTTTTATTTATTTATGAATATCATATTTTAATATTTATTATCCTATTCCGGACGAAGACAAATGCAATAACACAAAAATCAAAAAAATTGGTCCAGCCGTCGATAAGTTATAAATGGAGTAACTAACACGAATTTCTTATAAATATATATATTTAGGGTGTCCCAAAAAAATAAAAGTTGTTTTTTTATAACGCATACCCTCTTATTTTGTTCGAATAATGTCAAAACTACCGTATATAAAATTTCATGTCATTTGAAACACGGCAACCCGTGCCGACTTACATCAAAACATGTGGGTACTTGTTTACTAGGCGTGCGGCAGCGATCGTACCGATATTCATGTTATTACTTGTTTGTTTAATCAGTGAACGCATTATTTTCGTACAATCAAGATGTCGGTCGAGTTACGCAGTTCAAAAAAGGATATTTTTTTAATAGGGAACGTAAAACACCAAATTACTGGTTCAAAACTTCCCTCAAATGGACAAATACTCGCAGTTCTATTCTACAATATTCGTGAAGTGAATTTAAGTGTAAGTGAAAGTGCGAATCTGGCTATTCGCGAGTGCATTATTTATTGGGAAAAGGCACGAATTCCAACTAAATCTTTTCCTAACTGCGTTAAGAAACTAGTGAATTTGTACCAAGTTTGGAGGGATTTGCAAAAGAATGCTATTAAGACGCAAAATGTATTTCAGCAGCGTAGACAGGAGTTTGTTACAAATTTAGACAACTTATTTGATATTGCACATGCCGATGCGCTGCAATTAATTAAGATTGACGAAGATAGGATCTTCTTACAACGACAGAGAGAACCAGGTCGGCCTGGTCACTTAGCTGGAGAAACAAAAAACTGGCTGAAAAGGAAGAAAAGGCGCGCGTTAGAAGCATCGAAGAGCAAAAACGGCGTGCTAAACACTATTCAATTCTGGCGCCTTCAACTTCATCTTATATTCCTCAAGAAGATTCATCATCTGATTCTGAAAAAAACAGTTCACAAGCAATTTTTCATGCACCCGTTGAGAGCTCACGATCCGAGTCTAATATTTCTGTAAGGAAAAGTTTCATAACTCCAAAACTGGTTGCTGCATTAGATCGGTGTCAGATAAGTATGAGGAATTCTGTTTACATTATAGAAGCAACTATTGAATCTCTTGGGCATAACATTGACGAATTTCCAATTAGTAAGTCAACCATTCAAAGAATTCGTACGGAAAAGCGAACGGAGCGCGCAGAAGCAATTAAAGCTGATTTCCAGAACAAAGTACCAGATACTGTAACTGTTCATTGGGACGGAAAGCTTTTACCCGCTTTAGATTCACGAAAATGTAAAGAAGAACGACTTCCAATACTTATTTCATATGATGATAAAGAACAACTTCTTGCTGTGCCTAAATTGGACAACTCTTCAGGTCGTGAACAAGCAGAAGCGGTTTGGAATAGAGAGTCACAAAGAAAAGCTATCATGCCTGAGTGATGCAAAGATAAAGGAACTGTTAGAGTTTTACCGGAGAGAATTAACTAAAGATATTGTTAGAGATGACTATCGCGAATTAATAGAGCTTTCAATAAAATTTCTTGACGGTGATACAGAAAATAAATTTAAAATCCGGCCTCCAGGCGCTATGCACCAAGCTAGGTGGATGGCAAGAGCTATTTACTCTCTCAAAATATCATTTCTAAGCTCGCAATGCAGAATAGCAAAAAAGGAAAAAGAAGCCCTCCTCGACGTCTGTCTATTCATCGTCACATCTTATGTCAAACCTTGGTTGCAATGTATTTTGGCAGTGAAAGCTCCTTACCAAGACCTCTGCTTTTTAAAAGCCATGAAGGCCTACGAAGCAGTTGACAAAAGCATCTCAAAGGCAGCTTTACAGAAGTTCTGTCAGCACCTGTGGTATTTGACCGATGAGGTGACTATTTTGTCTCTTTTTGATGATGATGTAGACCAAGAAACTAAAACTAAAATGGTTGCTAACTTATCCAACACAATTCCATCAGCTCATGGTAAGCGCTACATGCCATCAAAACAAGTACTCTGTGGCCCACTTTACGAGAAAAGCCTCGAAGACTTTATTTCTGTCCAGAGCAAATCTTTGTTTATTCACCTAAAACTTGATGACAGCTTTCTTAACGAGTCTCCCTCTTTGTGGTCAAATAATTCTTCGTTTCAACAGGCTAAAATGAAAGTACAGACCTTAAGAGCAGTAAACGATACCGCCGAAAGAGCAGTCAAGTTAATGCAAGACTTTCATGGCTTGGTCACTGTCGAAGAGGAACAAACGTTGCGTACAAGAACACAGGCAAATGTATCCGGACTGTAAAAAGCAAACATTGAAAAGAAAATATGAAAAATAAAGCCCTTTTTATGTTTATTATGAGAATAATACAAGTCAATGATAAAAAATTGTTTTATTAACTGAATTAAAATTAAGTTCTTAAATTCTCCAATATTTCTCCATACTAACTTTCAGGTTCAAACTTTGGTGCAATAATATTTCATATTTAAGCCTTAAGGGTCAAATCGAAAAAATATAGCGGGTATGCGTACCTAAATTCACAAAAAAAAATTTCGCCCTTATAGCTTGGGACACCCTAATATATATATATATATATATATATATATATATATATTATTTATATTTGAAGACCACGCGGGTAGAACAAGGAATGTCAGTTAGAAGTTTTTACGAGAAAATCAGTTTCCAAAGTTTGCAATTGTACATAAGTAATATATTGTAGTTAGAATGAAATATCTGGAAAATATATTATTATCTAAAATTATTTTGTTTTGCATTTTCATTAATAAAATTCGAATTCACAATCGAAAAGCTAGCAAATGTACTAAAATAATAAATTGTTATTATTATGTAATTGCAAAGAGCGTGCACTAACATTCCGTTGTTTTGTCGACTACGCTCGGGCATTCCTTTGTTTTTGACCCATGGAACGTATAAGTACTAACGTCGTCGTTTAACCAGACCTAGGACCAGTGTCTGGTATGCGTCATGCATTTTTTAATCCTCTCACCATCCACAAAGGGGAACAAAAAAAAAACGGCCAAGTGCGAGTCGGACTCACGCACGAAGGGTTCCGCACCATTATCTATAATAAAATAAATGACGTATTAAAAAAAACTGCTTACAAGATCTCGTTCAAATCAATTTTCGGTGGAAGTTTGCATGGTAATGTACATCATATATTTTTTTAAAGTTTTATCTTTCTCTTATTTTAGAAGTTCAAGGGGTGGGGGACACACATTTTACCACTTTGGAAGTGTCTCTCGCGCAAACTATTCAGTATAGAAAAAAATGATATGAGAAACTTTAACATCATTTTTGAAGAACTATCCTTTGATACCCCACACCTATGGGTTTGATGAAAAAAATAATTGAGTTTCAGTTTTAAGTATGGGGAACCCACTACTACCCATAATTTTTTCTATTTTTGTATGAAAATCTTAATGCGGTTCACAGAATACATCTAGTTACCAAGTTTCAACAGTATAGTTCTTATAGTTTCGGAAAAAAAGTGGCTGTGACATACGGACGGACAGACAGACAGACATGACGAATCCATAAGGGTTCCGTTTTTTGCCATTTGGACACAGAACCCTAAAAATACCAGCCCATTCTTAAAAAAATGCGAACTGTCATTGAAAAGTTGTGTTCTTGCTTCAAACCACAGAATTACAATAGGCCCGTAATACTGTGCTTCAAACGAAATATTAATTTAAAAAGTTTTACCGAACTACCGCTAGATGGAATTGTTAGTTCAATTCGTGAAAAATACTGACATTCCTTGTTCTTCCCGCGTGGTCTTCATTTTTTGTCGCTATTTATTAGAGAACTCCCAGTAGGCTCTAGTTCCCATACAAACGTAGTAACGATTTAAAACAAAAACTACATGCCGGATTGAATGCAAAATTTGCAAATATATTGAGTAGAAACATACCTGTTTGTATTTAGTTTTCGATCATATCAGCTCATATACGTCCCCACCGAGGGGCTCGAGCCTACCCTGAATTAGTCGACCACGCGGGTCCAGTGCGGATTGGTCGACTTCACACACAACCTGCGAGTTTCTTTGCAGGCGTGTGCAGGTTTCCTCACGATGTTTTCCTTCATCGTAAGAGCGTAGGATAAACATACATATAAAATCGAAATTCGAAATCACATTGATACGTGGCGGGATTTGGACCACGACCTCCCAGACAAGAGGCGGCGGCCCTAGCCGTTACGCCACCGAAGCTTTTAAGTTTTCGTAAACTAATATAAAACGGAAAAAATTAAGAGCAGTTTCAAACTTTCAGTACAAAACTAGTTTAAGCCTTTGTTTAGTTATGTTTCCATTTACGAGTACTACGATAAAAAACAATTACAAATATCGATATAATATGTCTCTACTCATTATATTCGCAAAGTATGGATTCAATCCGGCATGTAGTTTTTATATTAAAGCGGAACTACGTTTGTATGGAGACTCGAGCCTCCTGGGGACCCTTAAGCTGTGAATAAGAAGACGAAACCGGTCAACTTTCCCCAAGGAACCCAACGCTCAAATAAAACTATTGTACTTCTCATAAAAAGGAGTACTCAGTTTTGTCTTTTCAGCCTTCGGCATCCAACCAATCACAACGCCCGCCCGCCCTGTTAAACTTATCTCATTCAACGAAACAACTGGTTAATAAAGGGTGTGACATAATGATGCGGTGATACTACTTAAGGTGGGCTTGTACTCGTCAAACTGAACAACTTTTATACTACAACTTTGATGAAGTCGCGTTTTTTTTTTGATTTTTCATACTAATCGGTCAACGATTGGCTGGTGTTGTACAGAAAGCCAAAAAATATTTTGCGAAATTATCATCGGTTTCTAGGAGATAGTTGTTCAATTTGACGAGTAGAAGCCCACCTTTCAGTATCACTCCACCTTTAAAATACACCCCGTATTAGTATTTCAGACCAATAGTCCTACATATTTATAATTGGCCTCAGTAAAGTCTTTTAACAAGTGGGTCTTAAAATGAACATGGACAAGACGAAAATAATGTTAAATGTCCGTGTCGCACCCACCCCTCTAAAGGTTGGAGACTCTACACTGGAAGTTGTTGACGAATATGTGTACCTGGGACAAACAGTCCAGCTAGGTAGGTCCAACTTTAAGAAAGAGATCAATCAACGAATCCAACTCGGCTGGGCAGCGTTCGGGAAGCTTCGCAATATCTTCACGTCCCAAATACCGCAGTGTCTCAAGACCTAGGTATTTGACCAGTGTGTGTTGCCAATGATGACATACGAAACTGAGACATGGTCGCTTACTATGAGCCTCAATATAAGAAGGCTTAAGGTCACCCAAAGGGTAATGGGGCGTGCTATGTTCGAAATTACTCTACGCGATTGAATCAGAAATGATTTCCGCAGGAGAACCAAAGTAACCGACATAGCTCACTGAATCGCTAATCTGAAGTTGCAGTGGGCAGGTCACATAGCTCGTAGAACAGATGGCCTTTGGGGTAGTAAAGTTCTCGAGTGGCGATCGTACTCCAGAAACAGTAGCGTAGGCAGGCCTCCCACGCGGTGGACCGACGACCTGGTGAAGATCGCGGGGAGCCGCTGGATGCGGGCAGCGCAGGACCAGTCGTCGTGGAAATCCTTGGGGGACGGAGACCTTTGTCCAGCAGTGGACGTTTTTCGGCTGATATGATGAGGATGATGATTTACTTTTGTACTTTGGCACCAAATATTTATACTGTTATCCATATGTACTGTATACTTATATTATAAAATGGTCAAAATTGTTCATTTATTTGTATGTAGGGAGTCATCTCTAAAACTACTAAACCAATAAAAAACACTTAGAGAAACCTGCACTAAACACTGAGTAAGTAACATAGGATTACAAAAAAAATGCGCCGTGTCGAATACAGTCATTAAAATTGTATCCACATCGGCAAAGCCGCGAGCAACAGCTAGTATAAAATAAATAAAAACCTAGAAAGCGTTGTTTGCTTTGGACGTAAGATTGCCGTATCCACAGATAAGAAAAATAAATAAGCTAGCAGAGATATGTTATATACATATAGTATCAGGGGAGGTAAGCAAGTACAAATATAATTTCAGCTCTGCGACAAGCTGGGATGAAAAAATAATACAGCACACATGCGCGATAAAAACAATTTAGAAAAAACATTTTTTTTTTATTCTTTATTGGTAAGCCCTTGGCATCTCACCAGATGGTAAGTGACGATGATGCCGAAGATGGAACCGGGCTTGCCAAGATTCTCCAATGTTAATGTTAGTCTTATATTATTTTCTTCTTGGAATTTCAACCTGCGAGTTTCTTCGCAGGCGTGTGCAGGTTTCCTCACGATGTTTTCCTTCACCGTAAGAGCGTCGGATAAAGGTACATATGAAATATAAAATCGAAATCACATTGGTACGTGGCAGGTTCGAACTAAGACCTCCCGGATAGGAGGCGGAGGCCCTAGCCATTACGTCACCGACGCTCTTAAGGTCTATAGTCCCTTTAAGCTGTGAAAAAATCACACTACTAAATCAAAGCAATAAAAAAAGAATACGGACATTTTAGACACATATTTTGATGCTTGCAAGTATATCATAACCTACAAGGTACTCTCTAGACCTAGAATCATGTAGTTAACAAGAAGTAAGGTCTTACAACAAAAGTTAAGAAAAAAATCATTCGAAAAATGCAAATTTTTAGTTACATCATAATGAAAAAAATCGGCCAAGTGCGACTCGGGGTCACACAAACAGGGTTCCACAGTAAAACTTTACTACCAACAGAACAAGACCTCTCAGTACATACTTTGCTAAATAGGGGTCAATAGGAGAAATAGGGGTCTACTTGTTCTGGACTTAAGAAATTTCATTTTTTCCTGTGGGAACGGAACAATTTTAGATTTTCTCATATTATACTGTTATTTTTTTAAGATTTTAGATCCAGTAGTTTCGAAGACAGGGGGGGGGGGGGGGGGAGAATTGACAATTATTTTCTTTTCTTTTTTTAAAGTTATTTATACCTTCAAAACTATTTATTATAAATATATGTATTTGAGGTTTTCACAAAAACTCCTTTCATATGACATGTCACACAATAAGATTTTAAAACTTTTTTAAAAGTTTCTAATGCAGGGGTGCAAGAATTCAAATTTCGAACTGACATGCAAATAGAACGCTGTTTATTGAAAAAAATATCAAATAAACACTTTGGCGCGTGAAAAAATATTGTTGTTCGTTGTTCGTCATTGATTTTGAAAAGTAATTATTGTAGTTTTAATTTCCGCGCAATATTTAACAAAAGTAATTATACAGGCCTTGGCGACAACTAGGCATTGATGGACTTACGTATCGTGCGGCACACATTAACACGTTCGTCCATCGATACATCTTTTACTGGCCGCTGCAGTAATGTACTATTTTTCAAGCTAAAAGTTAAACTTGTCTTTCAACGATTGTTGTACTCAATATATTTGAAAAGTTTCGTACCCAAATATACTTTGGTATGGAACCCTCGGTGCGCTCGTCCGAATCGCACTTGGCTGTTTTTATTTATTTATTAAGGTGTTTTTACTCTGGTTACTTTTTTATCCACAACAAGCTATGACATCGAAGATGGAAGCGGGATTACCGAAATTCCCCAACGCAATTAGAAACTATCCTATCTTCAAGCCGGAACACATCTATGCTGTTAACATTGATGCTTCGCGGCAAGACTTAGATAAGATGGTAGTAGCTAGCCAGGCGGGCTTAGAAAATGCCCTTCCACCAAAGTTAAAGTTCTCCGGGAATCGAACCCGCGACCTCCTGATGTGAAGCTAAAGGACTTAAGTATTACGCCACGGAGGCGGTTAGACACGTACACGTGCACGTACGTCAGCGTAGATAATTTTGTCAATCGGATTGTAATTGTTGCTTCATAGCGAATCAATATGGGGTTCTCTATGTCTTGCAGTGGCCTTGTCCAGCAGTGGATGTCTTTCGTCTGATATGATGATGATGATGAAGGGTTTCTTCAGAAAAGTTGTTCATAAATAGTTAAGCCACAGTTAAAATATTTCATCATCATCATATCAGCCGAAAAACGTCCACTGCTGGACAAAGGCCTCCCCCAAGGATTTCCACGACGACCGCTTCTGCGCTGTCCGCATTCAGAGGCTTTTCGCGACCTTCACCAGGTCGTCGGTCCACAAAATGTAATCAACCAGTATCCAAGGTGGCAATTGATCAGTAGATAGGCACCAGGTATCTGATATTTCAAACTGAATGTGAACAACATGCCCCAAGTAACTTATCCGTACCAAATTACCTACTCAACGGGGTACACAAAAAAAACCGATTAAATTTTAGCCCATGATGTCAATCAATTTGACATAAATTGACTTCATATATCATTTTGGATCAGAATTTTACATCTGTGTACTAAATTTAATTATTCTTCGCCCTTCCTCAATTATTTAAATAATCCCGCGACCTTCACCAAATCGTCGGTCCAGCGAGTGGGGGGCCTAATAACAAAAATGGCACCCCCCCTTAAGCACTCCTCCCCCTGAGGTGTAAAACTACCCGGCTAGCATAAAAGATACGAGATAATAGACTATGAATAACATATGGACGACCGGACATGACGAAATTATAAAGGTTTAATTTTTTACCATTTTGGCTCTAAAACCAGGGTTCCGATGAAGGATAATAGATATGTTGCAGCCAACTGGTTAAATTAGCCATTCAATTAACTGCCAGCCGGTTCAATTTAATATGGCGGCATTCAACTAACTCCTCCTCACAGTCGTAGTGTTCGTTTGAACATGAAAATATAGAACTAGGAGCCCCGAAGGTGCTCCGTCGACTGAGGGATGTCCCTTTCTTCCTCCGACCACCCCCTTAAGGACTCCTCCCCCTAAGGTGTAAATTTAAACTACCCGGCTAGCATAAGTTAAACGTTATCGATATAAGCCGATCTTATGGCTGAAAAATTATTTAGGCAATTAGTTAAACGGCGCCATTTAGTTAAAAGGCAAGGCAGTTAATTGAATGGCTAATTAAGATAGATGGCTGCGACAGATACATATTCATCGTCGAGATAAAGCTGTACTTAAGCATGTTGTTGTAGGTGTACTGAAAATACATAATTACCTAGTAATAGCAATCCCACACAGCCTGTACCGTGCAATAAAGCCGTGTCAAACGATAATGTGCACTGATTCAAAATGATCGCTGATCATAATGAGAATTCCAATCGGATCGGTAAATGAATTACAAATTACTGCGAGTGGCCGATACCAGCACGCTACATACTTAATAGCTAGGTATCCTTACCATAACATTATAAATGTGAAAATGTGTTTGTTTGTTTGTTACCTTTTCACGCTTCAAAACCTTTTTTTTATTCACAATTTGGTAACTCGACCAATCTTAATGAAGTTTAGCATGCAGGTAGTATGTGTCACTGGGGACAACATAGGCTACTTTTTATTCCGTGAAAATAGCATAGTACGATGCAGTTCCTGAAGGAACTGAAAAATATACTCTTTTTTTGGCTTATTTCTTTAACATCGCAGAGATGGTTGAGCGGTTGGGAAATAACATAATTTACTAATAAGCATATCCTGACACAGTTCCCGAGGGATCTGGTTAAAACTCGTTTCGACACTCACGCAGGTCGGAGCAACCGACTGAAGTGATTTTTTTGTATAGAATTGGTTGAGGGGGTGGGAAGTGACATAGACTGCCAATTAGAATAGCCCGATATAGTTCTTGAGGGATCCGGAGAAAAAGCATGTCCATGCTCGCGAGCCGCTTGCGACTCGCGCACTACTCACCCTCAAAGACAGTCATCAAAACGATATCCACGCGGGCGAAGCCGCGGGAAAAAGCTAAAATGAAATATTCCAACGTTCTCATTGATTCACTCGAAACGAAATATTAAACAGATTGCACAATAAAATCACGTAAGTCGTAAATAGCAGTTTTAATCTTTCAGTCGACGTTATTTGAGATAAGATAAAGATGAGTATACTATAACGCATAACAAAAGAATACCAGAGGAGAGCAGACCTAAAAATAATTTTCGAAAAACCTAAAAACTTTTAGGTACAAGCTTTTAATATTGCATTGTCACGCGATATACATATGCATGCAAAATTTCAGCTTAAACGGAAACCGAGAAGTTGGTCAAATTTAACTTGCAAGATTTCACCCGAACATACATACATACAAACACACATTGCAAGTTAATTAAAAGCTTTTAAAAAAAGGCCAAGTGCGAATTGGATTCGTGCAACCATGCAGGGTTTCGTGCCACCATACACTACACTGTATTGTAATGAATGTGTATGTATGTATTTGTGTAATTTAATTATCAACTAAAAAGACGTCAACGAGACCGGCGGTATTTTTTTCATTCAGTTCTGGATCCTCGCGTGACTTCGACTCACACTAGGTCGTTTTTTTTTTTTGTTTTGTTTTTTTAAAAACTAAGTTTGACGTTTGTATGTATTACAGTATTTTATAGAAATGCGCTATAGCAATACATATTCTGTGAAAATTTGCAGCGGCTCACTATAATTGATTCAAAAGATAAAGCTCTTTAAAAGTCAGACACACACAGATAGAGAGAGAGAGAGAGACAGAGGGACGGACAGACGGATGGATGAACGGACGAATGGCGTAAGCTCAGTAATGTCATCTTTTGGGTACGAAACCCTAAAAAACAATATTATATAACAGAGCAATGATATGAAAAGGCTTCATTTCATTTTCAAGCGACTTCCAAAAAGGTTCTCAATTCGAGTGTGTGTGTTTTTTTTTATGTGTGTTACCTTAGAACTTTTGACTGGGTGAACCGATTTTGATGATTCTTTTTTTATTCGAAAGCTAGTGATTTCCGTGTGGTCCTATATAAATTTTATCAAAATCAGTGTAATACTTTATTAGAAAATTAACAAAAACCAAAAATAACAATGCAAAATTATTCGAAGTTGTTGCGGTGGAAGTCGGTTTTTCAACGTGTTTAGCGTTTTCAATTATTCGAAACCGTGGCGGGAGGTACAGGGGGGCAGAGTGAAGTCCCCACAAAAAAGTTAACGCAAGGTGGTAAGGTAGTGAAGAGCGAAGCGACAAGCTGTGAGGTTTGACATTACAGACAACGCTCGAGCTAATCGAGCATGCTGCGGCGGCAGCAGGCAAAGCGCCAGAACCACCTTCGCTCATTGCCTATTTGAGCGAGGTAGTAATTTGGGCACTAAATGTCAAGTCACCGTCATAGCCAACACTTAATAAGGCGAATCAGTTGTAGGACAAAATAGCTTTACAAAAATTTCATATGTGACGTACTACAAGCGTATGTTTGAAAAGATTTTATGCTCAAAAGCCAAATCGTCACGGTGCCAAATCTTTACTAATATTATAAATGTGAAATGTGTTTGTTTGTTTGTTACCTTTTCACGCTTCAACGCCTTTGCCAATCTCAATGAAATTTGGCATGCAGGTAGCCTGTGTCACGAGGAAGGACATAGGCTACTTTTTATCCCGTGAAAATAGCGTAGCCCGATGAAATTCCTGAGGGAACTGAAAATATACTCTTTTTTTTGGTTAATTTCTTTAACATCGCAACGGAATAGTGGATTGTGTGATTTATTGCATAGAGATGGTTGAGGGGGTGGGAAATGACTTGATTGACTAATAAGCATATCCTGACATAGTTCCTGATGGATCTGGAAAAAAATAATGTCCAGGCTAGCGAGCCGCTAGCGGCTCGCGCACCGCTTACCCTCTAAGGCAGTCATAAAAACGATGTACACGCGGTCCATAAATACACGTTTCTAAATTTAAAAATAGCGAGTACAGTATTTCATTATAATTTTATTAAAAATTAAAGACGAGCCTCGGACATTGATTCCACCTCCAAAGTTCATCATCAGATCAACTTCAAAATACCAGAAGGATCTATTTTCACCGGTAATCATAATAAATTTCAGCTCAATCGGACCACTTGAAGTCGCAATAACATCGTTTGCAAGGTTGGACATTTACTAAGTATAACATACATACTTGACCGACGACCTGGTGAAGGTTGCGGGATGGTAGTCAGTGCAGGACCGGTAGTCATGGAAATCCTTGGGGGACGCCTCTGTCGAGCAGTAGACGTCGTTCGGCTGATATGATGACAATGATAACATACATACTGACATATATACAAACATTGCTTTTATAAGTTAAATAAAACCTTTTAAACTTATTACAAGTGCGTCTCTGTGAGCGTTACCGCACAGCAATAGCGCGGCTGACCCATCAGCACCATGAGCGCGTTATTCATTATCATTGGTTACACCATAGTTTAAGTTGGCAATTGTCTGTTTAATTTGTACTTTGAGGTAATCTAGATTCAAGATTCAAGATATTTATTCAAAATAGGTGCAAATTACACTCTTTCTGATATAGTCATAAAATAGTGATTACATAATTTCATTTGTAAAAAATCAAGAAATAAACAATCATTAGTTAATAACGTCAAAATCCAATCCGTGATATAAAAAAAACAAATAATGTCATTTGAACATGAAAACAATATGACACGAGAAGTTATACATTAAAATTATTGAATATCATGAACGCCTTTGACAAGTGTATAGGCCAGTTCACACGGACAGCACCCGGTCACGAGTATAACGCGAGAGTCAGCCATCACTCCTCTCAACCATATTAGAGGGAAAGGAACGATCTGATAATTGCTTCACTTTTACTACCCTCTATCGTAACACACTGTTTTTATTGTAAACTGTTGATAACCTATGTTAAATAAAAAGAATAAAAAAGGTAATGATTCAAAATGCGTTCGAGACACCCGTTTGACAAACCATTATTTTTTTTATTCACAATTGGTAAACCCTTGACAACATCTCAACTGGTGGTAAGTGACGATGTTGCCGAAGATGGAAGCGGGCCTACCAAGATTCCCCAACGCAATGGGGAACTGGCTATCTTATCTTCATGCCGGAAGTCGGAACACACCAATGATATCAACATTGATATTTGGCGGCAAGACTTAGATAAGATGGTGGTAGATAGCCAGGCGGGCTTAGAAAATGCCCTACCACCAACCAAACCAAGTCTTACAATTGACCCCGCCGGGAATAGAACCCGCAACCTCCTGCGTAAAGCCAGTGAACTTTGCCTCTGAGCTACAGAGGTGGTTGTAAAACTTTTACTAGACCGAATAGATTTGGATACAACATTTTGCCACTGGGACGTGGCAATCGGCTGACATCCGCAAAACCAATTCTGAGCGCGACACGTTGCATTATATCAATTAACCTCGCACCGCGCACGCACCCCGAATATTGCATGTTGGATATAACTGAACTGACGTACCTGATACTGTAGGACGCCAGTAATATAAGTTATGTGTGTATGTATGTGTGTTGTAGGTAAATTCGGTCAATGAAATCACAGAGTACTGAAATACAGGTGTAACTTAAAATGCAGTGATATTTTAGTGTGCGCTTGTACTCATAGAAATGAACAAATTTTGTTCTACAATACGATTAGCTGATTGTCTAAGTTTGTATGAAAAAAAATTGGTTGTCTGTAAAGTCGGTTTACGGACGATAGTTTAACGTGACAACGTCATAACGTAACGGGACAATGAGTCAACCTTTTTCGTGAGTGCAGCCGGCGTCCATCGATTTATTAGACGTTGTCACGTCAAAACAAATACAAAAAACGAGACCTACAGTACTCGCATATGATGTGTAACATGTGACAAAATACTTATGAAATTAATTAATTATCGGGTCGTACATTCACGGGCCGACCCTTCGAATAGTAGTATGTCATCTTTGCCTTTGCCATCACACTAGGCGGCATGGCTATGAAAACCTTAGTTTTCGAGAATTAAAAAACGTTCGCATTTCCTGTTACACATTTCCGTCCCATTTCACGAAATCACTCCCACAAATTGCAGGAAAGCGAGAGCCAAGATGTTACACATCAAAAATCGCGATTTCAGCAAATTTGTGAAACTATAGTTGTTCAGTTTGATGAGTACAAACCCATTTTAAAGTGTAACTGCACCTTTAGGGTACAACCTGTATATCACTGGTAAAATGGAGGATTTACTTACAATATTTAGTATACAATTCTGTATTTAAATCAGAACCCATTAGATTATTTCAAAGAAGCAAGAAGAAGTCACAGTATGGACGGATTTTGAGAGGTTAGAGATTAGATGAGAGACTTGTTACCATAGATGGGATAAACACTAACAAACAACATTTTAAAATCGAACCCATTTACACACACAACATTATAGGTAGTTTGCTTCCGTTGCACCGAATGCTACTAAGAAAAGAGATGCCTATTGGCATACATTTATTTGCTTCACTTTTTGGACGCATGTAACTATCTACCTCCCCTTAGATGTACTATATTTAAGAGTAGCATATCTCTGCTGATAACATCAAAAGCCATAAAAGCTCTTCTGTAAAGGCTAGCTCATCCAGTCTTGACGATGATTCAACAACCTGTAGCGACACCTTCAGTAACATGACGCACATAATACTAAACCTTAACACAAGCGCCAAAAGTACAAAATATATATACGACATCTAGATCACGCTATTAACATTTCTTCGCTACTGAGTATATAACTATACACAAGTATACCAACCATCAACGGTTGGTCCACGGCACGGACCTCAGGCATACTACCTCTCCTGGCGGAGATATATCCCTTTGTTCACAAGAGTAGAAACACACTGTTTTTTCTAAATACCTATCTAATCTCTAAATTTGAAGACTACTCTCTCGATTATCGTGTGGCACAATTAACCGATCTATCTATATACGGCGTTTGCCTTGTGTTACACTTAGCAACACCCGCGGTCACGTGTACGGCATTTAGATTTACCTCTACGCTACGGACGCGTGCATGTGCAACGCGACCTTAATACACATTCAGAATCAGATGTACTGGTTTCTTAGAGGTTTCGGTAATCATTTAATACCGAATTTTTGCCGCATAACGTTAAAATACTATCCCGACTAAAAACAATCGTCTTTTTTTAGGACTATTAGATTCCTACTACGCTCGCGGTGTTTTTCACAAAACTTTTCACATTTCCGGTAGAAAAGTGGATCAGTTGAAGTTAGGTTAATTTGCATCTCCCCGCGGATCTGAATCACAATGAACCAAAAAGCAATTAATACTTCAAGTAGCCTGATTCCGGTTTAAAACTAAGTGCTCCTTTGAGTTTTCGTTCCAGTTCCCACCATCAATTGGAAGCGTCAGGCGCCTACTTATAATTGTCCTTTTAACAATCAGACATTTCAGCTTCTTAGAATTTTCGGCATAATAGTGCCCTTACCTTTTGGCCTGAATAGCGCCAATCAATTTTTGCACTGAACCGATAAATCGTTATAATCGTCGTCGAGAAAAACGTGGGTAGTCAGAAAAAATAATTCTCAAATGCTTTTCATTATAATAAAAGAGGAAAAGTTAAAAGCAATTTCCAAGTCTAAGTAATCAGCCTAAAAAAACTGGTAAAATATTTTATTGACCAATATATTAATTTTGCAGTTTTCATTAACTCTGATTCTACCAAGTCCATTCAAGTCCTTAATATTCTATATATATACAGGGTGAGTTTTTTTAAGGGTCATTATGGGGAAATAATAAACTATAAAAGATAGAGAAAAACGCTCTTAGGAACCGTGATCTCAATTTTAGAGAAAATAAAAATGGCGTTTTAAAAATAAAAAATCTTGATAGGTTCGGAGAAATGGCTTTTATGAAAAAAAAATTTTTGTTATTTCGATTGTATATACCTATACAAACCAAAAATTGTATGGAGACAATAGGTCTACAGTTGCTAGAAGTTGTTGAAATTACTTAAAATTAGAATTTTATTACTCCTCCGAAGGTTGGAGTCTCTACACTCAAAATTGTTGCCGAATATGTGTACCTGTGACAAACAGTCCAGCTAAGTAGGTTCTAGATACATTTTATTATCCAATTGATAGGATGGTTAATTGAAATGAAACAAAACCAAAAATCTGCCACTTGCCTTAGTCCCACGAAACTTAATTTATCTAAAAATTGTTCGAAATGTCCTCCACTTTCGTCTAAGCACAGTCGACTTCGGAGAAGCACTCTTCGAGATGCATTTCTCAATGAAATGTACGGTACTGTGTTTAGCATTTGACGGACTAAATATTAAATCATCAACAGTGCCCTAGCCATTGCCAAAGCGTCGGTGCCTCAACCGGTAACGACTCGGTCCATCTAACCAGAGGTACCGGGTTCAAATCTGGACGGCCAATGTACCAATGAGTTTTTCAATAACTTACGTACATATACTTACCGATTGCTTTAGCGGTGAAGGAAAAACATCGTGAGGAAACCTGCACACGCCTGTGAAGAAACTCGAAGGTTGTGTGTGAAGTCGATCAACCCGCACTGGGCCCGCGTGGTCGACTAAGGCCTAATCGCCCTGATTCAGGGTAGGCTCGAGCCTTTCGGTGGGGACGTATATGAGCTGTTATAATAATAAGTGCCCTAGCGATTTTTGTACACTTTATTTTTCTAGTGACCCCATAGAAAAAAAATCCATGGGCGTTAGATCAGGTTGAATCTTGGTAAGCCCGCTTCCATCTTCGGCATCATTGTCACTTACCATTAGGTGAGATAAAAATAAAAAAAAACCACGCTGGCCACTGGATTTTGCCATAGGTACCTATCCACGTGTTCCTAAACCTTTCGTTAAGATAATTTTGTGCAAGGCGACTATTGTGCACAGGGGCTCCATCTTGTTGGAACCTCATGATCCGTACTGCATGATTTCTGAGAATATCCAGGTATGTTGGACATATTTATATAGTTAGTTGGAGTCCAAAGACGAACGGACAATGTCGGCAAAGAGATCACTGCAGCTAAAGGCAGATGCCAGAAATGCGGGCAGAGCAACGGAAGACACCTTGTGTATTGCCGAGACCCCCAAAACGAACCTGAAGCGAAGCCTGGATCCACGCTTTAGATGTAAGCTGACGATTTAGTATCTTTGTCAGAAGATTAGCAACGCAATCATCAACAGTAGACAATAAGTTCTGAAACTTCCCGAGGTGGCAGCAGCGCATGACATAGGTAAACTTTGGCACAAACAGGCAAAACTTTATTATCGTTAGAGTCATGTGTGAATTAATGTTAAGTCAAAGGATTTTTGAAATTTATCTACTTGATCTTGTATGAAACCTGGGATGGAGTCGTCCAGGATGGGAGCTCCAAGAAAACGGAGAGACGCATCTGAAGCTAACTGAATTTTAGGAGCAATATTGTTGAACTTTACTAAAATGTCTTTCCTGGAGTCATCACAGACGGAGGGATGAATGTACAGTTTACACTTGGAATAGTTAAGCACTAAACCAATTTCCTTAAAACCATTGATTATCTTCTCTAAATCCACGAGAACTTCCTCAGGTGTCCCCCCTACGGTGCCCTCGTATAAGTACCAAATTGTAATTTTTTTTCATTTTATCAGATCATATACGTCCAACCCAGGGGGTCGAGCCTACCCTGAATTAGGGCCATTGGGCCTTAGTATACTACGCGGGCCCAGTGCGGGTAGCTGCGACCATTTAAAGAAGTTTTTTAAATGGTCGCAATAGTCCGAATAAGGTTTTTAAGAGTATTGTGAAGCTGCGACTTTTCATACAAACGGCGTTAACAATTTTCACTTCTTAAATGTTAACCGATTTGGACCAATTTTTTATAGGTTGTCAGATAGAACAAAAGCTATCAAAAATTGGTCCAAATCGGTTAACATTTAAGAGGTGAAAATGTTTAAGAGTTGCGCGAGTCCATCTCGCACTTAACCGGTTTTGTGACTGTAATCGAAGGTGTATTGTTCGAATAGTGAGTTAGTCTTGATTTCATAAATTGAAAAAACCGCACATTTAGGGTTCCATACCATCATACTAGATGGCGCTGGTTTCATGTTTCAAAATCCATCATACTAGAAGGCGCTGGTTTCATGTTTCAAAATCCATCATACTAGATGGCGCTGGTTTCATGTTTCAAAATCCATCATACTAGATGGCGCTAGTTTCTTCATGTTAAAAAAACACCTTTTTTGGTATGGAAAATTCGTTGTTTTTCCACTTTAAAAAAAAATTAGTATTAGTTGTTATAGCGGCAACAGAAATACATCATCTGTGAAAGTTACAACTGTCTAGCTATCACGGTTCATGAAATACAGCCTGGTGACATACGGACAGACAGACAGACAGACAGATAGACGGACGGCGGAGTCTTAGTAATAGGGTCCCGTTTTTACCGTTTGGGTACGGAACCCTAAAACATAATTTTAAAGCTTAATATTTTGCAAAACAATCCCTGAATTAAGAAAAACAGCAAACTCTCACTAGTTTTGAAAGTCCTTCTCGTATTCAACGATACCCTGCGGTACAGAGTATACTACTAGAGTCAGTAGATAAATATACTCTACGGCAGCCCGCACCAATCTTTATGGAGAATATTTTTTTTATACAAAAAATAGATAAAAAGAAAGACCCAATACGTACATGAAAATTCAATATCTCCAATCATTTGTGAGTACATCGCAAGTTTAAATTTTATTTGTAGTAGAACCATACAAACACGATTTTTCCCAGACCAATAGGTATTACCATGTAATAGACAAACATAAGTAACTACAACGTGCAAAGTTTCATCAAAATCATTGGAGTCGTTTTTGAGAAAAATAAATCAGTTTTTGTTAAATGACAAATACTCTTCGGTTTGACGGTAGGAAGAAACTTTTGGTAATCGCTCTATGAAATAATTAAAAACTCTTAGGTCCCATATTTGGTCATAATCGGACTAAAGATTTACGAGTATAGGCTCCAGAGCCAAGCGTGACGGACAGACGCATGGACGCACGTATGCACGGACGTATGGAATAGAGATGTATGATTTTTCGGTATGTGTTTATGATATATTCACAGATTTGGACAGAAGGATCCGCCCGTCTCCATATTTTACCCAGATTATCTTCATACAAGCAAAAAGTAGCGCCATCTGACATAACTCGTACGAACTAGCGTGGGCGAGAGTTGACGTCAGTGCCGCGCTAAAAGGACCTTGGTAGAATTGTCGTTTTAAAAATGCGTTTATTTAATTTGTATACAAGAAAAAATACAATGTAAGGTTACATAACGATAAAACGATATTCCATGTTTTTTTAGCCTTTCTTTCATGATTTTTACAGCCTCAACAACACAATAAGGTATTTTTATATGGAGTATATTTTCACCGCCCTCTACAATTTCCCGCAGACGACTGAGTCGCGAGTGTGCAAAACTTTCGATTTTCGCACCAATTTGCTGGGAGCATTAGTCGCGCGCGTTGGCCGGGTCCTTACGCCAGTAATATAAAAGTCATTGGATATATTCCAATTTTTCACAAAAATTGGAAAAACTTGTTTCCGCGATAAAAATACTTGCTCTACCCTACGTACCAGTGTGTACGTCGCGTAGTAAAAAGTAAAAATCACAGAACTGAAAAACTTCTAAAACTTTGCGAAAATAAAAAAAGATACATCTTTAAAATCACTTATCTCCGTACCAGGTGTGAAAACTGAAATGCAACTTGTATAACGAGAAGACTTACATCTGTTTCCCGCAGAACCGACCAATTTTATAACAACCTCATTTCTTGGAACAAGAAAACCTTATTAGCAATCCATTTACGAAGCAAAATTTAAATTTGTTTTAGGTTAAACCCACAGCAGACCTTTTAGACTTCTCAACGTCGGCAGCCCAGCTGGTCGATTGGTATGATAAAAATATAAAAAACTTAAAAACCGACTCTAAAAAGAAATTCACTTAAACTTGTGAAATAATATTTTTATAAATGAAAACACGAAATAAACCAACAATAACGAAATTAAAGGTAGGTACAACATGAGATGATGTCTACCAGACGCAAAAACTTGAATAGCTTTAGAAAGTAAATGAAACTTGTATTAAGTGCCTATTAAATTTGAGAGTTACCCTCGAGTTCCCTGAGATCCCGCCATCAGATCCTGACTTGGTGACAATGGGACCACCTCGGGAGTACTGTTTCGAACAAAAAAAGAATTTTGACATTCGGTCCACAATTGACGGAGAAATCAGTGAACATACATAAAAAAAAATATACAGTCGAACATAGAAAGTCCTCCTTTTTCAGTTAGGTCAGTTAAAAAATGTCCTAAACATCTAGAAGGTATCGGGTTAATTTAAAATAACCTTGTTTCTTTTTGTTTATTTATCTTTAATGTTTTCTATACTTATACAGGATGTAACAAAATTGGTGTAGGACCCGTTAACTGGGAGTTCTACTCATCATACTGAATAAATTTCCCCATAGAACTCATAGTCAATTCGCTAAAAAACTTATACCCTCCATACAAAAAAGCACATTGCTCAATCAGCTGATCGATTAGTATGAAGAGTTTTTTCTGAGATTTTAGCAAAGTCATATAACAAAAAACAAAAGTTGTTCAGTATGATGAGTAGAAACCCCAGTTAACTGGACTTTTACCAATTTTGTTACACCCTGTATAATCTGTATACTCTTCTTAGAATATTTTGTTATATTGAGCATAGCAGTTCCATCAAATACAAGTTCCGTAATATTAAACTTCTGTCTATCGCCCTTCGAGTATACACCAAATAATAACCAGTTGGAGTCATTAGTGATGTACTCGTAAGTCACAAGTAACTGCAGCAATGTAATTTTTACCGTATTCATTTATTTACTACAACACCTCACATTGCCCGGCTAACTACTAAGCACAGTACACAATGTTAGCTGCTATAATGTCCTTACCACACGTCACGCCTCCGCAGTGAGACGCGGGCACCCGCAGCTACGGAGACAAATTGTCGCAGTAATGAGACACAGTCCGTACACACGTTTGTCCACTGTGTTGTACACTTTTACTTAACTATACAGTTTATTCGGTGACAGGGCCAACTGGCTAGCTATCACCCTTTATTTAAGTCTTGCCACCAAAATCATTACAGCATTGCTTTTTTCCAAAGAGATAATATTTTATTCACTAAGTAGACACTTGCCTAAACACTCGCCAGTACTAGCCAGTATTTCGGCCAAGTGAGAGACGCAAGTTGGGTGTTCAGAATGTTGATGTAAAATATAAGCGAACCGCGTATCGTTTTGAAAAATAGCTAGTTTATTTAACATAATAATAGTTTTTTTTTTTTTTTTCTAAAGTGCGGCTCTATGAATCGTGAAAAAAGATATTAGTTATTGTTATCTGTGCAACAAGAGGCTATTGAATAGTGTCGTGATTAAATATTTCTTTGACTATTTTAAATCAAAATGACCGTGAGAATGTTTTCGTATCGGTTATTTAAAAATAATATGGTAGTTTCAGCATTGTTTTTGCCACTGTAGACGATATATCTACCTAAAACCTGTAATTTAGAACTTAAAGCTAAACCCTACCTAATTTCAATAAATTAAAATATACATTGTACTTACCTTTGTAATACAGCGCCATCTGTACTATTATATTGGAATCAATGGAGCACATATGTACATCTAGCTATATGTCTTCGCTCTTGTCTTTTAAAAGCTAGTGTAACACTACTAGTCAGCAACCACTAGGATGAGTGCCTTCCGTACTCGCCTCTCCTGCCCGGTGAAGTTGTAAAGGCCCCAATGGCCAACAACAAGCTTGTCCTTTCGAAAAAAAAAAACAAAAAAAAAACTAGTCAGCAGTCAGTAGCCAGCCATCGCGCTGTGGTCACACAGGCCCACCCCTACGTACCTGAGTATTTCACGTAATCTGTATTGTCATTTACCCTTCATATCCCGTAGACCCATCACGATCTATTGCATTCCCTACAAACACCAAAATAGTACTTATACAAAGATAATTTGCACTTTATGCTTTCTGTGGGTACCTTTTATTTTAAGGAGCACAAAGTAATATAAGAAATACTTTATTAAACTGTAAGTTTAGAAATTTGGCAACGCCATTTTGACCTTGTCTGTTTAGAGGGAGGGGGGGAAGGGGGGGGGGGCTAGGGATAGCGACTGTTTAGTGGATAAGACTTGTACAGCTACCAAATGACAGACAATGGTGTCTTATATGTCAATTCAACTTATTTGACAGGACTTAACTGAATTTACACATTCCGTTTTTTTTTTGTATAGAAAAGAAGGAACTTAGTTTTTAAATTTAGTTTAGTTCTGTCACATAAGTTCAATCGTGTAACGTGTTACACCGAATCGACATCAATATTGAGCTTTAGAATTTAGAATATTGTCATATAATATATCATCATCATATCGGCTCATATACGTCCCCACCGAGGGGCTCGAGCCTACCCTGAATTAGGGCGATCGGGCCTTAGGTTGGTCGACTTCACACACAACTTTTGAATTTTTTCGTAATTCGAGAACACACTGGTACGTGGCAGGATTCAAACCACGACCTTACGGATAGGAGGTAGCAGCCCTAGCCGTTACGCCACCGATGCTCTGATAATATTTCACTTACTATCAACAAAGTAAAATGCCAAGGGGTTACCCACCAATAAGTCAGTGTCGTTATGTCTAATTGTTCAAGTTTTTCAAAACTAGAGACCATCGATTTAAGAAAAGCCAATTTATTTCTAACTTCGTCGTTGCTCAAGTTAGACTTCAACTGTAATTTCACAAAGTTTGTATTTTGTTTGTTTCACGTAAATCTTTTGTTTATTTACAATTGGTAAGCCCGTGGCATCATCTCACCTGATGGTAATTGACGATGATACCGAAGCTGAAAGCGGGCTTACCAAGATTCCCCAACGCAATGGGGAATTGGCTATCTTATCTTCAAACCGGAACACATATCTGCTGTTAACATTGATGTTTGGCGGCAAGACTTAGATAGTATATTGGTGGTAGCTAGCCAGTTGGTCTAAGAAAATGCCCTTCCACCAACCAAACGGAGTTTAAAAAGTTGGACTCCGCCGGGAGTCGAAACCGCGAGCTCTTGATGTGAAACTTGGCAACCATTACGGTTGAGGCGGTTAAATTAATAATCATCATCATTATATCAGCTCATATTCGTCCCCACCGAGGGGCTCAAGCCTACTCTGATTTAGGGCGATCGGGCCTCAGTCGACCACGCGGGCCCAGTGAGGGTTGGTCGACTTCACACACAACCTGGAATTAAATTAATAATAACTTTAACAATTTAATTTAAAAATAAGAACCCTTCTGCCCAAAATAGAACCCCTCTGTTGTGGGTAGTCGGACAAGTGTATGTTATGTTACTCAAGGAATCAAGACGTAACTAGCAACACCATGAACTTCAAGATTAAGCCGTCTAGGCTACACGCTCGGTCAAAGAAACATATATTTATACATATACGAGTATACATGCAAAAAAAATTACCCTCTGCCTGACCTTTCGCTCTTTTTTAATTTGTGCGGCACAGTTGCTAGACGACCGCTATATCTATTACTTTTAAGGTTATTTTTTTAATTCGTTCCCCTCGTTTGGAAAAGACAAATATTTGTATGTGTAAATACAGCTACCTGTTGTATTAATATGCAGGTTAGGGTTAAAATATAATTAACCTTGAAGTACTCATGAGCAGAAACGTCATCGGGAATCCCAGCCATGGTACGAATCGCACGGTTTTGCATCACGAACTCCTGGCGCCAGTCAGCAGTGTTCGCCCATAGTTCTGTTCTGTTTCTTACATGATGCCGAGGGGTTAAAACCAATAAAGACAGCATCAGATAAAGCTAAGAGTACAAAGTACTAAAACCGCCTCCATGTGGCGTAATGGTCAGGTCCATTAGCTTCACATCAGAAGGTCGCACCGGAGTCTAACTTTGTATAACTCGGTTTGGTTGGTGGAAATGCATTGGCTAACTACCATTATCTTATTTTTTTTTTATCTACAATCGGTAAGCCCTTGCCATCATCTTAACTGATGGTAAGTGACGATGATGCCGAAGATAACTGTTTATTTGCAAATTTTTCTGTTTTTAACTATTGCACCGCCCCTTAACTTATTCTATCGCTGTTTCCCTACCCAAAGGTTGCCTGGAAGAAATTTCTACCTAGCAATAAGGCCGCCTATTGTATAGGCTTTCTTCTATATTGTCAATTTCTTTTTTTATGTTGTGATGCAATAAAGAATATTGTATTGTATTGTATTGTAAGATGGAAGCAGGCTTACCAAGATTCCCCAATGCAATGGAGAATTGGCTATCTTATCTTCAAGCCGAAACACATCAATGTTTTTAACACACTTGATGTTTGGCGGCAAGACTTAGATAAGATGGTGGTAGCTAGCCCGACGGGCTTAGAAAACGCCCTACCACCAACCAAACCAAATCTTACAAGTTGACCCCGCCGGGAATCGAACCCGCGACCACCTGTTGAGAAGCGAATGGACTAACCATTACACCACGGAGGCGGTTAAAGTCACTACTCGTACGTCTTTCCGTCAAAGATGAACAAGATGAGATACCCTGTTCCCCATTGCGTTGCTATTTTGGTGAGCCTGCCACCATCTTCGGCATCCTCGTCTCTTAACATCAGGTGAGTTGATGTCAAGGGCTCACCAATAGAGGATAAAAAAGACTAGAACAAAGATTCAATCAACAGTTACGTCACGAAGTTGCGATCTAATTTTCGTAGCAGTTCAAACTGGCCTTTCGCGACAACAAAAGCAAGGTACACAGGCCAGCACATCAAGCTAGACACTCGTAGTGCGATTCTGATCCGTACGCGTACGCCATAAGAACAGTTGAAAGTACAAAGTGTCCATCTTGATGTGCTGGCCTCTGTACATCGTTAGACGAAGCGGAGAGCCTTTGTCTCAACTCAAGGGTTGAGCTCGCTTGTTATTCCATCTTTTGTTGGCGAACCCGCCCCCCCCCCCGCGCCCGCTGGCTGGGTTTCACTTATTTATAGCCTGTTTCTTTTCACAGACAAAACGTGTCTAAAATTGGGTCACAATGTTTGGAGGCTGGAGGCACCTGCCACAAATACAAGTTCTAAAAATTTTGAACCTTTACAATCATTTTAACCGCCTCAGTGGCGTAATGGTTAGTCCATTCGCTTCACATCAGGAGGTCGCGGGTTCGTTTCCCGGCGGGGTCAACTTGTAAGACTCGGTTTGGTTGGTGGTAAGGCATTTTCTAAGCCCGCCTGGCTAGCTACCATCATCTTATGTAAGTCTTGCCGCCAAACATCAGTGTTAACAACATTGATGTGTTCCGGCTTGAAGATAAGATAGCCAGTTCTCCATTGCGTCGGGGAATCATGGTAAGTCCGCTTCAATCGTCAGCATCATCGTCACTTACCATCAGGCGTTCAAGGGCTAATTAATTAAGGATTAAAAAAAAAGGAGTTCGTCAATTCAATCTTCTTCTTCCTTTCTTTATCCCACCTACGTGGGGTCGGGTCTTCTTGTCATTTTGCGACAAAGTATTCGGTTCTGGGTTGTCTCTGCAGTGACGTTCAGGTTCTTTAAGTAATTTTTTATACTAATCCAACATGTGGATTTTAGTCTGCCTCTTCCCCTCGGGTATTCGGGAAGGTCCAATGCCATATTCACGACATGGTATTTGCCTCTTCTCTTAGTATATCCGTACCATCGAAGCCTGGTTTCAAGAAACTTTTCTTTAATCGGAGCGACTTCGAAACGTCGTCAATTCAATAATTATAAAAATTGTAACGGTCGTTGTTCACTCAAAACAAATCCTGTATTTCACATACCTGTAGATAAATTCCAACAAGAGTAACGTAAAACACCGGAGCCGACCTATCTCAATTTAAAAGGTACGTATTTTATGACCCTCGCAAAAAGGGGTCGCCGCGCCGGTAACCGGGGCATCTTTGCTTAAAAATTCAATATGGCTAAACGTACTTGGACTGTGGGATATATCACGTGGAAGCAATTTGAACACCTCTCCGGCAGCCACTAAACGTTATTTATGGTAAGCCCCCGGCACGGCGCCCGGCACTCAGTGGATTGGCCACATTGAGTTTCAAAAGATTTTCGGGTGTAAAGGGTTATTTTGTGCCGAACGCCGCGTTATCGCATTGTATCCTATCGTTTTTAACCGCCTCCGTGGCGTAATGGTTAGTCCATTCGCTTTACACTAGGAGGTCGCGGGTTCGATTTTGGCGGGGTCAACTTGTAAGACTCGGTTTGGTTGGTGGTAAGGCATTTTCTAAGCCCGCCTGGCTAGCTACCACCATCTTATCTAAATCTTGTCGCCAAAAATCAGTGTTGACAACATTGATGTGTTCCGGCTTGAAGATAAGATAGCCAGTTCTCCATTGCATTGGGAAATCTTGGTAAGCCCGCTTCCATCTTCGGCATCAACGTCACTTACCATCAGGTGAGATGATGCCAAGGGCTTACCAATTGTGAATAAAAAAAAGTTACGGCGAAGTATACAGTGATTACATTCGGTTTGATGGGTTGCACACTGCTGAAGATCGACGACCTGGCGGGCAGCGCAGGGCCGGTCCTAGCGGAAATCTTTGGGGTAGGCCTTTATCCAGCAGTAGACGTCTTTCGGCTGATATCATGATGATGATGATACATACTGCTGCGTTCTATCTGTCTGCCCCAAAACTAAATTATTATCCACAATTGGTTAGCCATTGGCATCATCTCACCTGATGGTAAGTGACGATGATGCCGAATATGTAAGCGGACTTACCAAGACTCGCCAACACAATGAGGAAATGACTATCTTGTCTTCATGCCGAAACACATCATTTGGCGGTAATATTTAAATATGATGGCGGTAGCTATACAGGCGGACCTACCACCAACCAAACTTAATCTTACATAGTTCGACCCCACCGGGAATTGACCTCCGACCTCCTGGTATAAAGCGAGTGGAATAAGCACTACGCCCGCCACAGGGGAAGTTGCAAAATATACATTACCAAGAGAAAGGACAGAGTTGACCATTTTGTGAGAAAAGCAATGAAAAACTAAGACTTGACTACGGAAAATATTTACTTAAAAGTATAAAAACACGAGTCTCTAGCTTGAAATCATGAACTTTATTTTAACCTACATCTGGGGTGTCGCCAAGGTCGCAAGCCATAATGATAGGTGATATCAATTTTGATAACTATAGGACTTGCGACGATGATTTCAGGCGGGAAACTCTTATTTTTATACTTTTCAGTAAAGATTTTCTGTAATCGGGTTTTAGTTTTTTTAACTTTTATTTCATTTTCATATTTTTCCTCATAATACTCGGAAAATGTTCTCATCAAAACCTTTCTTTTCATTACATTACAAGTAATATTGTTTTTGAGTTGTGTTATCTTTATATATATAAATCTTCTGTCCGTGTGTTAGTCATCGAACTCCTCCTAAACGGCTGGACCGATTTTGCTAATTCTTTTTTTGTCGAGTTCGTTATTGTCAGGAGA
The DNA here is from genome assembly GCA_947284805.1 of Coleophora flavipennella. Taxonomy (NCBI): domain Eukaryota; kingdom Metazoa; phylum Arthropoda; class Insecta; order Lepidoptera; family Coleophoridae; genus Coleophora; species Coleophora flavipennella. The sequence goes on along the minus strand of OX369270.1, from coordinate 1,224,126 downwards.
AGGTTCTTATGTAGGGTAGGGTAGGGTAGGGTAGTGTAGTGTAGTGTAGGGTAGGGTAGTGTAGGGTAGGGTAGGTTAGTGTAGGGTAGGGTAGGGTAGTGTAGGGTAGGGTAGTGTAGTGTAGGGTAGTGTAGGGTAGTGTAGTGTAGGGTAGAGTAGTGTAGGGTAGGGTAGTGTAGGGTAGGGTAGTGTAGTGTAGGGTAGGGTAGTGTAGTGTAGTGTAGGTTAGGTTAGGGTAAGGCAGTGTAATGTAATGTAGGCGGTACGTAGTTCGCCGGGACAGCTAGTTGCTCTATGAAATCCGCCATGTTGATTTTTAAAATGCTATATAATCTATGACACGCGGAGTGATGGCAATACAAAAATACCACATAATGTCAAAATCGACTAAGTTGTTTAGGAAATACGTAAGAACAGATGAAAATACACACATACGTATATAGACTGTCAAAAACATAACCCGCCTTTTTTCGTAGTAAGGTAATGATTCGCAACCAGCCAGTCTCAATCACCACTAACCACATTAACTTGTTTTCCATTGAAAGATGTGGGCCAGGTAAAATTGATTAAAGAGATGAATCTTCTCCAGCTTCCAATAAATAAGACGGCGAGTGGCTGAGAAGTAAAGGTGAAATATCGGAGGCAATCCCGGCCGTGGTACCAGGGCACTAAACAGACGAAGGAGTTAGCTACTACCTTCCCATTTCACTCGACAAATCGACGACATTGCAGCGAGAGGAATGCGCTCCACTGATTTCTGCGACCCTGTCTTGGTATTCAGGAATCTTATTTGACTACACTAATGACTGCCTGGAGCTTTGTCTCTTTGATAATACATTGTCCGAAGGATCGAGTTCTAGAAATAATTAAATAGTAAGGATTGGAAATGAGCTTATATTTGTAACCTTACCTTATTAATCTTTAGTTTCTGGCGTGGTTTTATTTTTACTTAAGCACCGGCGGCGTTAAAATAATTAATTAGGTTCTTGGATTAATATGGGTACTTTTTTTAACAATTTAATGATTACTAGTGATCACTAATCCTTACTAATATTATAAATGTAAATGTGTTTGTTTCTTTATTTGTTTGTTTCTGTGTTTGTTACCTTTTCACGCTTTAATACCTTCACCAATCTTGATGAAATTTGGCATGCAGATAGCCTGTGTTACTGGGAAGGACATAGGTTACTTTTTTTTTCATGGAAATACCCGAAACATTTCCTAGGGAAACTGAAAAAATACACTTTTTCTGGTTAATTTCTTTAACATCGCAACGGAACAATGGATTGTTGTGATTTTTTGCACAGAGATGATTGAGGGAGTGGGAAATTACATAATTTACTAAATAACATAATCTGACATCCGAGAGATCTGGAAAAAGTAATAATATATTTCCATTTCAATTTCCACGCTCACACACGTCAGCGTCGCAACAAAGCAATGGATTGAAGAATTGGTTGAGGTGGTAGGAAGTGACATAAACTGCTAATCAGAATAGCCCGATATGGTTCCTGAGGGATCTGGAAAAAACTCATGTCCACGCTCGCAAACCGCTTGCAACTCGCTCACCACTCACCCTCAAAGACAGTCATAAAACGTTGTCCATGCGGGCGATACAATAATTATCAAACCTTATTGCTCTACAAAATTGCATTACTATAATAAACTGCTGCACCTGCACTACCTACGACATTTCCAAATCAAAAACCGGCCAAGTGCGAGTAGGACTCGCGCACGAAGGGTTCCGTACCATTATATATAAAAATCACGTTTGTTGTATGGGAGCCCCCTTAAATATTTATTTTATTCTGTTTTTTAGTATTTTTTGTTATAACGGCTACAAAAATATATCATCTGTGAAAATTTCAACTGCCTAGCTATCACGGTTCATGAAATACAGCGACATCTCAGTAATAGGGTCCCGTTTTTTACCCTATGGGTACGGAATCCTAAAAAGTAGGCCAAGTGCGAGTCGGACTCGCGCAAAGTAGGGTTCTATAGTTTTCTCAAAAAATAAATGTATCTTATAAAAAACAAAATTATATTTGCAGTTGGTGATAGAACGATACGTTTTCTGTTGCGCGGTCGCCACTCTAGAACTCTACTGCCCCAATGGCAATCTATTTTAGTAACGGCTAGGGCCTTGGTTCGAATCCTGCCACGTACCAATGTGTTTTAGAATTTCGATTTCAATATTACATTAATTCGACGCTCTTACGGCGAAGGCCTGCACATGCCGGCAAAGAAACTTGAAGGTTGTATGTCAAGTCGACCAACCCGCACTGGGCCCACGTGGTCAACTAAAGCTCGATCGCCCTAATTCAGGATAGGCTCGAGCCCCTCGGTGGTGACATGTATGAGCTGATGCGATGAAACAAACAAAATTACTACCATTGCAAGTTAAATAAAAGTTTTTTAAAAAGAACTATGAATTTACATTACTACCGATGTTTAGGGGCTGTGAGGCCCACGTAAAATTTTAAAAATATTTTATCCCACATTTTATATTTGCGCACCCTGACACTTGAATCCGCTCGAAGGTCTCAGTATCACTTACCTCGAAACTACCAGAAACGTCATACACGTCACACGCAAGCACATCCTGGAAACTTCATACAACGGGCCAGAAAAATGACATTTCCAAAAAGGAATGACGGAACAAACAAAATGGCTAGCTACCACCATCTTATCTAAGTCTTGCCGCCAAATATCAATGTTTATATCATTGGTGTGTTCCGGCATAAAGATAAGATAGCCAGTTCCCCATTGCGTTGGGGAATCTTGGTAAGCCCGCTTCCATCTTCGGCAACATCGTCACTTACCATCAGGTGAGATGTTGTCAAGGGTTTACCAATTGTGAATAAAAAAATTTAAAAAAAATGGCGGTGAAATCCTATAAGTTCGAAAACCAAACTGTAACCAATCTGTATAAATCTGGGTGACGAGGGGGTGAGGTCGCAATCTAGATAGCGGCAGGGAGTGTCCATACTGTATGTTAGTACTAATATATACTTTGACGCAAGGGAGGGAAGGTACTCGATTTCATTACTTTGGCTAAGCCCCACGTCAGTACTACTTCTTCTTGTCGTGTGGCACAATTAACCGTGCTATCCAAGGGACCGACGGCAATTGCCTGGTATTACACTTAGCATCACCCTCGGTCACATGTATGACGTGTTCAACGCGACCTTCATACACATCTGGAATCAGATGTGCAGGTTTCCTCACGATGTTTTCCTTCACCGTTAAAGCAATTTGTAAGTTTATAAAAACTCAGTGGTACATTGGCCGTCCGCATTTGAACCCTGGACTTCTGTTTAGGAGGCCCGAGTCGTTACTGATTGAGCCACCGGCGCTTTTTACATCGACGTCAGTATTTAAAACTTAATAAGAAATGTCTTTCGAAGCATCCCGAAACATATTTGTCTGAATATATAATGGTTCATTACAATCTAGAGGAATAATGTTTGTTTAATAAGAGACTCGCCCGTTTTAAACGATATTTCCACTTTTAAACTGTACCTAATTCCTTTTCAAGAATTAAAAAAAAATAAGAAAACGACAGAGCTAAACTTCTATTAACTTTAGTTCAGCCAGTTTTAATCTAATTCACTATAAATTAAGCTTTGAAGTTTAATGACTCAGCAGCTCAGCTGAATACCATTTGAGATGAACTGACTTTTTCACTGGAATTTTTAACCTTCCACGGATGTAATTAAATTAACTGTCGGTACCTGGTGCCAATCTACAGGCATGTCTTTATATTTTCTTACAAGGAAAGAAGACAGAAGATTTAGCGTAGGCAGGCCTCCCACGCGGTGGACCGACAACATGGTGTAGGTTTTTGTCCAGCAGTGGACGTCTTTCGGCTGATATGATGATGATAACAAAGACAGAATTTTGATAAGCGAGAATACTCTTACTAAGTATTTATAGCCAAACAAATTCCTTTTCAATCCTTCAGCAGACGTCCAACTCAAATAGATAAGATTTGCTGAATTGCTTCACAGAATAAGAAAACTTGAACCCTTGATATTTACTCGTAATATGAAATATTATGAAGTTGTTACTGGTTGAGCCACCGGCGCTTTTTACATAGACTTATTTACTTATAAAAAATTGTATTAAGATTAGACTGTATTACATAGTAAATAATAAAAATAGTGAAGTTGTTATCGATTTAAAAAAAATAAGAGTACGACCACTGGGCCCGCGTGGTCGACTATGGCCCGATCTAATACAGGGTAGGCTCGAACCCCTCGGTGGAGACGTATATGAGCTGATATGATGATGATGATGACGAAGAGTACGCCCCGTGCTGCTCCCGAGCATTATTTTTTAAAGTTATTTTCTTATTATAGACATTGAGAGTGCGCGGTGGGCGATCCGCAACCCGCAAGCGGCTCGCCACTAATGCTCGCTTAAATTGTTTGAGTTGGTGGAGGGTGCGTGGCCGCCACCCGAGAACTTTACTACCCCAACGGCCTGTTCTACGAACTAATATGTGTTCTGTCCACTGCCACGTTTAGTGATTCTGTGAGCTATGTCGTTTAAGTTACCATAGATTTTTATTAAATTCTATATATTCAAAGAATTGATGAAATATAATGTGAGTCCGTCCGGTCGTTTTCTTATTTAAAGGTATTGCTGCACAGAATTATTTTCAAGGATTGGGAATCACCCCGCGAGCGGCTAGTGGCTCGCGCATCGCACTCACTATGGAATGTAATTCGAGTACGTCCAGCCGTTCTATCAAACCGATTTGCTCTTTTTAAAAGGCATTGATGTGCAGATTTGTCATTAAACATTTAAAATGACCTAACTTTCGCCCTTCTCATTAAAAAAAAAATCCGTGTGGCCGTTCAATCGAACCGATTTGCCTATTTTACCCGACTACGAAAAAGGAGGGTTATGCTTTTGACAGTCTATGTATGATCATCAGTTCCCTCGTATTTTCTAAACCACACTGATCTTGACAAATCTGGTATCTTTGGATATGTGCCATCACTCCGCGTGTCATAGGATCTATAAAAAAACAACATGGCGGATTTTATTGACGAGCACATTCTAAAAGAACACTTCTATTTTAATCCCTACTAATCCCTACTAATATTATAAATGTGAAAGTAACTCTGTCTGTCTGTTACGCTTTCCCGCAAAAACTACTGAACGGATTTGGCTGAAATTTGGTATGTAGACAGTTTAGGACCTGGGTTAAGACATAGGCTACTTTTTACCACGCTCGCGAGCCGCATGCGGTAGAAACGTGGTCCACGCGGGTGAAGCCGTGGGAATCAGCTAGTTATATATAAATTACATATGCAAATATTTTTGATTTCTTAGCAAATGGTCTCGCAAGCGATATTAAGAGACGGCTCAATGTACGCGCGCTGCAATCAAGCGACACGACACGCGGCCGCGGGAAGCGAGGTGGGGTGGCGGTATACTCTGAGCACAAAAAATATGGAAATAAAATAATAGCTAAAAAACTAAAACCCGACTACGGAAAAGTATGAAAACAAGAGTTTTCCGGCTGAAACCATAGCCTTGATTTTTCCCTTCATCTGGGGTAATAGCCGTGGTCGCAAGCCCAATCGTAATAAAAAATTATGGCTTGTGAAATGAAGGCTATGATTTCAGGCGGGAAACTTTTGTTTTCATACTTTTCCGTAGTCGGGTTTTAGTTTTTTTTTATCTTTTATTTTTATAATCTGTGCTGCTTTGATCGATTATTTTACTCAATATTATTTCTTCAATTTTTGAATTAGAGGTTCGGATTTCAGGAGTTTCTTCGAGAATAAACATTTATCTGTATTACTGCTTTTGTGGACCTACCTTCTTCCCCCCACCGCCACCCCCCGCAAACTAGTCTGCGTAGTACCTTTAGCAGATTTTTTATAGCCTTATTATGAGATAGTGTAATCATACCCAAAGCTTCTAAATCAAACCCATTTATATACTAATCTACGAGTACACTAAGAATATTATTAAGAGGTTTAGTGAGTATGTTAGTATGTACGAGAAAATCTTTGAAACTACTCAATCGATTTAAAAACAACAACAACAAAGTTAGAATGGAACTTCAGGATGGACATATGGTTTGTGGGATGGACATAGGCAAGAACATAAAATGGACGTTATAAATAGTGACCGGGTGCTCTCTGTGTGAAGTGGCCTACTCTTCTCTAAGGCATTAATGACATTCAATGATTTTAATGTAAAAAAACCTTTTCGTGTCATATTGTTGTCATGTTCTAAGATAATTTGTTTTATATCAATGATAGTATTATGACGATAATAACTAGTGATTGTTTATTTTTTTATTTTAATAATCATAATAATTATGTAATTAATATTGAATTACTCTCAGAAACAGTGTAATTTGCACCTTTTTTGAATAAACATCTTGAATCTTGAAAATCTTAAAACCCCACGCACTCTCGATATTCACGGGGACTAAACCGCGTGCAACAGCTAGTGAAAGATGTGTATTTTAGTCATCATATCAGCTCATATACGTCCCCACCGAGAGCTTCGAGCCTACCCTGAATTAAGGCGATCGGGCCTCAGTCGACCACGCGGGCCCAGTGCGGGTTGGTCGATTTCACACACAACCTACGGTTTCTTCGCAGGTGTGTGCAGGTTTCCTCACGATGTTTTCCTTCACCGTTAAAGCAATCGGTCAGTATATGTACGTAAGTTTCGAAAAACTCATTGGTACATTGGCCGTCCGGATTTGAACCCGGCAATCCTGGTTAGGACGACCGATTTCGTTACCGGTTGAGCCACCGACGCATCGTTGAGCCACCGACGCTTCTTATTTATTCTAGTAGAACTTTAAAATCTACATTATATCTTAAAGGTCACTTCAGCTTTAAGCAAACAATTTGCATAGACCCATCATTTGGTACAAGTGGTGCTCCGTCCCAGGACAACCCAAATCGATCGGATATTCGTCGTCGTCATGATGTCGCCCGCCTCATCAGGGAGCCGATAAATCGCATGCCCCGTGAATACCAAGCAGGGCTCCAGTCCCGACAGGGCTCTGACGTCAGCCCCCACATAAATTAAATTTATAATCAACCCTCCTTCCCCCAAATGAAATTGAATTATACCTGCCAGTGGTAACTTTGGCAAAACATTTACATTCCTCTCGTTGAAAAACGTGTTTGACGAAGGCGATGTTGGAGACGGATTTACGCTTCGGTCATTTTCTATTCTAATATTGTAAAGAGGATACGTTTGTAAGCATATATGTATGTAAGATTGGATGTAAGAGGTAATCTCCAAAACTATTCATCCAATTTCGAAAATTCTTTTACCAATATTTGAAATGTACCTTCAGGATCGACATAGACAAAAAAATATTGCGGTTTGCACACCGTGCATCCTCGATATCCACGCGTACAAAACAGAGTTACACTGCTTGTGGTAAATACGGTAACATGATTCAAAATTGATCGATTCTTTTTGTTTAATACATTACATCGTAAGTCGTTTCGCTTTCGATATTAAGAACTCGTTTACATATTTAGATGTACTTCCCATGAGCTTTGAAATATGATCAAAAACTGAAGATAATATAGCATATACATTGCATCCCACTAAGTAATTGTTACATCAAAGTGATCTATATTATTTTATTATTTGTTAAATTTACTTATTTTAGGAAGACTAACAGCGAATATTAAAGATTTTAAAGTATGTTATTTTTTTAAATAAATGCAGTGCTATTAACGAGACTCTTTTGCAATACTTATACTTCTATTACTCACACCAATATTTTTAATGCAAATGTATGTATATTTGTGGGTTTGTTTATTCCATTTTCACGCTTGAACATCTGAACGGATTTGAATGAAATTTGGTAGATAGATAGATCAAGCACTAGTTTAAAAGATGTTAAACTATAAAAAAAACTTGCTTAACAAACGCTTCTCGTTTGCTGCTGCTGCTACTGCTTGCACGGCCAACTCCCCTAAAGCTGAGACCTTATTGCAAATTAAAGAGCTTCCTTTGCCAAATCATTCCCCTCTTATCATTAACCTAGTTGAACCTGAACAAGTTAAAAAACAAATCATTTCGATTTAATCCAAATGCTGATGTTGCGATGACATAAGCCGCAACATGATTCTTCCGATCCTGGGTGTGATTCCGCCAGTTATTACTTATTATGAACTTCTTTTTGTTCTCCAATACTTTTCCCTCAGTTTGGAAGCAAGCAGTTGTGGTCTCCTTAACCAAAATCCGCAATCCCACAATTTTCTCCCACTTTAGACCTATATCCATTCTTCCTTTACTATTGAAAGTTCTAGAACACCTTGTCCATCATTAACTTTTCTCGTTCCTTACTGCCAACCATCTGCTCAACCCAAATCAATCTGGTTTTCGATCCGAGCATAGCACTGTCACAGCGCTTGTCAAAGCGTCAGATGATATCCGTTCTGGCATGGAACATCAGAAAGTTACGCAATTAACACTAGGTACTGGATTTTAGAAATGCTTTCAACACTGTAGATTTGACATATTGCTGGCGTTAATGAGCTCACCATGTCCCCAGCTGTTATTGCATGGTTTTAAATCTATCTTGGTAATCGTCGGCAACGCATTAAGGTTGATAACCAGTGCATGGACTGGTGTAACATCTATCTCGGTGTTTCTCAGGGTGGCGTTGTATCTCCTCTTCTCTTTTCCTTTTTTATTAATACTATCACCAGTTCCTTTTGTCCTCTTTTCATCTGTTCTCTGAAGACTTGCTGATTTACATTCAGGAATTCCCTCATGAATAAAGACCTCGATAAAATATCGAATCGGTCCCACAAGCATGCTCTTCTTGTGAACCCAAGCAAGTCTCAGTCTATAATTATAGGAAGCTTCGACCAGCAAGCCAAGATTGATGCGTCATCACTCCCCAGTACTTCTTAACAACGTTCCTATACCTTACTGTAAAAAAGTTAAAAACTTGGGTGTGATTTTTGACGGAAATCTTTCTTGGAGTAGTCAAATTGGTATAGTAAGCATAAACGTTTTTGCTTCTTTGACCTCACTTGGCCTCACTTTTTGGCGCTTCAAAAGTTTTCTGCCCGTGTCGAACAGAACTCAACTGGCTCAGTCCCTCTTACTCCCACTGCTTGACTACGCTGATGTTTGTTACCTTGATGCTACCGAGGAGCTGCTGAACAAACTGGCACGCTTACAGAAGTGTGAATTACATTTGTATTCGGTTTGAGGAAGTACGATCATGTCTCTGAGTTTCGATCTAAACTGAAGTGTCTTCCCATCCGTCTACGACGTAATATGCACATTCTCTGTATGCTCTACAATGTACTCCACAGTCCAGCGGCTCCAGTCCGGCGACAGTCCTACGATATCTACGTGGGCGAACTACTTTCAGTTAAAATTTACCGAATGAACAAGTGGAAAGTACTCTTTTGTTTAGCCATATCTATAACACGAAACGCAAAAAAAAGAAAAGATCACATTACCAAACAAACAAACAATTAATTTCACTCCATATTATACAATACAAAGAAATGTAATTGTACTTATTTTATTATTAATAAATTCACATCATGTCATGTTTAAATATAATTGATAATTACAATAATTTCTATTCATTGTCAAAAATTCAATAACTAAATAAAACATATTCTGAAGCAGCCACGCATGCAATTTGTTTTTAAATTTATTAAATGGTAATGATGTAATATCATCAGGTATAGTTTGTTAAATATTTTTTTCATCCCCCCATCTCGGAAATTGTATTTTTTCTCTTCTTTTTTTTTCACTCAGGTGCAAAAGCCATTTTTATTCGCTAGAGAATAAAGTAAATATCTGAGGGAAAAGCTGTTTTTATTCAAATTGAATTTAGAACATTGTGTATTCAAAACATTATACCTATTTACTTCTATCTCCATGGTGCTGAATTTATCGTACAACCTTTTTTAATTTGTTAAAAACTCAGACTCGGAATCTTCTTGGTGTACTTTTTTTTAACTTGCTTTGCGCGCGCCATTTTCTTTTCACGTCATATTGTAAAAACCTTAGGTTAAAACAAGAAACTTGAAAACAAGTGAAAAACCTAAAATGAGTGATTATAGTGACGAGGAAATTTATTGACTGAAACTGTTTGTAATGCGCAAATGTTTTTTTTTCCATTTAGTAATTTCCTCGCTGAGGTGGAATGAAAACTTACGTGTTGTACTCGAGTGCAAAGATTTTTCACCTCGTGCTCTTTGATTCCTTCGCTTGCTCGGTCATCAAAATTGAGCACGCGGTTAAAAAGCAACTTTGCACTCTTGTATAACAAATAACTATTGTCCCATCCATAAACAATTTGTTTGAAAACTAGTGCTCTGGCAAAGTATATATTAGTACTAACATACAGTATGGACACTCCCTGCCGCTCTCTAGATTGCGACCTCACCCCCTCGTGTCCTAGATTGATTCAGATTGGTTACAGTTTGGTTGTCGAACGTATAGGATTAGGCCGAAATTCGTTTTTTAAATGAAATTTGTGACCCGTTGTATGAAGTGTCCAGGGTGTGGCTCTGAGGTATGTCGTCTACAACTAATCTATTGGGGTGTCTCGTATTTCTTTGCATTGCACTACATCTCTAGCCTCTTTATACAATTTTCTATTAAAAATTTGAGTGCTTTTGACTGCACCTCACCTGAAGGTAAGTGCCGATGCAGCCGAGGATGTAACACGCAAGCTCAAATAGTGCCTATTCACTCTTGTCTTGAAAATTCCTAAGTTACACGAATCGGGGAATATAGACGCCGGAAGAGAATTCCACTCCTTGGACGTTCGCAAAATGAACGAAGAAGCAAAACGCTTCGTGCGAAAAGGTGGAACATAACGACAAAGGGGTGGAATTGCTCTCCGCGCATGGTAGTCCGATTATGAAATGGAGAGGGGGAAATGAGGCACTTAAAAAAGAAAGAAAGGTTAATCAAAACTTTACGACAGGTGATCCTTTTGATTAAAGGTTCTTAGTGCAACGTTATATTACTCATTTTTTGATATACGAGTATGTTCAGTGTTCACTCGAAATATCTTCACGTCCTAAATATCGCAGTGTCATCAGACCAAAGACTTCGACCAGTTTTTTTAAAATTCACAATTGGTAATCCCCCACCAGTGTGTGTTGCCAGTGATGACATACGGAACTGAGACATGTTCGCTTACTATGGGCCGTATAAGAAGGCTCAAGGTCATCCATAGGGCAATGGACAAATAAACTACAATAATCACAATATTTTCACAGCATTTGGTGTAAAACTTTGTTTGTGGTGTCTTTTTATTTATTTGGTAGTTGGTACCATCCAAATGGCTAGCCGACTTTCTATTGTTGTATTCTTAGTTTAACACTGTTCTTCCTGACTGTACGTACTCGTAATAGGTTTAATATTTTGATGGTGTCCGAATCGCCAGTGAAACAATTATTAATATTAAAAGGTGACGATTCGTACAAGGTGTCCGAATTAATTGTGTCCGAGTCGTCAGCTAACCACAATAATGTTTGACTGGTAATACTTAGATCTTTTTGGCCAGTCAGGTAAAAATGTATCCTATGTCACTTCTGGGATCAAGACGCGCAGGCGGGATGTGGAGCGCAGTGCGCTGCTGCCGCGTCTCGACGTGGTTCGCCACGGTACACGCTATAACGGGGTGCGTCTTTTTAATGCACTGCCGTTAGAGTTCAAGGGTGACGTCACGCTGACTAGTTTTAAGGCAAAACTTAGGGCTTTCTTGCTGAGGGAGTGCTTTTATTCTTTGGACGATTTTTTTAAATATGGCAACTAATATTATTTATCTTAGACTTTTGTAATCTTGGAATTTTATCTTTAACATAATGAATTGTACATACTCTATTTTCGAACACAAATATTTTTGTTAACGAAATAAATAAACTGAAACTGAAACTGACGAATCTTACTACACTTCGCACTCCAAAATCCATCAAGCCGTTTAGACTACAGAACGTGCTAAAGAAACCCTCCTTCTGGCGTAAGCGGGTAAAAATCTAAGTACAGTAGTATTTATTAGGTAATTGCTTAGCAAGTAAGTAGCGAGGAAGTGAGAAGTACAGTACGTCCAGTGAGTAGACGAGAGCCGGGTAACAAATGTACTGATAAGGTTGACGTTGAGACCGCCGCACTAAATACTCAGATAGTTGTACTCGTACTTCAGCAATAAATCACTAACTTGGCTTGAGTTTGCCAACTACTTTTCCGCTGTTCAGAATATTTAACTTTTGCTAAAAATGCAAAGTTTGGGATCGTTTCTGAAAATTTAAAACAGATCTGTACTTTTGCATGCCGAGCATACCATTAACACATCCCGGACACTTCATACAACGGGCGAGAAATGACATTTCTAAAAACAAATGACGGAACAAACGAAATCACGGTCAAATTCTTTACGTTCGAGAACTATACAGGTGAGTAGGAACGGATATTGTGTTCCTACATGACGAGAGCAAAGGGAGATATCTCCGCCAGGCGAGGTGGTGTGCCTGGGGTCCGGCCGTGGACCGACCGTGTATGGTTGGTGCTTGTTTATGTATATGCTTATGAGCAAGGAAATGTTGATAGTGCGTTGTAGATGCTTTGTTAATAGCCTTCTTGCAATGATGGTGCCATCTATCGAGATGAAGATGAAACTCACCCTATATTTTGACCGATGGTTCAGTCTTGAGCTGAGGGATGTAGTTGTTAGTGGCGGGTACTGCAGATGTCGCCACAGGTGTAACAAAATTGGTGTAGGACCTGTCATCTGGGGGTTCTAGTCACCATACTGAACAACTTTCGCCAAGGAACTCTAGTCAATTATAAAAAAAAAATTGGACCCTTCATACTAAAAGGCACAAAATTAGTCGATCGGCTAATCGATTTGTATATAGATATTTTTTTTGCGTTTTCAGCAAAGTCATAGAACAAAAGTTGTTCAGCATGATAAGTAGAAGCCCCAGTAAACGAGACCTACACCAATTTTGTTACATCCTGTATAAATTATTGGTAAAGAGTAAAAAATATTACTCTAGGGTGATAGTACCAATCTGTATCTATCGGGGCGACGGGGCGGGGGGTGAGGGGTTGAGGTCGGAATATCCATACTGTATGTTAGTACTTATGTATGTATACTTTGCCATTACCACATAAAACTTTACAAGTAGATACTCCATACTTGAACAAGGTTGATAAACTATTACGTCAAAATAAATGGTATAAAAAATAATAATTGAAGTGTTTCTCCAATCAGAAATAATATTAAAAGAAAGAAATCATCATAAAATGAACGTTACGGCAGTGAATCCACCCCGAGTCGCTCGGCTCTTTTTAAAATGTTAAAAGTTAAAATTTTAATTAAAAGACTCTTTGCGGGGCTTGAAACGACTCCAATTAAAACTATGTCTTCGCCTGCTGAAAAGCATAAAAGAGTGAGGAGGTCGGTAAGCGGTGGATAATTGCGCAGTGAAACTGTATAATTATGTATTGTGGCTTGTCTATTAGGATTCAGCTATCGTTTACTTTCCTCATTATCTACTCACTATTCAATTAATATATTGATGTTTTTCCTACTCTCACAAGAGGGAGCTACCTGTCTCACTCAAGTACACAAGGTACATGATAGGTACATTTCACTTTTCGGTTATTTGGTGTGTAGTTGAGAGTTGTACTATACTATACTATAGTTTAGAGTTGGATGAAATGACGGCCTAGCTCCGCATCACGCTATTTTATAAAATTTTTGTGCAGTTTTACTAATTATTAATTTTATTTTATTATTTATTTTTATAGCGGTATTAGAAAAACACACTATGTGAAAATTTAAATTTTCTATCTATTACGGGTAATGAAATACAGCCCGCTGACAGCCAGAAAGATGGACGGAAAGACAGATAGCGAAGGCCCCGTAGGCCCCGATAGGGTCCGGTTGGTCACTCTTCGGGTGTACGAAACCCTAAAAAAGGAGCATTAGTATCCAAAATATACACGAAACCTTACAAGAATAAAAACTGTCTGGATTCTGGATATTAGAAAGATATGGCAAGATAACAGAAACTTGTACCCAGAGACGTTAACAAAAGAAAAAATGTACTGACAATGTCTAACAAAGGAAACCTAAACAATATTGTTAGTATTGTGAGACAAAACGCGGAGGCGTTTTGTTTCGTCTTCCCGGCGTTCATTAGGGATCGACACAAAACTGTTTCTGACAGCGATTAACCTGTTGTAGGTGACTACTGATTGCGGCTCTATCTTTTTTCTTTAGTGTTTGTTTTCTACAGTCACAGATGAGTCTTGTAAAATTACATAGGTTTTTATAAGCTGTAAAAAGTTAAAAAAAAAACGTTCAAGTGCGAGTCGGACTCGAGCAAGTCTGTTAAAAAAATAATTGGTTATTTTGAAAAATAAAATTATATTTACAGTTGGTAATATAACATTTTGTATGGCAAATCTAGGAACTTTTGACAAATCCAACTGCACATCTTAAGTTGGTCGACTGTTACTCCTTTATAAACTAAGAAAGCCTACACTGAGAAAAAAATATTGTGATTGCATCAATAAAACTTTGATACCGGGGAGCCGTCAAAGGTGTGTAGGTGCTACAGCAACGTTTATATTGTTAATTTTTTTATTGCCAATACAACAAAGGTGTTCTAAAATTATTAACTTTAATATTACAGCAATAGCAGTGTTGTAATCGAAGCTATGTGCAATTTTGATGCAGTTACAATACTTAAGTTTTTGCCATGACAAAGTTGTTTTGCTACGATATCAAAGGTACCCGTGTACCTTTGTTACCATGACAAAGTTGATTTGCTGCGATATCAAAGGTACCCGTGTACCTTTGTTACCATGACAAAGTTGATTTGCTACGATATCAAAGGTACCCGTGTACCTCTGTTACCATGAAAAGGTTGTTTTGCTACGATATCAAAGGTACCAGTGTACCTTTGTTACCATGACAAAGTTTTTTTTGCTACGATATCAAAGGTACCCGTGTACCTTTGTTACCATGACAAAGTTGTTTTGCTACGATATCAAAGGTACCCGTGTACCTTTGTTACCATGACAAAGTTGTTTTGCTACGATTCAAAGGTACCCGTGTACCTTTGTTACCATGACAAAGTTGTTTTGCTACGATATCAAAGGTACCAGTGTACCTTTGTAACCATGACTTACCAATCGTCAATTAACTGTTATTTGATGTTGAGGTAACAAAAAAAATTATATTACACAATGATTGATGTAAAACGCATTGCACGACGAAGTGGAATTTAACAGAGTAAAAGACCAGTTAGAAGTGAATTTATCATGTATTCAACGTATACAAGGTGACATATTAAACAATAGTGGCATTAAAGAGGGGTGATATACTATGTCCGAACAAATTTTATTAAGGGAACCAATCTTTTAAAGACATTAAATACTTAAACTTTACAAAAAAACAAAATAGATTCTACTCGGGTAACTTTGACAGAATAATAAAAGTTGTTCGTTTAAAATGACCCTTTTAAAATTTTAGTTGTGCAACTTACACACGATAATTTATAATTTGGAATTAATTAACATTAAGCCAATTTTAAGAAACATTAAAAAATATATACCTAATTACTAGACACGTTCATATGAGGAACTCGAATTATGGTAATAAAAGCTACCTTAATTTTTTTACTTAAGGGTCCGCAGGAGGCTCGAGTTTCCATACAAACGTAGTTCCGCTTTTAAACAAAAACTACATGCCGGATTGAATCCAAACTTTGCGAATATATTGAATGGACACATATCGATGTTTGTTATTAGTTTTCATCGTAGTAAATGTAAACTAAACGAAGGCTTTAATCAATTTTGCACTAAAAGTTTAAAAACTTCTCTTATTTTTTCGGTTTTAGTATATTATCAGTACATCGAAAAATATTTACAAACATTGTTAAGTGTCTACTCAATATATTTGAAAAGTTTGGATTTAGTCCGCAATGCAATTTTTGTATTAAAGCGGAACTACGTTTGTATGGAAACTCGAGCTTACTGGTGACCCTTAATGATTATATAAGAACGTACCTTCCTTAATTTTAATTTTTTTCTTAAGTACTTTAAAATAAGTAGGGTTCATTATGAAATTCAACTTTTTGACACTCAAAAAGTTTATCAGCTAACGTCAATTATACTGAAATAATTTGTCACGATTCACAGTGTGGTATGAAACCCTTTTTTGTTGCATGTAGTTTTTATTTAAAAAACTGTTAGTTAACATCATTTTAAGCACTATAATCCAATCCCGGCTTCGATACGAGTTGTAGATTTGAAGAAAATAATTACCAAACTTTCCATATATCCGAAACTTCAAAATTGAAAAATTTTTTTTTAAAAAAAAACGGAAATATTTGTTGCTTTTATACTTAGTCCTAATAAATGTACCCATATTAACACATCATGACACCAATTTGTGGCACTTAACTATTAGGGGAAAGCCAAATATAATATTTTTTCCTATTTTTCTTTTTTTTTTTTTTTTCGCCTAATAACATCGTAGTAGGCCACAATATTTATCCAGGCGAATGTGTATATACTCTTTTATATACAGTATTAAAATCATGACCTAATACTTTGTTAAACAGAAGTTATTGATCATTAACTAAAATCCAAAACTTTTAGGCCTTAGGGTTGTCACAATTCGTTTGTATGAATAAAATATTTGTCTCAGAAATTTTTGTAAAGAATTTAAGTTGGTTAATCCCTCTCCCGCACGGATATCAGCCTTATCTTGGCGAGGAAGCTCCAGTAGATTCAGGCAATCCAGCCTGGAGTGAAGCTAATGACACCACGTCGTGTACGGGTCCGGGGTATTTTGCTCAAACCATCATGTACGTGTGATGGCGACATGAAAATGAAATGAAAATGTTGCCCAGGGTGGACTGAGCGCCAATCCATCTCCAGACCGTAATCTCTGTTTGTACTTCAACAACCTTAGCAGGGCGTGGCTAAGGTACGTTGTACTTACAGGGACCGGGGGGCTTGCCTTAATTGGCCGGCCCGTGACAAGGAAAAGTCTATAAGACCCGACAGATAAGTCGTAAAAACCTATAGATACCGGGCGACCTCTATAGTATATAGCCTTATCCGGGTGCAGGAGGCACCACTCGGATGGACCGTTCTTTCCTCCACACTCGTGGGAACAAAAATGGAGTACTCAGAAACAAATTTAAATAAAAATGATGAGGAGGCGGTGGTTATGATATCAGAATCGAATCAAAACAATTGTGGAAGTAGTTTTTCCGGTTCAAAAATATTAACTCGTTTGGAGGCATTCAGACTTTTTAAAGGAAAAAGAAATTTGCCGCCTAGTGACCGGGTGAATTTGATTTTTAATTATTTCGGCTCTGACTATCAACTTTCGAGGTCCAGTGAGGAGTTATATGGTATAGTGTCAGCATTTTTATCGAGGAGTACAGGTTACTTACGGCGCTGTAAAGACAATGAGAGTTATTTCATGAACAAGCATCGAGACTGGCTTAGTGGTACCCTTGTCAGTGGTCAGTTGAAATCTGTCCCACACTGTAA
This sequence comes from Coleophora flavipennella, assembly GCA_947284805.1. Lineage (NCBI taxonomy): Eukaryota > Metazoa > Arthropoda > Insecta > Lepidoptera > Coleophoridae > Coleophora > Coleophora flavipennella. The sequence goes on along the minus strand of OX369270.1, from coordinate 1,206,552 downwards.
ATCTGTCACTGATACTGACAATTTATCTCCTAAATCTAAGAAATTCGTGACTTTGAGCAGGAGCCAGCAATATAGGTCTAAACGAAAGCTTGAAGAAGTTCTAAATGAGGAACCACAATTAAATAAAATCCGAGCATTCGTAGGATCTCTCAAAGTCGAAGGGAATGATTTACCCCATACATCGGCCAAAGATTTAGAAACTGTCATATCTTTATGTCTTACATCGGATAGAGCTCCAACAGATATTTTAAAGAAAATTCAGATATCTCCAAAATCATTCACACCCGAAGAAGCTCTAGCAATTTTAATTGACAGAAATTTGTCAGTGGAGACCTACAATGCGTTCCGTTTCGACATGAAGGAACGTTGTGGTTTTGATGTGTACCCTCCGTATTACAAACTTCAGGAAGCAAAAAAATCATGTTATCCTGAACAAATCCAGGTGTCTGAAAGGGAAGCATCAGTGCCTATTCAGTGTATAGTCGAACACACTGCTAAACGGGTACTTAAATTATGCGATCAGGTTTTGGTAAATTACTGCTCAAAAGAAGATATTCAAACTGTAGAATGCATTTTCAGGGGTAACTGGGGCTTTGATGGAAGTACCGGCCAGTCCTTATACAAGCAGGCATTTTCAGATACAGAGGAGAATGAAAATAGCCTCTTTGCAACAACATTCATTCCATTACAGGTTGTTGCAAAAGGTAAAAACAATGATACTATGTGGATAAATCCTGCACCTTCATCGTATCGTTATTGCAGACCCTTACATTTGCAATATAAAAAAGAGACCAAGGAATTGATACTCTCTGAGAAAAAACATATTCAGGGACAGATTGAAAACCTTATACCCTTCTATGTCGAAACCTCAAAAGGCCATAAAATAAAAGTTGAGTGTGAACTGTACTGTGCAGCTATAGATGGAAAAGTATTAAACACCATTCTCGACACAACATCCCAATTACGGTGCCCATACTGTAATTTAACTTCGACACAATTTAATGATTTGGAACAAGTTTTCTCCACACCAGTCATGCAAGAACGCTTGGTGCATGGTATAAGTCCACTCCACTCATGGATCAGAGCATTAGAATTTGTTCTGAAGCTTGGATATAAAGTTGAAGTGAAAAAATGGCGGATCACTCACAGATCAGGAGAGGGTTCTTTAGTCGAGGAGCGCAAAAAAAATATCCAAGCTCAAATTAGGGAGCAAATGGGGCTTTTAGTAGATGTGGTACGTCCCAACTCAGGAACGACCAATGACGGAAATACCGCCCGCACCGCTTTTTCGGACAAAAACCGCGGAACTTTGGCGAAAATTCTTAATATTGAACAGTGGCTAATAGACGATTTGTACGTTATTCTGACTGTCTTATCCAGCAATTTACCCATAGACTCGGAGAAATTCGCCACCTTTTGCACAAGCTTAGCATATAAATACGTTAGCGTCTATAAATGGCATCCGATGCCAGTCACGATCCACAAAATTTTGGTACACGGTGCAAAAATAATAGACTCATTAAATTTACCAGTCGGTATGTATTCTGAACAGGCAGCAGAATCACGAAATAAATTTTGGAGGTTTGATAGAGAACACCATACTAGAAAAACGTGCCGTGAAGCTACCATGTCCGATCTCTTCCATAGAGCTTTGGTCTCGTCTGACCCTATTGTGTCGGAATTTAACATGCTAGAGCGAAAAAAAAAAAAAAAAAAGATTCCTTTACCACCAGCAGCATTATCTCTGTTGAGACCTGTAGGCGACGATAACACAGCAATTGATGATTATTTCCACAGTGAAACTGTTGTAATTAATAATGAGGAATATTATTAACAAAATAAAATGAAAATAACTTTTACACAAAATTCTTTAACTTATTTTTTTTCGGATACAGGAATCGGATATCGGATGTTGACAACCCTAAAGATAGTATACAATTTATCATAACTTCTGTTTAACAAAGTATTAGGTCATGATTTTAATACTGTATATAAAAGAGTATATACACATTCGCCTGGATAAATATTGTGGCCTACTACGATGTTATTAGGCGAAAAAAAAAAAAAAAAGAAAAATAGGAAAAAATATTATATTTGGCTTTCCCCTAATAGTTAAGTGCCACAAATTGGTGTCATGATGTGTTAATATGGGTACATTTATTAGGACTAAGTATAAAAGCAACAAATATTTCCGTTTTTTTTTAAAAAAAAATTTTTCAATTTTGAAGTTTCGGATATATGGAAAGTTTGGTAATTATTTTCTTCAAATCTACAACTCGTATCGAAGCCGGGATTGGATTATAGTGCTTAAAATGATGTTAACTAACAGTTTTTTAAATAAAAACTACATGCAACAAAAAAGGGTTTCATACCACACTATTGTAAGACACACTCAATCTAAATGTAATAGAAAGTAATTAAACATTTTGGTAAGGTAAGGTGACATTTGCGTACGGTGTTATTTTCTCACATCCAGGCAAGTTTAATTGTGAGGCAAGATCCCATTCCTCCAAATCCTTGACAGGATCTCTCTGACTGATCAGGTCGAGTGGTGGTAGTGGAAGTTTCGGGTAATATTAAGTCGTCCAATTTGGGTTGTGCAGGAGTTGGCGTGACTGCAAATGTCTAAAAAGATAGAAAAAAATAATATGAGTTTATTGTAAGTACCTACATGTGCAAGGACATTATTTGTTTATTTAAGTAGGTATAAATTTTTCTAAGACAAAGGCCGGTTTCCTGCAGAATGATGTGCTTATTAGGCTACGATCATTTTTTTACTAGACATAGCCAGTCAATTGGTGAGCAGTATTATTTTCAAGTGACTTCTAAAAAGGAGGAGGTTCTCAATTCATCTGTATGTTTTTTTAATGTTTGTTACCTCATAACTTTTGACTGGGTGAACCGATTTTTATGATTCTTTTTTATTTGAAAGCTAGTGCTTTTCATGTAGTCCCATATTAATTTTATCAAAATCGGTATAGAACTTTATTAGAAAATTAACAAAAACCAAAAATAATAATGCAAAAATGCACGTAGTTTCCGAGCAAATTAGCTGTCACAGACGGACGGACAGAAAGACACGAGTAATCCTACTATGGCTCCGTTTTTACCTTTTGAGGTATGGAACCCTAAAAAACAGTTTATATACAAATATCGATAAGCACATAGCTCGATGAACAGATGAGCGTTGTGGCAGTAAAGCTCTCGAGTGGCGACCGCGCATCGGAACACATAGCGTAGGTAGACCTCTCATTCGGTTTACCGACGACCTGGTGAAGGTCGCAAGAAGCCACTGGATACGGGCAGTGTTGGACCGGTCGTTGTGGAAATCCTTAGGGAGGCCTTTGTCCAACAGTGGACGTCTTTTAGCTGATATGATGATGAAGATGAATGATGATCGATAAGCAGAAATAAGTTCAGCTGATCGCTTCTTCAATATTATGCTAAAATAGATCCGGAACAACTTGAAATACCTCCCTATTTAGACATAAATTAAGTTTGAACGTTACATACCGGGTAGTACATTACAACTTTCGGGAAAAGTAACGAACCGTACTTAATAAAATAACTATTTAGATTGATTTATATGGAAGGCCTCCCTCGCGGTGGACCAACGACCTGGTGAAGATGGATGCCGATGGATGCGGGCAGCGCAGGATCGGTCGTCGTGGAAATCCTTGGGGGAGGCCTTTGTCCAGCAGTGGACGATTTTCGGCTGATATGATGATGATATGGGACTGTTACTCACCAACCATATGCTGAACCAGATGATTCATCATGTTTCTTTCTTAAAAGGATTTCAGGTCCTCCATCACTTCCAAATTAAAAGATCTGTCCTGTACGCACATCCGCTCACTTTGGCGATCACACACAAACTGTCAGGGCCAGGTGGGTGACAAATTGTGTTTGCGCATGCAACAATTGCAAACATAGTATCGGGTTGTTGCTATTACACAAGTTACTTTGACAAAGTGTCAATTGACTATGTTGTTAGTTTAAAACGTTGATTTACGAACAACACTTAACTAAACACCGTAGCTATTTATATTTTGATAGATGTACTTTGCTACAACGGCACTTCACTACGTTGATACACTAGCAAAGTGCCATTGCCGCCCCATTAAAATGTTTTAAACATAGTTAAAGTATCAAGGTATCCTTTGCTGTTAGGACAATAATCTTTTAACAATAAAAACGTTGTTATAGGATTTAAAGACGTTTATCTGTAGCAACAAAGTACTTACGTCCGGTGTCCATAAAAATCTAACAAGGCTTTTATTGTCGCTTTGTCAGCCTATTTTTTTCTCAGTGTACTTAGCCGTTATACTTTTCCTGTTTAATTAATTATATACATATTAGTATTCTTTATAATTATGTCCTACTATTTAAAAAAAAATCAGATGTCCTGAAATAGCGGTTTAGCTTGTAAGGATGAGGGGACACTTTACAAAAAAAAAATATTTGGCACTTTAAAGCTAAATATTTTGCAAATGAATAAAAAAATGATTATGTTGTTCTAAAAAGACCGCTTCAACGATAAGTCACGTTAGCAAAATAAAACCACCCCCTCAATGCATGTGGGGGAGGTACGATATTTTTTAAAAATATTTTATTATACAACTTTATCGGCGTGATTTTTTATTTTTATTATTCACAATTGGTAAACCTTTGGCATCATCTCACCTGATGGTAAGTGACGATGATGCCGAAGATGGAACCGGGCTTACCAAGATTTCCCATCGCAATCGAGAATTGGCTATCTTATCTTCAAGCCGGAACAAATCAATGTATAACCTTTTTTTAACCTGTAATACTCGTATGTGTAACGTTGCCAAATAAAAGCTTTCTAGTATTAATAGTTTTTGAGCTAACCCGCGGACAGACGGACAGACTAACATGGCGAACTATAAGGGTTCCTTGTGGACTTCGGAACCCTAATTATAAACACAAATGGGTTTTACATTAGTGTAGTAGGTAGGTTTCAACCGACTTCAAAAAAGGAGGAGGTTATCAATTCGAATGTATGTTTTTTTATGTATGTTACGCGATATTTTCGCAGAATGTGAACCGATTTTTTTTATTTTTTTTTATTCGAAAGAGTATACTTCCAAGGGGGTCCCATTTTCATCAAATCAAGATATGATAATGGGATCCTAGGGAAATCAAGGGCAACCCTCAAATTTTATAGTCGTCATCTCATGTTGATGAGCTGATGGAGGAACGTACAACTCCTTAACGGTTAGGAGTTGGAAAATAATTCTCTAGATATTATACGTAGATAGATACGTAGGTACATACGAGTAAAGACCGATCCGATAGTTGTATTCTCTCAGGTTATTCAGATGAGCTGATGATGGAAGATTTAACTCTATTACTTTCATGCCGTTGATATGATGATGGAAGCCACAGGACTCTGTATCTGTTAATGAAACACATGCATTATGATTCCTGTTGGCGAGTAGGTGATTGGGTTTAACGTTGTTAGATAGATAGCATTATCATTAAGAATAAATAAAATAATAACAAAAGTTTAAACAAACTTAAAATCGACTTTAAATTAAATTCACTCAAAAGTAAGAAATAATATTATTGTACTTAAATACACGACATTAATCAACAATAACGAAATCAAAGATTAAGAATCAAGTTAGGGGTTTAATTTTTTTTGAGATCGGTGTCGGCAAACCATCGAATCTAAAACATTTGATACGTAAGTAACTGTGTGCTGGTACCGACCTTAAAAAAAATAAGCCCCTAATTTAATTCATACCCACCTTCATCATCTTAACTTCAAGCCGGAAAACATCAATGCTGTTAATATTCATGTTTGGCAAAAGGACTTGGATAAGACGGTGGTAGCTAGCCAGGCGGGCTTAGAAAATGCCTTACCATCAACCATACCGAATCTTACAAATATACCAAACCCACGACCTCCTGGTGTGAAGCAAGTGAACGCCACGGAGGCGTTTATGCTGATTTACTTGCTATTACGAAATTTGTATGAAATTTTACATCTGTATATCTACATAAAAGTTTTAAACGTTCCGTGCGGAATAAATGACACAACAACGTACGCGCATAGCAGATGCAAAACCTAACAATGCAGCGGGTTCGTCGTACGAAATTTTGCAGAGCAATGAAAATGTTACGTGCCGGAAGACTCGTGACGTAACCGGCCCGTGCCAGGTATAACGAGTGAAGGTTGCAGCCAGGGCCGGATCAAAGGGAGCTTTAACAAATAATTTTCGAAAAACCTGAAAACTTTGAAGTAGAAGCTTCAATTTGATTAAAAATTGTAATTATTTCGTATTATTCTCAGTAAACCTTTATTATGGAGGTAAAATAACTGGTCCGCCATAATGGATTTAGAATGACGTGATTTAGCTAGCCATGCATTGTGCTCCAAACTTAACATGCATGCAAAATTTCAGCTCAATCGTAAATAGGGTAGTGGTTCTAATTTAGGTTCCAAGATTTCTTTGTAACTAAATTAAAAGCAAGCAAGTTACATATAAAGCTTGTAAAAATGAACGGGAGCGATTGATTTTTTTA